>CM073764.1:68389697-69589697 GCA_037127475.1 Arma custos | reverse complement strand
AAAAAGTAAAGAATGTATTGCTAGCTCATGCATTCAATAGATGCTATTGATCTATCTATTCTTTTAGTTTTCAGGAATATTAGTCTCGTCAGGATTAGGATTATTAACCTTGTCAGGTTTCGAACTGTTTATTTACTTATTATTATCATTGTTTGTATTTATTATTATTTCTTTCTGTCACTTTTTATACGCTTTATGATTATTATCATGTAGCCTTCTGGCCAGTTATATATTGTGTTTCTATTTCTGTTCATGTTTTTTATTCTAAAGGGACTTAGTCCCAGAAAAAAGTTACTTTTCTATTCTATAGTGTAATTACATTTTATTAATTAATACCAGTAAATTAACAAACGAGAGAGAATTTAAAAAAATAATTTAAAAAATTGCGAATTATCTCCAATGATATATATAAAAAAACTGAGTAAAATAAATAAAAATAATAAAAATAATAAAATAGAAATAAGATAAAAGTAATTATATAGAGAGGAAAAATTGATAGTTACTTATGAATACAAATTTTATGGCAAGTAAAAAACTAAAAAAAAATAATAAAAGAAAAATACAAACCGTACCTACTAAGATAATTATTTTTAAAAAAATATCTAACTGGATCAGTGAAATGTCAATTTCAATTTTTTGTAAAGTCTTCTTTTTTTCCACAATAGGTTAGTTTACGCCCGGATTGAGGTTATTAGCTCTCTAATTTGGATCTGTGTTGTGTCAACCCGTGATCGACTAGCACTGAAAGACCTGACATGTGGGTCGAAACGTCGTCTTTCCCAAAAACAGTTCACCCTACATAAGAGAGTTTTTTTACCCCACCCGGTCCATTTTCTTCCTTATTAATGCTATTAATTTTTACGATGACTATTTGTGAATATTTCGCGTATTGTTATAATTTTCTTAATTTTACCAAAGTAAACTCTCTTTCTGAGCATTTATCGTGGTTATTTTTATTCATAACACTAGAATCTATAGCTAAAGATATAAGATGACATTCGTCTGAGGGAAAAGCTCATACGGCCTCAAGGTATAAGAAGAGATGTATATGAATCTTGAGGAAGACATCGAGCGCTCCCTTATTTAGATCCTGAGACGCGAGATCCTGGGTTCGGGGGAGGGTTGAGGGAGATGAGGAGGGGTGGTTAAAGAATGATGGATTAAGGGATCTGAGGGCCGGGGTATTGAAGAAGTTGAGAAGGGTGGGCTTGAAAAAAAAAGCTAAAGGAGGATATTGAGGCAATCAGTAACTGGAAGTTTTAACAGTCGATAAGTTCTTAATGCTTTCTCCAAAATTAAAAACCTTATTCTTTTGAGTATCCATGTCGTGTTAAAAACGCTTATATTAGCTACGCCTGAATGAATGTAACGGAATCTTTGAACTCGATTTTGTGTCATTTCAAAACATCTAATTTAAAAAAAGATACTTATCAATAATTTTACTGACAGAAATTTTACAAATCCCATTTGTAATTTTGATCTTCTTTCAAAAACCTACCCTAAGAAATTTACGTGAAAGCGTGGGTGGAAACATTCTATTGAAGACACTCTGTGTTTTATCTCACAGAAATAGATCCCTGCTCCAAATGCGTTTCAGTCTCATTGTCGGATTCTGTGGTAATGTTTCTGTCAGTAATAACTGTGTACCAGTAAGTTTAGGTGTCCAGCACGTGAGTCATGAATATTTTTGTAATTTTTCATGATTATGTCAGCCACGAGTGGTATGCTGCGATCTTTGAGCAATGATTTATTAGTTATGTAAAAGGGACAATGAGTAATATAACGAAGGAATTTTGACTGGATGATTTGAATGGTAATTTGTAAGTAAGATTATTTGCATGAACCATATAATTGCGTGGCATAAGTCTATATCGGTTTAAGTAGCATGCATATAAACATTTTGTTAGATAGTGATAGTTTATTTTTATGCAAAGTCATTAGTTAAGCTATGATCAAGTTTTGCTGGGATTTTGATTTATAAATTATTTATATTATATTTTTAACTATACAATATTAATTGTTGAATCTTATACTTTAAAGTTAAGCGAATATTATTGCCTGTGTAGCATTTTGTAGATCTTATTTTCATTAATTAATTTTTTGTTTTAAACTGTTTAGAAAGATTTATTTTAATTACATTTTATTGATTTTTATTTGATGGTGGTTATTTAAATATTTTTATTTTGAAGAGAAAAGGTTTGTCCTAGCCGGGATTCGAACCCGGGTGTTCCGCATATCTAATGCGGCATTCTTCCCACTAAGCTACCAGGGATTACATTTTAATTTGTCACATAAGCTATAAAATAAATAAATGTTAAATATTTTTACGACACCTATCTTTAGCTATAAACTATTTTCTTCCTCATAAGTATAAAGTCAACTAATGTTATTCAAAATATGTTTAACATACTGTTATTAGCTTCACCTGTATATAACGGAATATTTTACTTGGTTTTTGGACCCTTCAAATCATCTCATTAAATTTAAAATTTGCACGCTACTCAAAGATTGGTAAAAATATAACAATTTAATAAGTTATCTCATTATCTTAAACTTAAAATATTCAGGATTAGCGATTTATCATATTCAAAGACGGTAACGTCTTATACCAAGTACCAAGACTTGCATTGCTTTATCTTTGATACAAGCATAAGACTATTAGCAGGATCATTTGTCACATATCGTATTTATTTTGTAATAAAAAATATATATAGTTTGGATAAACGCTAAAAAAACACACTTTATAGCTAGTCGAAATATAAAATAAAAAATGAATATTAGTTTTAAAAAAAAACTAAAGAGTTTACTGTTAAGGCGTGATTAGACTGAATAAATTTAATAGGAAGCACATGGAAGTACCACGGGAATTTGAATGACATCTCAGATATTAACAAAGCGTTTGATTTATTAATTTAAATAACATGCGAGATTTTCTAAATTGGGAGCTTAGAGCGTTTGACCAGTAGATGTTGAAGTAGGCGAAAACGTCGAGCAGTTTCTTGTCTTTCCAGTCTTGTATGAGGATTCAATAGTTTTAAATAAGAATGTATTAATGAACAAAAAAAAAATTATTTTATGGTAAAAATGCGAGGAATGCTTTTTTCCTTTCCTTTTGGCTGCTATGGAGCAATTTTGTGTAATTAATCTATCAGTGACAACAAACCTTACAAATATTATCCAGAACTTTTAATAGGTGAAATTCACTTGGGAGAGCTTCTGGTCACTGGGGCCAGAGTATTATCAATTTCAGTTCATGATTCTTTAAAAATATTTGTTTACAATCGAGATTCGAACCTAAGCCAGGAAATCGGAAGCCAAATGCCTCAAAAAATTTTTAACACGGATTTTATAATGAGATTAATAAAATAATTATTCTTTTCATTTATTATATATTAAGTTTTAATATCTTTGTTATGTCTTCATTGGAATAATGAAAACAAAAACGCATTAATTTCTGAAATATTTTTTGACAGGGCTGTGTACCATATGCGACTAAGAGCTGAGAAAGTTAAATATAAATAACTGAGAGATTGATGAGTTGTTGACAGAGAGCTCTACAGTTTTAAGATTTATTTATCGACGCAATAAATAATTTTGAGGCTAAGCTTTCAGCCGCCGTAATTTGTTTATTTCGGGATATTTATTTTTATACCTTAAAAAAACTTAAATAAAACGATAATTTTTTTTTATTTTCTTAATAATTATTTGAAATTCCAATGTTAGTATGGGGATTAAAAAATAACTCCAGAAGGAAGGCTGCCAAATCTTAATACTCAGCAAGTGAAAAATATATGAAAAAAAGGATACCATGAGGTGAACAGAAAAAACCCTGGAATAATGGTGTGTAGGAATCATTAGAGGGAAGATCTTCGAGGCTAGTGGTAGGCTAGTATATAAAAAAAAATAGAAAAAAATCATATAACACTACAACCCAAGTTCATAATTTCATCGCAGAAGATGTACTGTTCATAGGACCATGTTTGTGTGAAAGGTGATTTGGCTCAGATCACATTCAATCTTCAGGTTTTTCCTTAAATTAATACTACCCATTTTTTAGAGGCTGGGAGTGTCCCAGGTCTCCAGATCCCATAGAGTCCCTCCGTGGTAGCAGATTAAATAATTTATCTGCCAAAGCCGGATTGGAACCCAGGAACCTTTAGCATAGCAACTCTACACGTTGAGCTGCCCCACTCTTTAGAGAATAGTTATAAAAATAAAAAACATCTGACCTATCCTCAATTACAATCGTTTATAATTAGCTTTATTTTCTTTAATGTATACTTATATATATACATGCCCTTGTGACTTTGCTATCGAACAAACTTACTTACACTTAATATATGAATGCAGACTAACCGACGAACCAAGGACTACACTTATCAAACATGTGACGCAGAAGGACAGCTGGCCAATCAGTGTTCAGGACTTATACTGGAAGTATTTTCAGCAATTCAAAGTGTTTGCTAGAGCAGTGTGGTTAATCATCACTACACGAAATCAATATTATAGGTGAACAAGAATTTTAGTTTTGTTTTCAATTACTTTGTTGTAATTTTGTGCTTTTTCCTAATTCTTTTTTTTTTATTTGTTCAAATGGCTTAATATTTACTATGAAAAATATTTTTATGTTTAAGTTTTTTTTTTTTTTAATGATGTATTTTCAATTTAGCCTTTAGCTTTGTATATAAATAAAAAAAAAAATAAAAAAAAAAAATGTAAACAACGTGTAAGTACAATTGTATGTAATGTACTATAAATGTACGGAACATGCAGAACAATAAACGTCCTTCGCGTAGGGGTACTGCGTGAAGGGAAAAAATAAATATATATATATATATATATATATATATATATATATATATATCTTACTAAGTTATGGTACATCTTGGATATGAATTGAACAATAAAAATCCCAATATATGCTTAATTTTTACTGACTGTAGGGTACAATTTAGGTGAAATTAAAGATAATTAAACTACTCGTTTGATAGAAAAAACTAGCCCAATATCTAAAAACAAGGTTATATGATAAATATCGATGAGGTTATTATATTACCTAAGGTACCTAAGGTTATTAATATATTAAATAAAAAGATGAGGTTAAATGAAGAATATCGCTTAAGCGGTTCTCTATTATCGCTAAAATAATATTTGATAGAATTAGCGTTTTCAGAAAGAGAGCAATGTGCCACTACTGTATATATTTAAAAAAGTTTAGTCGTGCTAATTTTTCTGATTAATTGTTTTCCAACTTCAGAGAAAAGAGATAATAACAGAGACAAAAAGGAGACGCTAAAGAAAAAAAATGGCTCGAAGTCAAAATGGCGAAGAAAATCCTTTGAAGAAAGCTTAGAGAATGATTGATATCGTGTCACAGCAGGCGAAGAATATCGCTTTGTCTCAACTGTCTCAATAAATTCTTCCCCAGATATTAATACCTCAGGAATTAAATTAGGCGAATCCCCGAATTCAAATGTTGGGCATAAATATTATTTATATGCTTCATCACAACTGTATTTATTGTAGAATAATCGATGTCCTGTTACAATATATGAGGCGTTTAGGATCAAAAACGGCTCACTCCAAATTTCAAAACCTGATTTTTTAATATTTCTTCCTTGTTTAGACCTGTAAGATTCCCTCCATAATTTCAATAAGAATCTAGTTTGGTTCTTCAATGATCAGAATATAGAATAGAATAGTATAGTAACTTTCTTCTGGAACTAAGTCTCTTTAGAATAACCAACATGAACTGAAAAAGAAACATAATATATATCTGGCCAGAAGACTACATGATACAAATCATAAATTATTTAAAAGTACGAATTATGACACTAGATACTAACCAATTAAAGAGAATAAATGACTTAATAACAACAGATGCATGAGCCATAATATTTTTGCATATATATATACATATATGTGAAATTGGTTATCCGAAGAGTTATTTATACTTTCCAACTGTCTCAGTTTGCAAATTTTACGTTTCCTGAAAGAGTTTATTTCTGGCCTATAAATTCTTCCGAAATAACTGGAACCACTTCTCAGAAAGAAACACTTAAACAGAGGAAACGAACTTCACCTACTTTAGTGCTGAGATGAGAAACAAAAATTATTAGTCGTACGAATTCAAAGATCTCAGCTGAGACAGGGCCAATTCTCGAGAAATATTTATTTTTTAAGTTCTCTAGATTTTCAGAAAAATATTAGATATCATATTTAGGAGAATTAAGGAACATATGCTGTATCCAGAAAAAATATTCAGTGAATTTCGTTGTATCGATTGATACTTTATACACCCAATTCATAAATAAGCAATATCTATCTAATGCCTGATACAATATTTTATTTTTAGGGCAGAATGGTCCAAAGGTCGTGGAAGAAAAACCATTCATATTTTATGACCAACTAAGGGTGATACCAAGGGTGACATTGGTTTGAAAAGGGGAGGCTAGAACGAGAGGAAGATGGGAGATGGAATGCCATGTGGATGGACTGCGGAGTGCTTGGTGGAACGACAGGGGTGGAGTAATCCACCGGGACACTAATCACTGAGAAAAAAATCTTTTCATCCTTTTACTCATTCTTATTTAAATATTATTAACGATGATAGAGCCATAAGCCATTGAGGGCACGAATTAAACATAGACAAGAGCATTCTGTTATTTCTGGAAACTTTATGTCCTTATCTGGTTGCACTTCTATATTAACGAAAATATTAATAAATGTTCCCCCTTTCTATTTTTATCAATATCAATACAGATTTCCATATAGATGTAAATTCGATACTTAAGGACCGAATGCACTCCGCCTAGAAGTGTTCCAAGGATACCAAATGAATTCCTTATAGACTCAGAGGACGCCATGGAAAGTTCCCTTCGACAGCTAATTTATCTGAATACAAGATGAGGCATTTATTATGGATGATAAAACTTATTTCTTATTTTTATCTTCCGAGATGTCGGCGGCGAAGGAGATATTTTATTTTTTATGGCGAGATTTCAGTAAAGAAATTTATTATTTATCTGTTGAATTAATTTGTTTTGCTACGGGCATTAGTCAACATTTTTATAACTGCTGTTTCGAAAATCAATGAATACATTATCTCGCTCATGTGAGAATCCGTCGAAATAACTTTTAATGGCGTGCTAGGGGAAATTATAATGACTATTACTTTTAAGAAAGAATTTATTATATTTTCATTTTCTTTGCATTATAACATAGGACCTGAAAACAGGCAATATATCTCCATTATATATTTAAAACCGACATTCGTTGAATAAATAAAGTTTATTGCATATGCAGCTTATAACCTAAAATACATACCTTATGTTTATAAAGGTTATACTTCTTCATATAAAATGTACTATAGGATGTGTAGGGATAGCTCAGTATGGGAGTGCTGAAGGTTTTGCCTTGAAAACCGGATGTGGCAGATAAATTATTTAATCATTCAGCGGCCATGGATGGACCCTCTGGGATCTACCAGCCCTTATTGCTCATGGGTTTGTTATACTTACAACTCGTCTGCAAGGCAGTTTCAATCTAAAAATAGTATCGATTTAAATTAGATACGAAAAGAAATATATAATTTATTTTTATTTATTGTTCTTTTTGATGGTTTTCTTTGATATGGCCAATTCTATTAATAACTACTAATGAGAGATAAAGAATGAAGAACAAGAGAAGATATAATTAACCCATTCTTCGAAGAAAATTCAATTGATGAAACACGCTAGTATTTGAAGCGGGGAAATATTTAGTTTATTGTGAGCAGGTTTTATTAGATACGGAAATTAATGTAGCTGTAGACTGTATTGTTTTAACTATTTAACACCTTTAGTAAGACTGAGAAAGGAGATTAAGGAGAAGACAAGGTTTGTAGTAATTTGAAAGGGATACATTTTAATTGGTAATTCTTATACCATCGTGAACCGTATGTAATACATCTTTAATCTCATGTTAAACATATTTTCATCATAAAAATCATCAAAATAAAAAATATTGAAATATAATGAATATAATATAAATTAAAGCTCTAATAGCGGTTGTGAGGATATTTTCGAAGAGCAATTATATATTACTAGCTTTTGCCCACGGCTTCGCTCGCATAGAATTTGGACTACCGCAATAAGTTTCTTGACAGTGCTTTTTAACAATAATTTCAATAATAAATAATTTAATTATTAAAATAATTTAATTTTTTTCACTATAGGTTACTCGTACAAAATTTCAGATGTCTAACTTAAAACTGACGGATTCCATAAAACCTTTGAACCCTTATTGTAATAAGGGTGGAATTATCCAAACTTCTTTCTTAAATCATACAAAGGACCTATCTGCAAATTTCAAGATGCTAAATTCCTAATTTGCCTTTAATTATGTACTATAATGGATTCTCCACAGTACCTCTAAAACTGTCGGGGGTGGGGAGGGGCACGTGCCCCCGTGCGCCTCCTAAATCCGCGCTTGCTATAGCCCATGTGTTATTCTGATGTATAACCCATAATACTGTAAAGTTTCATCCAAATCCGTTCAGTAGTTTTTGCGTGAAAGAGAGACAAACATACAAACTTTCACATTTATAATATTAGGAAGATTAATACACAATAGTTTAATAGGACGGTTTGCAGAAAGAATATGTTAAGTAGTCTTGTATTACATATAATTGTTTTCAATTATGGATCCCCTTAAAAAAATTATTGGAATTCATAAAGATGGCTTTATTTGATTATTTAAGGTTTTCCGATTAACACCAAAAATACAATATGTGCCAAATGGCATTTATATGATTTCTCAAATAAATATTTTTATTATTATTATTGTTCTTTTGATGGTGATTATTTTAAAATATTAATAAGAGAAAAGATTAGTCCTGGCCACGATTCGAACCCAGTTCTAAGCTACCAGGCTCGTAACCAGGCCAGACAAATCCATTCTCTTCACCGATCCTACATCCCCAGCACTCGCAATTTTTGCGATGTACATATGATCAGAGATGCGGAAGACCTGGGTTGGAATCCCGGCCAGGACAAATATTTTCTCTTCAAACTAAAAATATTTTAAAAGAAATATATATTTTTTTAAGTTAAAAATCTCTCCATTATATAAAAAACTGTTTAGTGATGTAATAGGTAAATGACAAGCAAAAGATCAAGGGACTATTTTCTGTTTGCTCCTGGATCTCAAACAGCCTCTATAAAGTGAGTAGCCTTTAATGGGTTGAAAATCTGCTCACAATCTCACGGTTAACGGTTACAGTCTCTACAATGTACTGAAACCAACACTATAGTTTTTTAAAGAAAAAATTGAGTAGAGGTTTTGCTGGTTTACTATGGCGTTGCCTCCTGTGTTCAACTGGACACTATTACACTTATCTAATCAATTAAGTAAACATTATCTTTTTTTTCCTATAATAATCGCTTTTACAATTAAGATGCATAAAGGTGAGAGTAAATTTAAGTATGCAAATCTGCGTTCGTTCCAACTTGAGCTGGAGGTTTTAAAATTTATCTCTGAGTGAAGCTAGTGCTGGTGAAGTGCCTGTTGCATGTCGCAACTTTGATCTTCAATCCCAGCTTTTTTTCTTTCAATATTGTATTTTAGTGAAAATGGGACCTTAGTAACGAAACCAGATTTTGTGGGGATTTTTTTAATCGCTGAAAAACAGAAAAAAATCGCTCTAAAAAAAGTATCGATTTAAAACAGAAACGAAAAGTAATTTTAATATTTTTTAAATTAATAAATCTATCCATTATATAAGAAAGTTTTTATTGGCGTAATATTTTATCGGTGACGAGCCATATACGGATACCTCGTGATAACTCGTGAACGGAATGAGGAACAAATATTTTGTTGAGTAATTTTTCGTGATCAATCAGTTAAATTATAAATATTGTTAAAAAATTGAAAATCATAAAACCCTCCGTTTCTGACTTCTATAAGTTGTTACACAAAATATAGCACCGTATTTCAATTCAAATGTAAAAAATAGGATGTATACATATAACAAGCTACATCTTATCCAAATATTTCGACTTTAGGACAGTAATTTTCTAAAACTAATTGAAAAAACTAACTAAAAACCAAAAGTAAAAGATTTGAGTTGTGTAGTAATCTAGTGAAAGCTGCGGTGGCTAGGAAGAAGACGAAGGGAATCGAAAATTGTTGTCCGAGTGGCGAAGAGGAAAAGCTGGGAAAAATTCGGTAGAAGTTTACAAAATGATTACAGGAAAAATATCAAGATTTTTTGGAAGAGAATAAGGTCAATGAAGGGAAAGTCGAGCAGTACCATTAGAAATGTTAAGGACGAATCAGGGCGAATGATTACTGGAGATGGAGAAATACTGGATAGATGGCGACGCCATTATTCTGTATTGTTTTCTGGTGCCTCGGAAGGGAGAGTGGCGCAAAGAAGTTTTTTAAGGCAGACCTACCGGACGCCGTCCTCGAGGAAGACCTAGACTGCAATGGATGGACCATATCTCAAGGATTGGTGAAAGGAAGGGAAGTGATTTGAATGAGACGAAAGCGCTGGCTGGAGATCGAGGGGCTTGGCTGTGTTGGATTGGGGCAACTCCACGCTGACACTAAGGAGGAAGATAAAGAAGAAGAAGAACGACTGTTATTTCTATATATAGAATGCGGTGTAATAAGGTTGACATTTTTTCATAATCTATGATTATTTTTTTATTTATAAAATAATTCTAAATTAAAAGAAAACATTGCATCATTTAATTCAATTGAAAATGCTTAATACCTCAAAACAATACTAAGCCGGCACTTATATTTTAATCGGCTTATCAGGGGAGTACAATATAAGTACTAAACTGAACTTCAATTTCTGGAATAATACCGGGGCACTTCTACTAATATGTTAAGTATTTATTGTAATAAAATTAAATGAGCAATCGTATAATTCGTCAAATGGGGTTCTGGCCTTATAAAAAAAAAAGTAAACTTAAAAGCTGAAAGGTGTAATTTCAGGAAATACTTTTTAGTCAATACCTTAATGCCACATATTTATGTGTGTGTGTGTGTATATATATATATATATATATATATATATATATATATATATATAACTTAAGTGTTGTGACACAGATAATATTAAAAAAAAGAGATTAAAAAGGAAGGAAATGAAACTCACTGTTAGACTTTTAGAATAATACTGATTTATTCTCTCTTATAATCCTGCTTATATATCTTTTGCAGTGTTTATATTTACATTCATGGTATTAGCGATAATACTGTCTTAGTTCCACTTGTAACTCCCCCCTACCAGTTTCCGAACAGTCCTCGGAAACTCTAAAATGCAGTAGAAAGTAATAGTAATATAATGAAAAAAAAATATATAGAATCTTATAACATATTAAAACAGAAAACAAAATACTAGAAACTTCACACGCTACCAATCAACCTATAATACAATAAAATATAGTAAAGAAAGAAAGAAGTTTACACAGATAGAACATAATACCTAACCTTAATATACACAACTTAGAATGCTCTTAATACAATACAAAACAACAAAAATCTTAACACTTCCTTCAACAAACTTACAAACTGAGACATGACTGATACATGTGTTGGTATCTGTATGGGCGGGAGGATACTCCAGTAAACTACCCGCCCGGCGGTTCTCGAGCTGGAATCTTTAACTGTTCTATATGGACTGTCCTTCGCTTGCGTGGCGCGGTCATGCTTTCAATGGTAACCACATTGTGTTCCCTGATAACAGTCACCCTGAATGGCCCTTCGTATCCCAACGGCTCTTTCCCTCTATTGGATCCTAATTTTCGGTACACGATCGTCCCGATGGACACTCCCCCTGTCACGTCACGCACAGCCAAATTTCCTCGCGCCACCCTCTTCTCTTTCTCGGCTCGAATCCTGCTCTGAGTCTTTTTCCACATCGCTCGCATTTCCATGCGGTTATTTACCAGTTGTATCTCGTCTTCCGTGGCCCCTCTAAAATCCCTCCGACGCTCCCTCAGGCCGAAAAGAATCTCGAACGGCGAGAACCCCGTGACCGCATGGATAGAGTGATTATACGCGACAATGGCTTTGACCATGGCAACGTCTGGCTCCAACCCTTTCTCTCCTTGATAGACCCGCAGATTCTCGCTGAGGGTGCCGTGAAGACGCTCAATGCATCCCCTGCTTTTGGGGTGTCCCGGCGAGTTTAGGTGCCATTTGACATCTAAAACGCGCATCTCCTCCCGAATCGCTGCATTGTCGAACTCACGACCACCTGAGATGAGATTTGCTCCGGGACCTCGTAGAACTGAAACCATCGTTTTAGTGCTGCTAACACCGCGTCCGCCGATCGTTCCTGTATTTGATACGCCATAGCTACCTTACTAAATAGGTCTACCATCGTCACCCATTTATATCCCCTCCAGGTAAATGTATCTATTTGGATGTCCATGAGAGGCGCTTCCGCTGTAGCTGTCTCTTCTTGCGTGACCCTCGGTGGATGTCGGTCATATTTCGTGCGTTGGCATACCTGACACGTACCAATGAGTTCGCTCACCGTCTTCTTCATGTTCGACCAGAAATACCTCCGCCGCAACGCCATCATGGTCTCTGGAATGCCACGGTGGTTAGTCTTCCCTCGGTGGTAAGCTAGGGTTACCTCTTTCTGCTGCTCCTCCTCCTGAATTGTCTCCACCATTCGTTTGCAGCGAATGAAGCTGCGGTCCAACCCAATACGCTCAGCTCTCTATACCCGTTGGATTTTATCCCAGATAGTGGCATTACCCACGTAGAGGTGGTGCACTTTCCCCTGCTTCGACACATCTTTGAGGACTCGACAAATTTGGTCATCTCCAACCCCAGGCTGGGACCATACCGTAATGACGCTGCTCGACCCATATTTTGCGAAGTCAATCTTCAGTAACCTACATGTCCGCGTTTTCCAGATTACCTGCCGCCTCTTGTCGTTAATAATGCCGTCTATCTCCTCCATACTCTCAGGTCTGTCAGCCGCTGAACTATCGTCTGACGGTAGCTCTTGCCCTCCCGTGGCTTCGCCTCCTTCTCTCTCCGGGGTCCATTCGCTCAGGAATTGCCACACATCTCGTGACGATTCATCCACCTCTTCTACCGCGTTCGTGGTAATGGCTCGAGACAACCAGTCCGCTACAACGTTTTCCTTTCCCGGTTTGTATACCACTTCCATGTTGTATTGGGCCAGGAACTCCTTCCACCTGGACACCCTCGCCGATGTCTCTTTGAGTGTTCCGATCCATTGGAGTGGCCTATGATCGGTATGTACTCGGAATCTCCTTCCGAGGATGTACGGCCGGAAATGTTCCACTGCCCACACAATAGCAAGCAATTCTCTCTCTAATGCACTATACCTCGTCTCCGCGTCAGTCAGCCGTCTACTTGCGTAAGCTATTGGACGTTCGCCCTCGGCCTCCCCTTGCGACAATACTGCTCCCAGCGCATATTCGCATGCATCTGTCGTTACCGCGAAGGGTTTCTGGAAGTCCGGGAACGCCAGCACGGGTCTCTCCTGCAACCTTTCCATGCACTTCCAAATATTGTTCTCTATGACGGGCGTGATAACTATCCTGGAACCTTTCCTCAGCAGCTTGTTAAGAGGGACGAGGTATGCCGCCATGTCCGGTATAAATCTCCGGTAGTAGTTGAGGGTTCCCGGAAGGCGACGAATACCCTTAACATCTTGCGGTACCACCATCTTCCGAATCGCTTCAACTTTAGTCGCGTCTGGTTTAATCCCTTCTCTGGAAATACTATGACCTAAGAAGATGATTTGTTCTTCCCCCATAATAGAATTCTCTTTGGACAGCTTAAGGCCAAACTCTCTGATCTTCGCGAAAACCCTGCTCAGATGCTCCACGTGTTCCCTCTCGGTTTTAATAAAGACCAGTAGGTCGTCCATGTAAACTTGACAAAAGGATTCCCCAAAGCCTCTAAGGAATTCATCCATCAGTTGCTGGAAGGTGATCGGGGCGTTTTTGAGGCCAAACGGCATGCACGTGAACTCGTAGTGCCCCGTCTCGAAACTAAAAGCTGTTTTGTGCTGATCACGAGGGTGCATCTTGATCTGATGGTATCCCGCTTTAAGGTCTAGCGTACTGAAGATGGTTGCCCCACTCAGCCTATCAAGAATATCCTCAAACCGCGGGATCGGATATCTCTCGTCTACGGTATTGTCATTCAGTTTTCGGTAGTCCACTACCACTCGGTAACGTTCCTTCTCGTCCCCCGGCAAACTCTTCTTCCTAACCGCCCATAGGGGACTATTATACGGCGACGTACTCTTGACTATGATCCCCTGATCCTTGAGGCAAGTTAATTCTTCCCGAATATGGGCCCGAAGTGCTTCCGGGTATCTTCGTTCCTTCACGTAAGTAATTCTGTCTTGTTTCAGTGGAACCTCGTGCACCGTTCGGCCCGTTACTCCTAAAACGTCCCCCTCGTGAAAAAAAAATATCCCGGAACTCCCTCTGAATGTCCCCCCCTCCAGTCACCGATTCTGGTTACCGCCCCTATTTGCGTTCCCGCGCTTCTTTCGATCCCTCTACCGCTGTACGAGCGCGTCCCGATCCTAATATCCCATTTCCCATGATGGATCCTCACTCCGATCCTACCTGATCCAACAGGTCGCACCCTATAATCATCTGGTACTGCCGTGTCATTGCCCCCACTACATGGACGTTCAAATTTCCCTGTTTCCCTGTTCTCCCTCCACTTTGCATGGCCCGCCCAGAGTAATTAATTGGAATTTACACCCGCGTACTTAGAGTACCCTCTCGCTCCCGTACAACTTTTCCAACACCCCTTTTGTCACAATAGTGTTGGAACTCCCCGTATCCACTAAACACTGCACTCCCACTCTTATCCTAATAATTGGCAACCAGCAAGACTCACCTCTAATGTTATTGGAGGTCTCAGCGCGGTCGCCTCTCTGCTGACACCCTCCTCAGATTGCTGCGTGCTTCCTGCTCCTCACTCCTCCTAGTCGCTGCTCCTTCCGCTGCTCTCCTCCACTGCTCCCTGGTTCTTCCTCCTCCGTTTCTGATACGCCCGATGATTCTGTCCTCTCATCCGCTTGTACAACTCTCCGGTTTCGACCAGTGTTCCTCCGCAACCTCTGCACGTTCACCTCCATAGGTTCGCCTCGGTCTACCTCTCTCCGCTTTATATAAGGGCATTGTCGTGCCATGTGCCCCTCGCTGTTGCACTCGAAGCACCTTGTGCAAGGGCATTGGGCCATCAGATGACCCGTCTTGCCGCACTCGTGGCATCTCCTGTCTTCTCTTCGTCCATTCCCCTTATCAGTCCCTGGTCGCCTGTCTCTTGCGAACGGCCTCTCCTTCCTATACTTTTCGGTTTCTCTTCTTCTCCCTGCTTCCGGTCTTGGCCGGTTTCGATGTATTTCGGATCTACGGTACGTGACCCTACTCCATCCTGCTTCTACCTCTTCGCAGTGTCTGGCTTCCTCTTCTCTTGCGCTTGAGTCAACCATCTCCTGGGCGCTTCTAGGAATGATTTGTCCCGTGGAAGTCCATCTTTTCTACCAGTATCTCTAGCAAGTTGGATCTTCAGGATTCTTGACAGAAAATCCATTCTGGCTTCTACTTCCTCCGTCTCCATCACTTCGCGCAATTTCTCCGTAATTTTGTTATACCGCGCTAGCAGTACCGCGGCGTATTGTCCTTGTGTTTGTCCAGGTTTCCGATACTCCCTGAACATCTGGAGCATGTCTTCCTCGGGAGCCCATCGTCCTCCACCAAATGCTTTTTTTAACCTTTCCTTAACTGCGTGCCACGGCGTTTCCTCATCAGCCTGGATTAGATTGAGAATGCTCCTTCTGACACGACACACCAGAGCTGCCCTTAGTCTAGTGGCATCCAATTCTTCAATGTCCTTTGCCTCGGCCTGAATGTGAATGTAGTACAAGATTCGGTCTCCTCCTTTTAGGAAATGGTTAAGCTCACCGACTTCACCATCAAATCTCTCGAGCTCGCTTATTTCTCTCCTCAAATCCCGCGCATTGTTCTTCCTGAGCTTCATGCGTTCTAACTCATTTGCTTCCCTCGCGACTATGTCCGCACGCGCTAATGCCAATGTAGTTGTCGGCAGCAATGGGAAGTTAGGATTTATGTCTGTGATTGATTCCTGTGATTCTAGCGGTGGTTGAGGTGCTGGTTGAGGTTGAGGTTGTGGTTGAGGTTGCGCATCCATCGTAAGCACGGCTGGTCTCAGGATATTGTTTTCTTCAGGCATCTTTTAATGGTCACAATAAGGGTGCTTAACAAAATAAAAAAAAAATCTTTACCACGATTTTCACTTCACAATTTCCCGGGTTTCGGCACCACTTAAGTGTTGTGACACAGATAATATTAAAAAAAGAGATTAAAAAGGAAGGAAATGAAACTCACTGTTAGACTTTTAGAACAATACTGATTTATTCTCTCTTATAATCCTGCTTATATATCTTTTGCAGTGTTTATATTTACATTCATGGTATTAGCGATAATACTGTCTTAGTTCCACTTGTAACTTATATATATATATATACCTATATTTTCGGTTGGCTCTACAGACCTTGTAGATCTTCGCCGCCTTTACCAGCCTTCTCCACCTTTGCCTATCTTGGGCTACGGATTGCCAGTATGCTACATGTAGCTCCGCAGCATCTTTGTTGGCCTGTCCTTCCATCTGGTCTTTGGCCTCCCACGTGGTCTCTTATCTACTATTCTGGCATTCATAGTAGTGCCACAGGGGGTTACTTCGAGCAACATGCCCACCCATCTCAACATTCTTGCTTTCATATCCTGAGATATCGCCTAACCAGTTTCCGTGTGCAATTCTTTATTGGTCCTTCTCCTCCAAGGGTTTAGACTCTCATCCCATACCGCTCCGGTTTTCATGCGAAGTATTTTTCTTTCACATCTCTCGATTCTGCTTTCCAGGGTGCCGGTGAGAGCTCACGTTTCACAGCCATATATCAGAATCGGCCCTTAATTTTAAATTTCTAGAGATGCTTCGGGATTTCAATACTCTTGAAAGTGCGAAGAATGCTCTGTCTGCGCTTGTTATACGCTGGTATGTCTCAGTTAATAGGTCATTCGTTGATGTTATTGCGGAGCCGAGGTATTTGAAGTTATCTACTTTCGGGAACGATTTACGATCCAGGCAGATGCTGTTTCTGGGCTGGACTTTACGGCTTAGTAACATGTATTTTGTTTTTTCTACGCGAATTTAATTAATTCAGAATGAGGTAATGATTTAGATAGTCGAATATAGCAAGTAAATAAAGCCGCTGTCCCGTGGAAACGGATTACTTAACCGTTGATCAGGACAGGGAAGACATGTTGTGTATAGTGTGAGGTAGCTGGTCGGTGATAGGGAGATGCATTTTTGAAATTGTAAGTACACAATATCTAGTTACATCTTAAACGGGTCATTTTTATTTTGTTTGAGTGTGCTGTTTGTTGGTTTTATTTTAAAATATCTCATTTTTCACTGTTAGGGCATGATTATGAGACAAAGCCTGGTCTCGAAACGTCGCCTGAGGAATGGTATAAATAAAATAAAGGACTCAAGAAAAGGAAACATAGTGTATATATATATATATATATATATATATATATATATATATAAGATATATTATTGAGGATTTTCAAAATAAACCACAAATTGTTTCTCTGAAAATACAAAGTTTTGTTTTATTTAACACGCCTTAACAATATTACAACAATTATCGTTTAACTATGACAATTACACTTTTATCTCACCTGAAAATACAAAGAAACGACATTTAAAGTTCACTAATATCGCCTCCTCAATTATATCCCTTCATTTATCTCTCTACAAGTTTTTATAATAATTATCTTAACAACAAATCATCTGACTATCATCCGCCCTTGAATCCCCGTATCACTCCGCCCGCTGTGCCCTCTACCAACTTTCACTGACAACTTATGAACGCGCGAAGCGCGGCAATTTTGAATTAATGAAATGTCATTTCATTACATCTCCCTCCCTAAGAGCGAAAATCCTAAATAATATATTTATACACTGCACCTACAAGTTATCTTCGTATTCGTTTTCCTCTACTTCATCTTCTCTTGTTACGGGTTGTAGTTTTGTTATGTGGAATAAAGTTGATTCTGTTTTTCTGTTGCCAGTGTCAATCTTATAAATGGAGTTTGATAATTTCTCTATTATCTTGAAAGGGCCTATTTTTAATTCGTCTAATTTCTTCCTATTCAGTCTATTTCCGTGTTCTACATATACCCTGTCTCCTATCTCGAACTCTTGCATTTTCCTATTTCTATCAAATATCTTTTTGTTGTACTTGTGGGATTTTATTGTATTCTCTAATGCTAATCTTCTATCAGCAATCCACTTGTCTTCCTTTTCTATTGTTTTAATTTCATTTGGTAGAATACTGACGTTTGTACCATCCAGTAAATATTTTGGTGCAAAACCTGTAACCGAGTGTTCTGTTTCATTATATTTCTGTATACATTCTCTTGCTACTGTTGTCCATGTTCTCTTATTATTTTTCTCATTTATCTTACATCTTATTTTATTTACTATTGTTTGATTTAATCTTTCGTTTAAGCCGTTGGAGAATGGTGTATTCACAGCTGTAAAAATTAGTTTAATGTTATTCTCTTGCAAATATTGTTTAAATTCTCTTGAATTGATGCCCGGATATTGATCTGTCAGAATTATTCCAATCTCATCTGTCTCTAGTACTTTCTTTGTTAGTTTTATAAAATCACTTGCGTTTTGTGTTTTCGATGTCTCAATAAATGCATATCTTGTGTAGTGGTCTACTAAAAGGTGTAGGTATTTTTTTGTTGACCTAGATCCTCCAAAGCCACCTATAGTATCCATTGACATTATCTCAAATGGTTTTGTTGCTGGTCCCAGTTGTGACATTAATCCAAATTTTCCTTGACATCGTGATTTATTTTTTATGCATATTTCACATGTTTTACAAATATTTATGATATTTTTAGTTAGGTTTTTAGCGGTATATATTGGACTTATTTTTTTCTGCAATTGTCTGATCCCAATATGGCATAAATCTTCATGTACCCTTTTTATAAATTTTTTACTAAATTCTTCTGAGAGGATAATCTTTTCATGTTTCTTCATTTTTTTATAATAGATCTTATTTTTATATAGTAGATTTTGTTTCTTTGCTTTTATCGTTTCATTTTTCTCTTGGTCTTCAACTATATCTTTTATTTGTATTAAATTAACTATTTTCAATAGTTCCTCTTTGTTATCTTCTGATTCTAATACAGGGTTTCGGCTCAAACAGTCCGCTTCTACATTTTCTTTACCAGGTATATATTTTACTGTAAAGTCATATTGAGATAGGTAATATGCGAGGTCACCTAATTCTTCATCTGTCCTGCATTTAATATTCATGTTCTCTAGAGGTTTGTGGTCTGAGTAAATAGTGAATTGTTTTCCAATTAGCCAGTGTTGCCAATATTTAACCGCTTCTTTCATAGCGAAACATTCCAAATATATAGCCTTTTTCCGTTTTTGAGATTCATTTGGTTTTTTTGAAAAATATGCCACCGATTTGTCTTTACCGTCTAGTTGTGTCTGTTTTAATATTGCCCCAATACCCTCTAAAGATGCATCTGTAAAGATTTTTATTGGTAAATCTTTGTCGAATATTTCCAACACAGGTTGAGAACATAAATATCTTTTTATTTGATTAAATGATTCTTCACACTTCTCTGACCACACAAATTTTTCATTTTTTCTTAATAAATTGTGTAATGGGTCTAAAATAATTGCGCTTCTTGGTATGTACTCATGGTAGAAGTTGATTTTTCCCAAAAATTGTCTGATATTTTTTTGCGTCTTAGGAGTTGGAAACTGTCTTATTGAGATCAAATTGTCTTTAAGTGGTCTTATCGAATTGTTCTGAATTACATGGCCGAGGTACTTTACTGAGTTTGAAGCAAAGGTACATTTCTTAAACTTCAATCTAAGGCCTTCTTTTATTATTGCCTCTAATCCATTTCTTATGTGTCTTATATGTTCTTCAAAGGTGGTCGAGTATATCAAAATATCATCTATGTAGTTTACGGTGTATCCTGTGAGATTGTGCTTTCTTAGAATATTGCTTAAAATTCTTTGGAAAATTGCTGGTGATGTTTTCAAGCCAAAAGGGAGGCAGGTCCACTGAAAGTGGCCCTCTTGCGTGACAAATCCTGTTTTACTTCTGTCTTCCACCCGTAGTGGTATTGCCCAAAATGCTGAGTTTATATCCAGTGTTGTAAAATACTTACAATTTCTAGTTTTAATAATCAAATCATCTATTAGCGGGAAAGGTTGAGCTTGTGGAACAACAATTTTGTTTAATTCCCTGAAATCTACACATAAGCGTGATCTTCTATTTTCATCTTTTTTAAATGCCACTGTCACTGGAGCAGCGAAAGGACTGTAGGATTCTTCTATTAAATTATTCTTTAGTAACATGGATATTTGCTTTTCAATTTCTAATTTATCTTCTATTGTACATCTATATGGTCTTTTACTACAGTATCTGTTTACTAGTAAATCTATGCGAGCTTCATAATCTCTAACTGATCCTATATCATACTTGTCCTTAGCAAAAATTGTTTTATATTCCTTTATAATTTTCTCTATTTCAATTTTCTTTTCATTATCTAAATGGTCTGTGAAACTTACAAATTCTTCTGTTTCTATGTGTTCATTGAAATTTATTGCAAATGTTTTTATATTCTTTCCTTCATGTCTGTTATCTTTAGACCTTTCGTCTATTTTATTTGTTATTTTCTTTTGCTCTATCTGCAAGTCTTCATTTTGGGTTAATTTGAATTTCTTTATCATATCCAATCCGATTATAAAATCATCAAAATCTTCATTTTCTACTATATATACATCCACCTCTCCTTCTAAATCAAATATTTTTATTTTTATTGTTATCAAGCCATCTGTCTTCTTCACACCATTAACCGTTTTCATATATGCTATATTCACATTATCCTTTTTTTCTTTTACTTTAATCAGTCTTGAATTTATTAAAGAGACCTGTGAGCCTGAATCATAAATGCCGCTCACTTCTAGTTTATTTTCTAATAAAAGCTTGACTTTGATTAATGGTGTACTTACTCGTTTTTTTTCTCAGTATTTATATCTACTTCAATAATTGAGTTGTTATTTACATTTCTGGCTTTAAAAGCCTTTTCAGATTCATTTTTATTTTTCTTGAACCAACACGACTCCTCCGGATGATATCTAATTCCTTTGTCCAAAGATTCACAAGTCTTGCATGGCTTCTTCTCATTAATTTTATTTTTATAAAGTAATGTACCACTCTTTATTATAGTTGAGTTTTTCTTGTACACCATATTTTCATATTTTCTTATCTCGTTGAACAAATCAGTAGTGTCGTTGAGTTCATCCCTGTTTAACTTATATAAGATAAACCCAGGTAAACCTGTTGCAATAAGATCTATCATTGTTTTGGGGTCTATCGATTTGTTTACATCTAGTATAAGCCGTTCTTTTTTTATAGCATAATCAATTAATAGTCCTTCTTTATACCTGAATCCAAGAGCATATGTGACTACATCCCATCCACGGTTTTTAAAAGTTTCTAAAAATTTGTTTTTCCATTCATTCCATTCTGAATTTATTGTTAGTTTTATGGCCATCGAGCTATACCAATCCAAACAAGATTTTTCTAAAAATAACCTCAATATTTCTATTTTTGTTTCATCTTTTGATATATTAAAGCGCTCACACTCTTTTTCAAAATTCTCTATCCATTGCGTTGCATTAGGGTTCTTGCTTGTGAATTTTTCAATAATAAATTTCTCTGAAATATGTTTTAGGGTGTGTTGATTTTCTTTCTTTGTTGTAGTTTCTATTAATTTTTCCAAGATAAGTTGCAAATTGTCATCTTTGTCTCCTGGTTGTTTTGTGCTAATTTCTTCTAAATACTGATCTAAAAATTGCATATTACCTTCCTCATCTATATATGTTTTCTTAAGATCTTCATTTAATTTTATCCATATTTTTCTACTTTGATGCCTTTTCTTTATGCTACTTTTTATTTTTGAGAAAGTGTTCGTTTTGACAATATCTGTATGATGACTTACCGGTTTCAGCTCATCAGGTAGAACATAACATTTTCCTTCTTCTGTAGATATTGAGTTGATAACTAATACATTAGATTTTCCATCATTTGAGGCTGACATCATAAATTCAAATTGCAACCGGTCCATCTTCTTTTAGTTGACAAAAATGTCGTTTTATAAGATATATTATTGAGGATTTTCAAAATAAACCACAAATTGTTTCTCTGAAAATACAAAGTTTTGTTTTATTTAACACGCCTTAACAATATTACAACAATTATCGTTTAACTATGACAATTACACTTTTATCTCACCTGAAAATACAAAGAAACGACATTATCTTAACAACAAATCATCTGACTATCATCCGCCCTTGAATCCCCGTATCACTCCGCCCGCTGTGCCCTCTACCAACTTTCACTGACAACTTATGAACGCGCGAAGCGCGGCAATTTTGAATTAATGAAATGTCATTTCATTACATATATATATAAGTTAGGATTAGACTGAACACGTTTAGTAAAAAAAAGGGAAAAGGGGGCATAGAGATACTCGCGCTGATAGTAAAAGACTAACTTTATTTCCAACTAGCTACAGTATTTATAGGTACATTAGTTTACATATGATAAAAGAAAGATAACTTAATCCTAAACATAAACGCAAATAATAATCCTTCCAATATTGGCATATCTTATATATATATTATTTATTACTGGTCCTGCTCAGCTTTTATCTCGCTCATTAAATGAAATTAAAAAACGTAGATGATTAATACAGATTAGTATTTTTTCCCTGAGTCAATTTTTAAAGTGTTGAGGGTATTAATTTTAGCTTTAATCAAAAACTTCAATTTGCCTTTAATCCATTGTTAAGATTGGCAGTTCATTAGAATTCTTGTTAAGCTTTGTGCTTTGAGCTGAATCCTCGGTACACGTTTAACCAGCTTTTGAAAAAAAAAATAATTGGTAATATAGCTTTTCCTATTATCCAAGTCTTAAAAATAGAAATATAAATAGAAGAAAAAATTTCATGAAAAGAAGATAACTCAAATAACATTTGCTGTAAATGTTATTAATCTTAAAAAGCGCTATTAATGATAAGGTGACGAACTATTCATCATATTATTCCATATACTAATTAATAAGCTGAATCCCTGATGCATCTTTAAATACATCTTACGTTACGTGGAAGCAAAATTTAATATTATGGCCTGTTCTAATTGTCTTATTGCATGCTAAATTAAAAAGAACGAAAACCGAGGTTTCCTTAGTCATCAAATATTACTTCATTTAAGATACTATGGTTGATTTGTGATATAGTAAATAAGTTTGAGGAAAGTTATAGTATTATTTATTATAAATTTTGATTTTTATAAAGCTTTTGGTTACATAATTTATTATTTAAAGCCGCCAGTATTTTTGTATATTTAATAAATTCATAAAGTTTTTATTTTTATTTTTTTTTATTTTATTAAAATATCACTGCTCCAAAAGAACTATGTCATGATTCAAAAAACCTTATATTTCAAAGCATACATTTGAAAGTTCTATGTGAGTTCAAAAATTAAATACCATTGTAATGATGGTATTGAAATTCATTTATTAACTATGTATTAGGAAAGTTTTAAATGCTTGCAACTTTTTTTACTTTAACTTATGTCATTACCTCCATAGAAGTTCAATTTCAAACATAACACAGGCCAACGATGAAAAAACTTTTTTAATGAAAATACCTTATTCTTATGTTGTTTAGGTTGCTGAATCCAAATATGATGCTTAAAAAGTTGTATCACCCACCATTTATTCACATTTTATAGTTAAATTCATGAAATAAAGAAATATTTTTAGAATTTAACAGCTTTTTCATAGTTAAGATAACATGAAAAAATAGGTCTAATGAACAAAGATGATGTTGGCAGCACTGCTGAAACACATGCTAAACAGCTGATGTTTTGTTTATTTTCAACATAACCTCACTTTTACGTTTCCTGTACATGTGCTCAGTGCAATGTCTCATCGCGGCTGTAAAAACTCTGCTGACAGTTTTTGTTATATTTGTGGTGAGTTTGTTATTAAAAAGCACCAAAGAAACATTACAGACTTTGTGAAAAAGGTTTATCTAGCATACTTTGGAACCAAACTTGGAGACCAGGATAAACCTTGGGCACCGCATAAGGTATGTTATGTATGTGTTGAAGACCTCAGGAAATGGTCAAAAAAAGAGAAAAAACACTTTAAATTTGCTGTTCCCATGATATGGAGGGAACCAAAAAATCAATCCGATGACTGTTACTTTTGCAGTGTAGATATTACTGGTCATAACTCTAAGAACAAGAAGGTAATAAGCTACCCTAACCTTCCGTCCGCCATCCGACCAGTAGGGCACGGTGTAGATTTGCCAATCCCAGAACCACCAGAGGACTTAAATTCTATTGAAACAGAAGTATTTTCTGATGTACAGTCGGAGTTAGATGAACACGATGAAGAATTCCAATGTGTTACAGAAAATGTAGAGCCTAAATTGTTCACTCAGGTCGAGCTTAATGACTTAGTTAGGGATCTGGGCTTAACAAAAGAAAAAGCTGAACTGCTTGGCTCTAGGCTAAAAGAAAAGAACTTGCTGGCGGCTGGAACCAGCATTCATGTGTATAGGAAGAGAGAACAACAATTTTCGAAGTATTTTGAACAAGAGGGTGATTTGGTGTACTGCTCAGACATTCATGGTTTAATGAATGAGTTTGGAATTGAATACAAAACAGAAGATTGGAGGTTGTTTATTGATTCATCCAAAAATAGTTTGAAGGCAGTTTTAGCACACAACGGTAACATGTATGCCTCTGTACCTGTCGGTCATTCTGTACATATGAAAGAGAGTTACGAAAATCTAGAAATAGTGTTAAATAAAATAGGTTATTCTGCACACGGTTGGATGATATGTGGTGATTTGAAAGTTACGTGCATGCTCCTTGGTCAGCAAGGGGGTTTTACCAAATTTCCATGTTTCTTGTGTGAATGGGACAGTAGAGCTCGGAATCAACATTGGTGCAGAAAGAACTGGCCTGCTAGGGAGTCTTTAAAGCCTGGCGAGAAGAACATTTTACGCAAAAACCTTGTAGATCCAAAAAACGTGCTCCTACCACCACTACATATTAAGTTAGGTCTCATGAAACAGTTTGTAAAGGCTTTGCCTAAAGATGGGCTTTGTTTCAAATATCTCTGTCAGAAGTTTCCACACCTTTCAGAAGCTAAACTGAAAGAAGGCGTCTTTACCGGGCCTGATATTAGAAAAATGATGTTTGACGTTAACTTTGAATCCACAATGACCTCAAATGAAAAGGAAGCATGGGTTTCATTCAAGCAAGTTGTCACCAAGTTTTTGGGAAATGAAAAAGACCCAGAATATAAGGCTATTGTTGCTAACATGTTAAAAAAATTTGAACAGTTAGGATGTTTGATGAGCCTGAAAGTTCACTTTTTGAGCAGCCACCTCGATTACTTCCCGGAAAATTTAGGAGATGTTAGTGAGGAGCAAGGTGAGCGTTTTCACCAGGACGTTAAAGTGATGGAAAAACGTTACCAGGGCCGCTGGAATACCAACATGATGGGGGATTACTGTTGGTCACTTCACCGGGAAGTTCAGCAAGCTATTCATCGCAGGAAAAGCTACACAAGAAGCTTCAAGGAAAAAAGGGAAAGAAAATATAAACCAATTCCAGTTGACAAGTGAACCTTGTATCATCACATAAAATTACTATTCCAAGTATTTTACTGTAAATACAAACCATTTTTACGATTCTACAGTGTTTCATTGATTTCCCTATATACTGTAAATGGGTATTAGACTATATAATAAAATACATTTTGCTTGGAAACTAAGGGTGATACATAAAAACTTCGAGCAGATTTGGATTCAGCACATAAAAATCTATCAAGATCAGCTATTAAAATTAAAAAAGTTTTCAAAAAGGTTTTTTTTGTTGGCCTGTGTAATACAACTCTAAATATGAGCTTCTAAAAAAAGGGTTGAGAATAGTCTGATATTTCATATCGGTTGTTACTGAATTAATAAGCTTAAATTATTACAATTTCTACTTAAGCTTAACTCAAAAATGCCAATTTTTGCCAGTTTAAGTCGTTGTTCTTTTTCTTCGTTGTTGTATTGTTATATGACACAATAATTTTCAATAGTAGATCTAGCACGCATATCTTTCCTTTAATTTGTCATTTTCGAACCATATTATGACTAATTTAATATAGTTTTATTTTTTCTTTCGGAAATATAACTAAGATAGTGGAGTATGTCTGAGGGTGTATATATAACTTTAACATTTAGATTCATTTTCTTTTACACACTAAATATACTCAGCAATCCTACCGGGTGATTGGCCATTGAAGGTTTAAGAACCGTATTTTTTTTATTTTTAATTGGGATGAATTGAAAATTGTATTGAGAGAAAAAATGTAAAAGACAGGACTCAAGACGCTGTCTTGTGAATCACCGGCCTTAATTTGATAACGAAAATAAAAATTCCGAGTTTTAGTTAAAAATTATATCAGAAAAAACAAATCAATTTTAATACTTTTTCTAGTAATGGTTAAAAACCGAAATATTATAAATCTGGGTGTTTAAAAAATGCTAACAATAAAAACACAGGTTGTAATTCCTCTTTACGTAATTAAGGATATGTCTAGAATAAAAACCTGCATGTGAAATGAGTGAAATACATTGTCAAAAATACAATTAAATGATTTCTACAGTTTCCGGTACATAAGAACTTCTTTATTAAGATGGATGCATTACTCTCGTCCCATTCCTTCAACGAAGAGGGAGAGATCTTTTAATTTTATGAGAGGCTTTATCAAGTTGCCACAACTGGCAGTAACATAACGAGAACTGTTATGCGGTTCACGTGTCACAATGTGACCCACTTGGTGTCGCATTCTCTGGAATTTTTTTTTTATTTTTTCGAATCTACTAATAATTCTTATA
Source organism: Arma custos (assembly GCA_037127475.1). Taxonomy (NCBI): domain Eukaryota; kingdom Metazoa; phylum Arthropoda; class Insecta; order Hemiptera; family Pentatomidae; genus Arma; species Arma custos. The sequence continues at coordinate 69,562,581 of CM073764.1, read as the reverse complement.
AACCATAATAATCGTTCCAAATCCCAACTATCAGATAGCAAGTTCCTTACTGGCACGAGTATCGGTCATAAAGTGGACGTCGAACAGATCTTTAGTACAATAAAATACCATATCATATTACAAATGGTAATAAATCTATTCCATATTTCTTCCATTCATTCTCTGTTTGCTTTCTTTCTACTGTCTAAATTGCCCCAGTTTTTCTTTTTTGACTTTCTTGAAAGCATTGATCATTCTAAAAAAAATTCTAAATGAAGAACGTCCATCCGAGCTCTCCCATGACTTTTTCAGTCTCCTTAAACCATTTATTGGCCATTTCCTTTTTTTTATGATAACAGAACACCCTTTCGGTCACTCTACGAGGGTTCATCTTTTGTATAGAACTGAATTCTTCGTGTTCTTATTCTATTTATAATTATTTCTATGTTTGTGTATAGTTGCTAGTTATGGCGTCGTCTCAACAAGTCTCCTTCTTTAAACTGCCCCGAAATTTTGTTAACATTTCAAATATCTTTTTTGAGTATATATTGTTTTTATTATAATTAGTTTGTTTTTGTACTTAAATATTTATTAGCCCACTTGAAGGTTCTTTTGAAATTGAAGTGCCCCACAACTTAGTAAAATATATAATTATGATGTAAAACGTAGTCGTTGAAATGGAAGTCCAGATATGACTAAAAGGGTCAACTTACCTCGCCCTTTTAGTAAACTTAGTTAAGTATGAAAAGTTCCCCTCAGGTTACATGAATTAAGTTTCAAGGAAATTCTTGTGCAGTTTAGCGGAATGAAGCATCGCTGCGAAGCGGCCATTGAGATTTATTTCTCTCTAATAGAGCTTTTTAACAAGTTCTTTGAAGTAATTTATCGTTAAAGATATCATTACATGTTTTTCTAAGCATTAAACTTAGAAAAATTGAAAAGCTAAAGCTTAAAAGAGAAAGAGCATACATGTTGAGACATTGGTGGAAAAATTCCGACCAAAAAGATTCAGCAGTTGCAACCTTGGAGGTAGTGGGATGTTTCCTCTGATCAATTTCTTGCGTCATTTTGAGATTAGGATGTACTTTATTAGTTGTTTTTTTTTTTGTTCTTTCATCTTTACTGTTATTCTCTTTCTGTCCTGAAGATGCCCTAATGGGCGAAATATTCAGGTGTTTTTGTTTCCAGTTTTAGTTTTTTAAGGTTTTTTCGTTGGAATTTTTCCATCAATCTCTTAATATTAAACTTATTCATTACATTAGTGGCCAAGTAATAATAATTATATAATTGAGTTCATGTTGATTTCCAGAGGTGTTAAAGTTGCTATAAAATTCATTTAATATTTTACACATTCATTTTTCATTAACAATAATACACTTACAAATATTTATTTGTTATTAATGAGTCATTCTCCCGGTTAAAAGTTATACTACTTCATTACAATCTGTATCCTTAGACTGTAATGCCTTATATAATAAAATTCTCCCGTGGACTTACAACCCTAAAATTGGATAAAGTATTTTATTTTCGAGGCCATTCAGACATTCCTCTGATGTAAGCTGCCAGGTTTCGCGCCCGTAAACAAAAGTAGGATTAATGCTTCGTAAAACCTGATTTTTAGGTGTAAGTGGCTTAAGTAACTAACCCTTTGACGGCTTAATAAAATTGTCATTGAATAAATAACAAGCATTATCCACCTACGATATTGTTTAAATTTTATTTCCATTTAAATGTCGAACTTCGTATAGATGTGTTGAACTTTATATAACGAAATCATTTAACTTATTTCTAATGTAGATATTCTTGAATTGAAGAATTAAAATGTTTTGATCTCATAAAATTGTTTTATTAAAAAATCCCTTATAGGGATGGATCCTATAGGATCCAGGGCACTCCTGGGGCTCACCCATCCTCTCTAAAGTTGGTACCCAAATTAGGGGTAAAAATTTGGCGATTACAGTCTCTACAACTTACTGAACCCAAGAACCTCCACGAGTTTTAGTGGTATAGGTGATTTGTCCGAGGTCACGCTCACTCTTCAGTTTTTCCCCTAATTAAGATTACCAGCTTTATAGATACCCAGAACTAAACAAAAATTAGTCCCTATGATGTTTTTCAAGGCTTTAACGATAAAATATTCCACCATTAAAAAGGTTTTATACAATGGAGGATTTATTATTTAAATAAAACATAAGAATTTCTTTTCGTTTATAATTGAAAGTGATTTTATTTTTAAATATTTAAAAATTATAACAACTAACAAAAAAATAAAATACCCCATAATTGAGGTTAAGTTTAACAAACCTCATGGTCTGTTTTTCCTTCCAGGTTTTTCCCCAATTACAGAGGCCCCAGGAGAGTCTGTAGATCTCAGTTTCTGGTAACTGATGAAATAATTTATCTGCGAGCAGCCGGATTTGAACTCATTCAGCAAATCAACACTCTCCAGTTTAAGCCACCCCGTTACCTTCCTACACTCTATAGTTGTATTTGCATTACTATATCCTCGTTACAGCTCTTTATTAATAATGTAAATGTATGTTTTTCTTATGTCGATTAAAGAAATATCTTACGGCTATAGTTATGAGGTTTCCTAAATGGACGAGGGTGGTGCAGATGCAACTGCCAATAACGTTTCAGAGAAAACGCCCCGACTTCTTCAGCCCCAGATCGTTGTTCTAACGACTACAGCCCTAACAGGCTCGGGTGCAATCAGTAGCAGAGTACTCCAGTCTCTTGTTCTCTTGTTTACACCCATCCACTTCTTCCATGCCCTAACGAGGTCTTGGGCCATCTAATAACAGACTTATTTCGGATTGGCTCGGGATGGGTTCTTAATATTGTTTTCAGAATATCATGTCGTTGTTCTGAAGATCCGCTCCATTTGGAGTATTAAACGATGCTGACTCTCAACAATTCCATAATGCAATGGCGTCTGATTGTATGTTATTGATGATATAAAAAAAAAAAAAGGAATTATACTTTGTTGATTATGAATGTTTCAACCCGCTCTTTTAGACCCCTGTAGTCTCTAGAAACGGTTTCTTCTGAATTTTTGAGTTTCTCAATTACTCATCTCAAACTACATACATTTGGTCAGAATATAGAATTACAATGTAGCATTTCTAACCGAAAATCGGTTAGAATATAGTTACGACCTGTACGGCTTCGATCTGGAATTTATGTCTCCACTGGAAGCATTTCTTCGAGTTGACGAGTAGGAAGAACATTTTGTTTTTGTTTCAAAACTCCGATTATTCAAGAAATGTTTGCACTACAATATAAATATATGAGGGTAAGTCAATACTTATCCGCAATTTAGTTATATTTTTGTTTATGTTAGTAGGACGGTCGTTTTGCGTTGATGACGTATGCTTTGTTTATCTGTTGTTATGTCTATGCAATTTTCAAGCTGCTATGTTAGTTTCGTTATCGCTGCCGTGCTGTTAATCATGGCCCTTCCGCTTTCTATTTGCACCAAAGAAGAGCAAGGTTCAGTGATCCGTTTTTCTTGTCAGAAGGCGTTTCTGGGGCCGAAATTCAGCGATCATTGATGCATCCACTACCATTACAATATACCTGCGGTTAAACCAAAACTCTTTCGTTAGGTGTGCTACATTGGACGATTAGTAGTTCACAGTAGTCCTTCAATACTACCCAGTAGGGTGGGGAAATAAGCGGAGTACCCTTGGAAAATCGTAGAGACTATTCAATTCAAAACTTATTTGAAGCGTGTTAACTTTAAAGTAAAACCTTTATACATACAGAAGTATCACAAACAAACAGTTTTATCATGAGACATTATTTCTAAGAAACTTGTTTTATTTTCTGTTGACGTAAGGAAAGGAACATAAAAAAGAGACCCCGAGCCTGTCTCATTAAAAATCCCTATCCTAATTAAACTTGGATAGGCAGAATTTAGGACTCCCTCGGTAGCATCGTCCGATTATCCGTAGCAACATTAAGTGACGTTAAACGAAACAAACAAACATATAAATAAATATCTGAAACGAGTGAGCACAGTGTCGGTACATATGCATATGCATAAGTATCGAATGTGAAAAACACGACTTTTCAGGAGAGAGAAAATACTTTTCAAAATTCCTAAAACATCAGTGTGTAAAACCACTTTACCTATATCAAGCATGGTTTTGTAATTTATAGATGACTCTAGGAATAAATTGTAAATCACTACTAAACCAATCGCTATAGATTAAAAACGAAAAATTATCAGGGTTTTTTTCACAGTCTATCCTTTACATAAGTATCGAAGATATTGCAAACTCTTGGTTAAGCTAAGCAGGAGTTAAAATTTCGCTTAGGTTACTAGTATTAATTTTAAAAAAATATATATTACTTTCTTTCATCGAGAGAAAATTCAAAGCTTAGTCATCATATTATCGTATCTGCTGAACGTACATTTCCCTCAACAAAATACATACAGTAATAAAATATTTATCCACAGCTAAATAGGAAAACGCCATCTTGTCAATAAACATAATTAATTGGTTATGAAGGAAGTAATTAATGTTCTCAGTAAGTTCTGTCAGAGCCGTTTCCTTGCCTTGCTATCCTCTTCGTCATTTACTTGGAAAACACATGTTTATGTAATCACATGTAACTATTGATTCATATGTGACTATATACGTATACTCGTTAATATGATGATGCTATATTCTTTTATAATAACTGTAATACATATTGCTTTAAAAACCGCCAGCTTATACCGAGTGTAGGAGTAGAAAAAAAGTATCCTTGATGAAAATTTCTTTTTCTCCTTTTAAAAAAGGGTTTTTAATTCAGTAAGATTATTTGGGATATAAAAAAACAAAAATAAGTCGACTCTTAAAAAAAAAGAAGGAAATGTTCATTATCTTGGATGGTAAACTGCCATTCGCGATTCAAAGACTTTTGTTTTCGAATACGAATCTGTATGAAAGAATAAGCTAAATATAGAATTTTCATTTAAATAAATATTTGGGTCGCGGTAGAAGTAATGAATAAAGAATAATTTAAAATAGCACAGCAGATTGAAAGTAGGATAGACTTGGAAAATATAAGTGATTTTTTGTGTTTGTGTCCGTAACAAACATTAACGTATTAGGGCGTAAAATAATGTGGTATACAAAAAAATGAGACGTTTTTAACCAAATATTTGTAATATTATTTCTTTGATTGATGATTAGACGCACCACACTCCCTGGCAAGTTGGATAGCTTCGTCGTCTTTCAGGTATTAAGCTCTTAAGATGGTAGCACTAGAAGAGATAATTTTCCTATCATTATCAAACCTTGCCTTTCACGGATTTAATATGCCGGATGATTAATTAATATTATGTCATCATTTAATTAAGGTATAGAGTAATGAAGATCCTTAATTAAAAATAGATTCAACACACTTGAGAATATCAGAATTCGAGGTATTATAACACTGAATATTTATGAACTCAGGGATTTCCTACTTCCAGACGTTATCGAAGGTCTGATCTTGATGCTGATATTTGGTATTCCAAAACCTTTTAGTGATTCCTCCCTCTTCAACCCTCCCAGGACTTTTCGAAGCCTCTAATATTTACAGGGTGAAAATATTTCCCTCTCCCAGTGGTCAATTTTTATTTTCAGGATCCTCTTGACATATATTATTATGAGGAATGCCAAACTAATGTTTTTTTTTGTGAATAATGTATATTTAATTCCACGATTTCTGAAAATTGACTTTATGTTGTGAAATTCAATAGTTTTACCTGTACCACTAGAACCATGGGAGGGTGTGGGGATCAGTGTATGCACATGGTCCATCATCCTGCACAAAGCGGCGAGGGATAGAAACGTGAGATACTGTTTCCAGTTCTTCTTGAAAGGAGTTCCAATCCCGGCTGATATCAGGGGGAGCGGGTTCATCCCAATCAGAGTGTCCGCCCCATAAACGTTGGATTAATAATTTAGCGGTGAATGTCACGGGTACTAACTATCCAGGAGGGTCATAAATGCGAGCTAATTTGGAAAGAATAAGCCGCTTTGTAGCGGGAAGTTTGTCAGAAGACACGCGATAAGAAAAAGTGTCTGTGTCAGCTGACCATACGAGACCGAGGATGATTCGCAGCCCATTTGCGGAGTTCAAAACCTCCGGATTGCAATAGAGCGATGAGATCGTCCCTTAATTGAACGGCTTCTGGCAACGTAGAGGCTCCAGTAATAATATCATCTACGTAGGTGTCCTTGCGAAGAACGGAGGCGGCGTGAGGAAAACGAGCCTCTTCATCATGGCTTAATTGCTGAAGAGTTCGAATAGCAAGGAACGGGGAGGAGCTGACACCGTACGTGACCGTGTGGAGGCGATAAGAGCGGATCGGCTCATCGGGTGCGAATCGCCATACGATTCTTTGTAAATCTTGATGTTTGGGAGGCACTAGTATCTGACGATACATCTGCCGAATGTCGGCAGTGAAAATGTATCGGTGCGTTCGAGCGCGAGTAATTAAAGTGACAATATCTGATTGTAACTTTGGCCCGGTAAAAGAAATATCATTTAGTGATTTTCCATTTGAGGATTGCGCCGAAGCGTTGAACACCACTCTAATTTTAGAGGGCGAATCGTCAGGGCGGTGTACAGGATGATGAGGGAGGTAGTACGTGATACCGGAAGCGTCATCAGGCTCAGGAACGGCAGACATATGGTCTAACTCCAAGTATTCTAGCATGAAGGCGAGATAGGCTTCACGTAACGCGGGCTCCCGATGAAGGCGGGCTTCGAGTCGGTGAAACTGTTTCACTGCTCTGTAACGAGATTCCCCCAAGTCGAGCGATTTTAGAGGTAACGGAGTTATGTATCGACCATGGGCATCGCGGGTGACGGATGTTCTAAATAATTCCTCACAACGTTGTTCTTCGGAGGAGAAACGAGGTGAAGTGGCTGTGACCTCCTCGAGATTCCAAAAGCGTTGGAGGTCAAGGTTTAATTGGACATTGGTGAGGGCGTTAAATACTGATAATTCGTGACTCTCGGGAGCGACAGTATTAGCGATAGGTGAAGGGGAATTGGGTGTTAGATCTGCGGAAGATTGAGCACGACGGGGACGAAGCGGGGGGCGAAAAGTCTTGCCTTTATTATCTTTTACTTCTTTGGCCCATGTAATATGGCGCTGTGTCCGACGAGGACGACATTCCCCCATGAAACACCATCCAAATATGGTATTCAAGGCCGTGGGTCCACCCTTAGGCGATGGTTCGATTCCGAGGAGGATTCGTGGCAGGGCGTCGACTCCGAAGAGGAGATCTATAGGGCCAGGATGGCATAGCGATGGATTGGCGAGCGGGAGTTCCCGTATGTACGGCCAGGATGATAAGTCCACAGGCATGGCCGGAAGTGAATGGGTTATGTTTTCAATCACGAATAACTGAAAGATTAACGGATCAGAGTCCGGAACCTGAATGGTTGCGGTGGTATACCCGGGGCAGGATAGATTCGACGATCCCCCCAGGACACTTACCCCGACTGGGGATGATGATAGGGGGAGGCCCAGATGAGACACGGCCCTGATGGTGATGAAGCTCACCTGGCTTCCAGAATCTAACAAGGCTCGGAATGATTGAGCTTGGTTATCAGAACGCGATATTGAGACCTGCGCGGTGGGCAACAGTGAAGGTGTCATGCCCTCCGAGGACCCTAGCATAGTTAATGGTGATCGATGCGAGATGGTAGTTAGCGGTATAGAATTATCGGCACGGTTGCGTGGTAATTGATAGCGGCGGTGTAACAAGGAAGCATCCTTTTCGACCACAATAGGCGAGCATTGAGGTCGGGCGCGAGAGGAAGGCGGCGATACGGCGGAAGAATTGGGTCATTGAGAAATTTTTAATTTGTCCGGGGGCGAAGCTGAGCGCACATTGATTTCTTCGGACAAGCGGCGATCTCGTTGTGGGGTCGGTTGATACGGACGAAAGGATGGCGGTGGGTTCTGGTAACATAACGGTGCGTCGAAGTAAATGGGTTCCTGCGATGCTTGGCTTGTCAAATAGTTGCGAGAGGACATATCCAGTGTAGTGGCTAGGACAGGCGACCCGTGCATGGGTTGTGGTGATGACCCGTGTAACGTCTGAACTGCCGGGGAGGATCGGTGACTCTGGTTATTATATATTTGACGTTGAGCAGAGTAGCGGCGTGGTGGAAGCGTTCTAATACTTGGCGAATTTGACCGAGGGGAACCCAGGGGGGAGCTAATGGATGGCTCCGAACGCGATGGTGATCCGGTGATGCCCCGATGGAGCAAGGTGTGGTAGAAACCTTGACAAAAATGAAAAATGGATTGACATTTATCCGGTGGGTGTTGTCCGAGGCAATTGATGCACAAACCCTCTTTACGAACAAACCCTAGGCGATCCCGACCGGATAAGGTTTTAAATTCTCGGCAATGATAAAGGTTATGGGCTTCTTGACAATAAGTACACCGCAGCGAAGCTGCGAATACACGAGCAGAGCGATTGACAGATTGCGGTTGCCGATGCATAGGGGGGTGCTCTTTCCTCTTAGGTGATGATCGACGCCGATTATCTGACGGTGGTAATTCCGACACGGATGCGGTAGCAATTTGAAGTCGCGTGATGTAATTGAGCAGCTCAGAAAACGTAGGGAAGTCATTAGGATATTGTAACTTAAATTCCTTTTGAGTAACGGGGTCTAAACTCCGGAAGGTTAAGAAAAATAAAAAATAGTCTCCCAGATCAGGGATGTTAGTCGCGGTTAATTGGTGACCCAGTTCCGAAAATAATTTAAGAACGGATTCCAGGGCCTTTTGCGATGGATGCACGATGGGTTGGAAATTTAACATTTCATGAAGTATCCGAGACGCGAACGCCGCTTGGTTGTTATACCGAGCAATTAGGGCGGCCCAGGCGATAGAATAGTTCGAGCCCAGAGTATCCAAATGACTTTTGACGGCCAAGGCTTCGCCTGAAAGGCAACTCTTAAGATAGGTTAGCTTAAGTCCGTCATCGATGTCCTTATTGCGGTGTATAAGCGGAATATAAGTGGTTTTAAAATTCTGGAATTGCGTGATATCTCCGTTAAATTTCGGTAAATCAAGGGGGGGGCAGCCGAACTTCCGGTACCCGGGGCGCGACAAGTGTGGTAACTGAGCGGTCCAATGATTGGACCTCTAAGTCCATAGCCTCGGTTTGCGCTCGAATGAATTGATCCATAAGATCGGAAGGAACAGGTATCTCATCATTAATGGACTCGGTGATTACGGCATTATGGGTTTTTCTCATTTCGTCTATTAATTGCTTTAATTTGTCAATTCGCGTTTTAACTACTGCCTCTTCATTGGCGATCATGAGTGTAAAGAGGCACTCATCGGCGAAAATTCGAAATTGGGTAAACAATCCTAATAATATTGTTTGGGAAATATTTTTAACTCTAGCTTGGCGGCGATTAGCCATTTTGATTTTATACAATTTACTAGAAAGCTGAAAAAGAATTAATAATTTATAATAGGTAATATTATTTAAATACTTAATTATCTATAATAGTCATGCGTTAGAATACATGATATTGCAAATTAACAATTAGGTTATGCACAATAAATGAATTTACAGGAGATGATATGATTTAAATGCTTAATTATCACTAATAATTATACGTTGGAATATAATATTGTAAAGTAATGATTAGAGTCTGCATGCATACATTAATATTTTGCTTTTGACAAGGCTGAAAAGAAGCTGTGTGATTCACATCCGGATCCGGATATCCCCACTACAAAGAAAACCTACCTATTGTTGCGCAATGTCTTTTTTAGCTATGTTAATATCTGAGATCGTAATTATTCCCGGGTTTTACGGCACCAAAATGTTAAGGCGTGATTAGACTGAATTAATTTAATAGGAAGCAAATGGAAGTACCACGGGAATTTGAATGAAATCTCAGATATTACCAAAGCGTTTGATTTATTAATTTGAATAACATGCGAGATTTTCTTAAATACTATCAAATATACATGGAAGAAAGGATAAAATTAAATAATTGCGTCTACAAGAATAACTTAACACTAAACATGCAACTTAGCGATCTAATGAACAAATTAATTTTAAACAAAAAAAGAAGAACAAATGATTAACATGAATTGGAGCGATAATTACCAATAACAGAAAGGCTCCATGCTAGCATAATGGCCAAAGATATAATAACTACAAAATGAAATTGAACGATGTAATGCAGATTTCAATAAGGCGCGAAGATGTGCGAATTATTATTAGCTTCGCCAGTGATCACGGCATGACGGAACAATGATTATGATATCATTAATTAAATTGAACTGTCCGGTTGGTACCATGTGATACGTTGATCATCCGGAGAAGAATTAGTTGACAATTTGAGGCCTTATGATAATGAAATGGGACTTACAATTTGTGTGATGTAAACCCAATTAGCACCTCAGCATAGCTTCTGGCGAGTGACAATCTTGAAACCTCTGGACGTCCTCACAGGAATAGCAGCTTAAAAGCGGATTACTAGGCGGCAGTGTGCGATGATCTTAGCTGCGAAGGACTGGTAGAACAAGTCCGCTCGGCGATCTAATAGCAAGTGAAGTGACTCAATAGCGTCGCTCTCCCCTCTCCTTGGTTTTGGCGGTACAGGCTCCCGATTTTAGAGGCAAGGATCGGTCCGTTCCATCTGGCGGGCAGTCCAGGTCCGCGACTAAACAGATTGTATTGTATTGTTTTGAAGTTACGCATCTGAAATTTTGACTTATAGTTAAAAAAAAAATTAAATTATTTATTTAAAATGATCTTGCACGAAATTTTATATGGCAGACCAAATTCCACGCGAGCGAAGTCGCGGGCAAAAGCTAGAAATGTATAAAGGACAAACACTTATGGATTCATTTTTATATATATAGATAAGATTCCGATTATTTAATACATTATAGGACTGCACTCAGATTCTATTTGGCCTACAGAGCTGCGGTTGGGCTCAAATTTTAGGTAAGTATATCTTCTTTAAAAAAAGTCCATTACGATTTTTTCCAAAAACGCACCGATTAGGAGATACAGGCCTAAAACTGAAATAACTCCGAAAATTTCATGGTTTTCGGTCGTTAATCGAAATAAAATATAGCCTATGTTTTAAGTTGGACAATGTTACGCATCTGTGCCGAATTTCATTAAAATCGGTCCAGTAGTTTAGGAGTCCATCGCGGACAAACAACGTGACACGTAATTTATATATATTAAGATACCAAAAATAACATGAGTGAAACTATTGTTCAGATATTTTAATAAACCTTTGAAACCTTTCTATAAATACTACAAGTTATTGTTGATTTTTTTGCCCGTCTGCCCGTGGTGCCCTCCAGAGTACATCCTGGAGAAAAGAAAAAATCCTAGATCCGCCCTTGGTAAGGGATGATAATTTGAATCCCCAATTTTTTTTTATTTTTTGAATAAAGATACTTAATCAAATACTTTCCTTACCAGAACGATTGCATTAATTTTTCATAATGAGTATAATATAATAAAATATTCTAAACAGAAAACATTATATCTTTTTGTAAAGAAGCATCTCATTGTTCTTCTCTTTTGATTTTCAGGCGGTTGTCACTTATTCATCAACTTACGTGCTAGTGGCTCTCAGCATCGACAGGTACTATGCCATCAAGTACCCCATGAACTTTTCAGGAAGCTGTAAGTCGATTTTAAAAGTAATATTCCTTTATTATTTTGTATTGTTATATGGAGTCGTTTATAATGTTTTTGTTTCCAGAGTACTTCATCAGTACTAATTAGTATTTTTTTTTATTTTTCAATTTCTCTCTCCAACCCTCATTATAGCGTAATTAGTTATCGAGTAAATTGAAGGAAATGACAAATTAGAAAGAACTAAGGATGTCAAAAAAAAACGTTAAAAAGAATTAGTAGGGAAAAAAATTGTTTTTCTTAACAGAACAGCTTTAATTATACAATTTTTAATTATCCCGTTTCGTTTGTTGTTTTATTTAATTTGAAATGTTTCTTTTTGCCAATTATATCAAATAATTTATTTCCTTAGTATTTTAATGACTCATAATGTAACAAGCGTAGTTTGAAGCATTTCCTGTAAAAATGTATGTTAACGAATCTACTACTTTCCCGGATGTTTTGCAGTGGAGAAATCAAAAACAGCCGAATCCAAAAAAAATAAATAAAAGGAAAAAAGGGCAACAAAAAATAATATATTTTCATTAAAACGTGTTGAATACGTTACCTGCGTTCTACCAGTTTGCTAAAAACTAGAGATTTGTCGGATATCCGCGAATACGGATATCCGACACATCACTACGTAGCTAAGAGATTATCGTACCTACGTTATACGTACCTACGATCTATCTATCGTATCCGCGGATATCCGAGGGAAAGAAAGATCTGTATCCGTATCTGTGACTTTTTTGGCGGATCTTTTGCCTTATTAGTTTTCAATACATAGATGAAATTTTGTAGAGGGTTATTTTATATTCGCTGAAAAATCTCTTAGGTACGTGTTAGTAACCCTATATACAGCAACGTTTGTTCCGGCAAAAGTCGAAACAACCGATCAGCTTATCTTAGTTTTTATGAAAAACGAAATTTTTATTTCGTTTTTGATGTTTGTCCAGAAAACCTGAAAGTGGTTTTCAGTAAATTTAAAATAACCCTGAATACAGGTTATTAGGTAACAGTGAAAAACTATGGCATTTAACATTTGACTCAGACAATCCTTTCAAGGTTTAAAGAAAAACTTCTTTGTTGACAATTTTATAAGTCACTACCAAACACGAACTTTATCTATGCCGCCCAGTGCAATTCGAAAACTCGAAACATGTACCTAACCTACTGTCCTGTCTGTCACGCAAAGCTTCAAGAGGGGAAAACTAGCAAGATCTCGCGCACGGACACCGTTGGGGAAAAAAGTTAAGATCCGTTTCGGTATCCGTATCCGCGGATCTTGACACTAAATATTCGTATCCGGGGATATACTTTGTTAAAGATCCGGCACATCACTACTAAAAACGTATTTTAATCTGTATATCCAATACCAGTCCAATATTTCTGGTCTGGGCGTTACCTGTTAAAATGATACGCAGTAACACACAACCTAGGAAGTGGGGTAGCTCAGTAATGGAGAGCTGAGTTACTATGCTGTAGATCCTGGGTTCGAATCCGGCTTTGACAGATATTTTTTTTATCTGTTCAACAGGCTTTTAAATGAAACTGGGCGATCTGCAGACCCTCTCGGGGCTCACCCAGCCTCCATAGAGTGGGTCCCCTTGGTTACTTCACTTTATCCATGCCATTTAGTTTCATTCGTACGATTATATTTACTTGTATTGTTGGGGAGCGGAGTGGCTCAGTGGTAGAGCTCGGAGTAGTAGTTCTGAAGGTCCTGGTTCAAAAACCCACTCGCTGGCAGATTGTTATTTAATCTAATTTTATTAATCTAATACGCTAGCGGCCTGAGAAAGAACCTATGGGATCTAAGAGCTCACCCAACCTCTTTAAAGTGGGTTCCCAAAATAAGAGTGATAATCTGACGGTTTAGCGTGGCCTCGAGCAAAATATCTCCATGCATAACCGTCGTCTCAGAAACAGTACTGTCTCTACCATGTAATGAACCCGATAACCCACCATGGGTTCAAGTGGTTGGTAAAGATTTTTATGTTATTTCTCAACACACAGCCTAGCCATATATTAAATTTTCAACATTTTGATTACTTTAAATATTAGATATATTTATTATAGATATATTTGATATAGACAATATTAGTATTTACAATTTTATTTACAGTATTTATCCTATTAATGATTATGTATATAAAATCACGATTATTGCTCTCCAATAACCAATAATCTACTTTGGTTATTTAATGCGTCACCCCAATTTTTTTTAACATTACATTCGATGCTGTATCCGTTACATGTATTCCATTCAAATAGTTTCTTATATGATGTGATCACAACTCTTTTTTTGCATTAATTAGTAATTATAGGATTTTTGTATTTTTATTATAGTATTATTTCTCAAATATTATTGCTTATTGTTATTTACCATCTAAAAATATGTCAAATTAATATTTTATATACTATGGAATTTATAGCAGAGGATGAACATTTGTTATATACGACCTCTACAGATCCACAGCACTCGAAGCCTGGAACTGACACCTAGAAGTAGCGATCACGATTTGCTGCGTTACGGGAGCATGTACTCCCAATTTAATTAATTTTCGGTTTTCTACTGGTCTTTTACATTTCCGTCTGATGGAAAGTTGTTGCTCAAATATTTATATATCTTCGGTACTGAATTTAGCCATAACTCATTGCATATCATTAGTTCATGTATCACTTAATAATACATAACTCTGCTAAAATTTATGATCCACTATTTACATAATTGTAAAATTATCTTCATTTCAGTATCAAAAGCGGATTGTTTCAAAAATTGTCGTTTTCACATTTTTCGCTACTTTAATCTAAAGCAATTATGTCTAAAACGATAATATACCGCTTTATTTCTCATGGTCTGAGTCGGGTTCTGAACCTATTCGGAAGCATAAAGTATTACTTGAATAAACTAGAGAAAATTGAGAAAAGGCTACATTTGTTGAAATTCTTTAAAAAAATATATATACTGAAGCATAAATTTAGTTCAGGACAGGCAGATAGTAACTTTATTTGAAAATTTGTTAATTACACAAGGGAACAACATTTTTGTTGCATGAAATATTTTGACTAATATTCTACTTCCTCGAGGTGCTGATTTAAGATCTGAAGTCAGTTTGTTTGTATCAGCTTTACTTTTGGGGTTATAATTATAAACTGTTTTTTAAGATGAAAATATTTTTTATTAAGAAAAGTATTAAAAAAATTACCACTACATATCAAAAAATTTTCTTTTGTAAGATTTTCTGGCTTGATTCGGTTCACGGGGGCTGTTTTTAATGCTCCAACAATAGTCCGCCATCATGTGAGCATTCCAGTGACCTTGGTAACGTTCCTCCATAGTTCGAATGTCCTGATGGAACCGTTCCCCTTGTTCTTCACTCAGATCACCAAGATTTTCAGGGAAACGGTCCAAATGGCTGTGGAGGAAGTGTACTTTGATGCTCATATTACAATCAAGCTGCTGGAAGTGTAACAACATTAGTTCAATATGCTCCGCATAGCTTTCTTCCTTTTTGTTTCCCAGAAAATTTTGAGCAGTCCAAACGAATTCATTCCAGGCATTTTTTTCAATATCAGTCATGTAACTAATAAAGTTTTCATCCTTTATCAACCTTCTTATTTGGGGACCATCAAAAATTCCATTTTTAATTTTTTCTTGGCTCAAATTAAAGAACTTCTTAGAGATGTATTTATAGCAATCACCACCCTTGTTCAAAGCTTTGACAAATTGTTTCATGAGCCCTAGTTTGATATGCAAAGGTGGCAGTATTATTCGATCCGTGGGCACAAGGGGCTCATTTATTACATTCAGTTGTCCCGGAACCATAGATTGCCTGGAAGGCCAATCTTTTCTAATCCAGTGCTCAGACCTAGCTCTGCTGTCCCATAAACAAATAAAACATGGATATTTTGTATATCCACCTTGTTGTCCAAGAAGAAAATTCACCATTTTTAGATCAACACTTATCAACCACTTTTGTTCGTTGTATTTGATTCTATCCATTACAGAAGCTACAGTAGCATATTCTTCTTTGACTGTAGTTGAATGTGCAATCGGTATCGAACCCAGCTTATTGCCGTTATGCATAAGTACACATTTCAGGCTACGTTTAGAGGAGTCAATAAATAAACGCCATTCATTTGGATCATACTTCTGTACTCCCATTGCTTTCAATAAACCAGGAACATCTGAACAAAAAGCAAAGTCGTCATCTTTAGAAAAGAATGACAGCAATTCTGCCTCTCGGTTACGATAGTATGAAATTCTTGTTTCTGGGGTTAAAAGATTTCTTTGCTTTAATCGAGAAGCTAGAATCTCCGATGTCTTTTTAGAAAGACCAAGATCTCTGATTAATGCATTGAGGTCTTCCTGATTAAAGAGCTGGGGCTCAGAAGTAAAATCAGGGTAAGAATCACTTGTCCGACTTTCATCACTTGAAGAATAGTTTTGTTTTTCTATATCATGATCATTTTGTACAGATGAAGAAGCTTGGGGTACTGGTGCATCGCCAGAGAACAAGACTGGTCGAGTAACAGATAACAAGTTTGGATAAGACCATTTCGACCGGTTATTTTTATTAATTCCATTAATATCAATCACACAAAAATAACAATCATCTTGATGATTATTAGGTTCCCGCCAAATCATTGGTGTTTGATACTTAAACACTGGGATCTTTTCTTATTTGCCCATAATCTCAAAGACTCAACACATGTTTTACATACCATATGAGGGATCCAGTACTTGTCACGGATGTCCAAAGCGAATCCAAAGTAATCAAAATATACCTGTGTTATAAACTCTGACACACTTAGCCTACAATTTTTGAATGTATATTCACCACAAATGTTACAGAAATAGTTTGGATCGTTTCTACAGATATTTCTTAACTTGGACATTGTTATTTAACACAAGAGCACAAACTTTTTCACTAAACAACTCAGTTGAATTGAAGTTTGAATGTGACTAGTACAAATATATGTCTATCAGCTGTTTGCCAAAAACAAAAGGTGCTGGAGAAAAACTGAGGCTAGATTTGTAATCACCAACCTCTAATTAGTAAACAACAGGCCTAAAACTGCATGCAACAAAAAATTAATAAAAATTTGTTCCCTTGTGTTATCTGTATATATATCTGTTAAATATCTGTATATATATATCTGTATTTATATGAAATAAGTTCAACATAGTGGTAAACATCGCTGAGTCTCCATCGATTTTCACCAAAGAATTTCGATCTTTTAATCTTACTAATATTATAATGTGAAAGTTTGTATGTTTGTCTCTCTTTCACGCAAAAACTACTGAACGGATTTAGATGAAACTTTACAGTAATATAGGTAACTTATACATCAGGTAGGTAACTTATACATCAGAATAACACATAGGCTATAGCAAGCGCGGATTTATGGAGGGCGCACGGGTGCACGTGCCCACCCTCAGACAGTTTTTTAGGTACTGTGAAGAATCCATTATAGTACCATAATTAAAGGTAAATCAGGAACTCAGCATCTTGAAATTTGCAGGTAGGTTCTTTATACAATTTAAGAATGAAATTTGTATGATTCCACCCCCAAGTGTTTCCCCCTTAATATAATAGGGGTTCAAACATTGTATGGAATCCGTCAGTTAGACATCTGAAATTTAGGATGCACGAGTAACTTATAGTTAAAAAAAAATTTAATTATTTATTTAAAATGATCTGTCACGAAACTTTATGTGGCAGACCAAATTCTATGCGAGCGAAGCCGCGGGCAAAAGCTAGTTATTAATAAAATCATGCAAGTGTTATTAAGAAACTGGAAAATCCAATGTAATTATTCAGTGGACGTGATGTGGACCATTTGACAAGTAAAGTACAGGGCAATCGGAAAGTACAAAACGAGTCAAGTTCCAAACAACCTTCCTATCTTTAACATTGTCCTTGTATTCCTATAATGTAGATATCCGATAGTTTAAATAAATTAGTTGTTACAAATATCCACATAGTTAAATTATTTTTATTTTTCATTTATTGTAAACTGATATTGTAATTATCATTGTTTCTATATGAGGGGAGGAGAAACTCATGGGTAATGGTTACTGTTTTGTATTAAATATAATAATGATTTTTTTTTTAGGTTTATTTCATAGGCATAAAACATACTATATAGTTTATAAAAAAAATTATCTTAATCTTATTTCATTGCATCATCTGTATTGAAATATCTATCCTAAAATCCAACTGTCGAAATAAAATGTGGCTATTATTATTTTCTGAATCAAAGCATTCCACTTTTTCCATTTAAATTAAAAGGCAGTGCTATAGTTCGTGTAAGGGCTTAAAGAAAACAGGAACCGTGGCTTTGAGGCTTGCTAATTTTTAAAAATATTTATAATTTGGCATATCGAGTACTACCTGACAAGAAGTAGTACCTGGATCCACTGCTAGGCAACAGCGATAAAATATTACATCTCTAAAAACTTTTTTGCATAATAATGAGATTCAAAGAGAGTTCTTTTGAAAAAGAACCCATTTGTTTTTTTTAACTACACTAATTATATAAGTACGTACATGCATTACTTACTCATAACTACAGTGGGACGTCGATTATCCGAACTAATATTGTCAGGGGTGGTTCGGATAATCAAAAATTCGGATAATCGAAATTCACTAAGTTATATATGCGGAACCAACCAAATGAATAGGATGGGATTCAGAGAAACGAATGAAATTACCTAATTGGGTTTACAGTTCTTTTTAAACAAGTACGTATTGAAGTCTAGTTTTTTTCGCTGTTTTCGAGAAATGATTAAGGCCCCTTATTGACGTTCATAAAAAAAAAAAATCATTTTATTTTTCGTCAAATTTTATTTAAAATAACAATAATTTTAACAATACTAATAAGTAACCGGATAATCTGATCAAATTAATTAAAATTAAATTTGAAAAAATAAAACATTTCCGTTAATTGAACGATCAGATAACTGATGTTCGGATAATCGACGCTCCACTGTCCATGCATTGATGTACGATGGATTCTTTTCCGTATCCAGCAGATCATAATACCTCTTTCCTTGATATATTTCCTAATGTATGTAAGAAATGTATTGCAATATATTTTGAGCGTGCGATTTTTCTCCTTTGTGGCTGGGTTTGAGGCCGAGTGTGAAACGTCTGAACATTTATAGCGACACAACCACTTGCTTTAACCGCACCGTTGACAAAGACGACCTCAAAACCAATGATATACATATACTCGAGGGAGAATCACACTTTATGCTGTTAATTTTAGGTGTATTTAATCAGCGAAAACAAACACTCAGGGATTTCTTTAGAAGTATGTAGCTGAGCTAGAAGTAAAAATAATTTATGTAATTTAAAATAAATACAAATAATTTAAACATAGCATTATTTTTTATTCAATAAAGTAGTATTTTTTTTAATACCGGAATCAAATTTTAAACTGCTGCGATACTTTAGCGCTGATTTAAAATATTTTTTTAATTATTTTACACTAAGGGGGATACAACCTGTAACGGCGGAACAACCCCTTTTTACAAATTATATTATTGTTCATTTAATCGTATTACTATTATGAATTAACATTTTAGTAAATGAACCTCGATATTAATCTAGAAATTGGAGTTCAGTTTAGTGCTTGTTTCGTTTCCCCCTTAGACAGCCTACTAAAATATGTGACAGATTTAGTATTGTTTTGAGATCTTGAATATTTTGTATTTAATAAAATAATGATTTTGTTTTTATTTTAGCTTTGTTGAATAGAAAAATAAAATGTATAGTTTATGAGAAAATATCACTGCATTCTCTGTATATATATTAAAAAATGTATGTACACCAGTTCTAAAGTCGAAATATTGGAATAAGATGTAGCTAGTTTTATTTTTTTTTTAACAATGCATTCCACTTTTTCCATTTAAATTCATAAAAAGCGCTATAGTCCGTGTAACGGCTTGAAGAAATTAGGAATAGTGACTTATTGATTTGACAATTTTAAAAACATTTATAATTTACCTGATCGAGCAGAACAAAAGACTAGACAATAAGTACTTAACTCCACGATCCTTTGCTAGGCAATGCCGAGAAAATATTACGTAACTAACAAAAAATTATATAATAGAGAGATTATTTTAAGGCTGTGATTGTTTAAAGTGTTCACGTGACAGTTAAATATTTTTTTGATAAAGCCTTAAACTGGTAAGTTTGCGTAATACATGTGTTACGGTTCAACGATATGAACCTTGGATGTTTTGGAATATTGCTTTTGACAAGCATTTTATACTCATAAGCCATCCATTACCGCACTTAAATCTGTCGTTAGAAATAAAATCATCAACTGGTATGAGAGGCGACGTACTCTGAAATAGATTTTTTTTAAATAACCGCAATCACAGGAGGGAAACAATTATTCATTAAAACCAAGTAATGAAAATATTAAAATTCATCTATAGTTATTAATTGAACGTATAAATATGGACAAAATAGCCCCGATGGACGTCGAGAAATAATTACTTAAATAGTTATAAGCTATTTGGTATCGATCGACTTTGCAGGGCTTCAGGACCGAATAGACAAAATACAAAAATATTTTAAAACTGAAATAACTGGAAAATAAATCCTAAAATATGTATTAAGACCTACTAATGATATAGTAATGTTAAGGACTACTGGGTGCGAAAATGAACTAAATCACTCCTAAATTCAAGATACTAATATTTATCAACAAAGTGACAAAAAAAAAAAAAGAATAATACAATGAAATTACTAACAATTGAATTAATAAATTGACAATAACAATATTAAAAAGATTATAACCTAGGCCTAACTCCTATTTAATTACTAAAATATAAGATATTACTGATACTAAATAGCTTAACTACTTAGATAAATTTGTAGGAATACAATAAAAGTACACTATAATTTACAATACTTACAGTTCAATAATCAAAGTCCACCGACCGTAAGATTATCCAAATATGACAAACTGGCACACAGTAATAAACAGAACCAGTTTATTACACTCGCAAACTGTCTCAAGTTTACTACTAGTTTTTCACGCTGCCTGGTTACCTACTCACTAGTTTATCACACTGAGACTAACTATTGACTCATTTGTTACTCACTAGTTCATCACACTGCCTGCTTAATTATTGAATAGTTTTCACACTGTCACTTACTACTGACTCACTTATTAGTGACTCGCTTACTACTGACTCCCCTAGCGTGCGTATTTATGTCAAGGTCGAACGTTCTAGACGCGCGGGAGTGAGGGAGGCCGATCTCGGATATTCCAGATCTTTCTTAATCTATCCAGCCGACGGGCTTGAGATGTTAATACCTCCCGCAAGTCTTTCTCTCTCTGACTGTAACAGTAGTAATACAATAAACACTGATTATTGTGATATATGAAAGATAATTTTAATAAATTATAGATAAGTTTAAAAATAATTTTTTTTGTGGATTTGGAAAATCAGTTTTATTTTGATTTTCTGTGACACTACAACCTATGAAGGATATGGAGTTCAGTGCATCGTAGAGAGTGTACTGTTTCTTGGACAACGCTTGTGATATGAAGTAATTTGTCCTAGATGACGCTCAACCCCCAAACTTTCCCCCCTATTTTGGGTACCCACTTTATAAAGGCTGGGTAAGCCCCAGAGGGGTCCTATATTTCATAGGATCCATATCCGGCGCTAACACATTAAATAAAAGTCTGTCAGCGAGAGGGATTTGAACCCAGGATCTTTGGCAATGCGACTCAGCGCCCTACCACTGAGCTACGCCGCAAATTAGTTATTATTATCACAGGAATTAATTGAAATATGTAATTTCATCTTTGGAATGTTAATATAATATTCGAATGTGTGATGCAATCGTTGATCGAAGTGTGAGTGAGAAATATTATATGGATTTTTTTTAGCTGGAATTTAATTTTTTTAAATAGTAAATACGAATAAAACAAATTATATCAGACTTGTGAATATATATAATTGAAAAACTTCCGTAGGCGTCCATGACAACTTTGTACCCTCCTACAACTTTTTAATAAGGTCAAAATTATCGGGTGAAAATTGCATTTTGTACATAAAATAGGAAGGTAAGGGAAGAAAGGGAGTTTAAACTTATTTAAAAGTGATACTTTTTTAAGTGAAATTGTATTTCTTGTTGTTATGTTCATATTAATTGAAATATTTTTACAAAAACTTTGACTGATCAACAAAATGAACAGAATTTTATATATTATTATTTTAACGATAATTTTTACTTTAGGGAGTCAGTAAGCACAACGATGTTATGGATTATTATTATTATTATATTGTTATACCATTAAATGCTTGAACTGCTATTGTTCTCAACTAACCAAAAACATTTCGCTAATTCTCGCTTTATCTCCCTTTATAAAAAATAAGAACAAACCATTAATGAATAAATGAAAAATAAGAATGCTGGGAACTCTAGGTTGAAGCGCTGCTATTAGGAGCACTAAAAACGTAAACCAAAAATAAACACTCTGAGATACTAATTTGTAAGCCGCAGGTTCGAAACCGGCCGTGGCCAAAAAATTCTATTCTGTTAGCAGCCGTGAATCGAGCGAGTAGGAGATCCTCCTAACCTGGTCTCAAGTGGACAATCTTAATTGGCGGTTGAGCGTGATCTCGAGCAAATCATCTTCCTGGTTAGAAACGGTACAGTCCCTACCATGTATTGAACACCCCATATAATTCCCCTTACGGGTTGTAGAAATTCAAGTATTGCTTTTTAACTGGGTTAAATAAATTGAAACTGAACGAATTTTTAGGTTTCAATCAGTAGAAACCGTAATACAGAAAAAAAATTACTGACGGAAATGTGGTAAAGAAACCTAAACCTTTTCTAAGGTCGTAACTATTGTGATCGCCAGTTTTTCATCACAGCTCCCCATCCCTCGACAATTGATTGGATTCCTTTAAATTTCAAAGATTTTTTATTGTAGATATCTTTTAGCACTCTTGCCGATCAAGTAACGGGGTTTCGCTGCCCTCCTGTTGGCGGAGATTTGAATATGAACAGAATGGTTGTCGCACAAATTATTTAAGTTCATGATTTTTTTTATTTATGCTATGCACTAATGTTGTAAATATTAATTTACTTATTACCTTACCAACAAAATATTGCTTAGACTTGTTAATAACATTCTCGCGGTGACCACGAAAATAACTCGTAGGTTCAGGCAATCAATGCGAACCGCCGAGGCAGGTCAAGATTGCTGGTGAGGTAAATTTCATTAACATTAATCAGTCATCATTTGTCTCATTGGTAAACATTGCTCCTTCATCGGAATAACTTTCACCCTTCAGGGCGACCTTGTCTGCTCGGGATTCTATGTCATCACAATCTCTGTTGGCAAACAAAAATAGTCTGGGCTGTTGCCAACCGTCCGATAACCTGAGAGTTCTAGCTGTCTTGATTGACCTGTGTTGATTTGGAATGCAGCTTTGAATTTTATGAGGGCTTTAGGCCGCATTTGTCGTTGATTTGTATGTCGACGAGAGAATCACTGCTTGTGATTATAAATTACTCGGCAATTAAAATCTCTAATGGAAAATGATTATCGGGATCACTACCAGAACTCCTTTCTTGAGCAAATTGCCATGAAGAGTTTCAGCTCCTCTCGAGGCCTGAGTATATAAATTTCAAAGTATAGATTGGCCAGAGGTATATAAATTTTGATGGCCAGTTTAATACACTTTTCAGAGAATGACCTTTCTTTCTCGTCGGATGGTGCCTCACAATTTAACCTAAGCACAAAACTGCCACAGCAAAACTCTCACACTCAGTGGTAAATTCCCTTAAAATCTATCCCTGACAGCGCTATGGCCCATGAATACCCTGCCCTCCTCAAAAATCCTCTTCTATTCAGAGACATCCTCTGCAGCTCTTCTCCATCTTCTCACTCCCAGAAGCTTCGACATCTTCCAGGCACCATAGCCTGGGTCTACCTCTTCTTCTTCCACCTGGGCATCCCTCGTTCGTGTTCCTCAGAAGTCTTTCCTGATCCATTTGGTGCACAAGATACAACCATCTTCTTTCCAATATTCTTTCATCCTTTTACTGTGTTGCTTCTTTCTATCCTCGGACCATTTCATCCCAGGTTTATTTTTCACACTTTCCCACTCCATACTTAAGATCCTATTCCTAAAAATCTCCCTGTCCACAGAGTTTTCCTTATATTATTTCTTTCTAAAATTTTTAGTTTTATTATGTGCTGTGTAATTTTCTATTTTATTTCATTTTCATCACATAAAATGAATAAAATTTAACCTTTGTTTGGTCTATAGGACAAAATGAATGTTTTGTTTTTTTATACCTGATTTCTGACACCACTGTGATGAGGCTTCTTTCCTGTTTAGAAATGCTGGTGTGCCCTAATTGCTGTTACTAACTATTTAGTAGATCTAAAATTGATATAACAACAAATAAATGTTCTTATTAAAGCCAGACTTTAGCCCCAGGTCTGAAGTTAGAAATCATACACATCAGTTTGCCCCTAACTCTGGAGTACATTAAAGTATTAAAAAATATTTTCCTAATAATGCAAAACTGATTGCATAATATTTATATCCATATAATATATAAGTAGGGAATGAAATAAATTTATAATTTAAATTATAAAAAAACAACTTTGATTACAGGGCGTAGAGCTAGACTCCTGGTCATCTTGGCTTGGTGTGTCGCTGCAGTCTTGTCCATCCCCATCGGTTTACTCTACCACGAGAAGAAGATTCAAGGGCAGCTTCAATGCTGGATTGAGTTCCCAGAAGCGTGGCAATGGCAGCTTTATATGACACTAGTCGCAACTGCGGTGTTTGTCCTTCCAGCGCTTATCATTTCCATTTGCTATGCTTTTATTGTATTCACAATCTGGGCAAAGGGAAAGCAGTATACACATAGTATGTGTGCTTTAATGTTACCTATTTCATGATATATTTGTATATTTTTCTCTGTCAAACTAGTTGATACTTTGTTCTTTTCAAATAGAATGTAATTGGAAAAATTCCAGAAATCAAACCTTAAGTCTCTAAAATAAGATGAAAAATTCTGGAAAAACAAACCAGTCGACGTTTTGCCCAATCAGGCATCAGGACACACACCTAAAGAAAAATCACATCATATGTGACTATTTGTAACTTTGTAAATTTGTAACTTGAGTTACTTGTGGAACGTCTTGAAGCAAAGCTGTCTCTATTTGATTAGTCAGTTTGGACTGTTGATGTGCTGCACATTGCCTTTTTTATTATAATTTTTCTTTTGGTGTGTATCCTTACGATGCTTGAATCGAGGAAACATTAACTGGTTTTTTTCCAGTATTTCAGAGATTTAAAGCTTTGCTTTTTTGGGATTTTTTTCCAATTGCATAATTCTAATTTATAATTTATGTATATTTTTGAGTTCTTGCTCATTTTTACAGATTTTTTGTTTAAATAATATATTTTAACTTTTTCTTGTATACATTTTATATCAATTTTTCGTTTTTTGGAAATTATCGAAATCGAAAATGTTTTGGAGTGAAAAATTAAACTATAATCAGTTATTATTATTTTGTTTGCTATTATTCTTAAATGTATTGATAACAAATTAATAATGATACTAAATCTACAATTTAAATTATTTCATCACATTTTAACTTTTGACTGTTGATTTTTATGCATGGATGAACAAACAATCCACAAATCGCAGGTATGCAGGCCCTGGTATATATATTTGGCTAACCTTTTCAAGCGTTAACATATTTTTTATCAGTATTTTTTCACTATTATTTGTTATTATAGTATTAATAATGTTGATTAATATATTATTATCATTGTAATAATTATTATATGGCCATACTTCTTTAAATATTAATTTGAGGATTTTATAACTTCTATAACAATGTTGTTTTTTTTATAACAGAGGCAACAAGTGAAGATACAAGGAGAGCAAGCTCAAGAGGGATAATACCACAGGCTAAAGTGAAAACTGTCAAGATGACATTTATCATTGTTTTAGGTAATTATTTCCCAATTAATGTTTGTTCACACTTTTATTATATATAGGATTTTGATATATGTAATTTGTTTTTGTTGTCATTGTAACAAAAATCAAAGCAAACTTTAGATGTTTTAGATGTTGTGGGGATTTTATTACAATACAGGGGAGCATCCAAAAAGTTTTCAGATAAGAATATGGTCAGAGAACATTTTTTGTAAGTGCGACAAAATAGACCAACAGTGAAAGCCATCCCTTCTACTCCAGGCTGTGTTATGTCAGAATGTGAAGTAGGATTGAACATTTTACTTCTATATTGTTTAGTTAACAAAATACTAATAATAGTCATGTATCCTTCTAATGTAAAACAAACTAATGTCCAAAAATAAAATAGTCCAAGGAGACTCATGGCATGAATTGAAAAATAGAGATTTCGGTGAAGAGACCTGGAATGTTAGAAATTGTATTCAGCAGGCTGGCCACAATTTGGTAGCAAACAATATTACAGAATACGAGGATGTTGGATTAATATGGCGCTTTTAAGCATAAATGTTCCTACCTAAAATGATATAATTAAAAGGGAATTTTCAGATAAATATAATTTTTTTATGATAAACTACCAGGAAACTAACTGAAAATAATATTTGGGGATACAAATGCAAACAGTGGAAGGTATAGAACTTTAGTATCAGATTAAGAAAGTTTGCACAAATTTAGTAATGATAAAGGAAGTGCCTCATAATTTTTGGACATAATAATGTTTGGACAAACTAATAACTAGGAGTACTACATTTAAACATAAGGATGTTGAAGAGCGTGGGCAGTAGCGGATTTACAAACACAAAAACAAACTGATCATCTGTTGATAAAAGTACAAATAACATATCATATAATTGGGGCAGGGTGTGGATATAATTGAACATTTGAAATCATGAATCATTCTCAAATAGTTGATATATCAAGAAGATTGGAAAAACAAATTTATTGAAAAAAATTTATCTTGATGTATTGAAAACCCTTTTAAAATTTGCATCAGAGGTCAAGAGAAGGTTTGAAAAACATATATATCTTCAGTTACAACAGAAGTATCGACTGATAATGAAAAAAAAATATCAAATAAAACATATTAGGCAAATCCTACTTTAATGCACCAAAAAATAAAATATGTAAATGTATCTGTATAGGCTTCAAATTTTGCAATTAATGTTGAGTAAAGTAGTGGAATTTACTTTTTGAATTTTATGTATACAAAAAGATACTATTCTAGTTGCCGAGTGTCTATTTGTTAACTATACAGTTATATACGAAAGCATTTTGCTTGTAATTATGTGATGACTTGCATTTTTAAAATTAAAACATTAAAAAATAAATTTATGATTTGGTGAAAACATAAAAATTCATATCCATAAAAATCCAGAAATCACAGACCCTTTATTCTACTTAATCAAATAATGAAAGGTTTCAAATTTAGTTTATTTACTATATTCTTACCATTAAATATAATTATTAATTTTTTTCTTTAATTCATTTTTATTAACTGAATCTTTATATAATTGAAACAATGATTGTATTCTCAATAGTATTCGTCCTCTGCTGGAGCCCATATATTGTATTCGACCTTCTTCAAGTATACGGCTATATCCCGAGAACTCAGACCAACATTGCAGTCGCCACACTGATCCAAAGTCTTGCCCCACTAAATTCAGCTGCCAACCCTCTCATCTACTGTCTGTTTAGTGCCTCTAGGACTAATAGGTGAGCCTCGACACGAGCCTACCTTTAAGAGGACTAAAAGTGGTTATGCACTGTTAAGTTAAATCCTTTAATTGATTATTATATATTTTAATAAATCTGTGTGTATATATTTCCCAACTATAAATGGATTTTGGCTCATAATATTACAATCCTGTTGTAGAATAGTTTAAAATTTTCAGATCAGATCTTTATGAGCTTACTTTTGAAAAAAAAATGTTGTTTTAGATTGTGAATGTCTAAAAATGATCCTTCGAATGTAGATGTCAGTTCTAAAAGATAAATTGTTCAAAACGTTGTTTTGAAAAAATCATTACCATCGAACTAAAACTTACATTTTACGGTAGATTTGAAGTTGTCATAAGCTCTGGCTTACATCAGAAAAGCATTTGAAAATTACTATAAAAACTTTTCTCACTCAGCATTACAATTCAACATAAAATTGGCATTTAGTAAACAGAAACTGACATCCTCATGTAAGGATAAATAGGTTATACATATTATTATGTGATATGAACTCAGTATTGAACTTAATTATTGTTAAATGTTTTTAATGAATTATGAATGTATTTTATGTGATAATTGTACTAAGTTGTATTTATATCTCAATATACTACTCTATATTTAATACTAGGCTATATTTCCAAAAAAAAATCAGAGGTAGAATCGTTTAAGCTTTTCAAATTCTCTAAACTAATTCCATAATTATTCTTGATGTAAAATTTACTCTTTATTGTGAATCTAGCTGTAGTTAAAATAACAATAGCTTTAATTGTCTAAATATTACTATTTATTAGATATTATATATGACTGTGTATATCTGAATTTGTTATTAATTAATTGTGCAATAATTAATTATTCACTCTTCTTTTTAATTGAATGTTTATTAGCAAGATAATCTGTATTAAATGATGTTAAATGTCAAACATTTCCACCAGATAGTTGTGAAAATTGTAATATAGTTTTTTTTCTTTTTCAGTTTTTAATTCACTCCAATCCAAATCTTTTTTTTTTAATGCTAAATGGTCTAAATAATTTTTCCTAATTGTATGTTTAAAACTGGCAAAAAATTCTCATTCTTCAACTTTAATATTAACACCTTCATAAAAATCTTTAATACAAGCCATTAAAATTCACAAATAAACAGAATAATTTTATCATAATAATAGGAAAGATTTTTTTTTCATTATAAAAATGAAGATTTTTAACTTGCTTGTCAAATATGTCCAAATAAAAGATAAGCATAAATTTAATAATTATATTTCTTCTGTCTCCCCATGAATGATAGCTGATACCAAATAAAAACATGAAATACATAATTTCAAATGCTTATTTCCAACAATCAATTAACAAGAAAGGGTCTATGAAATTATGAGAAAAGTTTTCTTTTTTTATTTCTTAAATTATTCTTGTTTTGATTTCTAAAAAAAATAATGAGAGTATTGAGTACAAATTTAATACTTTGGTTTGGGTATAAAATGTTCACTGAATACTTATAATAATCGATCTATGTAACAGACAAAATACACAAAAGGGTAAATAGGGAATTAAAGGAATGTTACACTTTATTCGAAAGGCTTATCCCCTTGTTACTATAGTATTCTTTTCTACACTGACTCTTACCCAGCTTTAGATGTGCTAGATCATATGAATCCGTATTATTTTAATCCATATTTGCAATTCTTATTGTGATAGTTGCAGATTGGCGAGGTGTTGATTGATCACAGATCTAATAGCTTGTCTAAGTATTCTTTATATAAGTCACTTATCGCTATGTTTAAGGTGACATGTTTTACCAGAAGGCTTTGAACAATGTTTATCTAGTTTGGATTTACAGCAGCTTGACTAATTGAGAAATACTAAGATAAAATAATCAAAGAATAATCATCCAGGGAGGTAAAGATAGTTCCCATTGGAAAGAAAGATGAATATTTGCTGACAAAGGTATTGCTACCAGGTTTAAGAGGGAAAGATTTACAACCAGTGGAGTATTTACTGTATTGAATATATAGCATGGTCAATCCATAGGATTTAGGCCAACAGAGTTGATAAGAACAGTGGTTCAATCTGAGGCAAATTTGTCCAAAAAATTAGGAATAAGAAGCATTAAATAAGAAAGCCATTAATTGGTCAAACATACTAGTAGGTGTGATGATGTACCGGTGCATTGATCAGACTTAAAGAAATGAGAGAAGAAGACTGAGGGAAATTGAGTAGCTATCTTTTCAGATCAGTTGAAAACATGAAAAAACAGTAAATAATTAATAATGAAGTAATTAATTAATTGAATCTTGCAGTGATGTAATTTTTTTTTATTTAATACATTTTTCTATCTGATAGGTAATAGAAGATTGATTTATTTATTAACAATTCTACAACTATTCCTTGTAATTTATTGTTAAAAACAGAAACAGTATTAATAATAAATAAAATAAAATGAGTGTGAGATTGAAGATTATTATGTGATTCATGTACATGTGTGTTGTTCATAATAGATGTATTTCTCCTTCCTCATTTTGAGTGAATGAGAGTGTTGAGGTGTGTTTGTAGGGACTTTAGATAGAGCTATGATAATGAGCTCTGATAAAGACTGCAATAATGAGAAAGCCAAAGGGAAATAGAATGCACATTGAATGAGCCTCAGGAAACTAGACCCTTACTATATTCGCCAGGGCTGTAACTCAGTCTCCAAATCCTCAAATAGTTCAGATCATTGCAGGTAAAGAAGTGTTCTTGAATTGTGGTGAGGTGTGTGTTTATATATGCCTCTTATGTTTTTTGAGTGTAGTGGTGGAAGGAATGCTTGTGTATCTGATTTTTCTTTTTGCTTCCAGTCCCCCTGTTTATAATTGTATTTTAGTCAGAGGGAGGGGTTTTTATTGTATCTCTTTCAATTTGGTAGAGTACTAGCATCTGGTCATTGTTGCTATAATACAGTGGCAGTCAAAAGTAATTGCACAAGCCAAATATTGGCTCTAAAGTTATATTGGAATGAAATAAAATTACACAACTTTTTCAAAAGAAAAATCTTTTCTTTAGATACGTTTTAAAGTTTTAAAACTTCAATTAAATAAAACTGATCACTTTAAAAAAATAAAGCCCAAAACAAGGACCTATCAAAAGTATTTGCACAAATTTAAATTTTTATAATATAATGCATTTGTATATTGTTTTTATTTTTCAATATTTTGTGTGCAATCCATTTGCATTGTTAACAACCTGAGACGCCTTGGCATAAAATAAATCAGGTTTTTTTAAAAACTCTGGCTCAATTTTTTCCCTCTCTTCAAACAAAACTTCTAACAAGCGTTTTTTTGGAGGTAATGACGTATTTTTGAATCCTGTGTTCTAAAATGTGCCATAAATTTTCTATGACGTTATGGTCCAGACTACGGGGAGGGATTAGAAGCCTTCTGCTTACATTACACAAGAGTCACTCCTTGGTCTTATTCGCAGTATCCTTAGGATCACTATCCTGTTGAAATATGTAAGAATTTTCAATCCCCAATTTTTGAGTGCTGATCTGTAGATTATGGCGCAAAATATTGATGTATCCATCTGCATTTATGATGTGTTCTATCGGAACAAATTTACCAACTCCATGAACTGAAGTGCACTCCCAAACCATAACATGACCTTCTCCATGTTTCACAGTTGGTCGAACATTAAATCTTTTTAATTCTTTGTTAGGTTTTCGCCAAGAGTACTTCCTACCATCACTCACAAATATATTAAATTTGCTCTCGTACTAAATAGAACGTTTCCCGAAAATTCTACAGGTTTGTTAATGTACTCTTTTGCATATTCAAGTCTCTTCCTTCTGTTAACCTCATTGATAAACGTTTTCTTCCTTTTATTTAATTGATTGTTTATCACTTTAAAACTTGTGTAAATAAAAGATTTTTCAATTAAAAGAGTTGTGTAATTTTATTTCATTCCAATAAAACTTCAGGGCCAATATTTGGCTTATGCAATTAGTTTTGACTGCCACTGTATATTGTGGTGCAATTTGTGATTCTATTTGTCAATAGCATGAGATACAGGGTAATGGCACATGATGGGTTAGAATGAAGTCGGTGTTTGTATGCATTACCTTCATACATAGTCCTCTGTGTGTGATTAGTTGAATATTAGTTTGTTTTATTAAACTTCTGATAGATAATAGAGTGAGAACCTCATTAAATAAAAAAGAAAAGAAAATATTTTTTTATTATTTTCACTTAATCACAATATGCAATTAAACAGAATTTTTTTCTAATCACAGTTCAATATATACATTAAATAATTAATATTAAACATATTCAACAAAAGATAAATAGTAGTCTTTGAAATGTGAACTTCAAATGTAATTAAAAAGGAACCTTTGTTTCAAAATCAATTTGGAACATGGATCATTACATGGTGTAAAGTATGTTTACACATTTTCTCGATTAGAGCATCAGATGGACTAGAAGTGAGTGCAGTGGTTCCTGTTTTTTCTCCGCCACTAAATAGGATCAATTCTTCTTTTCCATAGTGATTGATCAGATCGGTCACTGTTTCAAATACCTGAAATGAATTTTAATGAACAACTAATAATGATAATTTTTTTTTTCTCTCTCTTTATATTTCCATCCACACCTGTAAAATACAAGTAATTGACAATCAGCAGAAAAATAATTATTAAATTAAGAAAATTCATACCCTCTCATTCTGTTTCTTTGACCCCAATGCTATTTTTTTATCTTCTCTTTTCCTAATAGGAAT
This sequence comes from Arma custos, assembly GCA_037127475.1. Lineage (NCBI taxonomy): Eukaryota > Metazoa > Arthropoda > Insecta > Hemiptera > Pentatomidae > Arma > Arma custos. The sequence continues at coordinate 69,530,423 of CM073764.1, read as the reverse complement.
ATTATAAGGTCTGTTTCGGTAGTACAGTGTCAAAGCAAGTGGATGCTTAGCTGATTTCCTTACAACAAAACAACCATCACCTCCTTCAACATAAAGGACATGAATTAATAATAACTTATAAAAATTCTTAAATTTTTACAAAAACTATCATAAAAAATGACAATTTACATTCTAGAAATGTTCAGAATTCCTCATTCTTTTATTGCTTAAATATTAATTACTTAATTAATTAGTGAGTTTGATTAAAACTACACATATGAGATTGGTTATTGTTTGGTTCTCTTTTAATTTTAATTTTCCTCAATATCATGAAAATGAGCTCTAACAGTGAGTGGGAATATAAGTTAAAGAGTTGTTTTTAGTTAATTAAAGATGTTTTCAGCTACATCATTCAGAAATCCACTGAAGCAGGACCATACAAATTATATACTCTTTTTAAATCTATAAAAGAACTACACTGTAAAATTTTAAGTTTGTTTCTGTTATGATTATTACTTATACATTAAAAAATATTACAGCAATTCTGAATAACAAATAATTAATAGAAACTGTACTGAAAAGAATAAATGTAAGAGTTCAAAATCAAAAGGTATCTTGATTCGCCCAATGAAATTATAGACTGTCCAAGATAATAGATTTCATTGAAATAAAAATTTAATAAAAGTAACTATTTGAACTATTTTTTAAATTTAATAATTTTTTAAAACTCATCATATAAGATTTTCAGATGAATCTTAATTTTCCAAATCAATTATTACCCTAATATAGTCCATTACATGAAAAATATATATACAGCCCCGGTGAATAAGTTGTTAAGCCCAATTTCTCCAAAATGAGTTTCCTGTACTTAAGTAAGCGGAATCTAGTTATTTTCAATGTGAATAAGGGGCTTAGTGGGGAATTGGCTTGAAAAGGAGTTACTGCTTATATTATAACTCCATTTAAAGCCAAAAACTACGAAAATGATTAGATTAATTAAATTATCACCATAAATAGGACAGTTTGTAGTATCTACCAATGAAACTGTAAAATTTATAGAAATCTAATATGTCTCAGAAAACAGAAACATTACAAATAAGTAAGGATACTTAAGTGGGAAATTTCTGAGTTTGATAGCTAAAACAGTTTTATCAGTACATACTAAAAACTGTCTCATTAATGGAAAATAATTAATAATGTTATTTATTACATTTTGCAATATGTATAATTAATATCTATACAATTTATAAATTTGTATGTATACAATTTACGCTATATGTATGCATACAATTTATTTATTTACTGTTGCTGCAACCACATCCATATTTTTCTATGAATCAAAGAGAGAAAGATTTCTAAAGAATGGGTTGAAGTAATGAGAGAAAATCATATCTTTAAAAAAAAAAAAAAAAAAACGATTTAAATTATGCAAGTTATTATACCTTGCATATCGACTAACCTGCTGATACCATTTCTTCGGCAGTTCTCCGATCAATGTCCAAATACCATTTCTTATCATTGAGCCCATCATCTGGAAAATGGTATTAAAAATATATATATATTTTTTGTGTGTGTGCGAGAGAGAGAGAAAGAATGGATGGTTTAAACTTTATTGCCTTAAAACGTATGAGGCAATTATACTAAATTTTATTTGCAAAAATTGTAAATTAATTATCTTTATATTGAACAAAATATAAAGGTTTCCAGTTATGTAAAACTATATAATCTCACTTCACTAAATTAATTTGTAAGTGCCATGTTATAATTACTTCATTACATTAAATCACGTATTATCAAATATTTGATTTATTTGAAATTTCAAATAAAACATCAACAAAAATTTTTTTTAAATTTTAATATTATTATATTTTTCTAATTATCATTTTTTTTTTTTTTTTTGTATCACAGATTGTCACTTAGAGTTGAGTTTTAACTTTTTGTTTCGAATCTCCATTTATTTATATAAACAAATATTTACAATATATATATATACAATACATAAATATATATATACGGAAATAATTATAGTACTTTTTCTACCCGGAGGTATTTTAAGCAATACATAGAATGAGTCCGCTGAAGGCGGGTTCTCTAAACCGGCCAAGGCCGCTGATTCTATACATTCAAAGCAGGGAGAGACCGCTTTAATGGATTAGGTGATAGGAAGAAGAAAGGGGGGAGAGGAAGGAAGAAAGGAAGAAAGGCTTGGACAAGGGAGTCCTCACCCCATCCCTAGGCCAATGAGAGCACGTCGACCAAGGGGACACTGCCTTGCCACCTCCCAGGTCTGGAAGGGGGAACTATGTCTCTAAAGAGTGGGTTGCTACACGCCTTCAGCCCATCAAAAAATTTGATGTGCCTCCGGCTAATGCAGTTCGGTATAGACGGGAGTTTCAGCTCCTCATAGATTTTAGTATTACGCGCCCTTTGGAGCGACGTGCCTTTAACTATACGCCTAAGGATGGAGTTCTGGAACTGCTGTAGACTTTTTAGTGTGGTTTTGTAAATATGTTTAAGGAGCGGCGCACCATGGAGCAGCGTTGGTCTAATAATCGACTTATAAATTTGGCATTTAAGCAGTAACGACAGTTGGGGCGAAGTGAGGAGGTGGTAGAGCCTATTGGACTTTTGTCGGGCCAGTTTCAGCCTCCCCCTGACGTGACTCGAGAAGGTAAAATGCCTATCAAGAGTGACGCCAAGGTAGAGGATAGAGTTAGATACACGACGATCTTCATCTTCAATGAGTTTTAACTGTTTATACATTTCATTTTTAATCTTTTCAAAAAATACAAGTTATCAGGAGGAAAAGAGAATGTAATTATGGGTGATGAGAAGAATTTGATAATAATTTCATCTAGAAATGAACATTTCAACAAACATATATCATCTATATTGAATGATAATTGTTGACCTTGATAATATATGGGGAAGAAAGTGGTCAGGGTAGAGGTCAATGAATTTCTCTTAGAATTGGAGAAAAGTTTATTAAGTACCCTGCTAACGTCTCGACCTACTAAGTTTATCAGTACATACTAACATTTTACTACCTTCCTGGCACATAGTTGTTAAGACTATACACTCCTTTACCACGCTGTGCAATTTTTATCACTTTTTAATGTTCAATTGCCTGTATTCACCACACTTTTGTTTTTTTATATTTACTAAGTTTAAAATATTTTTGTACCACTTTTTAATTCTCAATTGTCTGTACTTTGCACATAGCCCTGAAGAAGACTACCCTGACAACTTTCTTCCACATATATCATCTATATTTGGAAATGTTAGTTGAAACTTTTATTTATTGATGAAATGATTGCTGAAATCTACTCATTACCCATAATTACATTCTCTTTTCTATATCAAAGCTCATGATAACTTGTATTTTTCGAAAATATTAAAAGGAAAACAAATGAAAAGTTAAAACTTGTTGTGAGTGACAATCTGTGGAATAACTACCTTTTTTTTCTATATCAGCTGATTTCTGAAATTAATAACCAAAACATTATTTTATCTGAATTCAAATATTTTAAATTCATGCAGCTTTAAATAAATATCTCATTATATGAAGTTTTTTTTTTTTTTTTTATCATCGTTGAAATATTACTTATTTCATTAAATCAACTATATATTTATTTTATTTTACCAATATTTGACTGGTCACAGAAAGTTTCTTCTAATGGAGTATTATCAGGACCAACATCGTCGTAACTGGAAATACACCTTCTCACTCCATACAAAAAACGTCTTTTAACCATCACTACCCAGTCCGCCACATCAGTCCACAGCCTTTGAGCGAGGTTTAGAACCAGCGCCCTACTCACCCGAATGTAGAAACACATTCACTACAGTAAATTTACTATCTTGAACATCCATCCAGACATAATTAGTTGGGTTAGCAATATTCTGATTATTTCTAAATCTGATTTATTTCTTGATTATCCTTCATAATTTCTCGACAGTTCACATTATTAATTGTTTTTGATTTCTTTATTCCCTGAAATAAACATGTACATTACTAATTACATTATTAATAATACAAAAATTCACTTTACGCAATGTAGAAGAACTCAACTTATCTGGCTCGGTTTGGGCAATTTCTAATATTAATAAAACTGGACCAGAGAGGTAAAAAAAAAATTTATAGCAAGCTGTTGATATTAGTGGCATTATTTAAGTAATGCGAAAATGAATGTTCATAATTATGAAGAGTATGTATATAAGTAAGCATATTTTATTATACATATGGAAGTTATTGTATGAGTGGAATTGCGGACTGGATAATAATTGACCATCTTCAGGGCAAATAGTAGGTGCCTGGTCTGCAGTGACTGGTCAATCTAACAACTGGAATTACTAAGAGCAGTTGTTAGTTTGATGAGTCACCGCAGACCAGGCACCCACTATTCGCTCTGAAGATGGAATACATCGTAGGCCGAAACGTTGGCACATTTAAAAAGTAAGTTTCACTTAGTTTGTATTATCTTTGACTGCACCCCCCTGACTAATTCATACATCATTGGAAGTTATTCTAGATGTATATTATGTATTTATAAATAAACTAAATATTTAAACTTTATTATAATGCAATTGGGAAAAACCACAATGCAAAGCCTTATGTTTCAAAAAATACACCTACTTACCAGTCGACGTTTCGCCTATTCAGGCATTATCAAGACACCAAAATCAAAAAGGGGTTATGTGAATCGCATCTCGAAGAAAAAGGTGCAATACATCCCAACGATCAACAGCCCAAACAGGCTCCAAACATGAGACAGCACACCACCACCAAGATGTTCAACATACAACGTCCAACATTAGTTTGGAGCCTGTTTGGGCTGTTGATCGTTGGGATGTATTGCACCTTTTTCTTCGAGATGCGATTCACATAATCCCTTTTTGATTTTGGTGTCTTGATAATGCCTGAATAGGCGAAACATCGACTGGTAAGTAGGTGTATTTTTTGAAACATAAGGCTTTGCATTGTGGTTTTTCCCAATTGCATTATAATAAATAATAGTGTTTCTTTTTGAGTTTTTGGCTCTATTTTAGTAAATATTTAAACTGTAGTTCAGTTTTCAATTAGCTTAGAAAATTTTTCAAGGTATACTTTATTCCATATAAAAGTATCTTAAATTTAGTGAACAACACTTAATTTATGAAAAAATATGTCAAAAGTTAATATTTCTTTTTATTGCCCCAACCTGACTAATAAGTCATAAGGGATATTTAGCAGCAGCGAAACGTTGCATGAAGATATATCTATCCCGTTTCTAACAATAAATACTGTTTTTATTTCATTTGTTGCACTTAATTTCTTTATTGCTTACAATTCATTTAGGTAGGCTTAATTAAAGTAACAGATAACAAAGTGCACTACTGGTGGACCTTATCCATATTATACTCTTATCTATATGCACTTTGTGGGAGTATGCGATAAATAATTTGAATAATATTTTAGTCAACTGTTCACTCAGAATGTGGTTAGAAATATGTTTAAATGATTCAGAAAAAATAGTCATCTGGCATACTCAGGAACAGTTTCAAAATATATATGCCCGAAACATGATGAATTTAAGAGACTTATGGGCATTTGACAAAAAGAATGTCTACTGGAACTTACTAAAAATTACTAGACCTATCACAAATTAGTATCAATAGTATCAAAAACGTTTTTGCATACATTCCAGTAGCATGGATGAAGTGGACAACCTTCTATTTCTGTTTCTATCTACATAGAACTAGCTGTTTGAATTATTGGAACATACGGTACGTATTAACAGTTTGATCAACCCATCCAAAGGAATCATTATATCAAACACCAACCCAACTTTTTCAATGGCTCAAAACGAGTTGAAGAAGCTTGGAATAAAGATCACTATTATTTTTTGAAAAACTCAATGACAATAAATCACTTACTGTTTGAGCTAGAGGTAAGAAATAAAATTCATAAACAATCTACCACAAGGACTACTATTTGATTTGTTTAAATATTGACTCCAAAACAAAAAGATTTTTAATAATAAAACCATTAATAAAATCATATTCTTGCAATAGAAAATAAAAATCCATACACAATTTTTTTTCTTTAGATCAAGGAGCAAAAAATCAAATGACCACTTAATTCATAACATTTTCACTGTTTTCTGTTTCAAATAAAGCAGGTTTGTTCTTCAGTACAGGCAGCAGAACCCTTAATTTCACAAAGAAAATACTACAATCATACATTGGAAATTTTGAATAAACGATTCAAATTTTGTATTTACACGAAAAAAAAATTCAAAAAACTAATGATGGTATGTCTGGAATTCTACTTGTTTTTTGGGTTTGTTTTTTAAAATTATTTTGGAAGTTCACCGACATGTTCTTACATCCAATTTTTTTTTTCAGAAGTATCATTGAAAATACTAATAAATATATATATATATATATATATATATATATATATATATATATATATATATATATATATTTAAATAATTAAAAAAGAACCATAAATAAAAAAAATATATGTATATATGTTTGGTATATGAAAATAAAATGGCTACTCATTATCAATGATCATTAACAATGATTCTCAGAAATCATCATCCTTATCCATATTTGTCACACATGACCAATTTTTAGGGTTGACCTAAAAATTTATAAACTGATTTAGGAATGTTTATGGTATATCTTGCATTATACCATTTTATTATTTATATTTTCCCTTAAAATAGTTTTTAATATTAATCCTCAAATAGATATTTAAATATATGACAGCCTGCATTAGGACAGAAAAAACTTTTCTTTTCCTACATGTTAATTAGTTTTTAATCCAAATCTACCTGGAATGCTAGAATTCAGTGCTAGTTATCTGTAAGATTTAAAATTATCTATAAACCGATGTAGAAAAAAAAATCAAAATATAGTGATACAAATGAAATCCATTATTATAATTTATTTGATATAATTTTTTAAAATATTTTATTTGAAAAGAAAAGACATGGCCAGGACCGGGATAACCGGGTTCGAGTCCCGGTCCTGGCCATGTATTTCTTTTCAAATAAAATATTTAAAGAAATCCATTATTGCATAAATTTTGAAAATGACCAATAAAATGCATAGTAATTTAAAACAATAGAACATTGTTCCTTACAATAGTGAATAGCCTACGAATGTTTTCCCAATTAATTTTATATATCAATGCAAAAGTGATAATGAGATGGTACAGTTTAAAAAAAAAATTGAAACGCTTAATTTAATTTGATGAAAACTGATCATTTTTCATATTTTTTCCAATTAATTACATGTGTATAAGACATGAACATTTTGATAAATTTTATAAGCAATCCCAATTTTAACTTTAATGAATTCTCTGATGATAATAGACTATGATCCATTTTTCATCACGGGATAAATAAAATTTGAAAATCATTTCTATTAAAGATTATATAATTATAATTTATTTTATTTTTATATGATATAATTTTTTTAAATATTTTATTTGAAAAGAAAAGATATGCCCAGGACTGCGACTCGAACCCGGGACCTTCATCTCTCCATCGAGATGGTTGGGGCGTCATCACAGAGAGGTGGAGGTCCCGGATTCGAGTCCCGGTCCTGGGCATATCTTTTCTTTTCAAATAAAATATTTAAAAAAATAAAGATTATATAGCTTCCTTCCTGTAGATATAAAATATAAAAAGTATTGAATTTTATCCGATCAAGTAAATATAATAATTATATAATTTACATATTACAGTGAATATTACCTATTTAATACAGATTCACAATAATGAATTCTATCTCCAGCAATTATGAATGTTTGCTCATGTAAATGCCCAATTATAAGTATTTATCAGTTAAACAGGTTTAAGATAAGAGTAATAAAGGTATCATCTTTTTGTTTATTCGCTATATTACTTGGTGAAACATTTTACATCGAAATATCCTTTTACTCACTTACTACTTGCTATTATATACTACAGATGTTCTAATCATTATATTTAGCTTTCCTTAATAAAATTAATCAGATGTAAACATTACAGATAGATATTGATCTGAATTATTAGTTATTAAAAAGCGGTCCACAAATTTCTCTTCCAATGGGACTTGAAATGGCGGCCCTGCGCCAGTATGGATTCAGGTACTCATTAAACTATCCTATTTAAACTCGGATAGTCAAAATTCAAGACTCCCATTGTAGCATCGTCTGATTAGCCATGGTAGCTCAAAGTGACATTTATAAATAAACAAATAAATTTACAATAGCTACACCCAGATGTCTATTACTTGACATTCCATACTTGTAGTCCACTCTAATTAGAATTTTTTTTCTTAACATAACTCTTGAAGGAAAATTTGTACCAAATACAAAAAAATTACATTCTCTACAAAAAGTATTATTTTAATTTAAGAGATGAATGCATTCCTAAACGAAGAAAATTGTCAAAAGGCACAGCACAACTACAGAATTTATTTAAATAATTTAAAAATAGGCGATTTTAATTAATTTATACTCATCAATAGTAGTTTCCAGGAGCTTCAAGCTTCAACTAACTCATTTTTTTATGGCATCCTGAATTCCATACTGGATTCTTCTAGAAATTTAGAACACTGCAGAAAAACAGAATATAAAACCCTGACAGAATTGCTTGTTTTTTATTGTAATTTTTAAATTAAAAAAGTCTCGTTAGTATTTTTTATCTAACAAAAAGTGAATTATTTAACTTCTAAAGCCCCGGCATATTCCCCATATAAAAATATTTTGAAATTTTCCGTCCACCAAGTTATTCGAAATGATGGTGGACGATATTATTGAAGTAAAATGCTATTAAATTATTAATGTAATTAGCATTTTCGAATGTTGTCACTTTTAAAAGACTTAATTTTTGAATTTATTACTTTTTTTTTCGTTTACCTGACCACAACATTGATTAGAATTTGTTTAAGTTAAGTGAGTACAACAAAAATGCCCTTGAGTTGATTTCCAATGCTGATATCGCTCCTTCAAAAAAACAACAACATAACTAAAAAATTGGCATTTTTTGTAGCCTTTGATAGCAATTGTATTGGTTGAAGCTTTTTAATCCAGGAACGACATATCTGATATTTATTTTCAACATTTAAACTAAAAAAGTATCAAGCTATTCAGAAAAAAAAAAATAATGGTTAATAAAATAATTTCAATACCATCATTACAATAGGAATGCCTTGGTTTACCAATAGTCAAACTTTTATTTTTTTAAATTAACATGGAACTTTCAAATACCTCTGTTGGAAAATTACGTTTTTTGAGTTATTAGCAATATGGGTTTTTTCCAATTTTCTTCATTTTTAAATGGGATTATTTTTCATTCTTATCTAAAATAATATATAAGCACTAATACTTTAAAAACCACTGTAGGCTTGCTTTTCTACAATATATTTCGTGGATTGATTTTAGTAAAAGCTGTCCAAATAATGCATAATTGCGGTAGTGTAATTATTTTTTAAAAAAATGTTCGAGCTTTTGAGATAAAGAATGAAAAAGTGCATCCTGCTGGAAATAATTTTTTCTTGATATTTATACGTATTTTGTTTAATTATTACTTTTTTATTAATGTTATCATTATTCCTTTCATAATTATTAGTTAGTGTGGTATTCTAACTTGTATTATACTCACACACCAGGTACGGGCTACTTTCGAAAATATACAACTAATTATATTATCGAATAATAATGTGTTATGACTTACGACTGTTCCCAGGAGCACAGCTCCGACAAGACTGGAGAGAACGAGGATTTTTTTTCCTGACAAACACATGTGCTCTAGGAGTCCCAATGTGCTCTCTACGCCACAACAACCTGAAGGCAAATTGTATCTGAATAAGAACCGGCATTAACTCAATTTATCTATTTACAGGGAATGGTTATTGAGCACTCTACGCGTGACTGGAATATCCGTGAGTCAATGGGCCCTCTTTGTAAGGCATAGTAAGGTCTCCTATTTCACTTTTTAAAATGGTCTATTCGTAATAGAGATATATGAGATATTTACTAAATACTGTGAATTAGGAAAAGCAGAAACGTATTTAAGACTTAGCCAATTAGAAAATAATGAAACTCAATGCAGAACGTGTACGGTAAAAAAAAACTCAGAAACCTTAAGATTTATATTTTTAAATATTTTATTTGAAAAGAAAATATATGACCATGACCGGGACTCGAACCCGGATCTGCCACCTATCCGTGGTGGTGCTTAGCCACCTCAGCCATCCTGGTTCGCTTCTCGGTCAGACATATCCCTTCCTTTCTGTCTGACCGAGAAGCGAACCAGGATGGCTGAGGTGGCTAAGCACCACCACGGATAGGTGGCAGATCCGGGTTCGAGTCCCGGTCCTGATTATATCTTTTCTTTAAAAAAAAAACAACTTAAGATTTATAATTTTAGCAATAAGCCTAATATAACTTGTTCCCTAATTAAAATTAGATGAATAATAGTATAAAAAACTAATAACCACATTTTAATTTAAAACAAAACTAAAAAGTAGAAAATAATTTTCGGTAAGTATAATATAATTATAATTTTTTAAAAAAAATTTCGATAAAAAAGAAGCTTTGAATTCTTTATGTTAATTGTTGTAAATATTTTATTGACTGATATTGGTAAATGACTCGTTATGAAAAAGTGTCTTAAAAGGCATCTTTTTTACCATAAAATTATGTTTTTGGTCATCGCTCTATCTTTTTTTAAACTTATTGAAAATTATTTTCTACTTTTTAGTTTTATATTTCTAAGTGTGTTTTTAAACTTTTTTTGTTGCAAAATAAGCGAAACTCGCCAGTTGAACCTGCCAGTAGTCATATGCCTGTCTTAACGATTAGGCCGTGTATATGCCACAGTACATACGACCACATTAGTATTTGATAAATTGCTAATCTTGAAGATCCCGATCAGGATAATGAGACATACGTATTAAATTGAGAAATAAGAATTAAATTGAGTTTGATTATCTCAGAAACCATTTTTGTAACCATCATTCCGTATAAATATTTTTAATTTGAATGTTAAGTATAAATGTCTATAACAGAGTAATTACGAGCGTTTCATCTATTTTGGTCGTTATTATATTATTTATAAGACACATGGGACAGTGAATGAATTTGATACTTGCCAGAAGAAAAAATAAGATTTCATCACGATTCGTTTATTTTGCTGGAAAATTTATAGAACGTAATAGACAGTAAATAAACAGATAATCAGAGCTGAAATTGTAAGGAGAAATAAATAATTGATAAGATTAATCAAGAAGGCTTTTATCAGTGAGTGCCTTTTACACAAAATTACTTGAGCTAGGAGATGCACCTGGCTTAGTCTGTTATCTATCTCTTATCTCACACATAAGTACACTTATTAGTGGCTACAACGATCTTAACTCAGTGATAGCTACTCTGATTCAATTGCTTCTATATATAACCGTTTAGAATATGTAAATCCTCTCATCACGGGGCGACCCGTGGTCTAGTGGTTAGCGTAACAAACTACTAAGCCCAAGATCGCGGGTTGGTAGCCCGGCAGGTGGCCCTAGGATTTTTTAAAGGGATTAAAAATCATTAATTACGCCGTCCTTCGGAAGGGACGTTAAACGGAGGGTCCCGGCCTATACGATGTCTGGTATACGTTAAAAATCCCTATCCTAATTAAACCAGGAAAGGCAAAATTTAGAGGCAAAATTTCGTCTGATTAGCCATAGCAGCAAAAAGTGACGTTAAATGAACAAACAAGCAATCCACTCATACATATCTGATCTCCTACAATTCAAAATTTCGGCCCACTGCCGTTACACCCGTAAGAGGTTATAAGCCTTAAAATGCCCTCTGGTATTTAAAAAGCTCATGTGGCACATAATGCATATTGGCATATGTGGTACATATGCTGTATATAATATGAGCTCTTATTTTTGAAAGTGGTATAAGTCCTTTTGTATCTTTAAAAAATCTTTTATTCTTTTAATGATTATTATTACATAATAAAATTTAAAAGGTTTGAAACATCGCTCAAGTGATAAGTGATAAAAACATTTACCCGTTTGCCCATACTTTTAAAGTAATTTAAATGGAAATGCTTAGATCGACATATCGAATATCACTTCCTGAAATAACGGCTCATATTATTCGTAAATTTAAACTTATAGAATGAGAAAAAAGTAACACCCGTTCTCAGCTCTCTGGTCTAAATATAAAACCCTCATCGAAGCGCAGCTTTTGACAGATCAGACAGCAGATTTAGGCGGGGAAAATCTACCACAGATCAAATATCCTGCCTCAGAACAATCCTTGAGAGAGGACATAAATTTAATATAAAGACATATTATATTTTTGTGGACTTCAACGCAACACATGACAGCATTAGCCGGTAAGAACTTTAAAAGGCACTGAAGGAGTTTAACATCCCCGACAAATTAATAAAACTTATAAAAATTACCATGTGAGATGTTAGATGAACTGTGCAGATTGGAGGGCAAAGAACAGAAGAGTTTCCCTCAAGAAAAGGACTACGCCTTAGAGATGCCTTAGCATGCCTCCTGTTTAATTTAGCGCTTGAGAAGGCAGTGAGGGATGCAGACAGTTTTCACTCGGATGGTCCAGCTTTTGGCATATGCAGATGATGTGGATATTGTAAGTAGGTCATTGGATTCTGTTAAAGAGGATGGCTTACAGGTGCTAATTTGGTCTACTTAAGGAATTCTCCTCAGGCCTTCTCTCACGGCAGACCAAGCTCCATCTTTACAAAACATTAATCCGCCCAGTTTTGTTGTATTGATCGGAGACATGGACAATGACCAAGCTGATTGAACATGATTTCCTAGTCTTCGAAAGAAAGATCCTCCGAAGAATCTTCGGTGGAGTATGCCAAGATGGAAAGTGGCGAAGGAGAGCAAACAACGAAGTTTACTCAATGTTCAACGAAGCAGATGTTGTCTACTCCTTAAAAATTAGAAGACTCCGATAGGCTGGTCATGTGTCTAGAATGGAGGACGAGACTATTCCTAAAAATGCTTTAACAGAACCTCACGAGAAGAAGGGGGAGACCGAAGCTGAGGTGGTCAGATGTTGTTGAGAGAGACGCGAGTAGAGTTGCCAGGTCGTCAAACCTAATAGCCGAACAGACCAGCCAGTTTGGCCGGACGTTTGGGTAAAAAAGCCGGACACCTTATATTATTGAGAATTTTTTTTTCAGTATTGATAGCAACGACAAAACATTTTTATTAACAATCAAGCTTTTTTTATTATCACCATAACTCTTGTTAAATTCTAATGAAAGATAAATAAAACGCCAAATCTGGATGGCCGGACACCGTTTATTTTGGTCGGACACGCAATCAAAAAGCCTACCTATGTCCTGCTTTGTTTTAAAATAGTTCCTTGTATTAAAATACTTTGTATTTTACTCTAAGGAACTAAAACTCATATTTCATTTTCTGTAATATAATTCTAAAGGGACTAGTTCCAGAATAAATAAATAATTTATTACTATTATTATTGCGTAATATAATATTATTATGTGGAACTTAGCATCTTGAAATTTGTAGATAGGTCCTTTGTATAGTTTAAGAAAGAAATTTGGATAATTCCACCCCAAGGATTTCCCCTTTATGATAATAGGGGTTCAACGGTTGTATAGAATCCGTCAGTTTTGAAGTTAGAAATTTTGGATGTACAAGTAACTTATATTTTAAAAAAAATAATTAAATTATTTATTTTAAATGATCTTTTACGAAACTTTATGTGGCAGACCAAATTCCACGCGAGCGAAGCCGCGGGCATATAAGCTAGTCTTTCTATAAATACAAGTTTATTTCTAAGCTATTGTTGATTTTTTCCCGTCTTCGCGTTGTGTCCTCAAAAAATAATCCTAGATCCGCCCTTGTTTTATTATACCTTTTATTCATTAAAATAACTACGTTTTCACTTTCTTTGTTGTGTTTTTGGCATTATTGATCCTTACTTCTGTAATCCCTCAGTAATAAATTTGAAAAAGTAAAATCCTTCAAATTTTTATTTCTTTTAAATTGTGACTTAAATTTTTTTTTTAAATTTCTTCTAAGCAATGGGGGTTACATCCCCAATAACTTGCACAGGCTCATCTTAATATTCGTAACTACCACTTGAATAATATCAACCGGGTGCAAGCTTTGCAAGTAAAAATGAAGTTTTTAGATCTAAATGGACTTTTAAAAAATAACAGCTCATTTATTTGTCAATAATAACAAGCATTAAGGTGTTAGTTGAGTTAATCCATAAGCAGTTAACAAGACTGCCTGCTGGTGTCATGCCTAAGTCCCATCAGTTACTTGCACAATGGGTTCGGTCACGGTGAAACGACCCGTCACCGGCTGATTTCTCACCCTGTCCCTTTTCAGGGCACTTACCGCTGGCTCACTCAGGCTCTAGTGTAAACTACCAGCTGGCTACTGTCAATAGTCTTATATTGACATAAGCCGATAGTATTGCTTTGTAATTACGATAGTTAATTATGTTTTTCTATCACAGCCATTGTCAATTATATCTTATGAAACTGATTATTAAATGAAATTCTTGGAAATTATTCTACAGGTTGTTGCATTGAGTAGAGTTACATCAAGTTTTAACTGTTTATTCGCATTAATGTGGAAAAGAGAATGTAATTAGGTGTAATGTGTAGAATTTGGTAATCATTTCATCAAGAAATAAAAGTTTCAAATAAAGTTTCGAAGTAGGTATAGATGATATATGTTTGTTAAACGTTCATTTCTAAATTTCATGATTACTGAATTATACTCATTTTCCTTAATTACATTCTCTTTTCCACACTAAGGCTCGTGATAACTTGTATTTTTGGAAAATATTAAAAGGGAAGCGAATGAAAAGTTAAAATTTGTTGTTACTCAACTCGAAGCGACAACCTGCGGAATAATTACCAACTTATTTAATTAGGTGTCTCTGTTCAAAATTGTGTTTTTAAAACAAGATTCTGTCAATAATTATTTTTAAGGATACAAAGTTCTTTTTATTTACGCTCAGTTACAACAGAATACAGCGTAAATAAGTTATAAATTTTATTAGGGGTTATACAGAAGGAAAAAAATACGAAGTCGGTTCTCCTGTTACCAAATAAATTTAAGGCATTTTTAAATAATAAAATTAAAAAATTATATCTTATATTTTACCTGAAAACAAGTTTAAAAAAAAAATTGTAGACATTCTTTTTTTTTCCTTACAAAGTTTCTTTGAAAGGACAATTTATTTATTATCACATTTCATACTACATACATACTGTATACTATGTGAATTTTAATTACTTATTTACAAAATAGTCAAAAACGCTATAGCTTCCTATTATATTTTATAAATGCTCACATTTACAAAAAAGTCTATTTTTTTTTTTTAATCTGTTCTTCTTTGGTAATTAAGAAATAAAATTATCTAACTATGATGTAACGTCAGGAAAATTTAGTCTACGTATGTTAGTTGTTTAACCTACGCGAATCCGGTCCGTTAAGATTTTACGGCTGGTTTTGATCTCATAGCTTTTAACGAGTGAAGTTATTTTCGAGATTCAAATAATTTTCCAATTATTTAGAATTCTAAAAGAAATATGTTTTTTTTCTCATTCTTTAAAATTGTATTTATGAATAATAAAATATATCAATATGTACTTTAAAATATACAATACGTGTAACATTGGTCTTTTATTACCCGAAGGTCCCTTAGGGGAGGTTTTTAAAAGAAGATCGCAAATACAATATGTACATCTCATGAAGTAGAGAACGGATCTCTGTGGTTCGAAAGATTTACCTATAGAGTATATAGAGGTAAGATAAAAGAAAATATATATATATTTTATTTGAAAAGAAAAGATATGGCCAGGACCGGGACTCGAACCCGGGTTTTTCATCTCTCTGTGGTTACGCCTCAACCATCTCGGCCATCCTGAATAGGGCTGGCTGAGAAACGTGCCAGGGTGGCCGAGATGGTTGAGGCGTCCCCCCGGAGAGGTGAAAAACCCGGATTCGAGTCCCGGTCCTGGCCATATCTTTTCTTTTCAAATAAAATATTTTTAAAAAAAATTATATCAAAAATATATCAGGTTCCGGAAATTTATTTTTTTCTTCTTTCCTGAAAACTAGTATTATTTTTATTTATTTTTTTTTTTTTTAGTGCACTAATACTATTTATATACATGTATCGACGGGTATATTCAATAGACTATTTTTAAAATCTTTCTAAAAAATATTATTTAGAGAAATGATAGTTGTTCAATATCATTACATGAATATTTTTATTTTTATTCATTACAATTTTCTTAGTTATGCGAGAAGTATCTTAATTTTTTTTTCAGATTCCCATTTCTTTTTCTGGCAAATCGTAACTTCATTTATTAAATAAATTTGTATTGCTGATTTCTTTTCATTCGTAAAGTGTTAATTAAGTTATAAAGTTGTGTGTTAATACAGGCTATTAGCTTTTCAAATTAATTTTTATTACCTAAATTTAAAACGTCACTCTGTGCATGGCCCATATATTTTGCTGATATTCACGGCTGAATTTCTTAACATAGAGCAAATACGTTTTTCTGAATGAAAACCCTTAATTTATAATTTAATAACATACTGCGGTTGTCCAAGTGCTAGAATTTCCTTCAAACAACTTCACAGCTGTATGCATTGCTTTTTTGCCTATACAATAGATATATAAACGGTAAAAAAATGAGATAGACGAGTATGGTACCGCATCTTATAAACCTATCAGTATCCTGCTGATATATTCTATATTCTTCGAAATACAGATAAAAAAGATTATTAGGAACTCCTTGGTCTAAAGATAAAACTAATAATCAATTCGGTCAGTAATAATGCAGAATTTTTAACTACATTTAATGGAAATAAACATATTGACTTTTAATTTCGATTTAAAAACTAGAACATTTCAGAATTTCTTTGGTCCATAAATAACAAATCGTACATTACAGACTTTTTCCAACCAACCATCGACCGAAACGTTTTATCGCCAACTTTTCAGGCAACCAATTCTGAATCATAACAGATACATATGGTTACACAGCTAGCAATATCTGTTTGTTTGTATACTGTATGCTGCTATTAGGAAGCGGAATGGCTCAGTGATGGACCACTGAGTTGCCATGCCGAAAATCCTAATTTAAATCCCGCTGCTGGATAGGCATTTATTTTATCTGTTAGTAGCCGGTGATGGATCTTATTGAATCTAGGAGCATCCTTGGGCTCACCCAGCTTCTATAAAGTGGGTACCCAAAATAAGCGTGATCTTGGACAAATCACCTCCCTGCATAAACGCTGTCCACAAAACAGTACAGTCTCTACCATGTACTGAACCCCAGACCCGTACGGGGTACAGTTTTTTTGCTTGACTAAACTAACGAATAATGTGAAGAAGTCTATTATGAAATAAAAAGAGTACTTTGAACATTATATTGAATTGATAATAATTATTAACATTTGAACATAAACATGAAATAATAAGCTTATAAGTAACTGAAGAAATCTAAACAAGAGCTGGAATCTTCTTGCCAGGTGTTTTCAGTGGTTGCCAAGGATACATCCAGCGTGGACTGTATATTTTAGGAGGAGAGAGTCCAAGTAAGAGTCTATGTCAATAATTCACCGATCTGGCACTTTGGTGAAATTCCCAAGAAACTGGAAAATCGCCATTATCTTGTGAAACTTGACTCTGGAAGAATTATCAAACGGCATTAATATCAACTTCGTTTTTCATTAGTACAACAGAAGACAGTGAGTGACATTTGTTCCAATACCTCCACAACTCTATAGTGTGATGGTCCTGCTTTTGATCCTGAACGCCTCATATATGCTAATGCCAAATGATAAAGATTCACTTGATAAACATAAACATAAGCGAACTTAGCGTTGTTTTAATAAAGGAGTTTATTAAATACGGCTATTGGATCACAGAGGTGGGAACAGAAGTGGGATTGAGTAGGCCTATCCTAGGATGGAAGTAAAATTCTTTTTGCCACTCGTTGACAGAGCAACATAGCCGATCTGAGAAAGCCGCCATCAATTAAACGGACGACCGGAGTGCATTGAACCGTCCCCTTCAGAGCTCTGCGGTCCCAGAGCGCTCTTTTGAACCTCGCTCTTCGGCACCTTTTGAACTCCCTCATCTTTTGTCACCCGGCTGGCGTGTCATCTCCTCCGACACAGCGCCCTACACCAGCAAACCTCTTCACCAACTTTCTTAACAAAACAAACTCCGCGGTTAGTTCTGCCCTCCACTTCTCAGAATGAACCGACAACTTGATTTGCGTTGTTGCGCCAACTAGCCCTCGTAGGAATGGGAATTCTCAACGGTTGAGTTTTCCGTTTATGTTTTGAAACATGATTGGGATGAATTTCGTGCATGTTACACGTGTGTCACTTTCTCGTAAAAATAGGACTAACTGCCAATGTATCAAAGATTTTGGGAAATAAGAAAAAATACTTTTGAATACTGTCTTTAAAAAGAAGGACTAATTAAAAAATATCGATAATCATTACACAGGTTATCGCTTCGAATTGAGTCACAAGTTTTAACTTTTCGTTCGTTTCCCATTTAATATTTTCAAAAAATACAAGTTATCGTGAGCTTACATATGAAAAAGATATTGTAATTATGGGGAATGAGTAGATTTTGGTAATTATTTAGTCAAGAAATAAAAGTTTCTACCAATATTTCAGTCTAGATGACGTAAGCTTGTTGAAATGTTTATTTCTAGGTAAAATGATTACCGAAATCTACTCATTCCACATAATTACATTCTCTTTTAGATACTAAAGCTCACGATATTTTTGGAAAATATTTAAAATGAAACGAATAAACAGTTTAAACTTTATGTGGACTCAAGTCGAAGCGAATACCTGCGGAATAGATACCAAAATATCCAATACAGTTAGTTATCTCCTCCCTTTTTTCACCCTTAATTCATTTTTTATTATTTTTTTAAATATTTTATACTATTTTTTCCTTAAATTCACATACTATTATTTTTCAAACGAAAACAAATAACATATGTATATACCAAGTTAAATGTTGGCGTTGATGACCAACAGATTTTTTTTCTCTTTATATTTGCATCCAATCCTGTCAAATAAAAGCAATGATAATCAGTAGATTGGCTGTCAGTAGAATGGAACAAAATGACATGAGAGGTATGAAGAAGAACTGTACCCAGCGGTACCAATATCAAGGCTTGATTTAATTTTTAATTTATGACAATAAATCCCGACAAAACAACCAACCAATTTACTCATGTATGGTATACTAAATTTCAGTTAAATTCAGTTAAAATTCATTTTAGTTAAATTTCATAATAATTTAATTAGCTGAAACAAATGAATCATACAAATTAACTAACATGATGAGTTTGGTATTTTAATGAAAAAGAAATGAGAAAATCGAAATGTCAGATACTTCTCACTGAGTTTAACAAAGAACGTCGTAATAAATAAAAATATAATTATTACAATTTTTAACTATCAGTTTTTTTTTAAATAATATTTTTTAGAAACCGTTTTTATAGTCATAACTAATGAATTTATAATTGTAATTCCGATGTACTAATGACAATTTCAATCGCCCTAGATAGTTGTGTTCTATTGCCATCTATGCCCATGATTACGGCTTCGCAGCTATGCAGGTGGTCTTCGGATTTAGTGAAATGAGAATAAAGTCCTAGGTTATGCCGCCCTTCGGAAAGGGCATAAAGTGAAGGTCCCAAGTCTGTGCTGTGTGAAGTACTCGTTAAAGACCCCTATCCTAGTTAAAAGTGAGTTAGCAAACTTGAGGACACCTTGAATCGCCCGATTAACATTGTAACATAAAGTGACATTAAATAAATAAACCAATAATTCATAAACGTTAAATTTATACAAATTACTTTAGGTAACAATGAGGAAACTTTTGAAGATTCCGGCATTTAAGAGGACTTACTACGAGTTGAAGCGCGTATTTTACTCCCAAAGCTAACCATCAACGCATACCGTTTGATACTTTCGTGTATAAAATATTTTATTTCGGCGGAACCATTGAATGGATTAGAAAACTTAATACCTTGATGGACTTTTTTGTTTGGGGGAGGGGGCAACATCACTCGATTAAATATTTTTAAAACTTTATATTTCAACTGTTAGATCTAAAATATTTTTATTTAATTTCCGTCGGTCCGATCGTTCCGAAAAAAAAAATGTATTTTAGAAACATATCCAGAGTATACCTCCCCCAACATTACTTCATTAAACTATTTTATTGTTCTATTTTATCTAGCACCTATTATCTACACACGCCTTAAGATGTACTTTAATAAATAAACTTTATATAATAAATATTATATAAAACTTATTAGATATTTAATAAATAATTTATGCTATATTTTATTATAGCATTTGCATGTAGTTATTTATTTTTTGGCTAAATTCTTGTTATTTGTTTATGAAAAGATTTACTTTTTGATGTATATTTATTTTTAAGTACTGTGCAAAAGCCATGTGAGTTTTGTCATGTATCCTCTTGGCTAAATATATTTATTACTATTATTGTACACTTCTGTTATTCTTAAATGGCTTTAAATGGTCCTAGAGTAAAACTATTTTTCTATTCTATCCTAAATTGAAAATTGGATGAGTTGAAATTTATTTTAATGCGGGCCCACTGTATAAATATCGAAGTTTTAGATTTGCCTGTATACCAGTCGATAACCTCAGTGCGTCTTTACCGATCTACCATCATGGGCAGCGAACCAACAATAAATAAAAGAATATATTTTATAAATTCTAAAAAATATCATTTTTTATGGATAGCTACAGAGGAAACATCCTGAATACAAACCCCATGCAGGACAAATAACCGCCACTAAAGAAGTTACGACAGGCACAGATGTAAGGGTGACTCCACCCTTCTTACGACCATGCGGTTCGCCGCAAACCTCGCTCTACCCTAACTATAAAAAAAAACCATAATAAATGTATGGGATACGACAATATTCCTCCCCTCCCTGTTAGTAATTGAACCCTCCATATCCACCATTAGTCACTCCCCGAACCAACCCACGACCGTTTATATAGCCCTGTGGTCTAAGTGGATCGTGGGGAGGCAACCCTTCGCAGCTACCCCACAATGGCCGATCATTGTATAATTTCATTAACGGATTCCGTTCTCACTATTGCCTTTAGCTCGATTGCGGGATCAATCTAATGCATCAACATCTGTGACGTGATTTATAAGCTTAGATATGAATTGCAAGGGGTCTTTCAGACCAGGCCAGGGTCCTCGAGAGTCATTTGTCTGCCTCATATGTGAAATAATTAATTTAAAAACCATTACCTATTACAACTAGGAACGCAAAGCATCTGCTGAAAATAGAGCGCATAATAAAATGCGCGAAAATGTATTTGTGTTTAATCGAATAAATTCAGTTATATGTATACAGACACCCAGATACATATATATATGTATATATATATATATTGTGTTTTAGTTCTCGAGTTTCAGTCTTTCTTGAACTTCTTAGACGACGTTTCCAGACTAGGTTAGTCTGTACAATCAATATCTCACACAGGTAGTTACAAACTTAACTATGGATATCGATAAGAAAATGTTATCTCTATATCACACAATTTGTTTCAGTTTACAAAATAGTATCAAGTTTTTTTGCTATTTAAGTTCGTACGAAAATTCTTTACGATGAATATTGTTATTATATTTTATATTAATTCATTAATTAATTTATATTATTTATTATGCATTTCTTTTTTACAAATTTTTATTATGATGATAAATGAAAAATAAATGTAGTTTTATTTAACTTGGCCTTATATATTCACGTTAAGTTAGTATTGATGGATATTAACATTAGTTTCTATTTCTCTTAATTGTGGTAGATTGCATTACTTGACATACAAAAATGCTTAAACATTTTTTTTTTAAAAGTGTTTCATATGAGAGAAGTAGGTACTTTTAAAAAATATTATATCATTTCCTATCGGCTATAGGAATTAATAATAAGAACAAACTCATTAATTTCAATGAAATAAAATAAACAATTAATGTAATAGTTTATATGATATTTACTATACAGAGATAGGATATAATTCCATAAATAGCAGTTTAATAATATCAACCTTTTTCAGCCTTATCCCGAATAGCTAAGTCATAAATTAATATTTCCTCTAAATAATATAACATATTTTTAATTATAATAGAGGCGTTATGAATAAATTAATAATATAATTTAATAAATATTAAATAGTCATTATAAAAAACTGTTATGGTTATAAATCGAAAGAGTTCAGCAATTTTTGGAGTGTTTCAACTCTCTTGAATAAAGACAAAAGGTATAGCTTTTATATTTATTTCTATTGTGGTAAAAAGTTTCGTATTTATTTGAATTTGCTATAAATGTATGAATGGTAGTTAAAATTTGGAAAAATGGAATTGAATTGATAAATAAAATAAGTCAGCAACAAGCTATTAATAATGTTTCTCGTTATTTTTTTTTGTTAATTATTTGCAACTGTGTTACCAACTCAAAATATTAAGTAAAAGGATTTCAAAAGGTTTTCTGATCAACTTCAATATGAAAAGGATGTTTTTTTTAACATTGAATCTGCTATTCTTCTGCTGCTGGATTTTACTCACAAATTCTTAACAATGCTTTAATACTGTACTAATTGAAATATAGAATCATAACACAATTCATCCTACAGAAAACTTATCAAGACTGAAGAGAAACCCCCTTCATAGACAAATTGTTTAGTGGCCTATGATATTATAATATAAACATATAACAAATTGTCTAGGAGGCCCTAAACTAATTTTACCGTACCCCGTAAAATATCAAATTCTTAATTCAAAAGCCAAGATAGCCCTTTATAACGTATTCAATAAAAGAACAGTCTAAAGATAATGCATGATTAGAGTATAATGTATATTCTGTTACGTAAAAAGTAAAACCTATTCGGCTGAGCTGGGTATGAATATTTATCTTGAAGTTGTAAGAAATTATAGTTTTTCTTGTTCTCTTTTACTTCGCAATTAAATTTAAAAAATGTTAAAAATTACAAACATTTTGGAAAGATATTCTACTAGCAATGGCACAACCAAATCTTTACGACATAAAAATCTAAATTAATTAGTTAGTAAGATATACATTTAAATAGTCTAGTATAAAACTATTATGAATTAATATTGAGGGTTAGAATATGTTTTCATTGGTTAAAACATACCAAAGCACCGTGCTGCTTTAGAAACAACAGTTAAAATTTAAAACAACTTTCATATTCTCACTATTAAACTTCACGTGACAGTTCAAAAAATTCTATTTGTTTTTAAAAATGTATTTTCAACTAAACTGCGTCGCTCATCCCATGGTAATTTATACCACCAGATAAGAGCTACGCCTAATCATCTGTTATCAAATGCCTCACAAGGTAAATGATGCAGGGAATGACTAAATATACCGCGATCGTGTGAGCAAAATGAGAACTGAATAATGAAATACCCAGATTTGATAAACGAAGAAAGAGAAACAAGGAAATAAAGTATATTTGAAAAAGTAACATCATTTTTATTTACTAAAAATATTTTGAGTATTGTTATTAGTATCTTTTTATATTAATCAATAACAGAACTGTGTTTAAGGTGATAAATGTTTAGGAATATTTAAAATATACACTATTTAATTGAATTTGAATGAAAAAAATCATTCGTGAGCTAATAATTCAACACAACTAATTACATGATTCGTAATGAGTTGTGTTAGCTGTCACTGTAAAAGTTAATTGAATTATTAAATGATGAAAAAATATTGTTTATAATATACTGTACAAAATAAATAATTCAGTAGAGCGTTATCCGGACTAATCAAGGTCAGGCCTTTTCCGGATACTGAAATTTTCCGGATAACCGACGCAATTAAGGGCAAAGCAAAATTGGAAGTAGGAAACAATAAAAACACAGGATACAAACAATTTATTTTTCCATTGCTATAAGACATTTGTAAGTATGTTATTATATTTTAAAAATTAAAAAAAAAAAAAAAGAATCAGTATATACATTTATACATATTTTATTTAAAGCAAAAAAGTAGCTATCAATTTTACGTTGTTTTAGTTTTTAAAATCTTTTCTGTGCAGCCTCACCCCTCAAACCCCGTAGCAGCAATATTTTTGACTGGGGAATTCCTTCTTGTTGCTCTGCCCATTTAATTCCTGCTTCAAGTGCCACACAGGCATCACTGTGTGAAGGTCCTCTTGTTTCATTTACACCAGGCTCTTCTCTTTCTTCATCACCCTCGGTTTCTTCTGCAGTAAAGCTCAATAATATTTCTTCTTCACTTAAAATTTGAAAGCCTTGATCGTTTGCATCCAAGGAAAGCCAATCAATCACATCCTCATTCTTGTCATCCAGGTAGACACACATCGACGAATTCTTCAACTGGTCAACTTTGGCTGGAGTTTTTAGCTATAGATTTGCAAATAAGATAATAAAATAAGAATACAGCAGTTTGTAAGATCATTACATATTTATAATAAAATAATAAAAGCGTTTTAATTAAGGTTTCAATCTTTTAACTGGCAGAAACAGAAATGTTTTATTGTGTAAAATTATACAACAAATCAATAATTCTTGAAAATCCTTGTTTAATATTCAACTCGAGAAAAAGTTTATTCTCTAAAAATTTTCGAAACAGGCCGGATAATTGACGTTCCGGTTAATTGACGTCCGGATAATTGAAGCTCTACTGTATATAAAAAAAATTGTTTCAGCAACATAATTCTGTCAGTTACTAAGATTTTATATTTATTAGAATACAATATCCAAAAAATTATAAATTTGTACCGCGAGCTATTAAATGAATATTAAATACTCTCCAACCCGTTTCTGATAGCCTTCAATACATATATTAAAATATTATTTACGGGGAAAATCGGAAGGCTCTGTTATGAAGAATTTTATTTTATTTTAAAGCCTCTTCTTCGCGTGATTAATGTCTATCTCAATCATTGAATCTACAAGATTTTTGTTCCTGCCTTTTTCCTTTGCTTTATTTTATATATATATATATATATATATATATATATATATATATATATATATATATATATATATATATATATATGTATATTTTATATCTTGCTTAGCCCATTGGTAGCATGGGTGGCGAATTAGTGGCGGATTACTTTTGTAGCGGTCCATGCTGTAAAACATATTTAGATCCATAAATATCTGCCAGATCAATACTTCTATTTCCTCTTCTTATTAATTTTTTTAAAGAATTGGCCTACTAAGGACCACAACACTTCAACTGTCTTTTTTTCCTGGATATGGGCTTAGTCCTACCTCCTGCTCCCTTCTTTTTTCTGTTTATGTCTTTACCGTCTTCAGCTTTGATTTTTCTTCATAACCCACTTGAGTATCCAGATTCATCCTGAGGCGGTTGCATTCCAGAACATCCCCGTATGTAATCCCCAACTCCTGTAAACCTTTTTCTACTTACTCTTTTGTTTGGTTTGGTCTTTTTTTTTTCTTTTTTAAATACGTTAACTTAGGACTCCATCTAGACAAACTTGGAATCCTCATGCAAAACTGAAAAGACAAGAAGCTGCTCGACGTTTTCGCCTACTTCAACATTTACTGGACAAACGCTCTAAGCTCCCAATTAATTACAAAAGATTTGTCATTCACATGACAGTTATCAGACCTATTTGGACATACGGAGTTCAGCTTTGGGACTCTAATAAATCATCCAATTCATCTCATATCCAAAATCCTTCCAATCCAAAATCCTTCTTAAAATCCTCAATGCTCCTTATTATGTCACAAACTCATCCATCATGACCTTAATATCCCATATGTTGCTGATTTGGCCCAAACTAGATACATATCCTTCCATGACAAGCTCCATACACACTTCAATCCGCTAGTCTCTCAACTTGCTTCCCATACTATTCCTGATAACCCTCCGAGGCGTCTGAAAAGAAGATGACCTCGAGACCTTCTACTATAGAACTTTATTGGAGTGCTACCGATGGTTAGTTTCTCCACAAGTGTTTTTTTTTTCCATGTCCTTTGTTCATACAGCAGATTTACTTGATGTAATATAATTACAGTTGTAAATATCAATATATTATTCTAAAAAAAAAAATAAAAAATAAAAAAACTAACTATTTTCAAAAACTTATTTTATAAATATTAAGTAAAAATCAATACACTATTACTTTACACGCTTTCGTAAATTACTTGTTCAAATTGTGTTTTATAATTAAGTTTAAGACGCAATATCTATATAAATCCCATTTTAATAAAAAAATTATTCTGAAATTTGATGGAATTGTTGTAGTTTAATTATTTCTCCGCACTAAAATATATGGTAATTAGTAAAAATTAATATTTTAAAGCTATATTGAGAAGGCTTGTTTTCTTTTGGTAGTTCTAACTCTTTTTTAATTTAATGTATATTTTATGTTGTTCTATATTTCATTTCTTTTTATCTATCTTTCTTCATAATTCGCCTTCCTATTAAAGTTTGACACACATACTGGAATCCGATACTATGACGTTACCAATACTACACCCATGGAGCGTCTAGGGCTAGGTACGTGTTAGAGACTGTAATGTCTCTTAGACAACTGTCGTGCAGGGTGGTGTTTTGGCATAGATCACGCTCAACAGGCTGATTATCCCGAGCGACCTCTGACTTTTTTAACGAAAGTGTAAAGACTGGAAAGATTGGGAACTATGGAAGGAATTGACATAACGGAAAACTCTCACTCAACCAAGTATAAGGCATAATGGCTTACTTAGAGTGTTTTTTTTTTCATGTCATTTGTTCATATTAGCAGATTTATGTGTTGTAATAAATTAATCTAAAAAAAAAGATTATTGAAAATTATTATATACTTTTTAGTTTTGTTTTCTAGTAAA
The DNA here is from genome assembly GCA_037127475.1 of Arma custos. Classification (NCBI taxonomy): domain Eukaryota; kingdom Metazoa; phylum Arthropoda; class Insecta; order Hemiptera; family Pentatomidae; genus Arma; species Arma custos. The sequence goes on along the minus strand of CM073764.1, from coordinate 69,503,485 downwards.
GAATGTTTTTGTATTTTTAAACTATTTTCTACTTTTTACTTCTGTTTACTATAAACTCTTTAGTTTTTTTTTTTAACTAATATTAATTATTTTATATTTCGACTAGCTAAAAAAGTGTGTTTTTTTAAATAATCCTGAATAACCTTTTGTAATATTATTACAGTTGTAAATGTCAATAAATTAATATAAAAAAAAATACCTTAAATCCGGTTCGTCATTCAAATAGGTTTCATTCTTAACTAGTGGCCATAAAATGATATTCTCCTTTTTCTCATAACATCCGATATTTTTTGAACATGAGTGTACAGCTCACTGTTATGCCATCGTCGGTATTCACCTTGGTCTTTAATTTTGTCAAGAATTTACCTTAGTATCTTTCTTTCCTTGATCTCCAATTTTTCTACTTTTTAATTGTCCCTTTTATTATTTCTTATTCACCTTAGTTGTCCGATGATCTCTTGTGAGTTGATCTTCTACGTCCTGCAATAAAGATGGTTATAATATTTTTTCCCAGTCGTCTAAAAATTATTTGTTGTACGATTAATTTTCATTTGTTACTTTTACCAAAAGGGAGGTTAATTTCGATCATTTAAAATATTTTCACTAAAGATAATAAACAATCTATGTGAAATAAAATGTCTCCATCGATAAACCAGGGGTATTTACAATTATAATTTAATCGCAACTCCCGGAGAAGAGTGCAGGATACCCCTCGAGAACACAATGGGACAGTTGGAGTGTCCCCTATTATGGACCTGAAGTGAGACAGGCAGTGAAACCCGACCCTCAATGGGTGTTGATGTGGGGTGTGGGTACCGCAGCCACCAAACACACAAAGTCACCTTTCCTAATCCGTTTCACGGGCTATCTATTTACCACACTATCTTCTTCCTGCCTCCTTATGTACCCGATTTGTTCCGTGGTGTCTCCTACTTCATCTCGGACGAAGGGAACATCTGGTCTAATAGATATAGCATGGACTTCGGCATCTGTCAGGCTTTAATTCAGTATGAATTAACTTGAATAGTTACTTACCTCATTCATATGGGGTCCTATCCCTAAAATAAATCTGATAATTACCCCATAAATAGAGGATATATTAATGCTAAAATACTAGTAAGAAAACTGAACATATAAACTAACGATTACATAAATAAATAATGGATTTATATATATATATATATATATATATATATATAAATATGTATATTTTTGGTTCTCGGGTTTCAGTCAGTTCCTTAAACTTCTTTTGGCGACGTTTCTATGACCCTATCATTATGCCCTAACAGTGAAAAACTGACTAAAGATGAGCTTTTCGTTAATTCAAAAAAATATTAATAATAGTATAAATATAAATTGACACGTGTAAGATGTTAATACATAAGTGGTACTTACAATTTGATGAAGAATGTGTATTAATACATTTATCAGTTCAAATATTTGCATGTAATGTTAATGTTGTAAAGAATGTGATCAATGGGTCCTTTTGGTTTATTAGGATCAGTATTTTTAATAAAATTAATAAATCCACATATGATTCAACCATCAAATAAAACTGCTGATCCTAACAAACCAACTGTATCACTGATCACAATCTTTACAATATATACATTACATGCAAGTATTGTAAGGTATTTGAACTGATTAATGTATTAATACACATTCTTCATAAAATTGTAAGTGCCATTAATGTATTAAATGTAATGAATGATACATAATGGCATGAGAAAAATTCAAGTAGAGAAACTACCCTCTGGTAGTACTCAAGTAACAAATTGAACTTAGAAGGTCACAAGCCAACTTCTTTCCAGACGCCTCGGAGGGTTATCAGGAATTGAAGAGGTAGTCATATTTAAAAAAGGTTTGAGTGGAATGGAATAAAGTTTGTCATGAAAGGATAGATCATTATGTATCATACGAGAAGAATGCGAAGGGTTAGTGGAGCTCAGAGGCTCTACTCCACAAGTCCAAATGAGTCTTATAATGATTATGTAAATGAGTCTTTTGTAATTAAGAGGGAGCTTAGGGCGCTTTTCCAAATGCTAAAGTCGTCAGAAACGGAAAGTAGTTTCTTGTCTGTTAAGTTTCTTATGAGGATTCCAGGTTAAACGTTTGTCAAGATGTAATCATTAGTATATCGGGTTTGCTCTACAGGAATTAGTGGGGTGTTATTTAAGGACACTGGAGGACAGGAAGTCAAAATTATAGATGTAAATCGTTTATTTTTTTTAACATCGCTTTCCTTCATTTTATAGGAGAACTTAAATTAACGGAGCAATTAGCAGAAGGAACAAACCCATAAAAAAAGCAAGCCTGGTTCAGAGTTATTTTTGCCTACTGATCTGAATATAAATATGTTTTATTTGAAAATAATTGATGAATATTTTGTGTATCTAATTTTCTAAAATTAACTCCCCACCTCCAACAAGTGAAGGCGGATCTGTTCTTATCTACGCCTCCAAAACTTAACCAGGTTAATTGCACCATATCTAAGCTGCTCCTACAGATCATGCTTTAGAAAATCAGTTTGCGCAGGTACAAAGACGTATGAAGCAATCGAGGGATATTTTCCTATTATATATTATATGTTGTTGAATCAAAGTTCGTAGGTTAACTATTTTTTCTAATTCAAATCGAAACGTGATTTCGTCTGAATTAAATTACGCTCGCAATAATAGAGGAAATAATAAGAAGAAATCTAAACCAGTTAAATAAAATTGACTTACCAAAGACGTAGGTCTGGTAGTTTCGCCGATAAAACCTATCTGGATCCCCGATTCACTAGTGAAACCAGAAAAAGCCTTTCTACATGTGGAACCTAATGGTTGAGAAATCTTCCGGGTGAATTTACACTTATTTGCAAGTGAACTGTACATAAGACGTGTATGATAACCATAAATGAAAAAAATGGAAGGCAACTGCATTGAACTAACATGGAAGACAAGGGCCTTGAACAAAAAGTAAAACACATCTAGTCAGGCCGGTAGCAGAACATAGAAGGAAGGTATTAAGCAGAACAACAAGTAGAACGCGCTCTATCCCTATTTACGTCTCTTAATTGAACTTTTAGTTCCTACAAATAACCACTAAAAAGTAGAATGCGCGATTTCAACATTTATATTCAATTAATTTATAAGAAGAACATATATTACATTATATGTAAAGGGCAATCAGTAATCATTACTTTGGCGATCTGGTTTCATGCACTCACACACTTTATTAGCCTTAGAATAAGAAAAACACAATTTTACCAGAAATCAGTGTTCATTATATCTTCTCACTGTGAAAAGATCTAACAGGAATAATTTATGGAGAATTATCTGTTTATTTTTATTCTATGTATATATATATATGTATATATATGTGTGTATATATATATATATATATATATATATATATATATATATGTGTGTGTGTATATATATATGTTTTAATAACTATTCTTTATATAATACGTCTTAACTTTCAACTATGCGGTTTTTTTATTTTAACTTTTTATTTTTCTCATAAGAGCGATACCGCTAATTTTCAATCGAAGCATGCTTCGAGTTTATTATGCCTGTTCCACATTTAAATTTACATTTATATTTTCAAAGCTGTAACGGCAAGGGATTTATGTGCGTTAATAAAACTTTTATAATTTATATTAAGTTTGTATAAATATCCTTCCATTTCTTAGCAATAGTTACACCTTAATCTTATAAGTATGCGTTGAGAACAATGCTTCCCCTCTATGAATTTCACATTTAAGTTTTGTTTTTAAATATTTTTCGAAACATATTTTTGAACAAATGTCTGTTAATGGTATTTATACTAAATTGTACTAGCTAAATACAACGTTTTCTAAAGCACCACATTTTTTTTAATTTAAAAAGTTTTCAAAACCGCATTTTATCTGAATCCAAATATTAAATAACTTACAAAACTAAGACATGCAATTATGAGATGGAACTGTATCTCGCCCCAGATTATAAGCTGTTATTAAAAATATTGTAACTGTAAAAATCATTTCATAGTTGTATTTTTGTGGTCAGTTAAATTAAATGATTTTTAATTAGGTCGTTCTATTTTTCTATCTAGTTTATATTATTTCTTAAATTAGAAAGGTATTGTAATGAACGGACAATTCAACATTGGTTTGAGAAATTATCAGGTGGTGCCACAGATTAATTCATTTCTTCTTTCTACCAAGAGGTGGATCCATCAAATCCTTAACGTTCTGCAGTGATACTGACAGCAATAGTTACAATCATGAAAAAAATAAATAAATAAAACGATCGGCATTTGTTAATCGGAAGATACCTATAGCCTTACACGACAACGCCAGACCTCATGTTTCACGACATACAGTGAAGAAATTAAACGAGCTGGGTTAAGTCCTCCAACGCCCACCTTAATTATAATTTCCCAAAATTATGCCCTAAAGCTTTCCATCTTTTCAGAAATTCGGACAACTTCTTTAAGGGTAAAATTGAAAATTATTCTCAAGTATTCAGACTTTATTTTATCACAAAACCCTGAGTTTTTCAGGTCCGGGTTTGAAAATTTGTTAATACATTGGGAAAAAAATATAGAAAATCAGGGTAAATATACTGAATAAAAATGTTTTGATTTCATAGAGTTTTACTAAATAGGCTTTCCGTAGGTATTTGAAAGTTCCATGCGAGTTAAAAGAATAAAAAATTGGGTATTGGTAACGCAAAGCAATCCTATTGTAATGATGGTATCGAAATTATTTTATTAACAATTAGAAAACTTCTGAAAGTTTGAAACTTTTTTAATTTTAATTTTTCATTATTCCCATAAAACTTCAAGTTCCAACATGGTACAACTCAAAACATGACTATTAAAAACAAATGTCAGAAATTGTATATCAGATTTGTCTTTCCTGAAATGAAAAAGCTTTAACCAATACAATTGTTACTGAAGGCTTAACTCAAAAATGCCAATTTTTTATTTATGTCGTTGTTCTTTTGAAGGACCGATATGAAAAGACCAAATATGCGTTGAAAATCAACTTTCTGCACTTTTTCAAATAATTTTAACAATAATAGCTATAAGATAAATAATATAAGAACCGAGCGGGGCTGGATACAGAAGAGCTCCGGGCGTGCCCTGGAGGGTTGCCCCAGCCTCCAGCCGGCCCACAATCCGACAGTTTGCTGGAGGCGGCGCCGACCATTGTGTTTGTGTAATGTCTCGTGATTGGTCCGCCGGTTCTCCAATGGCTGTTCTCCTTCGGCAGATGGCCCCGGGCTCGTGACCCCTAGCCACCTGGGCCTCACAAATACCGAGGATACAGAATGAGGGGAAAAAATATGTCCATAAATTGTGGTTTCGTATTAAATACCCATCCCATTATGAGATTCCACTCGACGCTGAATAACCGCGAGCCCTTTAGCCCGGAGGATGGTCAGTCGCGATTGTCTGTCTTAAGAGGGACAAAAAACCATCTCTACACTAAACGATTTTCCTATTATGATACTTCACAAAGAGCTATTCAGTTCGGTCAAGGACCGTACAAGTTGGATTCTAAATAATTTGAATTAAAAATAAAGTATCAATAAATTTAAGAATCCCTTCGCATGTAGGCAACTAACGAACCAATGGGCTAATGCAGCAGCAAAAAGCGGTGACGTTTCCTTTTTTGTCAAAATTTTATAAGTCATATCTAATCTAATTAAAGAAAGTTTGGATAAAGAGTTGAAGATGCTTCTGAAAAACCACTTCCATCAATAAAATATAAAAAGATTGCTAGGATCCCTCCATACGACCTATCGTCAAAAGAATGAACCGTAATAATTAGAAATAAATAAGATTTAAAAAAAACACATATATATTAAAAAAGCGAAAAAGAATAAAATAATTAAAAAAAAAAGATTAACCTAGATATTAGATCTCTTTGAGGCTATGCTGCATTTAAGAACTGGATCCGGAAAATCTGAATACTATCAAATTTAAAGTATTCTATATTATAATATAGAATTTTAGAAATAATATAAATAGAATATTTAATAGAATAAATTGAAATATGTATCCTCACACCGCACAGTGGTAGAAGAGAAAAAGATTATGATGATGTTTATAGAAGTTTATTGAGAAAAAATTATTATTTCTTATTGCAGTTGCAGTGAAGCATCTAATTGCGTGTATAAAAAAAAAAACCGTTTTATCAAATCCTGAGTTCAAAAGTCTGTAAATATTTTAATGCTATTTATTATTTACCAACACTTAATAATCCCTGTAGAGCATTCTCTAAGCTTGTTTACTAACACTTGATTTTTAAAAAAAAACCTCAATTTACTTATTTATTTCAATGAAGAAACATGGCAGTGTCCTACGAAATTCTCGTAATTTTAAGACATTACTGGAAGAAAAAAAATTCTCAGCCGCTTAAGCAACTCGTGAAATTATTAAATATGAAGGGGAAGGTGTCCTTGACCAGCGCACTGCGCGGCGTTGGTTTGAAAAATTTAGCAGTGGAGATACGACGTAGAAAAGGAAGAAGGACTCCGGGCGACTATTAATGGATATTGATAAGTTTCTGAAGGAAGCTGTTGAGTCAATCCGTTCACAAGTACTCGCAAACTTGCCAGGTAGTGTGGTGTGTCGAATCATCGATCAAAGAAATAATAATACAAATATTTGGTTAAAACCTTGTCATTTTTTTTATATACCCCATTATTTTAGGCCCTAATACGGACATAAACACAAAAAATCACTTCTAATTTCCAAGTCTATCCTACTTTCAATCTGCTGTGCTATTTTAAATTATTCTTTATTCATTACTTCTACCGAGACCCAAATATTTATTTAAATGAAAATTCTATATTTAGCTTACGACGTTGAAAAGGAAGAAGGGCTCCGGGCGACCATTAATGGATATTGATGAGGTTCTGAAGGAAGCTGTTGAGTCAAATCCGTCCACAAGTACTCGCGAACTTGTCAGTGAGTGTGGTATGTTAAAAGATATTGTTCGTCACCATCTTCTCTCCATTGGGAAGGTGAAAATGGCCAGTAGACTGTCATTTTTTTTATACACCCTATTATTTGATTGAAAAAAGTATCAAATAGAAAAAACGAATTTGAACACCGAAAGGTGTCAACCATTCAAAGAAAATAATAAAATACTGCATACGCTGATTTCTCTATTAAGGAACGTAGTCAGTTTAAGGAATTTAAAAAGACAAGTCGTCTCTAATTCGAACCTTTGGGGATTGGGAAACTATGCTGGAACTCAAACAGCTTCTTTATAGGTGATAGCAATAATTAGGAAAATCATGTCAATGGATCTCAGGCCAATAACTCCCTTGCAGCACTGTTAACTTGTTAACCTGTTAACCATTCATGGGCTGTAGTGGTACAGGATTCTATTGCCAAAAATATATACAAGTGTTAATAACCGCTCTAAAAACGTTCATTACGATTAAGATTTCTTTATATTATATCTATTCAGGATATTGATTTGATTAAAAAAAAAAATATTTAAAAGGATTGATGGTGAGAACAAGGAAAACGAATATCTCGTTTTCTTCCATTCAGTAGCGGCATTAAAATCGTTACGCTTTCATCTGTGAAAGCGAGTAAAAGAAATTATGAGATTGAAATTAATGAATTGAAGATATTGGGAAGAGAGCTGTTCTAAGGAACAGTGCTTTCCTTAGAGCGGTGTAATACTGGCTGAAGGATGAAAAATGTATTTCCTACCACCATAGCGCTATAGCTGCTCTCTAGTAGTACTGGATTAACTTCCAGTTGAGTAGCTCTAAGTCATCAAATGTTCTATTATTCCCATCAATGACTATGTATGCCTTACTGTTTCTGCAAATAGTTTTTAATATATTTATGTATGCACGATTAATGCCACGCTCTTGCAGTGCCTGCCATAAATTGGAGTGATATATGGAATCAAACGCCTTTTTAAAGTCTATAAACACCAAATATAGCGGCACGTTATATTCTTTACTTTTCTCTAGAATCTGGTTTACTGTATGGAGGTGTTCGATTGTGGAGAATTGAGGTTTGAAACCAGCTTGTTCATAAGGATGGTTTTCATAAATAACTGAGATTAGTCTATTTTTAATAATTGTTGCAAATACTTTGTACAATGAGGAAGAGAGCGTTAGCTGTAGTTTTCGATATCTTTGGAATCTCCTTTTTTATGCAATAAGACTATTTTACTTGTACTCCACTGCTGCGGCACAAATCCTTCCTGTAGCATTCTTTCAAATAAGAGCTTCAGTGGTTTAACAATGCAATTCTTTCCTAGAATAAGGAGGTCATTAGTTATTCCATCTGGGCCAGGAACTTTCCCTTTTTTTAATTTATTTAACACTCTTGTTACCTCTTCTTCCAGCATGCTTTCTTTGAACTGTCCTGTTACTTGTTCCTCATGTTGATAGCAGTGTGTTGAAGGATTATGGTGATATAACGATTCATAAAATTTATTGATCGACATTTTTATTTCATCTTTATTGACAAATAATTAACATTGAACTAATATTTTACATTCAAGCACACGATATTCTCCATGTTATTGATTAAAGTGAATAATAGTCTTTCAATCAGTTCAACTAAACCCTTAGTATTCAACTGTGATGTATTAAAGTTTTTGTTGCAGTTGCTTGATTTCAAACATACGAATGAAAACATGAAAAGCGGAAACCTTGCACGGAAGATGTTCCATTTCGTGTCGATTAATTGAGTTTCATTGTTAAATCTGAAATATGATATGAGGTGAGAGCTGTGAGAACATTGTTATCTATAAACAATTGTTATCTATAAATATTGCTATCTATATACGCACTTTGGCCACCAACATCTCCATTAAAAAAATATTTGTTATTGTTTGTAAAAGTACAACGTATTTGTGACAAGGGGACTGCTTAGAGTGATATGAACAATAGAATTATGTTATTTAAAATCGACTTCTTTAAATGATAAAAATTCATAAATAACAAAAGTATGATGAAAGGTGTTTTAGAAAATTGGTCAATTTTCTTCTTCTTAAGGTAAAAGTATTGAGTACTTCGACTTCGTGATCTAACTGGAACAGCTGAGAAAGAAAAATGTCCATAATGAAAATGAAACCTATACCGCTACAACCAATGAAAGTTATCGGGCAAAATACATGGAATGGACTGTACCCTTTCTTAGCTAACCGTTGTGCAGGGCGAGAGGGTTTAACCGCGTTCAAAGGTTTCCCTCAATGATGATATCCAGAATAGTTGAGATCCAGGAAGGTCTTCCGATGTGTTTTAATCTATTAACGGCAGTGAAGAGCATAAATAATAAGTCTATTGTAGCTGATCTCGAATCTTGTGATCAGTACCACGACGTAAAAAATAAAAGTTTAAGAAAATAAAATGCACCAAGCAACCTGATATACTATTTAATACGTCTACAATAAAATCGAATAACTAAAATAATATGGAGCTAACATCATTCGTATTCTTCGTTCAGGTATGGCCCAACGGTTAGTTTTCAAGCATAAATCTCATTTATCCCTACTTATACATCCTAATCCAACATAAATCTTCTTGTAAAAGAAATTAAATGGAGATGGGCAGGCCATCTGGCTAGAACTACGGAAGGAAGGTGGTCCTTATCGACAACAGAATGGACTCCTTGTCACTTGAAAAGAAAACGCGGAAGGCAAAGAAGGCGATGGAATGACTATATAAGAGCCATTGCAGGACCAAACTGGATGAGGACAGCTACAGACAAAGAAGCAAGGAGTCAACTGTGGAGAGAAACGACGAACCCCACTTCCCAATAGGAATTGGTCTCCAGGGAAGTTAGACCATCACTCCCTAAGGGTAAGGCCTACATAAATTAACAGGCAAAAAAAAAAAGTTCATTTAAAGTTATAAATATTGTATACAGCAACTGTAGTAAAAAATTATTTTGATCAAGTAAATCCTGTTAATTTTTTTGTAATAAAAGGCTTTATTCATTCATTCATTCATACTTCCTAATCCAATACTTTAAGTAGACGTGTCACTACATATCTAATATGGACGTCACCTGTGGTGTAGTGATAACCAAAACAACCTTCTATAGCCCTAGGTTTTTTTAAGGGGGTAAAAAATCCTTGGCTATGCCGTCCTTTGCGGTTGGACTCAAATTGTAGCATAATTAACCTACTTTAAAAATGGTTGATTATGTTTTTTTTTTTTGAAAAACACACCAATTAGGAGATATAGTTAATTATTACACGATAGAGACCGAACTCGGAATCTATTCGAAGTACAGAGCTGCGGTTGGGCTCAACTAATATAAAATTTAATCTACTTTAAAAATGGTTACCTATGTTGTTTTTCTAAAACGCACCGACTAGGAGATACAGGTCAAAAAGTGAAAAAAACTCCGAAAATTTCAAGGTTATTCGGCCACAGAAGGTTTCCCTCGTCATTTTTCAGGTTTTTCTCTCCATAAGAACCTTCTATGCGCCTTAGCGAAAATATGAAAAAAAAAATTAGCCGAATTGGTCGAGCCGTTCTCGAGTTTAGCGGTTAGCAAAGAATTTGGCGATTCATTTTTATTATACAGATTTAGCTCTGCCCTTATTTTATAAAATTATTCTCCACTTTTTATTTATAATTAAATTATTATTATTAAAGCTTGTTTTTTAGTTATTTAAACTAGTTTTTAGTCCGGCTGGCTATAAATGCATGTTCTTTAGTTTTTTTTTTAGCTAGTATTCATTATCAACTTTTTAGTTCCTCTAAATTAACCTAGTTTTTAGTTTTCAACAATTTTTTTTAGTGGTTGAAGAATTCATGTGCTTGTCTCAAAGATTAAGCCATGTATACCGTAATATACACCTTTGTACTTGGCACAAGACAATACCGTATCTTCAGATATAAAAAATCTGGTCAGAATAATGAGACGAACTTATTAAATTGTTGTTATCTTGTTATCGGCTCTCAAGAAGTGTGCAACGTTTCTATATAATTAGATGTGTTGAAATGGTACAAAATCGAGTTCAAAGATTACGTTAAATCCACACTTTCGAAGCTAATGTAAACGAGTTAAAAAATACTTCGTACCAATACAGGTGTTTAGGATGAGTCGCATAATTTAAAAACATAAATTATATTAAAAAACTTCAGTTGTTTCTTCTGCATGCAGCCTCAATTAAGCCTTGAGGACGTCAGCAGCATGTCTGGCGAAACGTTGGCAGAAAATTCACCGACACGGTCTAAACCAGAAGAAACAACTGACATTTTTTGTATAAATAGTGGCCGTGGAAATTTGAAAGAGTATATAAATTATATTCTCCATTTTAAGAATTTATCTTATAAAACACACATTTTACAATTTATGTATGATTTTCCGACCATATATTTCATGCTAATATTTAATATGAACAATAGTCAGATTTGAAATGTTATTATCTAAATAAGAATATTAAAGGTTTATCAGGAATGCACTCAGATTAATAGAGATTGAGAATTAAATTGTGCAAGGATCATAAGTTATCTATTTTTGTAGGAAAGTGTTGCAACTGGGCTATTATTCGCAAATAATAAATCATTACTGTCACTAACAGGATTATTGAAATGTGAACAATTAATATTAATTTGTTTATTATTTATCATTACAAGGTCTAGACATTTAAACTGTTGATCTAGATCAAGAATGTGAATCTTTACATTTTAAAGATAATTGATATGTTTCTTCTTAGTTCAGTTGATCATCATTGAATTCTATCTTCTTTTTATATTTTTAGTATTTTAAATTAACTTTTCAATTTTTGATGAAAAAAGATGTAATGCCATAATTACAATGCCTTTAATGAACACTAGGAAATTACATTTTATTTACTATTACTGATCAAATATTACTGATCAAATGTTTCAGTGGATGTAATTTGAGCAATGTTCAAAATGGTATGTGGGTGAAGACAATGAATTTTACAAAAATCATTAAATTGGTACACAATATAATAAATGTTTGTTAAAAATCTCTATTAAAACTAACTTATAAAAACAATTTTCAAGGGAAACATTGGTCAAGACTTTTATGGCTCGGTCAAATCCTGAAGAAACCTTTAAAGAATCGATTGATGAAGCTCATTTTCATGAATTTGTTTTTGAGTTAGTATATAAAATAAGAGAGTATATAAAATAATTTATACTGATATTTAAAAATAAATAAGTTTTAAGAAAAAATAAGTTTTGTGTGAAATTTGTTTTCTGTAACTCCCGACCATTTTCAACATTGCTCAAAATATACCTCAATTTGAAATTTTAACTGGCATAATGAAAATAAAAATAGTAACTGATTAGTTGATTATTGGAAAATTGAAGTCAGAGCACAAACATATTAATAATATTCACTGAACAACAATGAATTTGTTTCGGGCTTAAAAATACCCAGTTATTATGTATTTTCACCCCCTGAGTTCAAAAATCACCTCGAAAATGACCAATTAGCTCTTGTTTTCAAGATACAGTAACATGTCATTTTTTAATGCTCAGCTTTCACTTTGTCGAGAAATTTAGTTTTTGGATGTTGGTACGCCTGTTAACTGACAAAACCAACAGTTTTACAGCTATTTTGAGGTTATATACGTGATTTCAGTTCTTCAGATAGTGCTTGATGTGGTTTCTGTTGCTTTCTTATTCGAATTTAATGTTTTGGAGTGATATTTAAGTGTACTAAACCAAAATACCACGAAGTTGTGTGAATTCAGAGAATAACTTTTGTTACATTTGTGGTGAAGTAACATTTTCGTCACAGAAACGCAATCTTACTCTTGCTGTTAAGACTGCTTATAAGCATTATTTTGGAGTTACGGTAGGTGACCAAGATAAGTCGTGGGCTCCACATATATGTTGTAACTCTTGTTCAGTTACTTTAAGAGAATGGCTGAAAAATAAAAAACGATCTATGCCTTTTGCTGTGCCCATGGTTTGGCGGGAGCCTACAAACCATATAAATGACTGCTATTTCTGCTTGACTCCACCAATAAAGTCGGGATTGTCAACAAAGAAAAAAAGAACAGTTCAATACCCAAATATTCCTTCGGCTACTCGACCAATTCTACATTCAGATGGTTTACCAATACCTACCCCACCCCACAGTTATGAACTTGAAGTGGAAAATGAAGATAGTGCAGAAGAACTCAGCCAGCCTAGCACATCTCAAGACCCTGATTTTAAGGAAACAAATGATAAACCGCACAGACTGAGTCAAGCGGAATTGAGTGATCTCATTCGAGACCTTGATTTGTCAAAGGATAAGGCAGAACTTCTAGGCTCAAGACTACAGCAGTGGAATCTTCTCCAGCATGATGTCAGGGTATCACAGTATAGACAGCGTTCGAAGGATCTCCTTCCTTTTTTTGAAAACAAAAACAACCTTGTAGTATGCAGCAACGTTAATGGCTTGATGAAATCTTTGAATTTGAACCATGATCCTACTGAATGGAGGCTATTCATAGATTCGTCGAAGCTTAGTTTGAAAACTGTATTACTTCACAACGGTAACCGTCTTCCTTCTATTCCTGTTGGACATGCAGTTCACATGAAAGAGACTTATGAAAACATGAAAGCCCTCCTCCACTCAATCAAATATGCTGAACACGAGTGGAAAATCTGTGGTGATATAAAGGTCATCGCTATACTTTTAGGAATGCAACTGGGGTATTCTAAATACTGCTGCTTTTTATGTATGTGGGACAGTAGGGATAGGAAATCACATTACATTCAAACAGACTGGCCTGCAAGAAATCTTGGCCCTAGTGAAAAAAAATGTTGTTGCCCTGCCTCTCGTCGACCCGAAAGATATATTTCTTCCACCACTACATATAAAACTCGATTTGATGAAAAACTTTGTCAAAGGCATGAACAAAGAAGGAGAGGCCTTTAGATATTTGAGGGAAAAATTTGCTTTCCTAAGTGATGCGAAAGTTAAGGAAGGTGTTTTTGTTGGGCTACAAATTCGGGAGCTTCTGAAGGATCCTGCGTTTGACTGATCTCTTGTCTACAGAGTTTTGGAGGGGAAAGAAAAGGAAGCTTGGAATGCGTTCAAGGGAGTTGTTAAAGGTTTTTTGGGGAACAAAAGAGAAGATGACTATGTTCAGTTGGTGAGGATACTTCTACAAAAATATCATAAACTTGGATGCAACATGTCTCTCAAAATTCATTTCCTCCACTCTCATCTAGACTTTTTCTCTCCTAGCTGTGGTGCGGTCAGTGATGAACTCGGTGAGAGATTCCATCAGGATATTTCTGTAATGGAACAAAGATATAAGGGCCGTTGGAATGAATCAATGCTTGCAGATTACTGTTGGTGCGTGTGTAGGGATGCTCCAGAACTCACCTACAAAAGACAGGCCAAAAGAAAAATGAAATCCACATGATGGTAATAATATCCAACCTGCCAAGTATTCTGCCATTAATTTTCAACTCCAAATTAATTTATAATGTTGATAAACTTATGGTTTAAAATTTACTGATTTGCCTCAATTTGTTAACGTTATATATTTTGACCCATGGTGTATCACAGAAACTAGAGCTAATAAAATTTTTTCATTGTCATTTTCGTTTTTTTCAACCCAAAATTAGTAAGATTTGACTCATGAAGTGAAGGAAACATTACAAAAATATTTTTTTGTTGGACAGTGTTATTATGCTTTAGAAATATGCCAAAATACAATTTATAATTTCTTCAATAATAATAAGAAATAAATAAATAAGAACTTAATTTCTTTAATTTCTTCTGCAGCCCCGGTGAATAAGTCGAATTTCGTCCAGAGTTGTATTGGGGGAAGCGGAATCGAATGGTCCTCGTAGTTTTTTGCTTTAATTCTTATTATTGTAAGAAATAAATTATTTTCGGGTCAATGTCTAACTTGGCTTCTCATTCACTATAAAAATAACACAATTCCGCTTCTGCGAGTACAAGAAACTCATTTTGGACAAAATTCGAACTAACCATTTATTCACTGGGGCTGTAGATAGATATAAGCCCCACAAAAATATTCCTTTCATCTGCATACCTCAGTAAAACTAAATCGGAAGATTCAGTTCGGATCTCGCATTGAATCACTTAAGCCCCCTACGCACCACAAATTGAACTCTGAATGGGTTTCATTTCAGTTAATTCAGATAAAAATCGATTCTACGGTTGAATCTAAAATAACCTATTCGTTTAAGAGAGCAGTAGTTTCTTGAATAATATATGATATTTTAAAAAAGAGATAGAGTCTAAAGCGCTCTAATTTGAAAGCATGACAAAAATGAATTGTTGACTACGCTTCCACTATTCTGGGCAGAAGTGTAAGTAAATTGAGGCATTGAGATGAAAAAGATAGTCAGTAACAAATAAATAAACGATCATTTAATTTCACACGAGAAGCAAAAAAAACTGTTTTGACAAACAAACATGAAAGTTTGAAATAGAAAACACTGTTAGAAACTAAACCATTCCCAATTTTGACTTACTTCTTTTTCTATCCTATTGGCATGATTAATTACTTCATTTTAAATGAAAATTATTTTTTTCACACACTATTTTTTCCATGTCAACACCTTAAGTCACTTTTTTATGCCGTTCTTTATGTAATTCTAGAGTAAATTGGAATGGTTTATGGTTAACTTATGTGCAGTATTTACTTGTAGCTCCACAAGAACTGTTGGTACTGGAGGAACACAGGTTGTTTATAAAGTTCACTTTATATAAATCTTAAAAAAAACATTGTGCGTTCCAGAATTTCGGATTCTGTTGTAGTTCGAAAATTCACTCCCTCGTGACGGTTGAGTGCTTGCCATCATTTACAAGTGATCAAGTGATTGGTAAATTATAAATCTGGCCATCATCTGCCGATCCTCTCCACGCCTGTCGGGCCCACGCTGCCCATCGGAAATAGCTTTTTGGCAACAATAGTCTAATTTCGAGTAAGGAAGGTAATCGGCGGGCAGATGTTAGCAAGCAAAAACTGCCCGAAAGGCGATTCCCTCTTCAGATGGAAGTGAATCAATCACTACCAACTGTCGGAAACTATAGCGCAGTTTCCCGATTATCGTGAGATCGTAGAGTACAATGGACAGATCCGGACAATTTGTACTCATCCATCACCGTGGAGTATTGTTGCGTCAGCTCGACAGACCACACCCTGTCTTCGACCCCAGCGCTTGTCCGTCAATGGCCATTGTAGTCTTCCTTCGATGGCACAATAATAAATTGGGCTATCCAAGAACTTGAAAATGTCAAACAATCATAAGAAGGTATAATATCGTAGGTGTCTCTTAAAAACTCCCTTCCCTAAGGGTAAGCTGATCCGATTTCAAATTATAGTATTGTGTTCCTCTTCATTTCTTAATTCACAATTGGCAGAAGCTACTGATAACCAGTGAATATGGTTAAGCTAGATAATATTTACAATTAACGGAAATGACAGTCTTAGGAAAGAGACCTGTCCATGGGCAATTCTTCGGTTTGGTTTCCAGTTATTCCATGAGGTCTCTTATGTTCTTAACGACGAGTCTATTAGAATGGTCTTCAAACTTGGTGTGGAGTGTTCGTATGTTTTATGCTGTTTGGCATATTCAATTCTTTAAGCAGAGTTATGTTGCGTACGAAGGTGTTTGTATGATTGTCATTAAAGTTTTGGCCTGAAATCTTGTTTTTTCATTCCATATACTTGCAAAACTTAAATATAACTTATATTTTTGTTAATAATGTAGATTTAATGTACATATGTGTGTATTTGATAATTTGAGTCTACTTTTTTTGTTTTTGATTGGATTATAGTGTTGTAAATATGTTGTTTTCCGCTATATCAGTATTTATTTAATGACTTTTACAGTTTTTCTTTTGTCATACATCTTCGCCGTTTTCTTCTATCATACTGGACGGCGTAACTAAGGATTTTTTACTCCCCTTAAAAAATCCTAGGGCCACCTGGCGGGCTACGAACCTGCGATCATTTGCTTAGTAGTTTGTTACGCTAACCACTAGACCACACCGTCACTCATTCCTATGTTCTCGTTATTTCACTTATGCCCTCCAATTTTCTCGAGCAACCTTTCTTCTTTATTCTCTCAGTTCAATTTCTGAAGAACTCTTTGGCCATCCTCCTTATTGCTTTTTTTTATTAATTATTAGTTTCGTAAATTATTTGTTTCTCTTAAATGACATTCATCACTTGTCTATACCATTCTTTCTCATTAAAGCTTCCTTATTATGAGAACATATGAAATAAGTAATACATTTTATAAAAGCATTCAAATAAATTTAAGACACTTCTTATACCTGAAAAAGGGTAGGATATTTTATCTATTAGCTCCAAATTACATATTTAAACACACTTAAAATAAATATATTTACATACTTAATCCATTAATGTATATATGCGTGAATGCAGTTTTAAAGCGAAATAACAAAAAAGCTAACAATGTTGATTGGACATTTTAGAGCAAATTCTATCACATTAAATTTTACCGCATTTATTTATATAATTTTAATACGAGAGAAACTGCTAAATATAGCAGTCACAAAGAAAACCATTGAGCGAGGGAGAGTGGCAAAACAGTTTGAAGTTCTCAGGCTTATAAGAATAAATATATTGTTATTCCGTGGCACTACAATCGGTGATAGGACTTGGCCTCCTCAATAATCCACCGCCTTTGGGCTCTGTCTTGTGCAGCCGTTCTCCAGTCAGCTCTAGTCCCAAGGAGGATCCTATCATCAGTTGCCACCACATCCATACACCGTAGATTCGGACGTTCGGCTCTCTGTTTCGCAAATCCTTGAGACATGGCCAGCTAAGTCTTCATAGCTTAATGGCTCTAATCGCATTGATATCAGCGAATAGAGCATTATATGTAATAATTTTATATATTATAAATATATTTAAAATAAATATATATAATTCAACTTCAAATGGTTTTGCTTTTACTTTTATTGTTTGGTATGTGTTTATTTATTTTCATCATATTTCATTTCATTATATGTTTCTCTTGTCTACCTTTTGTAACCGAATATATCTAAGTATTAATTTTGAAATTATAAATAATCGGTAATAATAAATATATAAGTTTTTATATTTTCTATTTAACAATACTTGTTGTTTTCGCACTCTGGTGTCATTGTGGCTTTAGTCTTTAGTGAATATCAGCACTTACCTAAAGTACTCCTTACTCTCGAGTAAGCTATTGAATTTTTTACAGCCTTCAGTAAGTTTAAGGTCTACTGGACCTTAAAGGATGCCCTAAAGTGAGCATTCAAACATCCACTGGAAACTGGAGCATGGATTGACAGTTTGAGAAATTTTTGACAGCGTAATCCTGTTTAAAAGGGTACAAGTGCTTTGTAAGGCTCTCGGCAGAAATCTGCGGTCAAGGGTCAACGGGTTCTGACACGTGCGGTACTGGTCAAGAATACATTCATTGGAGTCATTCTGTTTCCAGTAATGTCTTTGCCTGTAGTGATTGTGGTTGTCTTTATATTACACTACAGGTGTTCTGAGATGCCTTGTTTGTTTTATTTGACGGGCAAAAATGATATAAAGTAAATTAACGAACTGACTGAAATCATTAATATCAATCTTTTCGAAAACCCTTCTACGGCTAGTGATAAGTATTCCTTAATGCGAGTATAACAAGGCGGAGAAATATGTCCGACCTAAGGGCTACCAATGATTCCAGAATTAATCAACTATTACTCGATTAGTCGAAAACTTTAAACAAAGTCTTCTTAAGGCCACATGCTGAAAAGTTATAACATGAAACATATAATATTAATACGTTTATGCATTTTTAGTTTTAAATATTATCGATCCTCATACGAGACTGAAAAGACAAGAAACTGATCGACGTTTTCGCCTTCTTCAACATTTACTGGACAAACGCTCTAGAGCTCCGAATTAATTACAAAAGACTTAATTAATTACATGACAGTTATAAGACCTACTTGGACATACGGAGTTGAGCTTTGGGGCTCTAATAAACCACCCAATTCATCTCGTATCCAAAATCCTTACAATCCAAAATCCTTCGTAAAATCCTCCAATGCTCCTTATTATGTCACAAACTCATCCACCATGACCTTAATATCCCATAATTTGCTGATTTGGCCCCAACTAGATACCTATCCTTCCATGAAAAACTCCATACACACTTGAATCCGCTAGTCTCTCAACTTCCCATACTATTCCTGATATTTCTCCGAGGCGTCTGAAAAGAAGATGGCCTCGAGACCTTCGAGTATAGAACTTTACTGGAGTACCTTGGGTAGCTTCGCCACAAGTGTTTTTTTTTTCATGTCATTTGTTCATATTAGCAGATTTACTTGTAATATTATTTCAGTTGTAAATATAATATATATATATATACTATCAATAAAAAAAAAGTATCGATTCCCGCATTACGCAGCACCGATTCGCTCGGTCACTTCCAATGTGCCCGTTTTCGTTTAGGTGCGATCCCAGGCATTTGAATTTCTCCCTCCAGTTGTTATTTTCAACTCAAATGGCTCTCATTATTCTCCTTGGTTTCCTTCCTATCCGCAACACTTGTGTTTTAGTAAGGTTTATGGTCATGTTTATAGCCAGCAATTCTTCTTTTACCTCCTAGCATTGTGCTGAAGGTTTCTGCCACTCTTCGAGAAATCCACAATGTCATCCGCAAAGGCCAGCAGGGAGAGGCTTATTGGGCTCAGATTGGCATATCCTAGGCGGATTTTCCTCATTTTTGAGGAGCTGAATCTACGATCAAAATGAACAGCAGCGAGCTAAGAGTTACTACTTCCCTGCCGGATTCCAATGGTGGTCATAATTTCCTAAGACGTGTAGCTAGCAAATCTCACTACATTCCTCGTTTTCTTATATAAACGTTCTGCCGCAAATACGACCTCTATCCATCCCTTTTCTCTCACACGGTCGAGCGAATATAAAATAAAATACAAAAAATAAATGTACAGAAAGGATAGAAAAGTAAACATAATGTAAAGGGAAATAAAAATGAGGAAGTAACCCAAAGATACAAAATGAGAAGATTAATATATAAAAAAAGGTTGGAACGTGGAAGATATAAAATGTATGATAATGGACTTCTTTCTTACAATTTGTGTAATTATTATTTGTGTACAATATTGTAAACAACAGTTACTGTACAATAGTAATACAATAATACACAGTAGTTATTGTACAAATAGTTCCAAACTTATATTTTCAAATTGTTTACATTTCTAACTGTCATTCTACGAGATACCTATTCATTTCTTTCTACATATTCTTGTATTATTATGTTTCATACATTTTACTTATGTAACCTCTAGAAGTCCATTATCATACATTTTATATCTTTAATTTACTAGTTTTTTCTAAATCCTTCATGTTCCAACCTTTTTTATATGTTAATCTTCTCATTTTGTATCTTTGGCTTACCTTCTCATTTTTATTTCCCTTTATATTATGTTTACTTTTCTATCCTTTCTGTACATTTATTTTCTGTATTTTATTTTATATTCGTTATCTTTAATTATTATATCTGTCTCTATTTTAATTTCTTTTCATTATCTTTAATTTTATTAAATCTGTCAATGTTTTAATTTTATTATATTCTGTCACTATTTTAATTTTCTACATTACATGCCACTATATTGTTGTTACTGTAACGTTTTTATATATTTTTTGTTCTGTTTGTTTCTTTGTCATAGCCCTGAAGATGGCCTACACTGTAGATCGAAACGTCGGCACTTACTAAATATAAGTCTAGTACTTATTTGGTGTTTTTTTTTACTGCATCCCCCAACTATCTCCGTTCTCCATTTTATCATCCAGTCAACTATTTTCCTCTCATATAATTAATTTATTTCAATAGATTCAATCAGTTTATTACCTTGAAGTCTTGTTAGCTCAATAACATTGGGATGTAAATTAGTGCAGCAAGTAGTTTTGGTAGGGGTTACACTCACAGGTTTTTCAATTATCATTTATATTATAGTATAACAAGTTTACATAATCTACTTTCCTTTCAACTTGCATGAGTTTTTGTTTTCCCTATTCCGTGTGGTTGAATTGACAAAAAATGTGAATGTTGTCAAGACATTTATAGTATAATAAGTTAGGGAACATTAATTTATGAATTAATATTAATTTAGTTGCCTAATGTAATTGAAACCAATAGACGAAACCTATATACGTACATATATATATATACATATATATATATATATATATATATATATATATATATATATATATATATATATATATATATATATATATATATATAAGGATGCTGGGTGGATTAGTGTAGAGTGCCGATTTGCTTTCCTGAAGGTTCCGATTTAAAATTAGGCTGTGACAGGAAAATTATTTAATCTGTTCTTATTTATAATAAGGAACCTAGTAGGATCTGCTCACCCAGTCTCTAGAAGGTGGATAACCTTAATTTGGGGAAATACCTGGCGGTTGAGTCTGATCTCGGGCAAAACACCGTCCCCACACAAACTTTGTACAAAAAAAATCATGTGTCAGAATTCATCTTCCGAATATTTGAAAGATTGTCGGTATACAGTTTGTTGTTGTTTTTTTTTACAATATAAATTAGGACAAATAAAATATAAAAATTGAATGGCATTAACATTTCATATTGACAAACAAAATTTAATTCATAATTAACTACCGGCATATGATTCAGAATCATAAACTTGGTCCTCCATTAGACAGATTTAAATCCATCTAATCTCATAATGCTATTGTTCAGCCCACTTGTGCTTAACCATTGTGACGGAGTCAAAAGTGAGCCGTGTTCACGGAGATGATGCCCTGACAGCCGTGGAAGGTGGCCGTGAAGACCATTGTTCCTTCTGACGGGAGGACACGTGCAAGGGTTGTCTCATGCGATCCGTCTCCATCAGTCCCAAGCGACTTGCGCCATTGGATACCAGCAATAATGTTAGATCGGGATTCACCTAGAGGTTGCGGAATCGACCGCAGGACACCTGTTCCTGGCTGCTATCGAAGAAAAAACAAATCCGAGGTCTGAGTGAATAGAAGCCGCAGAGGAAGAAAAGAAGCTACCTACTCAGACCTTTGCCCGCTCTGTCACTTCGAGGAGTCGGGTTTTTTCCTCCCTCTGGGTCTCCCGTTCCATTCATCTCAAAATCCTAGAGCCCATTGTGATATCGACTCGGAGTGCCGTACATCATTCCAAGAGCCGTGTAATCATTTTTCGCGCTCCTTTTGTGTATTACAAGTGTGTATTTTAAATCACTTCTTCTTCCAGGTTTGAGGGGACAAGTTGGGAAAACTCAATACAACTCCTGGCGTAACTGCTGAAGGTTGCTTCAAGGTCTATTATGTTGAGACATCATCTTCAATGGCATTATTTTGAATGATTACAAATTACATCAATGTTTCATGGCATCCATGACATTTTTTTTTTCATTTAACACATTTGGGTTAGGATACATATAAAAACGGCTCCAGCAAACTACGAGCGCGGATAATGTAATTGTGCGTTTTTTTATAGACGAGTGGTAAGATGAGCGAAATAAACCTATAAGGGTTAACTTTGTTTGTTGCCTTTTCTAATACATAGTATTACAATGTACAAACATACAGAACAATAGATTGGATAGATTGTTGGTAAGATCAAGCGCTCTTTATTTTTGTAGTGAAAACTTCTTTAGCCGCGATGAGCGATTTTCAATAGGAAAAAACTTACAGTTCGCTTCACCGAAATATAGTGCGGTACTGGCGGCGTGTAGCGGCCTATGTATGAATTATACAGTTTGTTTATTCAACTTTAGTTTATACGTCAAGTTATTATAATATAAACATTCATTATATGTTTGGATCAATAAATAAACTGCTTGAAAATGTATATAAATATTGCTCGGAGTGCCAATAGACATGAAAACCCAATCAATGTTAATAATTTCAATGTCCATATTATGAAATTTAACTAATTCTTACTATAATTGTTTTAATAATTCATAAAAACACAGTTATTCCAATGTTTTGTTTTCACTTTTATAGGCAGTCATGACGATGACCTATTTCTATTTTTTTAAATTTTGGCAGTTGTAGAAAAGAGAAAGTCTATAATTATAATGATGTTTTTCATATACTTATATAATTCATATATCATATACATTCACATGTGCTAAAACCTGTACTACCGCAGCCCATTGTCTCTTCGGTTTATAAGATGTTTGAGACTATACTGTTTCTAGGACTGTTGTGCAGGGAGGTGATTTATTCGAGATCCCGCTAAACCGCCGTCTCCTTGATCCTAGTCCTTAGTGTCCTTGGTGAACCCTTGGAATGAGGACCGGCTGTGGTTGTTAACAATGTAAATAATTTATCGTCCACTGCCGGATTTAAGCCCCAAGCCTTCACAGCAACCCTGCACTCACCACGCTACTAGCTACTCCGCTCCCTATAAAGTTAAACAAAGCTTATGAATGTAGATTAAATAAAGGAAAAAATAGAATAATAAATATGGGTATCAGATAAAAATAAATAGATTCAGTAAGTAAGACCAAAATAAATAAACAACCTACTGAGAGAGAGAGAGAGAGACAACAAATTAAATTATCTTAAAATAAACTTAATATTAATGGAAATTCCTTCGTTACACAAAGATCTCGACATACCACTCGTGGCTGACCCAATCAAGAACAAATACAAAAAATTTCATGACTCACTTGCTAGACATCCAAACTTACTGGTACAATCATTACTGAAAGACACATTACCACATAGTCCGACAAGGAGACTGAAACGTCTCTGGAGCAGGGATCTGCTACAGTGAGATGAACCACGCTAGGAGTGCCTTCAAAGGGAGGTCTCTCCATACACGCTTTCAAGAGAATCGCTTAGGGGAGGTTTTCCGAAGAACACCAAACATACATTATGTGCCAAATGGCATTTGTATGATTTTTTAAATAAATATTTTTATTATTATTAATATTAATGGAATTAATTTATGTGTAGTTATGATTATATCTAATTTTGCAGAAGTTCTTATATCAATGATTACTTCAATATCGTGATAAATTCCTTTTAATGTTTATTAATTTATCATGCAAACCTCACCGAAGGTGATGTTGATATTAATAATATTGAAAATTACAACAATATGTCAGTTTATTGTCAGTGTATCCAAAAGGTTAGAGGAGCACTGGATTTTTCCTATTCAGAATTTTTTTGTGAGGGGGGCGGAAGATTATCTGTGACCACGTGTCTTTATTCATCCAATCTGTTTAATTCTTTTGTTTTTTAAAATGTGTTGATTTATTTTTCGTCACTTAGTGTTTTATTGCTTCAAATATAAACGGTGGAATAAAATGAAGATACAAATTTTTCTATACTTCAGGTAGAGGTGATGAATTCCCCAGAGAACAAAAAGATACTTGTTTTACAATAAAACCTATTTATTGTCGAACGGAACGATATTAAATGGGTGAAAAAAGAAGGAATTTCTTGACTATTTACAATATAAGTTGACTGTAAATATAACAACAATAACTTGAGTATTTACTATGGACTAACAATATGAAGTATGAACTAACATGGTGGCAACTTATTAATTAATTATTATTAATTAATGAGTATTCTTATTAATGCTCATAATTATCCCTACTGTACTGTACATACTCTTATTTATATTATACATTTAAGTGTTAAATGTCTTTTTAACCCTCAAGTACAGAGGCTATAATTCGAAATGAGAGTGACGCAAAACAGATCCAACTTACCGAATGGACTGACGATTTATTAAGCATAACAGAAATCATTTCCTTTGTGCCAAATACAACAAAATCATATGCTTCAAGTTTTCCTAAAAACTGAATGTCAATTGCTAGATATAGTTGCAATTTCAATTTTTTAATATTTTTAGTTGCATTAATATTTTTTTAATTGTTTAAAATCAAAATTAAATATATAGCAATTAATTTGTTGTTTATACACAAGTTTTATAACATTAATCAATTTTACTATTTCCTTTATTGATCTTATTTGTTTTTTGCTTACTAGATTTTGATAAAATATCATATATTCATTGATTGGTGGACGATGTAAGAAGGTTCATGTTAGTAATAACAAAAAATATAATGATTGTATTTATTATTTTGCTTATATTAATACGTTTTTAAATAAGATGTCAGTACTAGCGTAAGGAAAAACTATGGCAGTACTTGAGGGTTAATCTTCTCATAGGAAGTCAGGTAACAGAGAGTAGGAAATAGTAAGAACACGACGAATTAGGTGATGTGTTGATGAGTGGAATGTTGTATATTTCCTGTAAATATATGATTTTATACCGGGAAAATAATTTTATTAAATTAAAAATAATGAATTATTTTAAATTTTATTAAACTGAAAATAATAAATATGTCACAGCTTCATAGGAAACTACAGAAAATGGCGATAAGGATTGTGCCGGGGGAGATAAGACAGATGGATGACCCCCTCCAGCCCTGACCAACCCCATACAGCAGGGGGTTGGAGGGGGTTCGAAGGGGAGTTGGTCTGTAGGGGATGTTGTCACCCTTAGTGTTACCATGGCTACCAAACACGACAGGCCAAGGATTTTCAGGCCTTGGGACTCGGACGAAGAGATCGCGCCCCCGAAGGTAAACACTGTCTCTTCAACTTAGGAATTTTATTTTCACATAGTAAAATATATTACCCGTTTATTTACGGTAAGAGAAATAAAAACCGTTTTCCAGTTATTGTTATTCTTAATTTTCAATCCATTAGGGACGTTTCGACACTATGGTGTCATTCTCAATCTTTTCTTCTCCTGCATCTTTTAACTTTAATAAATAAATTAACAATAATTACATTGCAATACATAATTTGATATAAATGTCCAAAGATAACATACTATAAGTATAGGTACCTGGAAAGTCATACTTTTAAAAATTCTTAGATCATTAGTCCTCCATGGTCAATAAAATAATATTGCATCAAAAGACCAAATCTTGATCTTTGAACTATTAGATCCTTTTTCAGTTCTATTAATCATTTGACTTTAATATAAAATACCAAAATATGTTCTAACAGCACATCAACAAAATAATACAAAGTAAAAAGTATTTTTTTTTTAATAAACATTTATTTATTATTATTTTCATTTTATATATATATATATATATATATATATATATATATATATATATATATATAATTTTAAAAAATATTTTATCAAATCAATTAATTAATTATGAAATATTATAAAATATATGGAAAATTTTTTATAAGATCTAGTAGTTATATGGTCAGGTTATTTTAACTATTATTTGATTTGTTTTCAAAGTATAAGGCATCTTATGTTCTATTATTTTTTAATTTCAAAATTATGGAAGAATATAATTTACTGATTTCTCCTGCTTCCTTTCTATCTTTCTTATTTCTCTTACCCTACATAAAAGGAGAATTAAATCCAGTTTAAAAAGAAATAAAAATATATTACCCGTTTTAAAAATAAATTACAGAAATAAATTAAATAAGGCATTGTTCTTATAAACTAAAACATTCTTTTATTTATAAAACAAACCTTAAATTAAAAAAAAAACATTATTCTATTCAATGTAAATACTCAATATCTAAAAATTGTACCAAGCGATTTCTCATATTTTAGTAGAGTCAAGGTAATTACAAAGCTAATCTTAGTTTTAAATAATATGGCAGTAACTATAAAGTTAAACTATTACTAAATTATTTCTAAAATGAGGGTATTAATGAAGTATTTTTATTTCATTTAAAATAACTTGGACTAATCTGGTTTAATTATTGAATGCCTTATGTATATAAATATTTATAAAATTATAGTTACTTTTATTTAATATTACTTGTTTTTATTCTATTTTTATTATGATCTCTAAGATTTATAAATAACAAGTTGTTTGCTAAACATT
The DNA here is from genome assembly GCA_037127475.1 of Arma custos. NCBI lineage: Eukaryota > Metazoa > Arthropoda > Insecta > Hemiptera > Pentatomidae > Arma > Arma custos. The sequence goes on along the minus strand of CM073764.1, from coordinate 69,476,596 downwards.
ATTTTTATATGAATTATTCTCTAATTATTTTGAATTAAAAATCATGAGGTATCAGTCCCGTAGGTTGTCGCTTCGAGCTAATTCACAACAAAGTTTAACTTCCCATTCGGTACTGTTCTTGAAAATAAAAGTAATCGTGAGTTTTAATATGGAAAAAAGAATGTAATTGTAGGAAATGTGTACATTTTGGTAACCATTCCATCACGAAATAAATGTTTCTTCTCGATTATTTTTATTTCCGTTAAAATAAAAAGGAAACAATCGAAAAGTTAAAACTTTTAGTGACTTAAATCGAAGCGACAACCTGCGGAACTGGTAGCATCGTTTTAGAATACAGAATTAGTAATTATATAAATACTTCTAAAATAATAAATAGTTACGTTTATTTATTAATATGTACTTACTTTTATTATCAGACCTTAAGGTTGCTAAAAATATTTTTATATGATTTAATATGTATTTTGAAAATATAAATATTTTATATTGATAATCAAGATGAAATTAAAACTATTCATAGCAATAACTTATAAAGGAAACAGTCACACATAAATATTAAACATTAGAATTGTAAAATATTCAACTATTGCTATACTAACCAATTATAGACATATCTACATTTTTTAATGAAAAGAAATATATCGCACTAATATTTTTAAAGTAGCATAAATTAAAAACTTACATTTTTATAAAAACGGGACAGATATTAGTGAGCTTGGATTAACATTAGGACACTCAGAGTGACACAAGTGCCTTCTAGCAGACAAGCTCTGAAGCTAGGTTGACATAGTTTTCATAAGTGATAAAGAGATATTTATCCATTTGGCCATAACTCACCACCGATTTTTGAGTTGTGTGACTTAAGAAATACTAGTGCGGCATATAAAATCATAGAATTATTGATTTGTAAAAAATAGAACATATCTTGTAGTGTGATTTCATTTTTTTAAATACATCTCTATTGCAGGTGGAAGAATTTCGCGTACCACCGCCAGACTCCTTCGAGAGCTACTGGGCAGCCTGTATCGCTGCAGAAGTTGCCGCGGCTACGACAACTCGCCCCGCGTCGAAGCAGAGACCGAAGAAGTTCAGGTGCCCACATTGCGACGTCGCATTCAGTAACAACGGACAGCTGAAAGGACATGTCAGGATACATACAGGTAAATATTAATAAATTTACCTTGAATAATATTAGTTGACCATTTAAATATATAAGAGGAAGAAAATGGGTGGAGGTAAGAAACAAAATTCTCTTTAGTAAGAAGAACTGTTTATTTTTAAGCAACCGTTTCGACCATATTGCAGGTCTTCTCAGGGCTAAATATACAAGACACATACAGTCATTATTTCATATCATTATTACATGAAAACAATAATTGAAGAATACATATTTGCGCTCTCAGTCCCCACTGATTGATTTCGCCGCTTTTTGCGTTCATATCACTTTAAGGGTTAAAAAAAAAGTTGGACTGGTTGTGTTTCTGAAGTTAGCGATTAAGTTATGTATTGCTTGCGTTATGTTTAGAGATTTGAAGAGAATAGATTTGTCCCCTGCTGGCAGGCGACTCCGGTGGCTCAAATGGTTAGAGCTCTGTCACGGATAGACAGAGGATCCGGGTTCGAATCCCGGCCGGGGGCATATCTTTTCTCTTTAAAATAAAAATGACCAAACATTATAAATAGTAATAAGACATAAGTCAACAAGATCCTAAAATTAAAGTAATGTTCAAAGAACATTCGTTCACGTGTATACATCGCAAAAAATAGCGTGAACACGGGGACATGGAATCGGTTAAGAGAATAGATTTGTCCCCTGCTGGCAGGCGACTCCGGTGGCTCAAATGGTTAGAGCCCTGTCAGAGTTTTTACATTATTATTTGCAATTAGTATTAAATTATTATTTTCATTCTTATTTTTTAGGAGAGCGACCATTCCGATGCGAAGCAGAAGGATGCGGCAAAAGCTTCACCCGCAACGAAGAACTGACGCGCCACAAACGAATACATTCCGGACTGCGACCATTCCCTTGTGAATCTTGCGGGAAGACCTTCGGGAGGAAAGACCACCTGAAGAAGCACGCGAGGACTCATATACCACAGCCTGCCTACCTCATCCCCCCACCTCTTATAGTATATCCATATTTATACGGATATTGAGAAAGGAATAAAATATGAAATCTTATGGTTCTCTGGAAGATCAAAGGAAAAATGGAGGTTATAGTTGAAATGGACTTAACACTCGCGAGTGCCTGAAGAAATTAGTGTACAAAGCAGAAGATGCCTACTTAGTACTTGTACATCATCGCATTTACCATGTAAGAATGTGCCAAAAATACAAACGAGGCGTTTGGTTTCAAAACAGATTACATCCATTTTAAAAAATTTGTCGGTTGATAAAAAATAATTAAATAAAATGTACTAGAATATAATAGAGATTGTTTTTAAAAACAATTATAAAATTCAAAAACTTATATTAATATTGAAAAATAAAAAGAGACCTTACATAAAGTTAAGACCGTGGAAAAATTCCAACGAAAAGCCCTTAAGTCTCCAAACTAAAACAGAAATTGAAATATCTCCTTGGGTGCATTATTTATGTTTTGTTTTGCTGTTTTTTCTCTTTCTACCCTGAGGATCCCTGAATGGGCGAAATATTGGGCAGATAATTTCTATTTCTGTTTTAGTTTGGAGACTTAAGGGCTTTTCGTTGGAATTTTTCCACGATCTAACATTAAATCAATATAATTAAACAATATATATACATAGTTTTGATTTTTCATACATCAACAATTTTCATTTAATGTAATGGATGTAACCGCGTTTGATAGGAAATGGAATCTTTTGGTATTGATTTTTGAAGGATCAGGTTTGAAACAAACACATCTAATACATTATTTCTGGCATTAAGAACTTATATAAAAAAAAGAAATAGATACCTGATTTTGAAACCAAACCCCTTAAATAATATGAGATAAATTGTAGTTATTTTGTAGTGATATAGGACTTTAAAAAAAGGAATTACTTAAGTTTCAAGTGAGTTACTAATACAAATTTTAAGAGTGATACGAATTCCTTGATGACTGTAAATATTCTAAAGTAATTTTAGGAAGCTGTGATATTGATTGTTCAAAATGAAGATGTAAGGACTGAATTGTGATATAAGATGACTTTAGTATTTATGACTGTTTAACTTTTTGCTTATAGTATTTTCATAGGTTTGTGGTTATGTAATTTTTAAATCTTACATTTATGATAATATTTTTGTATTTTATATTTCAATGGCGATTAAATATGCTCAAACAGTATTGAATTGAGCGTAAAATTGAATTATTTTAGACCCATTGCCTTCCTGAGTAAAATAGTTTTAATCAATATAAATTCAATTAACTATATTTATATTCATAATCAGAATGAAGTGAATAGAACTCCACCCCTTCTGGTGAACGTGGAGGGGGTTGGTGGGGAAATAAAAGAAGTTTCAAAATGGCGGCTTGTTACATGAGTCATTGTGGTTGGTTGTATTGAATGTGCGGGGGGGGGAAACCGCAGCCTCTTCTTTCAAATTAAAAATATTTCATCCATTATTTTATTGTAGACGCCAACAAATAAACCATGAATTTTTTTGTAATAAAAAAATAAGAGACCTCTGAGAGTATACATTTAAGGTATATTGCATTCTTTAATATCAAATAAAAGAAAAAATATATATAAATTTTAAAACAAGTTATTTACGTTTTATTATTTTGCAAAGTACTCTATATATGACTTGAACTCTAAACATCTCTGTATTACTTTTTACCATTTGGTACAAGTTGGAATCTACTGTTTCTAATCAACGGTTTGTAGATGTCGGTGATTTGACCGAGATTAAGCCCAACCTCCAGATTTATCCACAATCAAGGCTATTGGCTTTATAGAGCTTGGTAGAGAAGCACAAGTGTCACAAGATTCCACTGATTTGGTATAAATAATTTATTCAATCAGAGCAGGTTTTGAACCCATGGCCTAAGCATAATCAATAGCTCAATGTATTTCCTGTACACTCAGCTACCCCGCATGCTTACACTGAAAATAAACATATAATACAATAATATATCGATTATCATTAAAAACAATCATAAGTACCTTATGAGTTACTGAGGAAACGGTGTCTTTTGAGAACATGCTTAAAAAGAATACTATATCGAAACCATATCGAATTAAGTTGTAGTTGTGGATTGAATTACAAATTTAGAAAGGATATTGAATATACTCTTTAACTAAATTGTATGAATAGAAAAACCTCTATTCATAGAAGTTAGCTCGTCAACAACGAGGCCTTGTGTATTTTTTTGTAATATAAATAATTAAAATATAGACTACCACTATCTCGAACGAAATGTTCCATCAAAGTTCGCCAGAACATCGCGGATCACTCTCTGTTCGGCCATGATCTCAATTCACGTCTCCAATAAATTTAAAAATTTGTACTAAACTAACTGTTAGAGCCCTTTGCAGGAAGATGCAATGGTAATTCAGCCTTAACAATAATAAAAGAGACTCGGGAAAACCCGGGATTCTTTCTACTGCGACTTGAACGTTACACTAGGCTTTGGACTGTCAAGAGGGAACTCCATTGATTCGTGAGCATAGTGTATATGCCGCCTTAGAATCATAGATTTACCAATGAAAGCTGACTGCAGAAATCTGCCAAAACTGGATTTTGTTACATTAATGGACTTTGTCAGTAGCATTTCAAACTATTTTGGATGCAAAATGCAAGGCATAAAAGCTATCATTTAAGTTTTTTTAACATACTATTTGTGTTTTTTCTCTCTGTTAACTTTATTGTATGAAATATATTTTGGACTGAAAACCACAGGGTCATTAGTTGTGTCCAAACTAACAAGGGTCTTTGATTAGTTTACTTGAGCAAATTAAATTTATTTTGTAGCATCATTGTAAATATTTGTCACTTGGGCCCAGAACAGGGTGTCAAATATTTACTAATATTATAGATTTAAGCTAAAAAACGTTTCAAAAATTACAAGGAAAACTGAGGACAACGATGCGAGATAAACTGACAACAAGCCTGATGACTTCACATTGTGTTATCAAAACTAACCGTTTTGGCGCGAAATTCAAACAGAAAATTTTCAAAGTCATAAATTTCATGTTTAAAAAAATATTTTACCATTAAAATTAACGATAGCCCATTATTTAGGATTGATAAATTTCATTGAAACGATTGTTCAAAATCACATTGGTTTTCCATTACTTTATGAAGTCCAATTAAACATGATGAAATATTATTCCATAAATTATATATAAATAAATGTATACATGTGTGGATATATATATAAATATATATTTACACTAGCTGACCGGGCCACGCGTTGCTGTGGCTGTTACAATAGTTTTTAAAGAACTAATGGATAAATGAAAAAAATTAATTAAATATATTTTTTGGAGAACGGAGATAGTTGGGGGGTGCAATAAAAAAAAACACCAAATAAGTACTAGACTAGAGAGTTCTGTTTGTTTCTCCCTCATAGCCCTGAATATGGCCTACATTGTAGTTCGAAACATCGGCTTAGTTATTCATTATATATATTATTATATAGTTATATATCGGCTAGGCAATTTAGGTTGATTCAAATTACGCAGAAGAATGATAGGTGAACCGATCTTCAACCGAAGATTGTGTGGTGACATTCCTGGTATATTGAGAGAATTCAGTAGTATAATTTGCGGTTTGGTTTTCATCAACAATAGTATCGATTCATGTGTCAGTTAGGTGTGTTCACGTCGAACTGACCGTGTGTAGGCTAAATTGATGTGAGCTCACATCGTAAAAGTGAACTCGTGTCAGTTCAGTTGGTCATATTAGTTTTCTGAGCATGCATACGGTTATCGTTTGGATAGACATTGAAAGGGCGATGTCTGAGATTGCGGTACTACGACCAGCTGGGAACATGGATCTTCCTGTAGCCTTGGAGCTTCCAAGGAGTAGCACATTGAACTGACACACCGAAGTGAGCATTTGGATGCGAATGATGCGTTTAGTTAGAAGTGACAGTTAGAAATGAACACATCAAACTCACCGTGTGTAACGGGCCTTTATAGGGCATTAGCGACGTTGTGTGCGCATCCATTTTCGTAAAAAATTAAAAAAAAAAAACGTCAGTTTTTTATCAACTCGCTTTGAAAAGAGCCAAACAATTTCGATACAAGGGTTTAACTGAAGTAAAATAGTTTAAGGCCAACAAATGTAATTAAATCCTTGTTTATTTTTAAATGTTTATGTACAAAGTACATACTGCTAGGATGTTGTATTTAATGTAATATAATTTTTACTACTTTTATTCAAAGACATCTATAAATATCCTGATGTATCATTTTTACTGGGACCCACTGTATATAAATAAGAATGCATATTCAATACTATTTTATTTCTTTTGTATTGGGACGAATAATTCAAGAAAATGGAATAATTGCCACATAGTGATCAGGAAAGACTAATATTTAAAACAATTCAAAGTGATTTATGATCCAAGGTACTACAGCCTCCAAAAATATACACATAAATACTGTCTCTTTTCTTCTCGACTATTTATTAGTTTTTAGCCAAATTTATTTATTTAGCTTTTTAATTGATGAGGTAAACCATTTTCCAGTCATAATTTTTCTTTTTTACAAAGACGTTTCGACTATATAGTCATTTTCAATTTCACAAGTCATTCTTGGAATGTTCATACTAATAGGTCTTATGTGAATGTCTATAATTTTAAAAAACTACTTGGAGATACACTGTTTCTCCATGGTCATTTCTACTCTACAGTAGAAACTTCTAACAGAGTAGATATGAGAGTAGTAGACAGAGTAGTTTTTTAAAATTATAGACATTCACATAAGACCTATTAGTATGAAAATTCCAAGAATGACTTGTGAAATTGAAAATGACTATATAGTCGAAACGTCTTTATAAAAAAGAAAAATTATGACTGGAAAATTTACCTCATCAATTAAATATTATATAAATTAGTCCAGTTGAATCTATATTTTTTAGCTTTATATTTATTGGCTGAACAGCAAAATGTACAAAAATATTATATATTATAATATATAAATACTTAAAAGTATTAAATACAGTTGAAGGTATTTTACAACTTTACACCGGTACTGAGATGACGTGGAGAGTTACGAGATAGCTTTGATAGGGAGGCGGTTTCTGTGAGAAGATTGCCAACTCCTGTGAAATATAGACGCGTCCAGTGAGTTATTATTTTATCACGTGCGGAAGTGATTAAATCATTAAAGTGTAGATTAGATTGTGATAAGTTTGAGATATCTGAGTGGAGCAGAAACTTCAATCATGCCTAGCATAGCACCTTCCGAAAAAAAAGAAAATGTATGTGAGTAATAAGTCTGTTTAATTATCTCATTAAAATTTATAAATCAACGCATAAATTAATTAAGATTACTAAATGATAAACATTTTGTTTATTGATGATAAATCAGTCAATAAAAGTAATAGTTATTTATGTTTCAGTGGAAGAATTAAATAAATAATTTTTGCTTATTTTTAGTTATCTTATCCCGGACCAATTCAATCCATCACTAATAGTTATTTAACATAAACGGGCAGTCATAATTTAAATTTTTTAATATTTCATATTTTTAATGATTTTATCTAATAAACAAAGATCAATTTAATAACAAAAGAGCTAAACGATTTTTATAAAATAATACATTCCGGTGTTTCTTACATTAATTTTAAGAAGTACTCAATTGAAAATCGCAATGCAAGATTTTAGATCTCGCTAAGGTCGAAGTGTTGGCTAGATCAAGGTTGGATGTGACCTTTTTTTCACAATTAATTATTTTTTCTTTTTATTAATTTCCTGTTTCATTATGTGGGGATTTTATCGATTAAGTTCTCAGTCAGGTATCGATACTACTTCAATACATAATACTACAACTATCGTTACCCGAACATCATCTTCCATGGCAAAAAATTACAAAAATTAAAAAATATATAAACTTATTATAAATATATAAATTAAACAATATATAAACTAAATATAATGAATGTTAATAATGGGCATGGTTAATGAATAATAAAGGAAAATAAACAAACTACCAAACGGTAGTACTCAAATAACAATTTCCAATTAAAAGGTCACGAGGCCATCTTCCTTTTATACGCCTCCGAGGATTATCGGGAATCGTAGAGGTATGTAGGTTAGTGACTAGTGGGTTTGAGTGGGAGTTTGTCATGAAAGGACTGATAAGGACTGATATAACAAATGGGATATTGATATCTTTATGGATAACTTTATTCGTTACAAAGTAAGGAGCACTGAGAATTTTGGATCGCAAGAATTGGATAGGAGAGGAATTACTTGGCTTACTGGAGCCCCAAATCCAGAAAAGATTTATAGAAAATACAGTATTAATATTTGATACTTTGCGATGGAGTGGACGATATTGAAAGCCAAAAAAAAATTTCTTTTAGTTAAACTAATCAAAGAAAATAATTCTATTTTAATGTTTTATTAAATAAATAAAAAACATTCATTATACTCAAACATTGACTTAATAGAAATTTATAATTGAAAAAAAGATGGTCTCACGTTACATTTAAACACCTTTTGCATCCATTGATACATAAAACAAATAGTATAAATCTTTTTTTCTCCATGTATTTGAATTATTTGTCTTTTGAACGATCCATATTACATCATTTCAATACCTACTAATACAGAATACTTAATCAAAGATCTGCAAAATACTTGCATACCTCGTTATTCTTCTTCTTAGCTGGGACTTTTGGTACTTCAGTTATTTTACGGCCTTATTTTACACTATGTTTTGAAATTTAAAAACTTCATGAAGTCCTGCGTTGCATAAAGCATCTACAGTTATATTTTTACTTACTCAACTTGGTTCATGAGATGCGTAATGAAAGATTTCGAGGTCAATATTGCTCTCCTGAACATTTGGAAAATGTTACCGAGGTAGCGAGTTACCTAGTTTTCCCGGGCGATCTTCATTCGGACGACCATTCTAATCGAAAAAAATAATTGGTTCACCTATTTTTTAAAATATAAACATTCATTAACTAACCTGAATTAGATTGAAACTTAAACATAACATAGACTATTTTGTAATGTTACTAATTTGTATTGTTACTAATTCGTTATTGTTACTAATTATAAAGTTAATTATCACTGCGCCGACTAGTAAACGTCTGAGGGGTAGAACGAGACGTAGGTTAGAAGATTGCATGAAGAGTGATCTGAAGGATTTGGAATTGGGCAGTGGTCCGTGGACAGAGGTTTGTAAACCAAGATTGGTGGTAGCGTCATCGAGCCTTCGGGATCGCTGTATTTTATTTTTTTATTACTAATTTGTATTTAAACTTTTATAATTTTCTTTCTTTCTTTCATAAAAAACCTTCCTTTTTTTTACTTGTTCAGAACAAAAATGAACCAAACAAATGAAGAGCTGTAAATAAGTTTTCATCTAGACATGCATTCCATATCAATAGGAATAATAAAATTCCATATAATAGGGTGTAAAAAAAAAAAATGACCGTTTCATCAAATTCCAGAGTTCAAAAGTCTGTAAATATTTTAATGCATTTAATAATCTCTTTAAAGCATTCTTTAAGCTAGTTTACTAACATTGGACTTCTTCAAAAAAGGCCTCAGTTTAGTTATTTATTTCAAAGAAGAAACATTACAGTGTCCTAAGAAATTCTCGGAATTTTAATACATTACTGGGAAAAAAACTTCACAGCCGCTGAAGCAACTCGTGAAATTATTAAATATGAAATATATACGCTGTCCTTTACCAGTGTATTGCGCGGCGTTGGTTTGAAAAATTTAGCAGTGGAGATATGACGTTGGAAAGGAAGAAGGCTCCGGGCGACCATTAATGGATATTGATGAGGTTCTGAAGGAAGCTGTTGAGTCAAACCCCTCCACAAGTGCTCGCGAACTTGCCATGGAGTGGGATGTGTCGAAAGATATATAAGCATTAAAATATTTACAGACTTTTGAACTCTGGAATTTGATAAAACGGTCATTTTTTTTGTATAAACCCTATTAAAATAAATAACAATAAATATTAAATTCGAAATGTTGCTCTTTACATCTTTATTACAATATTATATAAAAACGTTGGCTATTTATCTAGGATACATCTCGAAGGATTGAAAAACCGTTTATATTGAAAAGACTGATTACATCATATTTATACTGATACAATACATTAAATCTGTTTCATTAATAAAATTCAGAATGCTGCAATCGTATCCTTTTTACTTTGAAGTTATTATACTAACAATAAATAAAAAAGATAAAGTAATTAGTATTCTCTTGGCAGTATTGTTATGGTGTCGGTTTGATATCACTATGTCCTTCAATGTATTCTGCAGTCTAATTACGTGAACCTGTCATACCGTCGACAGGCCTTGTATATAAGGTCAGGATTAATAATCAATTATCGTATTGTCATCAATTATTATTATTATAAACAAAGCAGTTTACATGTTATATTATCTAAATATAAAAGCTGGAATAAATTTGTTAGGGGAGTGGGATTCCTCAGTGTGGAGAGTGCTCAGTTGATATGTTGAAGGTTACAGGTTCAAATCCGGCAGTGGGAGATACATTATTTAATCTGTTAACAGCCATATATGAATCACTAGCTTTTGCCCGCGGCTTCGCTCGCATAGAATTTGGACTACCGCATAAAGTTTCTTGACAGTGCTTTTTAACAATAATTTAAAATAAAAAATACTTTAATTATTTAAATAATTTAATTTTGTTCACTATAAGTTACTCGTACAAAATTTCAGATGTCTAACTTCAAAACTGACGGATTCCATACAACCTTTGAACCCTTATTATAATAACGGTGGAATTATCTAAACTTCTTTATTAAATCATACAAAGGACCTATCTGCGAATTTCAAGATGCTAAATTCCTGATTTGCCTTTATTTATGTACTATAATGGATTCTCCACAGTACCTCTAAAACTGTAGGGGGTGGAGAGGGGCACGTGCCCCCGTGCGCCCCCCCTTAAATCCGCGCTTGCTATAGCCCATGTGTTATTATGATGTATAACCTATATTACTGTAAAGTTTCATCCAAATCCGTTCAGTAGTTTTTGCGTGAAACAGAGAAACAAACATACAAACTTTCACATTTATAATATTAGTAAGATTAGCAGTATATCAAAACAAATAGTTTCACTCTTGTTCTTTCTGGTATTTTAACAACTATGATCATGTTATTTTCCTTTAATTATGTACTATAATGGATTCTCCACAGTTCCTACATACAAACTCTCACATTTATAATATTAGTAAGATTAGTAAGATGTGGGATCATTAGACCCTTCTGGAGTTCACCTAGCCTCTGTAGAGTGGGTACCCTTAATTGGGGGGTAATTAAGTCACCTGACTGCACAATCGTTTTCCTAGAAACGGAAAGCCTTCTTCAAGACTCTTGATGGGTTGCAATGGTACAGGTTTTTTTTTTATAAATCTGAAAAATTCAAATTTTTAAAGAAAATTGAACATGTTCAAAGCTTTGATATTTTCTTCGCAGCATCAAATTTTATTTTTATTGCATATTATTTATTTTATTATATCATTTTCATTCTCTGATTAGAATTAATCGATGTTCTTAATCATCTATCTGCATAATAAAAAGGATTTTATTAGATGCAGATAAATAATTACGAACTTATTAGTGAATACTAATTCGTTCACCAGCCCCTTGTGATGTCATTCAAAAAAATATATTTGTAATAATGCATGTCATCCATTATTATTCGTTTCAATAAAATAATAAATCAATCGTTTACCTACTTATCCTAAGATGTTACACACAGACTCTCTTGAAGGTCACTTGAAGGTTAGACACAAAGACAAGGCCTCGAATATTAAACTCTACAGCTGATTATCACATTAGACTCGATGCGGTATCAACAACTTTTCGAAACCTTTAGTTAATCCTGGTTAATAGCTAGAAAATTCGACAGAGATAACTAAGCTCTAATTTTTATACAACTGATGGTCCTACCCTCGAAATATTCTTGTTTTTAAGTGGGGGTTTAGTTTGTTTCTAGTATGATGCATACTTTGTTAACAATTAATCTCCAGGATAGGGCCTGGATAGGAAACCTTAATTCGGACTAGTCCAAGACTATATCAAACGACTGATAGAGGAGAGAGCAATAAAAGTGATTTGGTACAAAGCAATTAGAAACTTCAGATTTGTTGAAGGTCATATTCTTATAAAAATCGTGTTGGAAATGGATCCATAAAATATAAATATTCTTTATGACTGGTCCACGTTTTGTGAACATAGTTGCTTACAATTAAAAATCATTAATGAATATGTTTTGTAACATATTTTATTCGAATAGACATTAGCTTAGTACTAAAGGGGCTTGATTCTTACTACCTTATTTGCAATAATTTTATTTTTTTATCAAGTCGAATTTACTTTCTACATCTCTCAGAACTCTCCCTAATGTCTTCTTGTACTTCTCCCTTGATCCTCCATTGTTATTTATTATTGTGTATAATTATATAAACAGACGAGAGTTGCCCTTCCGCGATGACAGTAATCGCCTCCCGGCTCGACCGCCCTCAATGGACAGTTGGAGCTCCCTGCTGTGAGGCCACTGTTGCGCCAGCTCCCGCTGCTCCATTATTCCTCACCATGGTTTATTTATGTATCCTGTCTCCTCTGGATCAGTAGCTACTAATGACCAACTGTTGGCAAATATCCCCACCAGTAAACAACCGGTAGGAATCCGAGGAGGGAAGTCACAACGGAGGATCAAGGGAGAAGTGAGGCAAGACAATAGGACATTGTTAAACCTCAAGGACAGTTCTGAGAAACGTGGAAAGTAAATTAGAACAGGTAGAAAAATAATTTCATTCTAGGATAAGGTCCCTTAAGAATAATAAATAGATGTGTCCTACAAAAATAATATAATATATTTTTATTGTTTATAGCCAACATGCCACATGATAAGAATCTTACAGTATTTTCATAAGTAGTTGAAACTGGATGTAAACTGAAAGATATGTTCTGAACAAGAAATATAAAGAAAATCCTAAAATAACAAGAACTAAGCTGAAAAAAGTAATTAAAAGCACTAAGCATATGTAATATAAGTGAAAAAATTGGCAGTAACTCACTGCCGTACTACTGATACATATGGGCGTCAATCTCTATTAACGCCCATATCTATCAGCCTCTGCGTTTGGTTTCAAAATCAGGTACATCAATATAAAAATTAAAAAATAAATAAATCTCTCAGTGACAGTTCCCTACTATTTGAGCCACCAAGGCCGCCTGCCGGCAGAGGACAAATCTTTTCTCTTATCCGATCCCATGTCCTCGTGTTCTCGCAATTTTTGCGATGAATACACCAGAACAAAAGATTTTTGTACATTAATTTAATTTTAGGATCTTATTGACTTACGTCATATTACTAGTTATAATTTTTTTTAATTATTGGTCAGCTTCCGAGTTCGAATCCCGGCTGAGGGCCTATCTTTTCTCTTTAAAAATAAAAATATTTAAAAATAAAAAAATTGACCAATAATTATAAGAATTTTTTTAATGTATGAAAAATCAAAGCTATTTATATACATTGTTTAATTATATTGATTAAAGTGGTTGTTTTTAAAAATGTCTATTTTATTATTTTTTTTTCTTATCAACCATAAACTAACCAGATATCGATATTTTCTATCAAAGAATATCCAAAATAGTTGTTACATTATTTGAGATTAAAAAATCAAGATTTTTTGAAATGGATGTAATCAGTTTAGAAACCTAAACGCCTCAATTATAACTGATTAGAGAGCTTATATTATTATTAAGTGAGAGATTATGGAGTGTAGAAAAAGCATGGGTTAAGGATAAGGAAGAAACATGGCGGATATCATGTGGGAGCGAGCCCCCCAAAATGAGGGAGAACAGGGAGAAAGAAACGCTCAATTACATTGGTTCTTTGTTGGAACGAAAGTAAAGGTCAGAAAGGCGAGATACTGTACCATGGGATTGGATTGAGGATTTGAATTGTATAAGAATACAGATGCAAGAGGGATGTTGTGAGTTGATGGTTCGGTACAAGAATGAACCTAGGAAATAGAGTCTACGGATGTCGGGAAAGAGCCACTTTAACTCTTAAAGGTATCCTACCACATGGGACTTCCTAAGGATGTCAAAGATAAACCACAGTGAGCATTTCGTGATAAGTGTCAATCTATCCTCGAGTATCATTTGAACTAGATGTAAGAAGTAATTTAATTTATTAGGTGCCTCCTGAGTGTTGTGAAGGAGAATAGACTGCATAAGGGGAAGACTCCTTCTTCATAGCTGCCAACTACTTGTCTGCGGTTTTAATGCACTCATTGGTAATTAATTTTCAATAAAAACTGATAATTAATAATTTATATAGTGATTTTCTGGGGGTTTCCTGGCCCTGAAGATGGCCTACATCTTATGCCGAAACTTAGGTACAATAAAATAAGTCATTCTTATTTTGTGTAATTCTTAACTGCATCCCCTAACAATTTCAAACGATTATCCTCAGGCACGTTCGAGAGGCCCCCATTTGCCAATCAGGTTAGTCATCTCGTGGAAAGACGAAAGATGTAATGGGGAGCTTGCGGGTGTGTTGTGCTAGATAAAGATGGGAACGATGGAACAACTTTATGGAATAAATTGGACTTGGAAGGGAAGGAATACCAGTCATGTAAAAAAGCTTACATCGTATCGATTCATTTCCAATCTATCTGTAGATTATTATGGGTATATAGCTTTCAAGATGTTACTGTTAAATCTTCAATATCTTTAAGATGAATCCTCGAAAACTAAAACTATAAATAACTTGTATTGAATATAGGATCAGTTAAAACAAACATAAAGCCTCATACCAACACTTCTATAGCCTCTCTAAATTGTTGTATTGAAGTGGTCTTGAAGAATACAATTGTGTCACACTGAGTTATTGATATTAAATCCAGATAGCAAAAGCTATTTATATCCAATTATAATTAAAATGTATCATATTTTTAAATTTCATTTCTTTAGAAAATTATAATTACTTTGATAAACATTATTATAATGACGCGGATAATAAGATAACACGTGTGACGAATATTTTTTTTAAATTTTTGTAACCATTAACGTTGTTAATTTTTTTTATTTAGGAGAAAATTGATGGTCAAATGTATTTAGATATATGATAATTTAATTTAGATTTAAGGCAAATGTTAAAATAAGACATAGTATTAGGTATTATTTTTGTTTTCTATTTGTTGTTGTTGTGATTTATTTTTTTGAACGAGAGAGAGAGAGAGTTGGGATTAAGCCCGCACTTCGAGATAAGACAGTCTATTCTTGGACGTCAGGGAAGCGAGAGCTGGGCCCAGTGTTTGACGTGAAACGTGATTTCTTACAGACTATTTTTTTTGTTTCCATGCCGACGTGCGAGAATCGAGGTATTCTCCCGTTTTGCGAGAATCTGAAGGAGAGGAAGAAGGAAGAAGCCAGAGCTTCGAAATTCACCAGGGCCATGATGGCAACACCACCAATTGGCCGTATGTAACAAAGGACTGATAGTTATTTTATTCTATTCAAATTCCGAGCTGGAATTCATATCTTTTTGTAAATTTGTAATTTATCAATAATTAAATAGTGATTAATTTGTGATGGAAGATATTTGTGATTTTCCTCTTTCTTATGTTTTTTTTCTTAGAAGTGGCTTGTTATTTTATTTGAGTATAATTTTTTTTTTTGTACATATTTTTATCTATTATTTTTTTTTATGTATATTAGTTTAGAGTTTATCTTTGTTTCTCTCTTTTTTTTTTTCAAACTTCAATTTAATAAGGAAGAAAATGTTTAAATTAATAAATAGTATTTTATTTCTATTTTAAACAGTCTGAGGCTTCGCTATTTTTCTCAAGCGTTTTCTTTAGAAATTTTTTTTTTTATTAGGTATTCATTTATTTTTATTTACTTTTCTTTAAATAGCGTGGCGTCCAGGTAATGCTAATGAGTAGCTATGTTTGTTACACATTATCATTTTATTTAGGTGTAGCTACCTACGGAATTATTGTAGTTAATATTTTTAACCTACTGGGGTTTCCATTTGTTTTGTCGATATCCTCGCACATAGGATTGAATCCCACCCTTCTCCACTGAGCTTGGGGCAAATTTTGTTACGGCGATTTTCGCGGGAGTTTTCAACGTAACACACGGACAAGGTAAAACAATGATAAAATGTTTTAGAAAATAAAATAAAATCATACTTTTAAATTAATAGAAAATTGTCCATTTACTGTTATTTAAACTAAAATTTGTGAACATAAATAACAATGGCGCAAGACTGCAAAAACCTTCCGAATCCCTGCTATTGTCCAAAGGTAAGAACTTTTACATATATAAATCATTTGTCAACTATTAGTAGTCTACGAGGCGGCAACTTGGTTTGCAGTTACACAATTATCGCTGTAGTTATTAATGTATAAGTACATAAAAAAAAGTAGACTAAGCCTAGAAAGACGAATGTCCATACATTCAAATATTACAGATTTTCATCTTACGGCGCAATGGGAAAAGAAAAAAAAGACACGCATGGAAATTGATGATCGATTCAAAACTGTATAGATCTGAGTTTACAACTCAGAGGAAAAATAGTCTGTAGCAATAAAAAGAATATCAATCGATTTCTACATTTTTTTTTATTTTGTAAGAAGTTTGCCATCCGCCGAGTTATTTTGTTAAAACAATCGAAATAATACTTCACTTACGATGCATAGTGGCCTCATCTAAATATGGGTTAGGCCACTTTTACTCTCATAGCCTCAAACATTGAGGAAATATCAGAGATACAAATATTTTGTTATGTAATAAAAAAAATCTGTACAGCTTCAACCCGTGAAGGGTAGGAGGTTCAGTACATGGTTAGAGACTGTACTGTTTCTTGGACAACGGTTCTGCAAGGAGGTGACTTGTCCTAGGTCACGCTCAACCGCCAGATTTTTCCTCCTTATGTTGGGTACCCTATTTATATAATATTTTATAGAGGCTGGGTGGGTCTCAGGAGGGTCCTAGATCCTATATGATCCATCTCCCGCTGCAAACAGCCTAAATAAAAGTCACGCTCAACCGCTATATCCCCCCTTATTTTAGGTACCCACTTTATAGAAGCTGGATGAGCTCCAGGAGGGTCATAGATTCCATCATAAATAAAAAATAAATTTTATAAATAACGAAATTCCATCAATGGCTCATATATGTTGCTGGAGTACGGTCAGCATGCCTACCTAAAAAAAGAATAATGTATAGCAAGCATGTTATTGTACAGTGCAGATTTTAAGGGATCAAACTTGGCACAAATCTCTAAACAGGGCACCAAATCCTAACAAACGCATTAAGGCTCATACAGCATTATGCTGACTGGGAATTCGAACGAACTCTGTAAACTGGACTCTGAGCCCCTAAATCCCAACACAAAGTCGTAGGTGTCGGATCTCATAAGCCCCCAGACATTGTGGGAGTGACGACTGTTGACCTAAATAGCCGGCGGGGGGCCATTGGGGACTCTGCCCCCCGCGGGCTGGCCAGGTGATTCCAGAGGCCGTCTCCTTCCTCAAAGGGTCCGGGAAGTGATGGTCTATGTTTGTTTGGAGGCGACCCGCGGCGACGAAGGATATCCTCTTTCAGTCACAGAATAGTGATGAATGAAGTTATCCCGCTGGTCAGGCATCGGACCTTGAAGGTCATTCCACGTCTTGGAAGAGGAACGACTGTTGGGAAATATTTCATACAACACTTTACGAAAATAGGAATCATAAATATTACGAAACAATACAAAACTAAGGCTTAGAGGATTGTTTCTATTAGCATTCATTCATAAATATTCATGTCATGCTACTCTTCACTTAATATATAATAATGTTTGTTTTTGGAACATTATCACAGCAAAAAAAGATGGCATACTTAAATAACCTTTCCAACCGTTAAGAATCCATCCATCTGTATAAACAGTTCAGACACAGATATTAGACTATAGCAAAGATTTATAGAATTTTTTAGTATGTAAATATTACCCATGTACCTACCGGTATATAATACTAATTCTGTCCAATTATTTTAATATTAAATTCTAAGCCCATTCTGTTGGTTATTCCTTCATCCTATCAAATGATTCCTCCCCATTCGAGCAAATAACCTATGGTAAAATGCCACATGGATTAAAATAAGCATGATGATAAATGAGAAATTGCTCGTAAAAATTTATTACAAACCTTGAATTTTATTTAGGAGGCTAATCAAAATTAAATAAATCATGGTTCGTTTAGCGAATCAATGAAACTTTCTGATATTAATGTAGATATTTCATTTTGGTAACTTCGCTAACCATAAAGGGCACGATGGGCTTAACTATATATATATATATATATATATATATATATATATATATATATATATATATATATATATATATATATATAGAGAGAGAGAGAGAGAGAGAGAGAGAGAGAGAGAGAGAGAGAGAGTTTCCGATTTTTTTTTAAATATTTGTTCTTATACAGGGTGATTTGTAATTAGAGGTGATAGTATGTGGCAATTCCAGTCGATATTACTATGAGACCTACTGTCCTAACGTTAACACTTTCCAAGATATTCCTACTTAAAGAATTTGACAAAAAATCCTATTTAAAATCATAAAATTGTAAATAAATAAATAAATAATAAAACTGGTCTTCCTGGCCCATTTTTTTTTTTTTTTTTTACAACAAAGATATTCTAAATAAGGATTATTAATAGTAATATTAGATATAATATTAGAAATAGGGGCGGTCATTTTGAAAATGAACTGTAAAACTAAATTTTTTTTCAATAAATTTGTTTTACAGCATTCAATGATTTTAATTGCTTTTTGAACTTTTGGATTTCTAACTGAACCTTAGTAGCGTATGCATAATATCTGCGTATTCTTCGATACTAAACGGTATTCTTCTTTCTCTAGCCATTGTTAGTCAGATTAACCTGACAATCAGTCACACAGTAGCCAAATCGTAAGGAATAACAGAAACAGGGCACAGTCCAGGGTCGTTGGAAAAGAATCAATCAGAAAAGTCCAGGAAAAAGACAAGTCGTTAGAAAAATCCAATCTGAGAGCAAGTAAGCTATACCAACAGTAAACCCGTAAGAGTGGACTGAGGCAGGGACGGGCAAAGTTAGGCGCTCGACTCCTGTCCTCGATTCCTGCGTCGGTGTCCTTTCTTCTCGGGCTCTGCCCGGGTTTTCCATTTTCTGTTTTCCATTGATTATATCACCGTGGTATCTTAACCGATTTTTTATTTTAATACCTCATTTGAAAGGTAATGAAACTTAGATGTTTTTTAATTATAATGTAATAATTTAGGGGGACTTTTCAGTATCTCGACGTTTTAGAGGCATTCACCGTATTTTTTTTTCATTTAATGTTTTTATATAACAATTTTCACCTAAGATACCGACAATTACGAATATTTGACTATTAATATTCCTTATTTAGAATATCTTTGTTGCAAAACAAAAAAAAATGGACCAGAAAGACCAATTTTTAGGATTTATAGCAATTTTAATATTTTAAATAGGATTTTTTGTAAAATTCTTTAAGTAGGAATATCTTGGAAAGGATTTACTTTAGGGCAGTAGGTCTCATAGTAATATCGACTGGAATTGCCTCATACTATCACCCTATATATATATATATATATATATATATATATATATATATATATAAACAATAACAATAAAATAAAAGAAATTGGTATCCTACAATAATAAATGCTTTGTTATTTTATGTACATACCGCTTTGTATTATTCGAAATGTTGTAAGGAATTACTTTTGTACACAGTAATCGGAGTTTAAAAAACGTAAATAATAAACGCAATTATTAAATAAATAAACATTGCTATTAATCTGTTCTATACCAATAACTTGAGAAAATTATGACTAATTTTTAAGCGAGTCAAGTAATTGTATTTTTCGTCTGAAGTAGATAAACTGATTCAATATGCTACCAAATTATCTTCCTTTTTATCAGGTTACTTTCAACAACAACAAAAATAAAATCAATATAACATTTGAAATTACTTTTTATAGAATTTTTTAAACAGTTGATAACATATTACTTGAATGATAACGAGTGTATTTTAAACCGTTTCTTTTTTTATTTTTTAAACCGATTTTATTTAAAGAAGAAAATTTTAAACCGATAAAACATTCTTCAGATGGTTTTCTATAGTACTGAGCTCATTTGACTCGAATCAAAAAAGAAATAACTCATGATGAGTTATTAATAATCTGTAATAATATAAACAATCAGTGAGCTAGTTGTTACATATATTACTTACAAAAATGGCCTTGGCCTTGACCTTGACCGTGATTTATCACATTTTGATGAAACATTCTCATATCTCACTTTTTATTTAGTTCTTAATATTACATTACGATGAAGCAAAAAATAAAACGATTTTTAAAATAAGATAGCTGTAGAGGCATAAGTTGATGCATTGTCATAGTAACTAATACAGCTACTAAAAATTTGTAAGTAGTAGTCGTTCCAGTAAACAAAATAGCACAAAAAAAATGGTCTTTGAGGTTCAGCTATCAGGCAGAAATACACTACAATATACTTCAAAATTTAAGAACATTGTTTCTTCTTAATGTATCAATAAATCCGAAAAGCTAACTATGTTGCCAATTTATCTTCAAGAAGTCATCATTAGATAACTTATAAATATCGGTATCTATTTCAAGATTTCGCTTGAAATGTACTTATCAATTTGTTTTAGATTTCAGCGGTTTTAATCTTTCCGATTCTTATTGTTTTTATTTATGTCAACATAAATGATATTTATTGCCCATATAACTAATACATATATATATTACGTGTTTGTACGAATGTTTCGGAATGTAACTTATGCATAACAATATGTGAAATCAACATTCTTTGTTTGTATGATAAGAACATCATATGTTTTTTCATGAACTGTAATCAACTAATAGATAAATTAATTAATAGTGCAATTGACGCAAAATATTGGGTCGTAACGGCTGAAATGTCAGTTTCGTTTTGTTCGTTAATTTAAAGTTTTCTTTTCATTTGGGATTTGTACACAAACAATTATGTTATGTTTACTTACTTTTGCTTTTGAAAGTGAAGCAACATTTTAAAAATAAGTAAGAATAAAATTATGTCTTCCCCGGAAATTCGTATAATTTTTCTCTACTAATTTAAACTTGGCCATAGCGTCACGGAGGCGTTCCGAAACATTAATATTGATTACGGTGAAGATAAAGTGAGCGAAAGAACAATCTTCCGTTGGTTTGGAAAATTTTTGGTCTGGGGATTATGACCTTACCAACAAAGAACGCCGAAGACTAAGTTGGACAACGAAAAGTTGAAAGAGCTGGTCGAAGCAGGCCCTTCCCAAACCACGTAATTTGGTTCACTACTTGGAGCAAGTGCCATGACTATTTTCAGGCACCATAAGGAGCTTGGTAAGACTAAAAAGCTGGAAATATGTGTATACCACGCCCAGCAGCTCACCCGATTTTTTTTTCAGGAGTTGAATATCCTTCCACACCCACCATATTCTCCGGACCTTTCTCCTACTGATTTTACTTTTTCCGTTGTGAGGATAATTTTTTAAGAAATAAAAAAATTGACAACGAAAATGCCATGAAATCGGCCTTCCAAGACTTCGCTTCTTCCTTGACATCTAATTTCTACAGAGAGGGGATAGAAATGCTTGTTTCACGTTGGGAGAAGTGTGAAGGATCTTATTTTGATTAATAAAAGTATTGTTTAATCATTTTTTTGTTAATAATTTAAATTTACACCTTCAGTGACATTTCATATGTGACAACTCAATAGTTGATGTAAATTTGCTTTTTCCAATCTAGTAGTTTTGTAAAGAAGGGTTTTCCAGTGGGCTTAATTAAAATAGCCGCAAAATAAGTTTTTTTAGTAATTGGAGTAACTCACTCTGTGTAGGTCACGGATTCGAATCCAGCTGTGAAAGATAAATTATTGAATCTGTAAGGCTCGTTTCACACTTACACGGTTTGGTTCGGTTCGGTGCGTAAAACTCTTCACACACACTCGGTTATTATCAGGTTTCACAACCGAATCATCGAATACGCTGTCGCCATTATGTCCACAATGCTCACTATGGAGAAAAGACAAATTATTGCTATGTTGTTTCTCTATAGAAGAAACAAAAAACGAAGAAGGAATAATCGACTCATATCCTCACCAAAAGGGTGGAGTTTGGTGCATTTTATACCACTTTTCCGAAATTAAGGAAGCACGAAGACAAATTTTCCAATTACTTCAGGATCAATCTCAAGCGAGTCACTTATTTTTCTTAAAACAACAAAATTTAAAATGAGAAAGTGAAAATTAAATAATATTTTCGCTTACCGAAAATGTAACCGAACCGAAACTAAACCGTATTTGTATCAACGACCAATTGTTTTTGTAAACCTTGGACCAGAATAGAAACCGAACGAAACCGATTCGTGTCGAGGGGGCTTTCGGTTTTATCAGTTTTCTATTAGGTACCGAACACACATCGTATCACCGTTACAAATTTGTGCGGTGGCTACCGAAAACGAATCGAATACGCACCGAACCGAACCAAACTGTATAAGTGTGAAACGAGCCTAACCAGCCATAATCAAGAATTATTAATATTAAATCTTCTTATTTTATTAATATTACAAATATCGGAATCTATTTCCGTTCTACCATGTACTGAATTCAGAAGACCCTCCATGGGTTCTTATGGTCGAGTATTTTTTCTTTTTTAATCTTGGTTATGCTATTATATTGATCTACTATGTGATATACACTTCGAATAATTTTATAAGTATGTCCGTATTTCGCATACCTTGGCCATTATTGAGAGTTACAGTTTTGAGTTTTATTCAAGAAAAACTCTTACACTGTGCATGGATTGAGACCACTCGACTTCGAGAGCCTCTGGCGACCGAATCCAAACGTCCTTTATGAAATCTTTGGACTGAATTGAATTGTCCGCACCTCTCGAGGTGGTCAGCCCTAAGCTTTTCGAAAAGGTACCAAGACTAAACTAGCTACTTCACTATCAACTTCATTCATAAAAAATCCGTCAATAGTTATTCCACATTCCTCTTCATTCATAAAAAGATACCAGTCAATTAAACACGGTGCAAGAGGCCACCCAGGTGCCGTCAGTGGCAGGCCTGCTGTTGGATTTATTGCTCTTGGCTAAATACTCGACTCCATTCAGCGGTCAGCTTTCTCACGATGGTCTCTCCAAATATACCACAAATCATTCACCGTTGGGCGTGTTACACCGATGAGGTTCTCTGGAATTTCCCCGATCTAGGAAAAAAACCCTGCAAATAGAATATATCTGCAGCCCCGGTGAATAAGAGGTAAGTGGACAAAATAATTTCCTGTTATTTTGTCCAGAGAGAGATAACATATTTAAGTGGAAAATAGTTGACTGGATAATTCTAATAACAGATTAAATTGGTCAGGGGGGGGCAGTCAAAGATTACACAAAATAATAAAAACTTATTTTATTGTGTCAACGTTTCAGCCTAAGAAAGCAAAATATGTCTAAAACCGTAATTTCCTGTTATTTTAAATTTTTTACCACGGAGTGGACTGGTTGCCATGCCAAAAATCCTGGTTCGATACCCGCTGCTGGCAAGACATTTATTTAATCTATTAACAGACGGAGATGGTCCCTATGGGATCTAGAACGCTCCTGGGGCTCAGGCTCAACCAGCCTCTATAAACAGGGTACCCATTAATGTGGAAAAATCTAGCGGTTGAGCGTAATTTAAGACACCACCTCCCTACACAACCGTTGTACAAGAAACAGTTTAGTAAACAAAAAATTGTCTCCTTGTGCCATTCTAGTCATGATTGTAGCTTTTATAATGTTTTGTCCCAGAAGGGTAATTTGTAGCCGTGTACCATAGCCTTGGCGCGTCAAGATTTCTCATTAATAGGACTGGAACATCAACTTTCAGCCTCAACTTATGGGAAGGCACTCCTGATAATTCTAAGAGTTGACAAACTGTATAGGCTATGATGTGACTTGTTCAGTGTCCATAACATTGTCTATTGAGAGGTACTCGACAACATCCCCTCCATGACATGATTTGTTCATTTATTTGGTTAACTACTCATAAGTCGGTAACAAAATTGCCCTTTCACGCAGCCATTCTCGATTGCCCATACTTCTTTGAAGATCAGAAGACATTATTTTTTAGATCATCTGTGTTATCGGCAATTTGACAGAACTCACTCCTCAGTTTAATCATGTCGTTACTATCTGTTGGCATACAATTTTCTCCGATTTTTAGAAGAGTAGCTGCATATTGCCCTGCTTGAGAATCATTGTGAAGTTTTACTCGGATATTTGTAGTGAAACACTTTTTTTTACTCATAATACAAATGCTTTAAAACGTGTATTTATTTCATCTGCCGGCGTAGCTCTAGTAATAACCGGGAAAGACTGTCTAAAGTCACCAGCTAAAAGTACCACCATCCCTCCCATGAAACCCTGGTTGTCTTTGATATCTTTCATTGTGCGATCTAGTCCTTCGATTGCTCTTTTGTGGGACATCGTATATTCATCCCAAACCAACAATTTACACTACTGTAACATTCTTCCACGCTCACTGCTTTGGCTAATGGTATTTCCTCATGTGCTAAGTTCAATGGCAGTTTTAGAACTACTAACTTCTCCAATTCTTTGTTGTCTGCTCATTCCAAAATTTTTTCCAGTAATAGTAATCACTTGGTTTTCAACCTTTGTTAGCACGTCATTGTAAATTAAATCATTGTATGAAGCATTCAGTAAGAGTAATCTGTGTAAAATATCATCCGCCATGTAATTTTTATACATTTCCCACAATTCTTTAGGATTTGAAAGTCCATATTAATATAGCGAACAGCTCTCTCACCTTGGGCGCAGATTTGCATTGTGCAGCCTCTTCCAGAGTTGTATCCCAATGATTATCATTGTCTAATAAACCTCTTGCCACATATGCCTCTCGAGTTCTTGATTATTGAGCTTTTTGAGATCACTGAAAGAGGTTGGCCCACGCACATGGTGTAAAAGCATTAAAACATATGTTTATTATTTATTTCAAATTAAATCAATTATATTAAATCATCCCCTATTTCAACCCCTTACAACCCTGGTGGCTTGAATGGTTAGAGCGCTGTTACAGAGAGACAGAGAATTCGGATTCGAATCCCGGCCGAGGGCCTATCTTTTCTATTTAAAATAAAAATATATAAAAATCAAAACAGTAGACCATTAATTATAAAAAATTCAAAAAAAAAAGTGTTGACTTACTCATCTTACGATACGATTGTTATTTCTATACGATTTACGATTATTACCTTTTCTATGAAAAAAAGGAAAAGTTTTTTTTTTCTTACTCCCTGGTTCAAATCCCGCTGCAGGCCATGACTTTTATTTAGTCTGCTTGAAGCGGGAGATGGATCATATAGGATCTAGGACCCCCCTGAGGCCCACCCAGCCTCTATAAAATATTATAAAAATAGGGTATACAAAATAAGGGGGGAAAATCTGGCGGTTGAGCGTGACCTAGGACAAGTCACCTGCTTGCAGAACCATTGTCCATGAAACAGTACAGTCTCTACCATAGTATCGTAGTGGTACAGTTTTTTTTTCTTACTACCTTTTCCTTGTCAACGTTTCAATTATTGATATAAATAGCATATTAATTGTTTCGTGTTGATTTAGCGTTATAATCTTCAAGGATTTCAAACGGGAAGTGGTTTTTGTCTTGATTTTCCTTATTTTTATTTATAGCATGAATTCTTAATTTCTACTCATGTACATAGCTGTGTTTGCGCGTTTATATTTTTTTGTTGTACCACGTGGGTTAATACCAGTTTCTTAAGTTGATATGCCTGGAGTATTATTGCTGAATATTATATATGATATACACTCAGTCGAAGTACTGAAGTTCATTAGGAAAGACCGTAGAACTCAAGATGAAAAACGAATTTCTAGACAATAATATTTCTAATCTAATCCAAGGACGATACAATACATTGATTAGACGCAATTGACTTGAGTGACGGGCATATGAGAGGTGAAGATTTATGGAAGGTATGAAATAAAAATATGGTATCACTTCCGCAGGTTGTCGCTTTGAGTTAGGTCTAAGTCACAAGTTTTAACTTTTCATTCGTTCCCTTTTTGGCATTTTCGAACATAAAAATAATTGTTTTTTATTATGAAAAAAAGAGTGTAATTATGGGAAATGTGTATATTTCAGTAATCATTTCATCAAGATATTAAAGTTTCAACAAATATTTCGAAGTATGTTGATATAACCTAAACAGTGTAATTCGACTCTTTAATATATATACAATAATCAGTGAGGGTTACCATATAGTCAGTGATAAAATATTGCCGGGAATACTAGAAAATGAAAAGTTAAAACTCGGGCATCTGTTCCGCAGGTTGTTGCTTCAAGTTGAGTTACAAGTTTTAACAGTTTATTCGTTTCGTTTTTAATATTTTCCTAAAATACAAGTTGTCCTGAGCTTTAGTTTGGAAAAGAGATTAGTAATTATGGGTAATGAGTAAATATCGGTAATCATTTCCTTAACAAATAAAAGTTTCAACTAACATTTCGAAGTATAGATGATATATTTTTTAAAAATTTTATTTGAAAAGGTTAGATATGACCGTGACCGGAACTCGAACCCGGGTCTCACACGTATTTGTCGTGGTGCTTAGCAGCCTCAGCTATCCTGATATCCTATCCTGATTCGCTTCCCGGTCAGACATATCCTTTCATTTCACCGATCCTATATCTCCAATAGAGGTTATAAAATATATATATATAATTTTATTTATGGTTCTTTTTAATTATTTAAATATTTTTAATTTTGAAGATTATGTCTTGGCCGGGATTCGAACCCGGGTCGCTCGCGTCTCTAGAGCGGTGCTCTAACCACTGAGCTACCAAGGCACGTATTCCAGCCAGACTATATATATATATATATATATATATATAATATAATATATATTTAATATATATAATAGATGATATATAACATAATATATATTATAGATGATATATGTTTGTTGAAACGTTTATTTATAGATGAACTGATTATCGAAGTATTCAAATTTCCCATAATTACATTCTGTTTTCTATACTAAAGCTGATGATAGCTTGTACTTTTGGAAAATATTAAAAGAAAAACGAATAAAAAGTTAAAACTTCTTGTAACTCAAATCGAAGCGACAACCTGCTGAATAATTACACTTAGTAAACTAGGAAGTTGATATTAAATAGAAAAATTGAGGAATTTTATATCGCCATTTAACTCTCAAAATAAAGATATTTTTACATATTTAAATTTTCCCATGTCATATATGATACAAATCAGTATTTTTACTGTATTAACATCAACATCTTCAAATAAAAATCATTGAATTAAAATCAATCAACATCTTCACGCTGATTTTGATGAAATTCGTGTCCTTATAATCATCGAATATCGTCTCCTCCCCTCTCCCCCCCCCGTCTATAAGTTGTTCTCTTACGCAAACTTAGATTTTAGAGTGAAAAATTAAACTTGTGACCCGCGAAACTGATACCAAAAATAATTTTATTACTGACCATATATTTTAACTGTTAGTAGCTGTATATATAAATTAAAGAACCGACTTACACAACATACTGTTTAGATTATATCATCATGTATACTACAATTTTTTTCTTGAAACGTCCATTTCATAATGAAACGATTACCGAATTATATACATTTCCTATAATTACATTCCTTTTTCCATACTGAAACTCAGATCACTTTTATTTTCGAGAATATCAAAAAGGAAACGAATGAGGATTAAAACTTGTTGTGACTTAACTTTAAGCGACAACCTTCGGAACTGATACCAAAAATATTTAACAATATATTAGAGTTTAAAGTTCGGTAGTTTTCTTTGAAGAATATCTGTGGAATAGTAAAACATCATTTAAATAAACTTGGCTAGAAACTTAAGTCCCCGATACACAAGGAATAATAATCAGCTGTTTTCGATCATATGGCTTACCAAACAGCTGATTGTGGGGGTTTTCATTGATCGGTGATAAGGAGGGATGCTATATCGAACGGCTTGAAGGCGCCTGTGCTTACAACCCCAGTTCTATGCTGCCATGCCTTGCTCGACATCACCCCCTACGTAAGTTAAGCACAATAACACATCTGATAACTAAATTAATGGATTAATTAGCATATAATGCGATAGGTAATTAAAAAAATTATTACTTTATTGTAGGGATACAGTTAAATTTATAAAAAAAACAATCAATTATGGATGACAGTTCAGTCAGTGTTAAATATTTTTATTTAATTTGAATAATTCTTTAATTCATTATACAATAAACAATAATTTTCTTATGATTTAATAAATTATTGCAGTGGAATGAAAAAGTAAAAATTTAAAGTAATAACCCATTAAAACCATTTAAAAAAAGAGTTTGATCACTAATATAAAAAAAAAAAAAAAAACCTAATTTGTTTTGTTTTTTTAAAACATTATGAACAAAGTTATTTTTTAGAAGTGCTTATAGTAATAATCAATCATTTAAAAAAAATGTTAAAAAAAATATTTAAAAGAACTTAGTTATTATCAATGAGCCCTTGTTAATTAAATTTAATTGTTTATTATTAATTCAAATTCATAAGTACTTATTATTCTTTAGTGTAATTAGGTTATAAGATATAACATAAAAACATGTGACAAATAATTATTCATTTCAGTAGATATTTATCATTCCTTGTGTTTTTATTAAAAATATTTTTTATCTATGGATTATCAAGTGTAAATTGGATTGGTAAATGATTAAATAAAAATAATATTACATAAATGTTATATTCATAGAAACTATACATTCTTACACATATAATACTTTTTTTTTGTATTTGTACAACTGAATTTGAAATTTTGTTAAAAATATTAACCAAAACCAATTTTACAATCAAATCTAAATGACCAAAATATAAATAGTTCATCCTGTATGTGTTGGTTTGTACAAAAATAAGTTTGGGAATAACATTAAATTTTCTTTACCTTACAAATTAATATCAGATTAAATGGAAATTTTTTACAGAACTTTCCCATATGTTACACAATAAAATAATACAAATTTACTATTTTTTGTATGCAACAATAACATTGTAAAATGGAACCTTATGGACCCAGGGTCAATGAACTTTTATCCATGGGAGGCTGAGTTTTATTGATTGGTCCTATAAAACTGTTGGCCTCCTCCAGTAAAGAGCTCTTCTGTGTTAAAAACAGCTAATTAAAAGTATGGAAACAATTTTTATAAATGTGAAACAGAAATATCGGGAAAATATAAAACTATAATGATTTTTTATAGTCCCCATTTCTTCATATCTTAATCACAGTCAAGAAAAATAATTTAAGTGCCATATGGGGATAATTTATTTTATTCTGATTGTAAAATTCCTTTGGAAAAAATAAGCAATATTTTAATTTAAAATATTCTAAGCATGTTTTGCAACTTTAAAATATTGATAACACCTTATAGATTAGTTAAATAAATATATATATATATATATATATATATATATATATATATATATATATAAACAATAATTAATTAATTTATATATACATATATAAATTAATTAATTATTGTTTGTATAAAACATGGTAATTATTCTGCAGGTTATCGCTTTGAGTTGAGTTACTATAATTTTTAACTTTTCATTCATCCCCTTTTAATAATTTTCAAAAATACAAGTTATCATGTATAATTATAATTTCCAAAAATACATTTCAACAAATATATACATCATCTATGGCAACCAAATAGTGGGTGCCTGGTCTGTGGTGTCTTGTGAAACTAACAACTGTCAACTGCTGGTAATTGGTAAATGGTGGTCTGTGGCCCTGAAGATGGCCTACCCCATAGGCCGAAACATTGGCACAATTAAAAAATAAGGTTTAGTTATTTTGTGTTATCTTTGACTGCACCCCCTGACCAATTCGATACATCATTAGAATTATCCAATCAACTATTTTCTACTCAAACATATATCATCTATATTTCCAAATGTTAGTTGAAACTTTTATTTTTTGATGAAATGATTACTGAAATCTACTCAATACCCATAATTACATCCTCTTTTCCATACTAAAGCTCACACTAACTTGTATTTTTGGACAATATTAAAAATGAAACGAATAAACAGTTAAAACTTGTGACTCAACTCAAAGCGACAACCTGCGATATAATTACCAAAATATTAATTTATCAATATTATGATTATAAAAATAATTATATATTTCCTGGTTTTAAGAAAAACACTATTTACTACTTAAGTTGCACAAAAACAAATATTCGATATAAAAATGATAAAGAAGTAATTAATTACTAATATTACAGGGGTTGATGATGGGCGGCCCACTCAAGCATGGTTGCGAAGATTATTGGACATGGAACAGGCAAGACCGGAGCCGTGAAGTTCAAATCTATGGGCGAGGGTCAAGCCTCTCGTGCCTGGCATACTTCCACCCTAACTGGAGCTCTGGTACAGCCGCTGTTAGAGGTACAAGAGTTCTCAACAATGGCAGATACTACTGGGAGCTTGAACTTTCCCGACGGATATTTGGAACCAGCATGATGTTTGGCGTCGCAACAAAACAAGCAAGACTTCATGCCGATGCATTTGTGAATTTGATCGGAGAAGATGAAAACGGTTGGGGATTGTCACATAAAGGTTTTGTCTTCCATGCTGGTAAATGGGCTTATTACACTAAACCCTTCCAGGAAAATGTAGCTACAACGGTAGGAGTTCTTTTTGATGGGATTGCTGGTACCCTCACTTTTTATAAAGATGGTGTTTGTTTAGGAGTGGCATTCAAGGATTTACATAAAGTGCGTGAAAACTTGTATCCGATTGTATCCTCAACAGCAGCAAAAACACAAATGACACTGTCTCTGATGAAGAGGGACTTTGTGAATTTGCAGGACAGGTGTCGAGCTGTAATTGTTTCTCAGTTGAACAAGCCATCAGACCTTGATAGTGTAGTTATCGAACCTGGACAACCTTTACCTGTAACAATTAAAAAATACTTAGCAGAAGCTATGTTTAGGACAGCTGAGCCTACTAAAAAATACTATGTTCTCGATTTTTAAACGAAATAAATTTTTCTGTGATCTCTTTATACTGACCACTTCAGAATGTGTTGGTCATTAAATCCATTGTACTATTTTAATTTGTGAATGTTTTTATTGCTTAAGTTTGTATTTTACTTAATGAAACTAGTTCAATCAAATATATGACCACTCAGGGTATGTTAATGTTAAATTTTAGGTTAAACCAATGAAATGCACTTCAGATTAAGGATAAGTATTTTTAATAATTTTTAAATTGTATATATTGTCCCAAATGTACATAAAATATTTTAAATACCAAATTTAGATAAGTTTATAAACTTAGATTATAATATTTTATAGTTTTATTTATTTATTTATTTTTCTTTGTGGTTCAATATGCTGTAATTTTTGTTAAGAATTTTTATGAAAATGTTTTTTAAAAAAAAAATTGTGATACGTAATTTATTTCTTAAAATAAATTTTAAATTGTTTAAGATATGATTAGTATTTAGAATACTAATATGTTAGTTTGAAAATAAATATGAAGTACTGCTTTTAAAAAATAAAACACTGGTGGTAAAAATGTCAGAGACATTTCGATCAACACACTTTTTTATCAAAATATCATTAAATAGGTTTATAACCATAGTTAATTCATATTTAATATGAAATTAGAAAATTAAACCGTGGATATCTGATAATGTGCCATCAGAACAAAATTCTTCGGTGTATTGATTTTTGTACAATATTGAATAATTAAGATAGTGATAAGTTTGTAAAAGTATCTGAGAAGAAAAAATAGTGTGCAATAATCAGTATTAAATATCTGGTCATGATATTAGTGCAATTTTCTACTTTACAAGTATGATTTAATCTATATAATTTTCAAAGTGATAGTTGTTTAACTTTTTGAACTTAAACAGTTTTTTAGTGAATAGTTGTGTAGAAATAATTTTATTTAATAATTAATATTTTATATATATACATAAAATAAATGCTTCAGCCAACTAATGATTTCTTAGGAACATTTTTCAATGTACTATTTTTTGGTTTAATATTTAACAATAATAAAATTTATTGGTATATTTATAAAATCTTTGAAAGTAACTGATAGTTAGATACAAAGGAAAAAATAAGGCTAAAAAAAGGTATCATGTTTATAGTGATTAGGTTTAATAACATAAAAATATATAATAGATAAATTCAAAATTTCTACTTGTGAAATCTTATGTATAGGTACTCAATCAAATTGAATAAGTAAGAGTAAAGTAACTAAGATATTGTGTGTAACAGATATATGCAATATTTCATAAGTTATTAAAAAGAACCACTTAAGTTTTTTCCTAATTTGTTTTATAAAATACTCATGTTTATAATGGTAATTTTACATATGTGCATTTCAACTATTTATTAATAAAGTGGTTGAGTTTCAATTATACGTCAATTTCTTCGTACAATCCTTTTTTATTCAACATCTCAATCATTTTCGTTCCCACAACTTCTTTTCATTTATTCTTATTTTTTATCCATATCTACTTTTAAAAAAAATAAGTAAATAATATATATAATCAGAGAAGTAATATTCAGCAGCATACACACACAAACTTTTTATAAAATGACAAAATGAAGATGAATACAAAATAACAATAAATGAAAGAAAGTAGTGAAAAAGAGAGTTTATATTTCTCAAAAGGTTTAAAATGTGTCTGTAGCCAGTGAAATGAAGTTTTTGTCAGTTTTATGATTAACAGGAGGATCATGGTGCACAACACACATAATGCAATCACAATGCACAAGGTGCATTTATATTTTCAAGTTTTATTATATCTATTATTTTCTTTCTTTTATTTTAATTACTAATTAATAGATTATTCTATTTTAACCTACTTATTGTTTCTATCATTATTTTCATTGAAATATATCCTATTATTTTAGTATAAAACATATTGTATTATTATGTTATTGATTTTTTTTTCTATCTTATTTACTCCAATTATTTCATTTTAATATGTTATTATGTTGTTTATTTCGACTATTTTAGTTTTACATATTTTTTTGCCTTGTTAATTTTGCCTTGAAGAAGACCTACAACATAGGTAGAAATGTAGGTTTTTAATAAACCTTAACATAGGTAGAAATGTAGGTTTTTAATAAACAGTTTCTCATGATTTAAGGATTTATTTGTTTACTCTGATATAATACAACTAATAATTATTCAGAGTGCATTTAAAAGGCATAGTAAGGCATTTAAAAAAAAGTCATTTAGCTACTACATACAGAAGATTCCATATTATATTATTAAATAGGATTGGTGTGGAAAATGGCATTAGGACACAAAAAAATACTCAAATTCAAGAATTTTCCATCATGGAGCATATAATATATTTTCACAATTCATTGGTATTCAAAGGTTTAGCTAGTGTCTGTTCCGCAGGTTGTTACTTTGAGTTGAGTTATAACAAGTTTTAACTGTTTATTCATTTCATTTTTAATATTTTCCAAAAATACAAGTTATCGTGAGTTTTCAAAGAAGATGTAATTATGCATCATGACAAATCACCTCCCTGCAGAACCGTTGTCCATGAAACAGTACAGTCTCTACCATGAACTGCATCCCAGACCCGTTCACGGGATTTTTTTTAAAATTAAATATAATAAGTAGATTTTGATAATAATTTTGTCAAGAAATAAAAGTTTCAAATAGCATTTCAAAAGTAAAGACGATATATGTTTATTGAAACGTTCATTCATTTTCCATAATTACAGTCTATTTTCCGTAGGAAAGCTCATGATAACTTGTATATTTGGAAAATATTAAAAGGGAAACAAATATAAAGCTTTTTTTTTTAGATTAATTTATTGATATTTACAACTGTAATAATATTACAACAAGTAAATCTGCTGTATGAACAAAGGACATGAAAAAAAAAAACTTGTGGAGAAACTACCCATCGGTAGCACTCCAATAAAGTTCTATAGTAGAAGGTCTCGAGGCCATATTCTTTTCTGACGCCTCGGAGGGTTATTAGGAATAGTATGGGAACCAAGTTGAGAGACTAGCAGATTCAAGTGTGTATGGAGCTTGTCATGGAAGGATAGGTATCTAGTTTGGGCCAAATCAGCAACATATGGGATATTAAGATCATGACGGATGAGTTTGTTTGTAACATAATAAGGAGCATTGAGGATTTTACGAAGGATTTGGATTGTAAGGATTGGCTACGAGATGAATTGGATGGTTTAGTAGAGCCCCAAAGCTCAGCTCCATATGTCCAAATAGGTCTGATAACTGACATGTAAATGAGTCTTTTATAATTAATTGGGAGCTTAGAACGTTTGTTCTAGTAAATGTAAATGCAGTAAATGTTGCAGTAGGCGAAAACGTCGAGCAGTTTCTTGTCTTTTCAGTCTTGTATGAGGATAAATGAAAAGTTAAAACGTGTTGTGATTAAACTACAGACCTACTCATCCCTGAAGAAGCATTGATTTTAAACAGTTCAATCCCTGCTGAGTGCTGAAGTTAATACTCTTCCTGAACTGTGATGTTTTTACAAGTTTTAAGGTGAAATGGAAAAATTGTGTATTTGGATTAAATGAGAACTTCTTTCAAGAAAGGCTGGGATATGATGGCTAACGGTATCCTAACTAATGGTGCATATTGTAATCACTAACAGCAGCAGGGTAGCTCAGAGAGTAGATTTCTGAGTTGCTATGCTGAAGGTTACGTGCATAGCATTTTTGACAATAAATTATTTAATCTTTCAACAGTCACAGGTCTAAAGACCCTCTGTGGCTAACCCAGCCTCTGGATACTCTTATTTAGGGTTGAAATCTGGCTGTTATACATTTACCATTTCTACAATCGTCACGAAAATGTTTAATTTCTGCATGTGTACACATACTATCCTAGCTCCGCCCACTTTCGAACTACTCTCTTGAAAATGTTTCCACAGTAACTATTATTTTGGTTACTTCGATTTGACCTTTTATTCATAACTACAGCAGCGTTGCCAAAAAAATTTTCGTTTTTGAGAGAGAAAAGTCCGTAGAAGGATATACTTTTATAAAACCGACCCGAATTGAAGATATCCAGGACCTCCATCTAAATATAATACTTTGATAATTATTCCAATGGTTGTCACATCGAGTTGAGTCCCAACTGGTTTTAACTTTTCATTTGTTTCCCCTTTAATATTTTCCAAAAATACGTGTTATCATCATATGAGCTTTAGTATAGAAAACATAATGTAATTATGGAAAATGTGTATACCTCGGTAGAGTTTCCATTTAGAAACAGGCGTTTCAACAAACATATATCATCTATACTTCGACATGTAGTTGAAACTTTTATTTCTTGATGAAATGATTACCGAAATCTACACATTAATAATTACATCCTCCTTTCCATACTAAAGCTCGCGATAACATGTATTTTTGGAAAATATTAAAAATGAAACGAATAAACAGTTAAAACTTGTTGTAGCTCAACTCGAAGCGACACTGGGAAACAAATACCAATATTTTCTATGCAAGAATTTGTTTTTTATGAATCAACATTGAAAGGCAGGTGTGGATGAAATATAAAGAGAAAAAAAAACATTGAAAGAGGTAAAAGTCTCGGCTCCTCGGACCCCCCATTTTGGCTACCTCCCAACTTGTCGAACATTACTTCTCTTTTGTAATAATTACTTGGTACAGCAAAAAAACAATAGTTCTAATCTTGCTAAAGCAGCGAATTATTAAAACATATCCTTCTGTATAAGAGATGTTGATTGAAAGTTAATAAAAGGACTGACTAGAAACATCAAAACTTGCTGTTTGTTCATTTAATGTCACCTTATGCTGCTATGGCTAATCGGACGATGCTACACTGGGTCTTCTAAATTCTTTTGGTCACGTCTCAACTTGTCGAACATAATGTAGTTATTTCTCTTTTGTAATATGTTTGTTCATTTAACGTCACTTTATGCTGCTATGGCTAATCGGACGATGCTACAATGGGAGCTCTAAATTTTGCCTATCCAGGTTTAATTAGGATAGGTATTTTTAACGAGTACCTGACATCGTACAGGCTCGGGACTCCCGTTTAACGTCCCTTCCGAAGGACGGCGTAACTAAGGATTTTTTACTCCCTTTAAAAAATCCTAAGGCCACCTGCCGGGCTACGAACCCGCGATCTTCGGCTTAGTAGTTTGTTACGCTAACCACTAGACCAAAGGTGACCGTCTCTTTTGTAATAATTTACTTGGTAAAACAAAAAAAAAATAGTTCTAATCTTGCAACAGCAGCGAATTATTAAAATATATCCTTCTGTATAAGAGATGTTGATTGAAAGTTAATAAAAGGACTGACTAGAAACATCAAAACTTGCTGTTTGTTCATTTAACGTCACTTTATGCTGCTATGGCTAATCGGACGATGCTACAGTGGGATTTATATATATTATTTATTATGGGATTTATATATGGATAGGCGGATCATTAAGATGCATTAGGGGCACGTGCCTCCCCCAGACGGTTTTTGTGTACTTTGGAGAATCCATTACAGTACATACTTATAGGCAAATGATATGATGTTATAACAGAAATAACAAGAGTGAAACTATTGTTTAAATATTTTAATAAACCTTTAAAACCTTTCTATAAATACTACAAGTTTATTTCTAAGTTATTGTTGATTTTTTTGCCCGTCTGCTAATTGTGCCCCCTAGAAAACAATCCTGGATCCGCCGAAAAATCGCCCTTGGGGATTTTTAATGAGTAACTAACATGGTACATCAAAACTTCCCCTCACTAAAACTAACGTTACGGTAAATAATAATGCAATGTTGAAAAAAGTAGAATAAAAAGATTCAATATTATTTATATCTATAGATATGTAAAGCAAAAGAAATACATCGCTTTATTTGTACTCTAAAGTTTATGTACCTTTGACCTCTATACGTCTTTGTAACGTAAGTTTATATTGACTGTTATACAGTTACAGCATTTGACATGTGAATTTTTGGAGTGTCAAACAGTTGTTCAGAGGTATTTATTTCGTGTTTTATTTTTTGAAGTTTATATTTAGGCTTTAATTTCGAAATAGCTGCTTGCTATTGGCTGACCGAAATTTGTTGATAGAGTAGTACAGTTGCGTTCTGCACTATTATTTTTATGCAGAATGTAGTGAGCAGTTTTGGATTGTTCTGGTTTTAAGCATGTTGGTAAGAAAGGGTCATATCCCTAAGCAGTGTATGGTACTAACTGATAAATATTGTCAGTTGTCGAATAATTATGAATTAATATTTATAGTTGTAACCTTACATGTCAACATTGTATTAATATGTTATGTTTTAATTAATATTACATTGGTTACAGTTCAACAGAGTGGTGAATAGCATCCAACCACAGTCTTGGACAAATAGTTTTGCTTGTCTATGGCGTAAATCATCTGATAGACTTTTTGGTAGATTATTTGGCATTCTGGCCACTGAGTATGCTCAAGTATTTGAAGAAAAAGGTAAAATTGTAGTTCTTTATAATCATTATTATCTTGAAAATCTCATTTATTATTTATAATGGGTGATTTTAGAAAGATATCTAATCATGTCACTGGAAGAAAAAAGACAGCAATATAGGGGAGGAAAATACACAGAGCTAAGCTCTGTTCCTACCTGGGTGGAATATTTTGTAAAAAATAGATCTCGACTCATTGGGCAAAGTATTTATTTTTTCAATACAAGTATGACACAGCAGTATGTATCTAAAACATGAATTGTTTCAAATTGTCAATTTTCAGTGCATTCGGATTTCAGCGTTAGCTTACCTGTTGAGAAAGAAGAAGTTGACAGTGCCTTAAATGAAAAAGTTTCTCTGTGGCAGGGGGACATCACAACTTTGGAAATAGATGCAATAGTTAATGCTGCAAATAATTCTCTGCTTGGTGGTGGTGGAGGTAAGGACATTTTCTGTTACAAAGAGTAAAGCTATTCAGAACTAATTTTACCTTAATTAAAAACTGGTTTAAATAATTAAAACATGGCCATTATCTATTTTGCTTAATTACTGTTTACTTCATCTTAAATTGAATATGATTATTCTAGCTCTTGTTGCAACTTCATTTCGAATTCGGTTTCAACTAAACATTCACATTTGTTAATTTAACTTTATTTGATCATTAAATTCTTTCTAATACTATTAAGTATTTATATAATAGGGTCAAAACACAAAAACATTGAGTTTGATAAGCACTATCAGTTCAACACTACATTATTAACTATCAATTCTAGATCATAAGGAGATTCATTTTTTAAGTTTGTATGGATAAGAGAAATATAAATAAATTTAATATTTCAAATAGCTCTTACATACAAACAAAATTCTCACAATATACTTTAATTATGTATTAATTTATTAATAAATCAAGTAAGATTTTAACCTTGGAATAAAAGATACTGAACTGAAAATTTACATAGACCATTATAACATTTTAACTGTTGTGATGCGAAATGATTCAAAATGGTTGAATGTAGATGTAACATTTATAAAATAAATGTTTGGGGTGCAATCAATGAAAAATTAAAACACTTAAAAGCAAAAAAAATGTGCTTTGATTTTCCTTGACTACCTCAAGCCAAAACATTACATCATATCACATGTCAGCATTTCTAGTTATTAAATGTAAAATCTAAAAATAATACTTTTTTTCATGTCCAATCATTTATAAAATATAAAACTGATGTAGGCGGAGAAGGGTTAGTGTAGGATTCTCATTTTAGGATATTTGGATGGGCAATAAGGACCACAAAAAATTTAGGACATTGCATGTAAAATATAGATCTTGTATGACATTCCAAAGCTCAATTCCTTTTTATTGAAGAAAAATCTTTAAAATTTCTCCCATTCTTCATTCCGTGCCCTATAACTTCAAGGTTAGTCTGTGAAAAACTATTAGGAACTTCTTTTTTAAAGTAAATCTGATATTCTTAAATTTTAAAATTAATTTATGATCTATTCTTAAATTAAGATTAAGAATAGATTTTCCTGATAAATCTCCTAGGATTTATTAGCTCATAACATATAAAATAAAAAAATTGTTTTCTAAAAATGACAAGTAACTTTATTTTGGTAATTATCATGTAAAATTTCTCCATAACAATCGTTGCACACTGATTTATGGTCCATATATTTTGCGAATATTTTGGTGGCAATAGATATCAGTCAATATCTAACTTTTCAATATGTTTTTAATATCTAGTTAAATGCATCATGAAGGTATTTATAATGATTATCTTCATAGAAAGGATAGTTTCAATGATATTTGTTGACATATATGCCAAAAATATCAATTTCTCTTAATTTGAAAAAAATGTGTAAATTTATTTCACATTTAAATATATTTTTGGACGAATATATGTTAGATCCTTAAAGGCATGAACCACTTCCGATTAATTAATTTTTGCCAAAATTTTGTACTTATTCCCATCAACAAAAAAGTCTTTAATACCAACCTTAAAAAGGAATTGATTATATTTAAAAGAAAAAATTGAAGATCTTTTTAGAGCTTCAAGTAAAATACAACTTCTGGTTTGCCAATTTCAACCAAAGTTTGGTATGCTGTCTGTGTTATTATATTAGCCTTATATATCAAATTTAATTACAACTTCCAGTGATTGATAAGGACTTTATACTCGCACAACAAAATGTTAGAGCAATTCCATTTAAAAATTTTTAACTTTAACCTTTAAATGAAGGTTTAACATTTTTGATGGAAGTGGATTTGGAATGATATACTAGACTATTATTTTTATATAGAATGTCTCATGAAGCTCGTGTAAAAACCTTCTAAATGACAACCCTTTATTAATCCATCTTTACTCCACCCCTCTCTATCTGTGTTATATTTATTTAATGAGATTCTAATTTTGGTATGTACATATTTTTTAATGGGATACCAATATGTATGTGCCAATATTAGAATCCTATTAAATTTATTTTATCAGGTGTTAGCGTAACTTTTTTTTTTCAAATTTGTTAGGACACGGAGAGAGATTAAAATGGTGTATTAAGTGCTCATTTAAATCTGTTCAATGAGTCTTCTCTGTTATATAGTTTAACATCTATTGGGACTTGATTATTTAAAATTAACAGATTTTTTAATTCCATTAACAATGAACTCAAATATAAACTTATTTAAAAATGCTTATTTTGTTATTACAATAAGTATTTAGAGAGTTCCGTTAATCAGAGTAGCTCTTATATCTTGTTCTCACATATTTGTTTAGGTTTGAAAAATAAAAAATGAAACTTATATAGATTACATTAAAAAAAAAAAATACTGCAATAGATTTCCTTTAGACCTCCATTTTTTTCTTGTTTTTTAGTTTCTGTTGTTATTGCATTATTATTTATTTAATTATGCCTGCCTCTTTCAGTTGATGGTGCTATCCATAGATCTGCTGGACCATCGCTTGTTGAAGAATGTAGACTTTTGAAAGGTTGTGCCTCTGGTGATGCAAAGATAACTGGGGGCTATAAGCTGCCAGCTAAGCGTAAGCATTTGTTTATTTTGAAATTTATAATCAACTTAATTCATGTATCCACTTACTCATGTAGCGGACCCAAAACTTTTGAATCCAGTGTTACTTCACTGATTTTTTTTTACTTTGGTCAAACAAGAATAATTAGCTCACAGGTAATAATTTGATGTCTTGCTCTGGTACTGTCTTGATCTCTCTCACTCTCTTCTTGAGATGTCAATATTTTACAATGTTTTAATGATGCATTACTATTTTATCTCGGCTATCTTGAAATTTTTCTTCTACTGACGTTATTGCCTAAGCTCCTTGTATGTTTTGTTTGTTCATTTAACGTCACTTTATGCTGCTATGACTAATCGGACGATGCTACAGTGGGAGCTCTAAATTTTGCCTATCCAGGTTTAATTAGGATAGGGATTTTTAA
Source organism: Arma custos (assembly GCA_037127475.1). NCBI lineage: Eukaryota > Metazoa > Arthropoda > Insecta > Hemiptera > Pentatomidae > Arma > Arma custos. The sequence goes on along the minus strand of CM073764.1, from coordinate 69,435,369 downwards.
CGAGTACCTGACATCATACAGGCTCAGGACCCCCGTTTAATGTCCCTTCCGAAGAACGGCGTAACTAAGGATTTTTTACTCCCTTTTCTAGGGCCACCTGCCGGGCTACGAACCCGCAATCTTGGGCTTAGTAGTTTGTTACGCTAACCACTAGACCACAGGTGACCTTGCTCCTTGTTTGTATTATACCACATAGCTTTATTGCTCTGGCATTAACTGACTTACTATTATTTCCTTTTATTTCTGAGTACAATGATGATAATCCGTTATTTGTGTTCATCTAACAACAATATCTTGATAATTTCTATCATTTAAATTGTTCTCTTTTTTAAAAACTGGGCAAATAACTCGGATAATGTTATTCTCTTGGTATTACTACACCTCTTGTTCTCATTTACCTAATTCTATGTCATTCTCACATAGGGTCATTTGTTTGTTTATTGAATGTCACTTTTTATGCTGCAGTGGCTAATCAGAGGATGCTAGAGTGGGAGTCCTAAATTTTGCCTAACCAGTTTTAATTAGGATAGGGATTTTTAATGAGTACCTAACATCAAACAGGCTCGGGGCGCCCATTTAACTCCCCTTCTGGAGGACAGCATAACAAAGGATTGTTTACTAGGATATTATTTTTATATTTTATTATTATATTATGATATTATATTTTATTAGGATTGCGAATGGCTGAACCAATGCATATTTGGTTGGAGAAAAAATAATTTCATTGTTGTTTTTTCCATATTTTTAAAATCAAATTGAAACCCTAATCAATGATATATGGTCCTTTTTAATCTGTGACCTTTTTCCACTTATCTTGTAAAACTATAATTCTGTCACTGTAAAACTGCTGTGGTTTCTTGGGAAAAAACTGAACCAAGTGGTTTTCACAAGCCTCTTCACCTTAGGTTAGAGATTCTCTTATGGGTTATTTACTGTATGAAGCATACTGATTAGCAGTTTACTAGATGTATTATTGTGATTTTATGTATACAAATAAAAAAAAAAAGTTGACCAATATGTTATTGTTTCTTTAGTATTATCACTATATTAAAGAAATAAACTTAATAAATTTTCTTACATGCTAATGATGTTTAGTTATTGGAATTGGTTTCAATTTTAGATGTCATACACACTGTTGGTCCTCGAGGTGAAAAACCTGATTTGTTGGAATCTTGTTATAGAAGATGTCTTGAAATAGCTGTCGAACAAAATCTTCGAACAATCGTAAGTCTTGATTAATTAAGTTAATAATATTATATATATTTTAATAGTCAATGTTTTGAGAAGTATAAATATGTTTATTCTAGTTATATATACATTTATAGTATATAAAATTACAGATTTATACTAATACTATATATTTTGTTTTTGTACATATAGAACTTACCTTAAATGTGTATAGTTGTGGAGTTAAATGGTTGCAGTTATTATTATTTATGTATGACTCTTGATTACCATGCACGTCGGCCTAAAAAAGCCCATTGTGCTTGAGTCCTAAAGATCCCTAACATAGGTCTAGACTTCTGAGAAATTTTTGAAAGTCTTTAATTCTCAGTTCTTGAAGTTCCTTGTTAGTTGGTTGCAGTTACTCAAATTTGTATTTTGTAATTGTACTTTGTAAGGTAATAGTGTGCTAACATGTTCTGAAAGGAATTAGATCAATTTATGATGGGTGATTTTATGTATGTTGTAGTTTTCTGGGGTGATGTTATGGTCATCTATATTTACTCGATTGTTGCTTCTCTTCGATTAAGTCTGTTAGTACTTTTTAATTTAATAAAAAGGAATAAATTATATTCTTGGTGCAAATAATGTAATTATGCATCCAGTTCCTGATGTATGTTTAATAATCCAGCCACCAAATAGATTTTTAAGGCATCACCTTGATTTGATGATTCCAAAATGCCTAGATACACTGTAGAATAATACAGTATATCTTTAGACATGAATAATCTACTTAATTGAGTGATACCACCAAGGTGTAATCCCTTAACAATGCTTAAATCGCTTCTGGTTAATAATGACTTGTGATTTGTAATTAATGTAAATTCCATTCCCGAAATGGAGGATTTTTCACAACTCCTTACGAGAATTTTTTCTATCTGTGCATAGTTAGTTTCATTTTTTGAGAAATTTAAACATAATTACAAGTCTCCGTAAATCTTCAGATAGCAAATAGCTATAACTTGTCAGATAACACTGCATTAAGGCCTGAACTTGAGGCATTTGTAGAAATTCTAGTAGCTATAGCACCAAAATTGTGTTTTTATTTATTGCTATGAATCCAATGAATTCCAACCAAAACAACTCATTTTCTTTACTTTTATCCCAACCTGTAGTCAAATTTTAAATCCCAGAACTGAAAAATTTAGGGTCTTGTAATAACATAAAGTCCAAAAGTGTGTTTTTGGCTTGAGAATCGTTTTCAAATATTTTACCCTTAAGGAAGTGGTCCAAATTTCTGAATAGATGGAAATCTGTTCTTGATAAGTCTAGCAAATAAGGTTGGTGTGGTAGGACTAAGTAACACAGCTCGTTTAGTTTCTTTATTATCTGTTGTTCAACATGATGACTGAGGAATGATATTCTTTTGTAAGAGCATAGATCCCTTCGGATTAACCAATGCAGGTCATTTATTGATAATTATTAATAAATGCTCATTACAATCCTTAAACATACTAAACAACAGAAGTCCACTAATTCCGCTTTGAATTTTAGAAATAATAAATTTTTTTTTCCTTTGGTCTATAAAAACAAAAACCTTTAGTCCAAAATTCATTTGATTCATTTATTCTTTATACGTTTTGATCCAAAAGTGGTCATTTTCAATATATACCTTATATCATCATTCAAGTTAGAATAAATCTCTATCTTTTTTTTTGGAGATTAATATTTAGAATAAGCTGGGTGAGTTCCACCCATAGTCAGTTACTATTAACATAGTAATTCTATGTTATATATAATTCTAAGAATTGCATAAATCTCTATTATAGACAAGATCTTCACCTTGTTTGGTGTCCTACATAAATGTGATTGGTTTTAAATGGTTAGGCAGTCATTGTAGTTCCCTTGAAATTTTTTTTTATTTCACAGATATTAAGTTCACCTAAATAGTAGAAATCATTCTCACCTGATTTTGTTTATAAACCTCTTGAACTTGTTGGTATCTCTATTTTTTCTTGCACAATATGCTAAAAAACCGCAAATTTTTTTTAACCACATTGGAAGCGCTTGCTGGCTTGACACGGAAATGAGCAGAATATAATTTATAACGTAGCATGTAGTCATTTTTGAACTATTTTTCCCACTCCTAGGAAAAATTTAAAATTCCTGGGAGTGAGGGTTTTATTTCTTCGTCCATGCGACAGACATGGCCGAACCATTTGAGCTGTCTTTTTTCAATGGAGGTCTTCAGTTCTGTTACCTGCAGCTTATCCCTTATGTTTGTATTCCGCACTCGGTCCCTCCTTGTTTATCTGACCATTCTGCGAAGGTACTTCATTTCAGCTCCTGTTATCCGGCTGATGTGCTTGTCAAGCATGACCCAACTTTCACTCCCATATGTATGTGTTGGGAGGTATATTGCTTTAAATATATGTAGTTTCGTCGCCTTTCCTACATTTCGGTGGCCAACTATGCTATTATAGATCTGGTAATATATCTGATTCGCTTTATTGATTCTATTACTTACTTCTTGGTCTACTTTACCAGACCTGCTAATGATGGTTCCTATGTAGGGAAAGTGGTCCACCACTTCGAGAACTTCACCGTTGTATTGCAAACACACATCTTCCTGTTCCTGCCTAGATATAACAAGAACTTTGCTTTTGGCAATATTTATTGCCATTCCCTTACGTTGGAGCTCCTCTTTCCAATCCACAAGGGCTTGCGGCGCTTCTCCTTAGAAGGTATTGTGGCTTCCTAGAAAAGTTATGGAAGCCCGACCGATATGCAAAACACCCCGTGGACGTCCGAGAATCCTCTATGAGGATTATGTCCAAAGAATAGGAGGAAAAAGAGGTAAAACCCTGGCTCAAATGAAGAGGAGTTGTCAGGACCGGGAGGAATGGCTCCATTGGATTAAGGTCCCTCTACGCTGAATGGCACAAAAGAGGTAGCGAAAGAAGGAGAAGAAGAAGAGAGTGAGGGTAATATTTTTTTTCACTCACCAATTTTGTGGTCATTTGTAATTTTTTTGGATAGCAATTGGTTAGCAGCACTAATTACAATCAAATCTCTAATTCTTCTCTCAATGCTCCCCAACTTACAGCTCTGCCATTTTATGAAATTGCTGATAAATGAATCAATAGGTTCTTCAGGCTCTTGGCGATTAGTTTGATTGGTCCTAGATTATGTATTTCTTAAAACTCTAGTAGATTTCTAATGGTTTTTAACAATATAGTGATTCATTGAATCAATATCACTTCATTAAAATTATGTCTACAAATCATCAGCTTCATCTTCTGAACAGTAAGGAAAATATTTATGTGAACTTAATTGAGCTTTTATGCAATTCAGTCACTACTTGGAAACTAAATATATTTTTTGATCCATTGTGCTTCATTTGCTATTTATCTGTTGAAGTTGAAGACTGCTCTGGAGTTGCAACTTAATGTTGTACTTGCGACATGACGAGACCTCATAATCTTACTAGGGCTTTCATTCTATCATTGCTGTTACCCTATTCAAGGAAACCACTATCGTTTGCAGCCATACACACCTGACACCATGAAATGTTGAGTAGAATGAAATATAACGCAAGGTAGACATCAAAAGAACATGGAGTATTCTCTACTAATCACACAGCAATTGCTAAACTATAAGTGTTGCCATACTATAATATTAGTATTGATTCCTAATCATTTCTATGAAGTTCCTAACTACCTATATTTACAGGTCAATGATTTTTTATTTGATTATAAATTAAAGTAAAATTGTGTATAAGGAAAATATGTTTGCACATTCATAAGCCAAGTAGTGCATAGAATTTGATTAAATTGATGTTGGACTATCTACAAACTAACAAGATTACTGAAAATTACATCATGGTTAGTGGTTTTTATCCGTTTGACTTCATTGACAAGATACAAACAGGAGACTTATTTTTTCTAATGATGTCTAAAACACAAAGCAAATTTTTGATTCTTGGTTTGGCTTAAAAACTTTTTGATAGTCTTATAGTTAATCATCCTGCCGCTATTCTTGATAATATTTCTGTTGTGTCATTCTTTTTTTGTTATTAGTGAACTCAGAGATTTAAAGGTTGGTTGTAAAGAAGGCATGTTTATTGGGATTGCTGGCTATTTCTTGAGGTTAATGTGTGCTTCGGGTTTTTCCAATTGTAGTATTTAAAAAATATCGAAAATAATTTCTTTAGAGTATCACCGTGTATTGACAAAAACTGCTCTAAAATTAATCTATGTAATAATTAGGCTTTTCCTTTTATTTTTTATTATTTAATGATAGTTAAAGATACCTTCAATAATTTGGTTTTGATTTATTTTTCGGAATTATTTATCACTAGGGCTCGGATTCATTTGTGTATACATATTTTTATGTAAAGTTAGATATCATAATGAACAACAGTTTAAAATATGTCTTAAAGCATTCTAATTCATCTGAGCCCATTTTTACTTCACATATATTTACATATTTCTCTATAAACACATATTTCACATATTCTACATTTATCTTACATATTTCGCAATAATCACGAATTTCCGGATGGATGCTGAGTAAATAAAGTTCCAAGACAATGCCAAATGTACCTTAAAAAATAAAGGACCTAGTTTCCAAATACCTCAGAGAGTTTTCGATGAGACATTTAAAAGTGATTCTGCCGTATTATATTGTCCATGTTGCGATATTGCAGTGCCGGCTTCAAAACACCTAAACATAAGAGGAACAAAGAGAGAAGTTCAAAACTGCAACAGACATTCATAACAGCTTCTCCTGCCGGTTCATCACGTTAGTCAACTTTTAATACAGATTCATGTCGCGCATTGATCAGAGCTGACATTCCCTTTTACAAAATCAATAATCCTTATTTTAAGAATTAAAAGCCCCAAGTCGAGTCAAAATTTTGAAGGAGCTTTTACCAGACTTATCTTTGCCTCCTCAGCCAGTGATTACAAGTTGGAGCACTTGGTAGAGGCAGTCGAAGATTACTGCAAAAACTTTGAAAAAATTAAAGACGTTATGTCCAAACTAGATTCGGACTCGTCTACAACAATAGAAGCTAAATCCGTGATGGAGAAACCCTGCTTGAAAAAAAAACTTGGCTCAATAGCATGTTTTTTAATTCACTTGATAACAAAGCTCGAAACCCAAAGCATGCCACTATCTGAGAGCGTTGCTACTCTTGAAAATGGTATACAGAAGCTAGAAGAAGCATCTGGTTAAGTTGAAACCACAATGGAAAAAAAATTGCAAGATATGCTGAGGAAAAACCCAGGCTGGAAAGAAATGATCCTTATGGTGAAAATCCACAGAGGACAGGATGTGTTAAATCATGATAAAAATTTTCACCATTTCATAAAGCGAGCTTCAAGTACGCTCCATTGATCCTTCAGTTGTTACAAAGAGATTTTAAGACCCCAACGGCAGTCTTTTTTATTTGAAAATATAATAATGTGTTGTTTCCAAAAATTTCAAACAATAAAATTTGTGTCCATAATAATTCCATTTTTAATAAATATGTATACTTTTAAAAAATTTTAAATAATAAATATAAAGCATTTTTCGCCGATTTTGATTTTCCGTATTCTTCCATTTTACATACATATTAAAAAAATAACCACATATATATGTTCATATTTAACAATTTTTATTACATATAAATCAGGGCCCTAATTATCACTATGCATCATATTTAATATGATTTTAATGTTAAATTTAATTATCATTATTATTGTTATTTTAATACTAATGTATTTATTATTATTTACCAGGCATTTCCCTGCATATCTACTGGCATTTACGGTTAGTATAATTAATCTTTTTAATTTTACTGACCAAATATGTGGTTGGAAACTTAATATTTACTAATTTATGAAAAATACTTAGGTTATCCACCAGATGCTGCTGCTCTTGTCGCTCTTGGAAGTGTAAAGTCATTTTTGGAAAAAGAGTCAAGTAATGTAAGTCAAATTTTAGCAGAAAGAAAAATTATTCAATAATATTTCAATATTATTTTTTAATTTAATTATTTTTTCATTTCAGATTGATAGAATAATATTCTGCTTATTCTTGCCAACAGATGTGAGAATTTATGAAAACTTGATGCAACTATTTTTCCCTGTAGAATAGTGAAAATATGCTTTATTTTTGCATTATACAATATTGTTTTTGTAAGGAAATTATTAAAATATATGGTTCTTTTACCTATTCTTTATTCTCTCTATAGTCCTATTTAGCAATAAGTAAACAATTCATGTAATTAGTAGCTTCTTATCTTGGGACATGTCCCAACTCTCAGTTTAAATGGCTTATGACAGGATTGTTTTCATGGAATGATCTTTATCCCACTTCCAGCCAGAAAAGGTTGATAGTCTGCAGATAGGATAACCCACCCTTACTATCTTGCATGGAGCCCATCAGGTTGCCAGTCATGTTTAACAAAACAAGATTTAATAATGAAACTTTTTTTTCAATCTATCAACAATTAAAGGAATAATTTACTAATCACAATTTATATAAAAAGTAATGTAATTCTGTGTTTTTTTTTTATTTTATATTAGCTAACATTAGACTATCATAGATTTTTGAAAATATTAGTAACTCTTTTTTTTTTTTAATATTGTGCTTGATTTTATTTGTTGTTGTCTCTTGGTTTATTATTTTCAGTATTGCGCTTTTATGAGCCATCCAGAAAATTCTAACTCCCTCGAAATTCAAGGTTTTACCTTTAAAGATGTGTAAAATCAAATTATTGAATTCAATTTAAAGAAACCTATCAATCCGCAGATATTTTGAGGGACTAGGAAAATAAGTTAGGAGACCGATTTTGCTAAAATTTGGTATCAAAGTTACTAGTCATACCTATATGATTATGGTAACTTAACATTACTAAAATTACATTTCAAAATGATGTCTATTGTAATGCCAATTAATCAGCTATTTTTAAAAATACAAAAAATTTAAACTGCTTTAGAATCAGGGTAGGGGTATTTCAATTTCAAAGCAAAGAACAAGTAGAAAAGTTCGTTTGTAGAGATTACAGAATTAATTTTGGAAACAGACCTCGTACAAGACAGGTATATATGGTACCAAATATTTCCTTATGATTTCCAACATTTTAAAATTTTAATGACAAATGACTCATTTGTTATCCAAGAAAAATCAATTTTCTCTCTTTAAAATTTGAGATCATATTTAAAAAAAAAAATTAAATTTCAATTCTTTTTAGTGTATTCAATTAAATGGTAAAAAAATCTTTCCAACATTTCAATAACAGCAATCTTCTTGGGACAACCACTGAGTTCCCACTAAATTAGTTACTATTAATACAATAAATTAATATAAGTTTAATTATAATCTTGTCTGGAACTAAGAAGAAGATAATCTTGTCTGGACTCTAAGCCAAAGCAACAAAGAAACTCAAGGGAATGAACAACAGATATTTTGATATATGTATAATTTTGTAGGGCTGATAAACCAGTGTGTAAAAAAATGTGTGGCTTTGTTTTTAATGAAACACAAATAAATTTTATTTATTCTCATTTTTCAATAAGATGAAAATGTTTGTTTTTTAAAAAAATGTAAAAATGGTTTATGCAGATAAAAAGAAATTTAAAAATAGCATTATTTTTTAATCCACCTTAATCACTTCAAAGTATTTTATATTAAAACGTTATAAAACGTCGGCACATAATATAAGTACTTCACTTATTCGGTGTTCTTATTGACTGCACCCCCCAACCATCTCCTTTACATATTTTATATTAAGTTCTTTTCATGTTACTTATATTTTAATTTTGTGTCCTTTTTTCTGTAAACCTTTTTTAATTTATTTTTATATTAATTATATACATTTTTTTTAATTTAATTATTTATGATTTTTTTAATTTTGTTGATATCTTGAGCCATAGAGTCATACAATGTTATATAACGTATTTTATTTACTGTTTATGTACTTTGTATATATAATGCATTAAATACTGTATGCATAATTGTATATACAATGTTATGTATATTCTTTTAAATTTTTTTTTCATGAATCATTTTTACACTTATCACATTCCAGTCTTCACTGTATTTATTTACATATGTATTTTGTTTATAGGTATTCACTTTGATTTATAACTCATTGTATTATATATGTATAAATATTAATGATTAGATTAAATTGCATTTTATATAAATAGTAAACACTGGAATATCTGTTTTGAGGAGCTCACAGATTTTTTTTTTTTAAATTATTAAGTCTCATAATTTATCTGCCTAAAAATTGATAGCTACATTCATACAGTTTTTGTGCACAGACAGTGATGTCTAAAACTTTTATGCAGAAAATTGGTTCCGTATTTTTGTTACATTTTTCTCCATTTGTCAGCTTAAATTATTACTGTTTTATGATACAGAATTCATAAATTAATCTGATATAATGTTTAAAAATAGAATGAACTGTTTCAGTTTTAAATAGAAAATCCATCTAGGTAGTGTTTAGGCCCTATAAATATATCAGTTTTTAATCCTTTATTCTAAAGATGGAAATACTTGTTAAATTGACAAAAAACAAGTATTTCTCACCTATATCATTAAATGACTCTATATATATCTATTCTTTACTATATATTATTTTAATTTATGCTGAATAATATTAGTTGGCCTTATGTATATGAGGAAGAAAATGGTTCTGGGTGGAGGTCAGAAAAATTCTCATAGTAAGAACTGTTTATTTTTAAAGCGATTGTTTCAACCCACATTCCAGGTCTTATTCAGAGTTAATTGTGAAGTCAGGGGTTGAAACTAGAATATCATACTCTAGTGTCATCCCTGACCAGTAACAGTTCTTACTAAAGGGAATTTTTTCCTACCTCCACCTGGACCATTTTCTTCCTCATAAAGTTGTATGGCCTTATTTTCTAAGCTTAAGCTGTATTAGTTTATGGACAAAGTCAGTGATCCCTAGTTCCTTAATACTGTAATGTAATTAATGTATATGCTATTTTTGGCAATTTAGGAAGTTAAAAAACAATGAACAAGAACAATGGACCACAATATTTCCATGATGCTACTGTGATGTATATGGTGAAATGAATACTTAGAAATAACTGAAAACCAATGTTGTCCTACGGGCTGTCAGGGTTTAATTGCTTTAAGACAATTTACGATTGAACCGAGTTTCACCTTCGACTCTCTTAATACAATATAAGGAAGAGAATGGTCCAGGTGTAGGTAAAAAAAAACTCTTAAATAGGGAGAGCTATTTATTGGAAAGCTAACGTTTGAGGTCAAAATAATGTAATGGAGGATGGAGATAGTTGGGGGGGGTGCAGTCAAAAAAACACTAAATAAGTCAACTTATTTTTTATTTGTGCCGACGTTTACCTACTTTGTAGGTCATCTTCAGGGCCATGAGAGAAAAAACAAAAACCTATACAAAAACATTACAGTACCAAGAATATAATAACATATAGAGCAATAAAAAAGTAAAAAATAGTGATGGATGTATAATTAAGGATAATGAATAAAAAAATTACAGAATAAATGTACAGAAGGGTGATAATGTAAACAAAGTACAAAGAGAAAGAAAAAATGAGAAGGTAAACGAGCAGATACAAAATGAAAAAGTATAAATATAGAAAGGTGAGATATAAAGGTATATTATGTTTATACCTAGTTTAATTACAGATAAAATGTATGATAATAGACTCCTAGAGGTTACATAAGTAAAATGTATGAAAAAATGATTCAAAATATGATGCCAAAGAATAGATACAGAAGAAATATGTAGAAAGTAATGAATAAGGATATAGTTGATGGCTCACAAGTTCGGGCTGAAATGTCAGCTTTCGGAATATTAAATATACTGACTGCATACTGATTATAAGTTCCATCAACAAGGGTATCGCTATTCAAGATTATTCAGCAGATCTTTGAATATTTTATAATGATATTAACTAAACATTTCCGTTTGCTCCTATTAGGATGAGCTTATAATGCAAGCTATGGAGTCTAAGTGTTTGATAACCAATCAACTCGTTATGATTTATCAGCTTTAATATGAATAATGAGCCTGTGGTCAATTTCATAATTTAAATAGAAATAAGTTTTAGCACTCTTGCCAGGTAGAGGAGTGGGATTGGTTGATGACGTGTTTCAACCAATTGGAGCAGTTGGCCTTTGGGGGATGCGCCATGACATTATTTTGCGTCAGGGATTGAAAATTCGGCCATCTTGGATTTGATGTGAGTAATACGAGTTTATTGAATTATTGTACATTATGAATAAATAGTGATTAACTGAATCAAATGAGATTCTCGTACTAATTTTAAAGTTAATTACCGTCGTTCGTCGAGTGAAGTGTTCAGTTGTGAAAAGTGATAATAGAACCGTGTGTTGCTTTTAAGTGATATTTTAATATTTCAATACGCTTATCTGGGTTTAGTTAATTCTGTTATTATCATCGCATTTTATTTGATTTATAAACGAATGCCCCCTTGCGTGTTGGGTTCTCACACAAGGTTTTTACCGTTCTGTACCTGCAAGCAAGGGTCTGGAAAGTGGTCTCTAGGTAGACAAATTGACCCACTGTTGATGACCTCAGAGGTATTTTCAAGAAAACGTACAAATATTACCGGATAGATTAGATATTCTAAAGGTGAATTTTACTTTCTTTTTTAATGGTAATATATGATATAATAGTTAAACTCATATATTCATGTATACATGTATAATATACAGGTATATATTTATATCAGTAACCTTTCCTACATAGAGACAAGTAACTTTTTATCTTTGACACAAGTATTAATCTTTGAATAGTATTTATCTATTTGATATTCCATTGGAGTGGTTGATTGTTTACTAAACCTGATTTATAAAAAGAAAGTAATGAAAACTATTAAGAACTGAGTGTACAGGTTATGTGGCTAAGTTCTACAACTTCAGGCTGGAGCTTCAATCTATGTTCTTTAATGTATTATTGCCACCAGGTTTATCCCCATCTTATTAAAAAATATATAGGTGGATATAATTCACCCATTATTTTATATTCAGGAAGATAACAAGAGGTAGTTATGTGGAAGCAGGTTTCCAGTTTGTGTTTCATGATTTCAATCATTCTATTTCTTTCTCTTCACTTTTATATATATATATTCAAACAATAGTTCAAATTACAAGTTTTTTTCTTAACTGCATTATGAACATTATAGATATTAAATTCTTTGATCAGGTCAGACCCGATGGTAGGCGGTTCAGGGAGTTTAGCTACGTAGCGGGGGAAAGGTGAATCTCTGTTTTAACGGGAGATTGTGAGAGATGTCAGCTAGTATGAGGACTACCCTTCAGACTGTTCCAGAGTCGTTACCCGCAGATCATGTCTCAAATACTAAGGTTAGTAACTGATTGTAAGTTATAAATACTTACATGTAATAATTTATGAATGTTTAAACTTTTTTTTCGTTAAAAATTAATTTATTAACATAAAGTTCCTGAGACTAATAGAGTTTTAATACAGATATTAATTTATGAATTTGCTATGATCTTTAATCAGTTTATCAGCTACAAATGTGAATGAGTTTCTTTCATTGGTCGTAGTAATTTTTTTTTGTAATTAGTTCAAGTTTTGTCTATGAAGTGACAACTAAATCCAAACTTTAACATAACGCTATCAAACGATTATATACAGATGATATACTTCACTCTTTCATATTGCACACTTGTTGCCAGTAATATTAAATTACTTTCGTAGGGTTTAATTACTTTCTCCTCAAGTTCTTAGTAATTCACAGAAATTGAAGTATTTTGTAACTGTATTTTGATAGTGTTAAAGTTATCTCTTATCATTTAAGTTATCGCTCTGCCTTTCTTATACCATGATAGAGAAATAAATTTGTCATTACCTATTGATTAATTGTATATTTATGAGTAGGTATGTAGAAATGTAATTTTTCAATTCTACAAGTTTGATTTTTTTATTTTTCGAAATATAGTTTAAATATTAAACTTTTAGTGGTCTTAAGGATATTTCTTATTCCTATCGGTGGTTTGACACTTATTTATTTTAATCATAGAAAGGCCTTCTGCTAACATTTTGTTTGCTCATATATACTGTGTACTCTTTTTGAGAATATAGTGATAATTGAAAAAACAAACTTGCTTTTCCGATAATTTATTATTAGTATTTTACAATCTTCTGCTTTTTTAAATGAGTATTTTATATTATATCTCAAATATAATCTTATCCTAGAATGAATCGCATTACATTAGTTGTTTTTGATCGAGTTTTCTTGTTGGTTATAGTTTTGAATGCTCATCATAAAAGGTGATCTAAAGATGACCTACAAAGTAGGTCGAAACGTCGGCACATAATAAATAAGTATTCACTTATTTGGTGTTTCAATTGACTGCACCCCCAACTATCTCTATCCTTACATTATTACTTTTTGTTGAGATACCTTCAGAACTATTTTTCATTGATTATTTTCTTAAATACATTTCATAGTTTCATTATTTTGTTCTTGGTTCTATGTTGATTTTAGGTGAATGGCTTTCATCTGGTTACTTATGAGCAGTTTTTGTAGTTTTCATATTTTAAAATTATTCTGGATTTTATTTTATTTGTTTTACTATCAAAGAATGTTGAGAGCAGTAGTGATAGTGTGATTAGGATTGATATAATGCACAAGTTTAGAAAAAATAATAATTATACTTGTCCATGCTACTCTGAAGTTGTAAATTTGTTTGTCATTCTAGAGGGAGATTTTCCATTAAACTTTATTTAACCATTCACATTTTTAAATAAAATTAATTGTGTACAAGTATTTTTTTTCACTTTTATTATATTTGACCTGTTATTAACTTATGAGTTAAGTTTTCGCTTAAATACTGTTTTAAATATTAGTAGTCTAACAAATAAAATGAAATTTCATTGAGTTCTTTTACAGTTACTGATTTATGAGCTACAATTTAGTTGGTTCAACCTTCACATCTGATACTCAGCTTTGGACTTAGTTCGGTTTATTCTTATAAAAAAAGATTTTCTTATTTCTTATTAGTTCATTCACTATAGAATGTCACGCAGTGCTACTAGTTTGTAAACATTTAATTTTCAGTCAACTCATTTGACAGGCCAATTTTGATTTAAATGTATTTAAAGTATATATTGACCTTATCAATTTTTTCCTTTACAGATAAGATTTGTATTATGAAAACTGACCTTTCTTACACGTGCTATTAGTAATCTGTCATTAACTGGCATCATTGATTCCCATTAGAATTTATGAATTAATTATTGAAATAGCTTGCCCTTATCCCTTACATCTCTATTCATAAAGATAAATCTACCAATGACTTTTTAATCATGGGTGCATGGGTCACACCCTAGTACTGAATCAAATATCCTTCATGGGTTGCAGTCGTACTGGTTTAATCTTTGTTACTGATACGAATTTTCTATGATGAGCCTACTAATTAGTTAGTTCATTTTTATTTTTACTTCATTTTCTATAATCGTGAGTTTTCTTAATTTAAGTAGGTAGCAATCAATCTCATTGGAAAATAATTATCTTCTCATATTTTTTGTTTTTGCCACTTGATTTTCTTGCCGAGTTGCTTCACTTACCATGTTGTCAGTTGTAACTATAATATACCTTTAAATGTAATAACACATCCTAATTTATAATGGTTTTAAATCAGCGCATTAACACAGTGTTAATAAAGTTTAGTATTGCTTGTAAATTGTCAGAGCAATGCCAATGCCAACATTTTTTATGGTTTGACTGTTTACTGATCTCATGTGGATAAAGTATCGGTCATGTCATGAAAAAAGTTGGTAGACTTGTAGGTTAATAAAATCAACTATGTAGACTTATATGCATTCTGAAGAATAACTTTGAATTACGGAATTTATCTGTTAATTTTTTCATGTTTGTCATATTACTTTTTGTCATTAGTTTTTATACACATTGCCTTTTAAAATTAAAAATCTCTTTTAAAATTCCTTATTTTATATATTTGCAAGCATGGTACTTAAGTTGTTATAATCTAATCATTATTTTTTATGGACATGAGATCATTTAAACAATAAATGTTGATTTTGGTTATCACGAGAAAAAGTTAAATAGGAAAAAATTGTAACCCTGCAAATATCTGTGACTTGAATTTTTCCTACTTTAAATTATCACTTCTTACTTTTAGCCAAAAACATCATCATTGATGAACTTTACTACCTGCATTTTTACTCTTATTGTAAGATATTTTAAGCTAGAAATATTAAGTTTTTATTACAAGTGATTTGTAGAGGAGGGTGAATGAATCTATATCACTACTTTTGATAAGTGGAGAGATTTGATTTTTTTAAATTTTAATATGCTCTTGAATAAGCTGTTTAAATCATTAACACTTATATTTATCTATTATTAATCAGTGCATCAGCTTTTAAATTTGCATTGAGAAACAAAAAAAATCTTTTCATTGACTGAAAAAGAAAAAAAATATCTGTTTGTGACCTCATGTTTTTATTTGTGGTGAAAAAAAAAGTCAACTAAATTCAAATTTTGGAAAAATAAATTTAAATTTGCGTAAAGAAACAACACTTTTTGAAAGTGAAACGAAACTCGATGGTTATGAGGGGACGTTTTTTCGTCAAAATCAGCGTTAAGTTAAATGTTGATCTGTAACATTTCTAACATTAAAAATAAAAATAAAAAGTTGTTGAGAAGTAGGTGTAGGTTTTTAAATTCCTCAATTTTTCTATTTGAAATAAATTCGAGTTAACTATTTGATTTCAGTAGTTTTCTGTAGCTCCCAGTTTTGGGTACTATACAAATTAACAACTTTTCGTCATGTTATGGAGTAGAGGTATTTACCTTGTAATAAATATAAATTGACATTTATTTAAATTATACGTAAAGATCACATTAGCTTTACTAAAGTCGTGTTGTATTTTGGTAAGGGTCATTTAATTCTTTGATAGCTTTGAAGGGCCAGCAGACCTCAATTTGGAGCAAGAATATTGAGAAATTATCTGATCAATATACTAAGAAAACGACTGATATGAGATGTATATCATCTATTACTAGCACATTTATGAATTAGATTGCAATTTTACTTTCATTTACATCATCAATCACATATCATTATTTCAGCTATCTGAAATAAAAATTTACAATAAAACAATTTCGAATTCGAGTTCGACGGAAAAACGCATTTTAAGGCATCCTGATATAAATGCATTTTAGGAACCCATATTATTCTCACCCTTTTTCGAATAAGTAAGCATTGTCCACAGTATTTCTAAGTAAGCATTTTCCATGGTATTTCTTAGTAAGCATTTTCCACAGTATTTCTAAGTACGCATTTTCAACATTAGTTCTAAGTAAGCATTTTCAACAGTATTTCTAAGTAAGCATTTTCAACAGTATTTCTGAGTAAGCATTTTCCACAGTATCTCATCAACTAGAAAATACGGGTATGTACGTAGTGAGTAAAAGAAAATTTTATTAGGGCGTATTTCAATAGTAGATTAAGATTTTAAGATCAATGTGTCTATTTAATGTCAGCTCAAGTTTTCAACGAATGGAGTTCCATAGTTATTGCTTCCCGGACTATTGGCTAAGATCTAAGTGGAATTCAGTAGTTTTCTGTAGTGCCCTTTTTTTTTTTTAATAATACAAATGAACTTTTTTTACCGATAAATTAATCGTAAACTTCAGTTTAGACTTACTTATTTTATGCAAATTAATAAATGATTAACTGTGTATAGAATCATATTTTCCCTACCATACGAAGTAAGAAATCCGTACAAATATGACTTTCATATTGTTAGTTTGAAAAAGTTCAATATTGTTTTCTCGCAGTCTTGAATTCCTAACACTGGAGAGTTGACACTTCGTATCTTTTTGGAATAATTCGATGAATACAGCATTTTTTCATATTTGATAATACGACATCGTTGGGTGTAATAAATGTGAAAGGTAATGAAATTAATTGTCATTAAATAATTAAGTCTTAGCCAAGTTTTAATTTCTGATGATTTTCCCTTAAGAGAAGAAAAATACAATTAGACAGAAGGGCATTAAATCTAAACCTCTCTTGTTTTAACGACCTGGCACTCGAAGCTAATGACTCCTCGAATCATGACCTATATAGGAATGGTGAAGATGGTACACGACACAAAGAAAAAATAATGAATATAATAAAGCCTTAAAATGTATGAATAATAAGAATTCTGGTATTATTAAAAACAAATAATAATAAACTGGTTCTTAATAAGTTATATGAGTTTATGAGAGAGAGAGAGTTTTAAGTTTGATTAGAGCCCTTATATAGCGAGATTAAACCACGAACAGACATTAGGTAACTTAGGTAAGGTTCCCCGAACTATTTCTTTAGAAATCGTTATGTTCTTCGATGTGATTCGTCACTAGATATTCTGTCTAGCGATAAGCCTAACTTCGTTTACAAGGATTGTTTTCATCGATTATTAAGTAATCTGGTTTACTTATAATGCGTATCATGGGCATAAACTTGGAGAAAGTATACGGTATCTGTTCCACAGGTAGTCGCTTCGAATTGAGTTACAAGTTTTAACTTTTAATTCGTTTCTTTTTTAATATTTACCAAAAATATGAGTTATCGTGAGCTTTAATATGGAAAAGAAAATGTAATTATAGGCAATGAGTGGGTTTCGATAATAATTTCATCAAGAAATAAAAGCTTCAACTGACATTTCGAAGTATAGATATGCTTGTTAAAACGTTCATTTCTACTTTGCCAAGTTATAACCATTTTCCATACTAAAGCTCATGAAACTCGTATTTTTGGAAAAATTTTAAAAATGAAAGAAATAAAATGTTAAAAATTGTGACTCATCTAGTAGCGACAACCTGCGGAATTATTACCAGATATATTTTATATCCTCAGGTAATTATGGAGAAAATTATGTTTTTCTTAATTAGATAAAGATATAGTTGTTGCTTTTTTTAATTCTGATTTTCCATTTTTGAAGAAAAAAATAGCTAAACATTGAATACTAAATGTCCATCTGTAAGTTTTCAATGAATTGTGATTTTTACTATATTTTTTTATGATTTGACCGCCTCGATATGAGTGGTGAATTATAAGCAATAACGTTTGAATTGAATTGGTCTTTCACTTTTTCCTTTCTTTACCTTTTACCTTGTCTTTAACAAATATTTCCTAAACTACCCAATACAAAAAGTGCTGAAATGATTGGTGAATTGTTAATTTTTTAAATCCTAATTGTGATTTTTTATTTCATAGCGTTACTAGTTAAATGTGCTTAATCAAAAGCTAGATTTTGAGAAAACATTGATGGAAAAGCTTGAGTTTTTAGTGTGATGTAAATGATTTTGTGATGTATCTATACTTTAATATACTGATGAAACCTACTAAACCATATCTTTATTGATTTGTTTTTTGTCCGGTAATTACACTCCTCAAGTTCTCAAATCTTTTCGTTAGCGTTTTAGCGCCAAAATCATGTTTTTTCAACAGTGCATTTCACATTTAACCCCACGACATCTTTTACTCATATTTAAGTAATGCGTAAAATCCAATAATTTACGAATTGCAGTAATTAAAATCTGGGAAGACAGTCTATCTTTATGTAAAGGAATTATTTTCATGAGTATATTTTATTGTTCATTAACAAAAGTTTAATTTGGTTATTTTATTTTAATGTTAAGTTGCTTAAATTCATGCTTTATTTATTTATTTTTAGCGTAGAGTAGTAACGAAGTTTGAAGTTTAAGTGTTCTTGTGGATCACGTGTAATGCAACCATTAACAAATCAATTTTTTTTTTATCATAGAATATATATTTTAATAATCTTGCATAATAAGCCTTTAGTTAGTGCACGATTTACTGATTGTCAATTAGTCTTAACTTCAAAGACGGGGTATTTATTGAATATTCTTTAATACACCAAGTGACGCGTGGAACAATATGCAATGCATGGCATCAGTTCTGCAGGTTGTCGCTTTGAGTGGAGTTACAAGTTTTAACTTTTCATTCATTTTCTTTTTAATATTCTCCAAAATCACATATTAATTAATTAATAAAATCATACGATTTTTTCGATGATAAATTTTTGGTACAGGAAAAAAGAGTTTAATGATGGGAAATTTGTATATTACGGTAATCATTTCATCAACTAATTTACGTTTCAACAAATATTTCAAAGTATAGATGATGGAATAACCTCAACAGTGCGTATAATCGGTTCTTTAATCTAAATACAGTCAGCAATAAAATCATTTACTATTATTACCAATTATTATATCCTGGAAGTGACAACCTGCGGAACTGATACCTTTTTTTCTTTAAAACACAAAATGAGATGCGGAACAATTACGCAGTGCAGTACCTAAAAAAGGTCTCCGCATAACCTCCTTTTTCTATCGAGGTACACTTTGCATTATTACTATTGTTTTACCATCGCTTGATAGTTAATCGATATTGAAATTCGATAATTTGTCATAGTCATCCGCCATATTTATTTTTTACAGTTTTGTTTCAAATGACGTTCAATTTATTTTTTTATTTTTACATGAACCGATTGATTTAGTCTTCATTTATATATCATTCACCGGAGTTAAAGGATACCGTATCCCAAAAACAGGTAATATTTTAGGTAAATTATCGTAAATAAATAAAATGAATTCCAATTTCAAAATTAATCAATGTCAATAACAATGTTAACAATTTTCTTTAAGCTGTTTCTATAAGTAACGATAAAACAAATTTTAATAGTTCAAAGTTATGGATAACTAGCTTATACCTGCGGCTTCGCTCGCATGGAATTTGCCACATAAAGTTTCGTGAAAGATCATTTTAAATAAATAATTTAATTATTTTTTTAAAATATAAGTTACTCGTACATCCAAATTTTCAGATGTCTAACTTCAAAACTGACGGATTCTATACAACCTTTGACCCCTACTATATTAAAGGGGAAACCCTTGAGGTGGAATTATCCAAATTTATTTCTTAAAATATACAAAGAACCTATCTACGAATTTCAAGATGCTAAGTTCCTGATTTGCCTTTAATTATGTACTATAAAGAGGGGGCACATACCCACGTTTCATCCAAATCCGTTCAGTAGTTTTTGCGTGAAAGAGAGACAAACATACAAACTTTCACATTTATAATATTAGTAAGATTAGTAGGATATCAAAACAAATAGTTTCTCTCATGTTCTGTCTGTTATTTTAACAACTATGATCATGTGATTTGCCTTTAATTATGTACAATAATGGATTCTCCACAGTACCTAAAAACTGTCGGGGGCACGTGTCCCCGTGCACTCCCTCCCTAAATCCGCGCTTTCTATAGCCCATGTGTTATTCTGATGTATAACCTATATTACTGTAAAGTTTCATCCAAATCCGTTCAGTAGTCTTTGCGTGAAAGAGAGACAAACATACAAACTTTCACATTTATAATATTAGTAAGATTTTGCCTGCGGCTTCGCACACGTCGAATTTGGTCTGCCACATAAAGTTTTCTGAAAGATCATTTTAAATAAATAATTATATTATTTTAAAAAAATATAATTTACTCGTACATCCATAATTTCAGATGTCCAACTTCAAAACTGACGGATTCTATACAACCTTTGAACCCTTATTATATAAAGGGTAAACCCTTGGGGTGGAATTATCCAAATTCCTATCTTAAACTATACAAAGAACCTACCTACAAATTTCAAGATGCTAAGTTCCTCATTTGCCTTTGATTATGTACTATAACGGAGGGAGCACATGCCCCCGTGCCCCCACATAAATCTGCCCTTGCTGTAGCCTATGATGTATAACCTATTTTACTCAAAAAGTTTCATCCAAATCCGTTAAGTAGTTGTTGCATCAATGATTAACTGACATAAATACAAACATTCGCATTTATATTATTAGTAGGATATCAATACAAATAGTTTCACTCGCGTGTTCTTTCTGTTATTTTAACAACTATTATCATCTGATTTGCCTTTAATTATGTACAATAATGGATTCTCCACAGTACCTAAAAAACTGTCGGAGGGGCACGTGCCCCCTAGCACCTCCCCCCTAAATCCGCACTTGCTATAGCCTATGTGTTATTCTGATGTATAACCTATATTACTGTAAAGTTTCATCCAAATCCATTCAGTAGTTTTTGCGTGAAAGAGAGACAAACATACAAACTTTCACATTTATAATATTAGTAAGATTGGCTCTTCTAAACAAATAAAAAAAAATTAAGAAATGTGGCAAGGTGTCCTTTACCTCTGGGGCACAGATATGATGATGTAGGTGTAAACTGATGAAAAACATAGCTTATGTTTTCACTATCAAGATGCATCTTGCACTATTGCCATGTGATAGTTAATCGATAATAATAATCGATAACCTTAGTTATCCGCCATTTTTTTTACACTTTTGTTTCATTGACAATGACAAAAAAATTGTGAAATTATCGTTATCAAAATGTACACGCCGGATCTTGTCGGTTCGGATAAGACCGTCGAAAGTTAAGATGTCTTCTTAAGAAAGTGTTGTTACCAACGTCTCGGAGTTTCTGAGAGAACTTGAAGGACAGTTTTAAGGAATCGATTTCTCACCAGTATCGATTCCGGCACGATGTCAGATTGAATCGGAAGGTTCGGACCGAGGGGCAAGTTGGAGGTGGTTATGCCGTCCCCGGTGGAGGTGGTGGGGGCGGGCGAGTCGATAGAGGGGCCGCCAGTAGAACCACGGTCCTCTTCGAGCTGGCTCCTGTAAGTACAGCTACCATCCTCAATTCTCATCTGTCTTCTTCTAATAACAATCTATTAAATTTATTTATTATAAATTTTAAAATACATATTTATTAAGACCTCCACCATCGCCGCAAGACTCCCGTGCGTGCCTGTGTGTGTGTGTCTGTGTGCTCCGTGAGGGTGTGACGATGTATTAGTAGTGTGTGCTTTAAATTGTTTATATGTTGTGTTAGCATCGTATCGACTGAGTAGACGAATTTTCTTCTACTTAGTGTAATATTTTGGAGCTTCTACAGTTATTGGAATGGTTTTTCATTGATTGTTTATCTGTTGAAAGTTTTTTTTTATACATTTATTACAATGTTTTATGATAGCTTCAAATTTAGTATATTAAAAAGGGATACCTGGTACATCATTTTGTTTAGTTTATATCATAATCTTATCAGAAGCAACTAAAGTAAAAAATCACCTAATTTTATGTTTATATAACAATCGTTAGATGAAATGATTTCAACTAGATTATTTTCCACAAACGTATTTTATAGGTTAGTTTTTTTTTTAATTGAACAGTTTGATTTTGGTTACATTTCTATATTTGAACAATTTTCTTTAAGCTGTTTGTAAAAGAAATGAAGAAAACAAATTTATTAGTTCCCAATATGGAAAATTTACTTTCCATGAAACCCAGTACATCCTTTTGTTTGCTTGATATTAAAATCATATCAGAAGTAACTAAGTAAAAAAAAAAAACCTAATTTACAAAAAAATGATTTCAACTAGATTATTTACTACAATTTTTTTTTTACTTGGAACTGATTGATTTTGTTTACATTTTATATCTGTGCCCAGTTAAAAGATTATATCCACAAAATAGATCAATTGTAATAAATAAATGCTATGAATACAATACTTCCAATCACGTTACTTTCAATGCCAATAATAATGTGAACAATTTCCCTTTTGGTTTACTTTACATACAAGGTTATTCAGGGCATGATTTATTATTGTATGTATTACTTTGTAATTATTATTGTATATATTCCGTTGGTGCTGTGTCAACTCAGTAGAGGAATTTTCTTCTAGTTTTTGGAGGTCCTACAGTTGTAATAGTTTTTTGTTGACTGTTTATCACGATTTTTTTATGATAGCTTCAAGTATAGTCTATTAAAAAAGGAAACCTAGCTCATCCTTGTGTTTACTTGATATCATAATCATTTCAGAAGTAACTAAGTAAAAAAATCACATAGCACAATTTTCTGTTGGTATAGCAATAGGTTACGTTTTTTATTTATCTGTGCCCGGAGGTTAATTACACCATTTCCACAAAATAAGGAATATATTAGGTCAATTACCATAAACAAATGCTGTGAATACAATACTTGTAATTAAATATCAATGCCAATGATAATGTGGACGAATTTCTTTAAGATGTTTCTATAATTTGCGTAGAAACAAATTCCAATGGTTCAAAGCCATGGAAAGTTGCCTTCAGCTGGGTTATTTACTACAAACGTATATTTGTTTTAGGTTAGGCCTGTTTAAACTTGAACAATGGTTAATGGTTAAAATATAATGATATTTTATTTACTTCTACACATGAAGTATGTATAAATTGATGTTGGTGTGACGATGTATTAGTATGTGATTATGTATTAGTATGTGATGTTGTGTGTGATCAGTGACTGAATCAAATGAGTAAAGACATTTTCGTGTGTGCTGTGAGGATGTGACAATGTATTAGTGTGCGCTTGTAATTGTGTATATGTTGTGTTAGTATCGTATCGACTGAGTAAATGAATTTTCTTCTACATAGTGTAAATTATCGGAGCTATTTAGTTGTTGGAATGGTGTTTCATTGGTCGTTTATTGCGAATGATTTATGATAGCTTAAAAATTAGTCTATTAAAAAAAACCTAATACATCCTCTTGTTTACTTGATTTTATAAGATCCTTATATCAGAAGCACCTTTTTTTTTTTTTTTTTTTTTTTTTTTTTTAATTTATTTATTGACATTAACAACTGTATTACAATTATACATCGAGTAAATAGAATGCGTGTTACATATTGACATGAGAATGACAAGTAGAGAAACTACCCACTGGTAGTACTCAAATCAAAGTTCAATAAGAAGGTCACGTGGCCATCTTCTTTTCAGACGCCTCGGAGGATTATCGGGAATTGAAGAGGAAGCTAGGTTTGAAACTAGAGGGTTTGAGTGGGAATGAAGTTTGCTATGAAAGGATAGATACCGGTTTCGGGCCAAATCAGCAACAAAAGGGACATTAAGGTCGTTATGGATGACTTTATTCTTAACAAAATAAGGAGCATTGAGGATTTTACGAAGGATTTTGGATTGTAGGGATTGGATACGAGAGGATTCGATGGCTTAGTGGAGCCCCATAGCTCTACTCCTTAAGTCCAAATAGGTCGTATGATGGTCATGTAGATGAGTCTTGAAGCACCTTAAGTAAAAAAAAAATCATCATCTAATTCACTAAATAGCAATAATACAATTTATTGTATTTTCTTCTGAAATAACAGTCGTTAAATAAAATGATTTTAACTTGATTATTTACTGCAAACGTATATTTTCACAGATATGATCAAGTATTCATAAACTGAGCAAAACATGGTTTACTTTACAAATAAGCTTATGTTTCAGCCAACTCAATAATTGTATTTAATTATTTGTACCGAAGAAAATAAAACTTAAATTACTTTTATATGGAAACAATTTTTTATGGTATAATATAAATTTATACCTAGGAATTCCAGTAATTCATAACATTAGGTTATGACCACCACTTAAAGTTATCTCATGCTTTATTTGCACCATTTAATATTTAGCTGATAAGACTCCTATTGGATGGGCTTGCAGTGGATTCATAATCAATTATTTCGCAATGACATTAAAAAATAATTTTCAAGGATTCACGGTGCATACAGATTTCTAATATTTTTCATGAATTGTAAATTGTAAATTAAAAGTTGAATTCTTTGTTGTTTTTACGATTTCATTGACAATTTATTTTATAAATATGCAAATGACCTTTCTAAATATTTGTGCAATTTTAATTATTTATATGATTGCCCAAAAGGTGAACAATTTCATCAAATTCAGCTATCCTAATTTTAATTTTATTGTGGATATTTAATCGATTCCATACAATGATTTTGTTACAAAATTATAATTTCGTAATTAAAAAGTCATTGCTCGATAGAAATTAGAAACGTGTTTGTACTTTTCCCTTTTAATTCCACTCATATTGATTCGTGTTTATAGCTATCTAAGTACAGACGATCTGTTTTAATTTTCTTGGATTAGTGAACCGAAATTGTTTTATCGATATGAATGCGTTTACAATTTACTTTCACGGCGTTATATTATCCAATCTTAAATGTTTTCCCAAATTAATTTTATTCATTTAATTGGTTAGAACAAAAACTATAAGACTTATCGGAAAATTCCTTGGAGAAACCTAAAGACATAGAAGTAGTACTCGTACTTAATTCCAGTTAGCGTTTCGCCATTTCAGTATTGGATTGTTCAAACAAATAAATAAAAAGGCGAACCCGAATGCTCGATGCCGATATCATTAATCTCAGTTTACAAACCTCCGTCCACGGGGCACCACCCAAACCGAAGCCGTAACCACTCTTAACTCAATTCTCCCACCTACGCCTCGATCTACCCCTCAGACGCTTCCCAGTCGGTACAGCGCATATTAACATCTTAGAAATTGGATTGTACAACCAAACCAAATGTAGATGACGGATTGAATCGGTCAGGGGGAGCAGTCAATGATAACGCAAAAAATAAGCAAACCTTAATTTTTATAGGGAGCGAGGTGGCTCAGTGGTAGAGCACTGAGTAGCCATGCCAAAAATCCTGGTTCAAATCCCGTTGCAGGCAGTTACTTTTACTTAGTCTGTTTGCGGCGGGAGATGGATCATGTGGGGTCTAGGACCCTCCTGGGGCTCATCCAGCCTCAATAAAATATTCTAAAAATAGGATACCCAAAATAAGGGGGGAAAACCTGGCGGTTCGTGACCTAGGACAAGTGGTGACTTGCAGAACCGTTGTCCATGAACTGTCTCTATAGACTCTAACACAGTCTCTACCATGCACTGAACCCCAGACTCGTTCACGGGTCGTAGTGGTTACAGTTTCAGGTTAGTTTTTATGTTATCATTGACAGCAACCCCTTATCAATTCAATCCATCATTTGAATTATTCAGTCTATTATTTTCCACTCAAACCAAATGTAGAACACATATAGCACTTATGAGGTGTTCAGGATTAAAAGTTTTCAAAAATTAACTTTTTCACATTTTTCAATAGTTTAGTCAAGCGATGCTTTATGCTCGCGAAACTTCATGTTCAGGACCAGACTAAAACCATAAGGTGACGAAGTGTTCTTCTAGACAATTTTTGATATTTCGGATTTATACTCTTTTGAAACTGAACGCCTCATAGATATATTAACGTGACGTTAACAGTATATGACCCTAGTAATACCAGTTGCAACATAGAGACATTTCAAGAGAGAAAAGGGAAGAGACCTTGGAGGTTTATAGTAGTTTTAAAAAAGTTTGTAAGGCACGTTTCACTAAATGAATGATCCTTTTTCAAGGAAAAACCAACATGGCGAAAAAAGATAAAATAAAATACGTTTTCTGACACCTTTCAGTATCTTATCAAAAAGTAATATGAAGTCTAATGAGACCAATAGCAGCTTCGATAGATCACATTGGGTTCAGTACTTCATTACGAACTACATAACATAAGATCAGGCGAAAAAGGTTGAATCTATCCAATTATCTCTCTGCACAACCGTACAGTCTCTACTATGTACCAAGACCCTTCATGAGTTGTAGTGCTACAGGTTTTTTTTAAAGACAGCTATTTTTAAATATTGTTGGGTCGAGTTTTAAATGACACGCGTAGAGTACATGTTACATAGTTAGATTAAATAACATCTTCATGAATCTACCCAATCAACAGAATAAGGACGCGAGGAATTATATAACTGCTAAACTGAACCATCACCACGATTTTAATCAGGTGGTATTTTGCTAAAATAAATCAACCTCATTACTCAGGTTTTGAGTTCGGATTAAGGTTTAGTAATTAATCTTAATTTTATTCCACTACACGAATATATTGTATTTTGTTTCAATTAAAATATTAAGTAGTTTAGGTAATTTTCAGGAAATAGAAACGTGGCATTCGATTTCAAATATATTTTGGTGCATTTGATTTTGTATCGATCTACATTGGCATAGTTAACAATTGTTTTTTTGGGTTGTTCATTCTTTAAGTAGTGTCCAATTGTGGTCTAAATAATAAACACATATATTTTAATTTAATTAAGAATTCTATATATGTCTAGCGTGAAGGGGAATTCTTCGGTAGTTAAAAAAAATATGGGTCGTACAATATTAAGTACTATTTTTTGTTTTCATCTCGTTGTTGCTATAACTTTACGTCACATTATTAAAAATATTTATAATACGTTTTAAACCAGTAAAAAAAAAAAAAAGGAAAAAAGCAAATTTCATTTGCTACCTTACCTCGAATTTTGTCTACGAACACATTTCTTTGACATTGAAGTTTTTTTCTATTAAATTAATACACAAAGGCTGGAAATTTATTGTTGAGTTTAGGTGGTTGATAATTGGATATTCATTCCTCTTATTAACTGGAATTATTGAAGTTGTTGAGTTATTGAGGCTTTGTAGACAAGCTACTACCGGAAACTATATCTGATGGTTCAAAATTTAGGTTTGCTTGCGTTGATTACTATAACTATTAGTATTATTAAAAATTGTGGAATTTTCAAATTTTGATTGATTTTACAAATTGCTTCAAGTCAATGATCTATAGCGCGAACTATACATTTTTTTTAAGTTGAAATTTTAACCAAACTGTGTGGGCCTTATTCAAGGCTACAGCAGTGCGTACCGACTTAATGAGAGAGAAATATAAAAAATCTGTACCCCTACAACCCATGAAGAGTCTTAGGCTCAGTATGTGGCTGAGGCTTTACTGTTTATCATCGATTGTGCAGGGAGGTGATTTGTCAGCTATCACGCTCTACCATAAGTTTTTTTCTGAAATTAAGGTTACCCCCTTGGGGTAATTAATTTCACTTGGGTGAGCCAGAGTAGGGTTTGCAGGTCCCATAGGGTCCACTCGTGGGTATTAACAGATTAAATAATTTATCAACCAGAGCTAGAGTCGAATCGAGGATCTTCTACATAGCAAATCAAACTGAACTTTCGAGTACTATACGAACATTCATCTGATGTTTAATAAATATTTATCAATATCAGAAAGAGGTGAACAGGTTTACGGAAAACAACATTAAAATTTTTAGCATCAACATTTTTTAAAAATAACGAGCGGAGCAACTCAGTGTTTAGAGCGCTGAGTTGCTGTGCTGAAGGTTCCGGAATCAAATCCTGCTGTGGCAGATATATGATTTAATAAGCCAACAGCGATAGATTGGCCCTTGGGGATCTGTAGGACTTTCCTTGGAGTGGTTAGGGATGAGTACCCGTAATTAGGGATTACCTCGGTGGTGGTTGAGTGTTATCTCGGTTATGTCATATCTCTGCTCAACCGTTAGCTTAGAGAATTATTATCCACCAGGTACCTGAGCCTTCATGGGTTATAGTGGTATTTTACAAATCTTAAATATTATTTTTGTCAATCTTTATTTTTTTCTGTTCATTCAATGCTAATAGAATTAGTTTAATAACATATTTAATTCTTTGTTCAGAAAAGAATAAAATCACACTCTTATATGTATTAATACAGTCATACACAATGAAATAAAAATCAATTATCGCAGTAGTTAGTTAAATGTAGAATGGCTCAGATATTTTACAAGCGGTTATATTTCTTAACGGGGGGGGAGGGGCGACTGTGTGGACCACTGTGGTCTAGTGGTTAGCATAACAAACTACTAAGCCCAATATCGCGGGTTCGTAGCCCGGCAGGTGGCCATAGGATTTTTTAAAGGGAGTAAAAAATCCTTTGTTACGCCGTCCTTCGGAAGGGACGTTAAACGGGGGTCCCGAGCCTAATTAAACATGGTTAGGCAAAATTTAGAACTGCCATCATCATCCGATTAGCCATAGTAGCATAAAGTTACATTTAATGAACAAACAAACATTTTTAAACGGAATACGTGGAAAAGTAAAACATTTTCTTTTAACCAGTTAAATATTAGGGTTTATTTAATATATCAACTACCCGTATTCAGAAAAATCTCCCAAAACATGCCATCTTCTGCACAAGCCTGAAGTTATTCTTTCTCAATAACAGGTCATCTAGGTCATCTCTTAAAAATGAAATGAAATAGCTGTTTTTTAATATTGTTGAGTAGAGTTTTTAAGGAAACGCGTATACTACAAGTTATACAGCTAGCTGATATCTGTTTAATAAAAATATATATGTAGTTTATTTATGTTATTCTTTACAAGAATGATTAGGGCACTTACAAATGAATGACTCTCAATAGATATTTCCTAAGCCCGGGCCAATAGCCGATCGTTGGTCTTGTAATGTCCTAGCACCGACGGCTCTACTCAATGATTCAACATTGAATAGAACAGGGTCTTTAATGGAACCCGTTCGATGGGTTTCACCACCATCTCAGTTCTGACTAACTGGCCTATTTGCCACTTCCCTTGTCGACTTTCCCCTTCCTCTTCCATCCTAGAGGAATAAGTCCATGTTAATATTAAACTGAGGAGCGGAGTAGTTCAGTGGAAGAGCACTGAGTTGCTGTGTCGAATGTCCTGGGTTATTGATTATTTAACCTGTTGACGGCCTGAGATGGATCCTATCCTATCCAGTGGGTACTCTATATAGGGTAAATATCTAGGCGGTTGAGCGTGATCTAAGACCAATCCCCCTCCCTGCACATCGGTTGACAATGAAACAGTTGTCTTTACCACGTACTGTGCCAAGGATCCTTAATGCGTTGTAGTGGTACAGTTTTTAATTTAGAGCAAACATCAAAGAACGTATGGATCCTCAAAATAACAACAACAAAAATTAACAAATATATATCATCATTCGCTAAGTTAGTTAGTTCATTTAACGTCACTTTATGCTGCTATGGCTAATCGGACGATGCTACAGTGGGAGCTCTAAATTTTGCCTATCCAGGTTTAATTAGGATAGAGATTATTAACGAGTACCTGACATCGTACAGGCTCGGGACCCCCGCTTAACGTCCCTTCCGAAGGACGGCGTAACTAAGGAATTTTTACTCCCTTAAAAAAATCCTAGGGCCACCTGCCGGACTACGAACCCGCGATCTTGGGTTTAGTAGGTTGTTACGCTAACCACTAGACCACAGGTGACCGTACTTCGCTAAGTTAGCTGAACCCTATATTAGTTGATGAAACGATTACCAAAATATACACATTTCCGAGAATATTAAAAATGGAACGAATGAAAAGTTGTGGCTTAGCTCGAAAAGACAGCATGCAGAACTGATAGAAATTTAATATCATTCTACAAAAATATAACATTAACTTTTTATCAATCACTATATACAACGACATGGGTATGCCCACTGGTCGAGCAGGAAAAAGAAATCATTCACATCAAATTTGCTATATGTGAAATTGCATCTTCAAATCTTACTAATATTATAAATGTAAAAGTTTGTATGTTTGTCTCTCTTTCACGCAAAAACTACTGAATGGATTTGGATGAAACTTTACAGTAATATAGATTATACATCAGAATAACACATAGGCTATAGCAAGCGAGGAATTTGGTATATCCATATTACAGTAAAGTTTCATCCAAATCCATTCAGTAGTTTTTGCGTGAAAGAGTGACAAACATACAAACTTTCACATTTATAATATTAGTATGATAAGATTTGTAGGATATCAAAACAAATAGTTTCACTCCTGTCCTATCTGTTATTTTAAGTACTATCATCATGTGATTTGCCTTTAATTATGTACTATAATGGATTCTCTACAGTACCTAAAAAACTGTCTGGGGGGGCACGTGCCCTCGTGCGCCCCCCAAATTCCTCGCTTGCTATAGCCTATGTGTTATTCTGATGTATAACCTATACATATTACTGTAAAGTTTCATCCAAATCCATTCAGTAGTTTTTGCGTGAAAGAGAGACAAACATACAAACTTTCACATTTATAATATTAGTAAGATGTGAAAGTTTGTATGTTTGTCTCTCTTTCACGCAAAAACTACTGAATGGATTTGGATGAAACTTTACAGTAATATAGGTTATACATCAGAATAACACATAGGCTATAGCAAGCGCGGATTTAGGGGGGAGGGGGCACGTGGGGAGAATCCATTATAGTACATAAATAAAGGAAAATCACATGATAATTGTGGTTAAAATAACAGAAAGGACAGGAGTGAAACTATTTGTTTTGATATCCTACGAATATTATAAATGCGAATGTTTGTTACTCATTCACGCAAAAACTACTGAACGGATTTGGATGAAACTTATTGAATAAAATAGGTTATACATCATAGGCTACATCAAGGGCAGATTTATGTGGGGTCACGTGGGCATGCTCCCCCCCCCCCGTTATAGTACATAATTAAAGACAAATCAGGAACTTAGCCTCTTGAAATTTGTAGGTAGGTTCTTTGTATAGTTTAAGAAAGAAATTTGGATAATTCCACCCGAAGGGTTTCCCTTTTAATATAATGGGGGTTCAAAGGTTGTAGAGAATCCGTCAGTTTTGAAGTTCATGTCGTCTGAAATTATGGATGTACGAGTAACTTATATTTTAAAAAAATAATTAAATTATTTATTTAAAATGATCTTTCACAAAACTTTCTGTGGCAGGCCGAATTCCACGCGAGCGAAGCCGCGGGCATATGCTAGTATAACATAAAATAATATTAAATAAATAAATATTTGTTCATTATAAATAATGCAATATATTCCCTACGAAACAAATAACTGTCGTAATATTTCCTTTGCACGTATAGTTGTACTGACACTCTTTCAATAGCACTGAAGGATCTTCAATAAAAAAAAAAAAATTCTTATTCTAGTAAATTTTATTGACCTTAATAATACTGCTACAATCTACTCCTATCTCATCCAATATATTTATCACATCCAACATATTCAATATATCTACTGACGGAATCCTATATTGAATCAAAGGAACCCCTAAAAGAAAAAGCTTTCAATGGTATGATTTCACGGGCATTCTCGGAAATCTTTATTTTGTTGTAGCTTCTTTCCACCAATAGTCAATTGTTGTAATATTTTTAATATAATCCCAATAAATATATATTCTAGTGTTAACAATTAAAATGTAATAATACAATTTAATTTATTCACGAAATTACGGTAAAACATTAGTAATGATCACTAAAATAGAGCCAAAAACTCAAAAAGAAACACTATTATTTATTATAATGCAATTGGGAAAAACCACAATGCAAAGCCTTATGTTTCAAAAAATACACCTACCTACCAGTCGACGTTTCGCCTATTCAGGCATTATCAAGACACCAAAATCAAAAAGGGGTTATGTGAATCGCATCTCGAAGAAAAAGGTGCAATACATCCCAACGATCAACAGCCCAAACAGGCTCCAAACATGAGACAGCACCCCACCACCAAGACGTTCAACATACAACTGCGTTCAATTACCTGTCTCATAGCCGCCTCTCTTTCTTCATCCCTGATTCTGATCATTTATCGTTTAAAACCTACTAACTGTTGCAATTAATTATTTTTATCTATAGTTAATGTCCACTAAATCCATTTTATATTTTAAATAGTAGAAACTCGTTGAAGTTAAAGTAGTATTTTTTCAATCATTCAATTATCTTTTACATCATTTGCCCTTTTCAAGACACTTTTTTACCCAGAGTCTGAATTTTAGGTACAACTTAAAAAACATTTTGTCGGAGTATTAATAGTAGTTATATTTTTTATTTAATGTTGGATTAAGGACATTTAGATTTTTTATTAATGAAGAACTTACCGAGTATAGGTTTGCGCGTTTGAAAATATTCACAATAGTATTTATAAGGTCCAATCTCTCAAAACATCTCGAGAGCCACCGTTATTACTCTTTTGACTGTTGTATACGTTATTTATGCAACAATGGTGTTCTCTTCCCAATCCAGAGTTAAGTAGTGTAGAGATTATTGTTACATATATCATTATGACTATACAAGTGCTATCTACTGAAAAAAAATCAACAAGTCTGGGTATCTGATATTTATTGTATGAGATAAAAGGCAAATATGCCCTCGAGTTGTCATTCAAATCTAAAAAAATTGTATTTATTTCGGAGATAGCTTGGAAATTCAAGTGATCATTCCTCCTTAGGTGTTTTCATTTCATTAGTTCATAAATTTTGAACAGATATTAATATGTGTATAATATATTATGTATAAATTATGTATTTTATCAATAAATATATGTTTATAGTACAGAATTTTTAGCGCATCAGAAACACTAAGTGGATGAGGCTCTGTCTCGCCATCTTATTTTTAGTGAGCCTCTATGCCCTAATTATTATAATTAATTTTTTCCACTGCCTATCTAATCTTCTTTTTTTTTATAAATAGGATTAGAGATAATATCTGGCTTTTTTTATGACTTTATTATTGGCAATTTTACTAGACCTTGAAATATTTAAATAGAATTAATATAAGCAAATTTATTATATGGGAAAACACGTAGATTTTATACCACCTCCCTTTTATATATATCCCTTAAAAATAGTTATTTTATTTATCGTTGGCATTAAAACTTTAGTATGCTTATTTTACGTCTACACATTTTATTTGTATATATTTCATATTATGATAATATTTGTGGGTGTAAATATTATTATTTTCCAACAAATCTGACTTTCAGTATTTGTATATTTTTTATTTGCATTATTTTAGATTGTTGCATAAGTGTCAAGTGAAATAGACTTTTATATTTAATATCGAATATTTAACAAGAATTATATGTATGTGTATAATTGCACTGCTTCAATCCATGAAGGGTCTTCAGTTCAGTACATGTTAGAGATTACTATATCTAGGATAATGGTTGTACAGGGAGGTGATTTGTCTGGGATGACGCTCAACCGCCTGGTTTCCTCAATCAAGAGGTTGGGTGAGACCCGATAGGTTCCTAAGATCCCACAGGGTCCAATCATTAACAGATTAAATAATTTATCTGCCGTTATTTATATATTTATATTATACTCTAGTATTCATTTAGGTTGATTTCTATAATAATGGGGAAACTAAGTGGATTAAGCACTCAGTAACTCTCAAATATCTCAAGGCCCAGAGTATGAGACCGGCTGTCGCAGATAATTATCACAGAGATTATCACTTATAAGATGATTATTTATTTATTTATTATTGAATTTACACACCATCACACTCTATAAGATCACTCCTTAAAGAGTCTCTCTTAAGTACTTAATTGAGCATGTCCCGGACAAATCAATTCTTTGCCTAAACTTTGGCCTAGATGCATTACTGTTCAAGCCAAGTACTCTCAGTATGGAAAAAGGAATTTCTGATATAGTCAATCAATGTAATCGAATCATCGAAAGAAATAATTGGTTGACGTTTCTCATTCCTACAATAAACTACCAAACACAATTTCTTGTGACTTTCAGATTCTGACTAAGTGTTAATTATTTTGTGGGGAGCGGAGTGGCTAAGTGGTAGAGCACTATATTGCCATGTCGAAAATCCTCGTGACTTTTATTTAGTTTGTTAGCGGCCGGAGAGGGATGATGTGGATCCTGGCCTTTATAAAGTGTGCACTCGAAATAAGGGGGAAAATATGGCTGTTGGGCCTGACCCAGGACAAATCACCTACCTGCACAACCGTTATCTATGAAACAGTACAGTCTCTACCATATACTGAACCCCAGACCCGTTCACGGGTCGTAGTGGCACAGGTTTTTTTAGGTCAATTATTTTGTTATAAATTTTAGAAAATAATTTTTAATTACTGCGACATCTGAAACGGTACTAAATGTAATGAATCTTCCAATGCAACTAAATTTATTAGATAAAATCTAATCTCAACTATTTATCTTGGCATTGTGCCAAGTCTCAGGGTTTACTGCTCAGGGTATGAACTCGTATCATTTAA
Organism: Arma custos; assembly: GCA_037127475.1. Lineage (NCBI taxonomy): Eukaryota > Metazoa > Arthropoda > Insecta > Hemiptera > Pentatomidae > Arma > Arma custos. Next base: position 69,400,280 of record CM073764.1, on the reverse strand, counting down.
AACTGCTTACTAACCGCGAACGGTAATGAGATATAACTATTTTTTTCCTCCTAACTGTATTATTATTTTGATTACTGTCTCTCGCGCTATCTTAATTCGGTCGATAAGTGGAAAAAGACCTTGAGGTTTTATGAAAATCTGTATCTATAAGTGAAACGTAACGTCTTTTTTAGTATTTGAATAATGTTATTAAATGGATCAAAGCTTTATGTTTTCCTGAATACTTTTAAGCCTATAATATAGAAATACTAATTTTTTATTATGACATTGTAGAAGCAATTAATTAAGCCCTTTTAAGGCACCAAGCCTGGCAGATTAGCTTGCGAAACCTTTAGTTAATAACCTGTGATTTTCGAATCTGGCATTTGGGATGCATTGCTCAACTGAATATAAATCCCTCTCTAATGTTAAGACCACTTTTAAGAAAGTCGCTCTCAAGGCCGTTCAAGGTTTGGTATATATCTACTTGACTCTTACATATAATAATAGGGTGATCATTAATAGTTTTTTTTAATATTGTCATAAACAAATGTTACCGAATATTTCATGTTCGACGTCATCCTTTTGGAATGGGATAATTATTGCGAAGGGTTATAGTAACTCCCATTTGAACTGATCTGCCATTGAATAAATCATATGTTGTTTATTTATTTAACGCGACTTTAAGCTGCTTTGGATAATCGGACGATTTGACTGTGGATATCCTAAATCCAGGTATAATTAGAATAGAGATCTTTAACGAATACCTGACACCACACGTGCTCTGGACCACTATTTTACGTTTTCTCCGATATATACCATAACTAAAGATTTTGTATTCTCTTTAAAAATTCCTTCGGCCACCTTCCTTGCTGAGAACCAGTGAACTTGGGAATAGATGGTTGTTATGCTAATCAATACACCCTATTATATTCTTATGGTTATCACACGTCACAAGAGAATTTCTAAATTGGTCATTTCCACTTTAGGACGAGAAAAAACCCAATAGTAATTTTTTTTATAATTTATTTATTGATATTTACAACTGTATTACAATAATACAACAAGTAAATAGGATAAGTGATACATAAGGACATGATAATGACAAGTAGAGAAACTACCCACTGGTAGTACTCTAATCAAGTTCAACTAATAAGGTCATGTGGCCATCTTCTTTTCAGACGCCTCTTAAGAGGGTTTGATTGGTAATGAAGTTTGTTATGAAAGGATAGATACCGGGTTCGGGCCAAATCAGCAACAAAAGGGACATTAAGGTCGTTATGGATTACTTTATTCTTAACAAAATAAGGAGCATTAAGGATTTTACGAACGATTTTGGATTGTAAGGATTGGATGCGAGAGGAATTCGATGGCTTAGCGGAGCCCCAAAGCTCTATTCCGTAAGTCCAAATAGGTCGTATGATGGTCATGTAGCTGAGTCTCAAAAAAAAGTTAATTTGGATTTTTTCCTGAGCGTTTGCCTAGTTATTGTTAAAATAGCCTGAAACGTCGAGCGGTTTCTTGTCTTTTCAGTCTTGTATGATGATTCCAGGTTAATTGTATGTCGAGGTGCAACCCTAATTATCGGATCTGTTACAGGCACCAGTGGGATATTATAAAAGGAAGTATCCCTTCAGTAGAAGGGCAGGAAGTCATTGGTTTCAACCAATGACGTTTACGACGTAAGGTAAAAGTGATTTGATGCGATTTTTGAGAATTTATTTTAATTCTTCAGTTTTGACACCATTCTTCAAGATCATTGATATGGGATTGGAAGCTTTGGGATGGAATAACTGGATTGATGTTGACTGATAATACACATGTATCATCAGCATCCAGTAGTAATTAGATCCTCAATTGTGTGTTTTACTCATAGAACTGTTCACCAATATTAGGCACTTCCTTAAACTATTAGATGTGTGAGTAGATACGTGAGTTAGGCGCCATATTCCTAGTCTTAGTCGATTATTTCCTTTCTTGTTGACTGTCTAAAGCATGTAACTTCTGTTTTTTAAAAATACTTCTTCATGGGGGCATAAGCTAATTTTAATTTATTCTACGATTGCTATTACACACAACTATTTTATTTACTTAATATGATTTTTCCGAGTAGGCTAAAAATGTTTGCAATGTAAAATTTCGGTTTGTTTGAAAGTGCTTTTTCTGTAGGCTGCTTTATCAGACCTCTCATAATTTTCCGGCAATGGCCTGTTATCGAAAAAAAAAACTACTATAATAGTTTAGCTTATGCAGAAGTTGGTGGTTTTTGATTAAGAGTCGTTGATAGATTAGATAAACGTTAAGAGAATCCGGAAAAATTAATTTTGTAGTCACTACCTAAATTCAAAAATGATATTTTAGGATATTGAAAAGTAAAAAAGAGACCTTACATAAATGTTAAGGCCGTGGAAAAATTCCAACGAAAAGCCTTAAGTCTCCAAACTAAAAAATCTTTTTATGATTCATTAGTTGCATTTGAGCCTTCGAGGTGGTGGGATGTTTCTTGGGTGCATCATTCATGTTTTGTTTTGCTGTTATTCTCTTTCTACTCTGAGGATGCCTGAATGGGCGAAATATTGGACAGATAATTTCTATTTCTGTTTTAGTTTTCTTCGGTCTTGATATTTTAGGATTATTATCAATTCATATATTATTGGGAAAATGTTTTTATAGAATATTTCACATTATGTTGAATTCGCTGAGTTGGGACTAACGTTTTAGATAAGTAATCTGTATTTGTACTTGCAATATTTAATTGGTTTTTATAAATAACTTCAGTTATAAAATATTTTCCACTTGTAAAATATGTGTGTCACTTTCCTTTTAAACAACTACTGCCATAATTTATTTTTATTTCATCATGCAAGAGTGTAATAATGCATATAAGTGCGTTATTTTAAAAAGTTATGTTGAACAAATAATTAATTATATGTTGTATAAATTCATCAGTACTAGGATTGTCCTAGTTTTTTAATTATTACAATTTTTTATTACAATTTATTATAATTATATAAGAGAGTAACTGAGGTTTTCTGACGTGATAATAAGACAATAAAACATCTATAAATATATGAAGTAATATTTATATGATTATAACATAAAAATATACCTAATAAAAATTACTGTTTTCCTGAGTCCTATTGGTAAAAACCGCAAAGCGGGATGGAATTCAGGAAAACTAATCACCTCCTGAATCGTTGTGCTAGAAACTACACAGTATCTACCATTCACTGGATTCAAGGCCCTTCTTGCATTGTAGCGGTACGGTTATTTTATTAATAATAATGATATATTTTTATAAAAAATGTATAATAATTTTTTTACCAGTTCAATTAATTTTTTTTTATGATTTATTCAATGCCCGTTTATTTATGTATATAGTTTATGTTATAGTCAACGTAAAATATATTTTATAAATATTTTATTTGAAAAGAAAAGATATGACCAGGACCGGGACTCGAACCCGGGTCTCCCACCTCCCCGTGGTGGTGCCTTAACCATCTCGGCCATCCTGGTTCGCCTCTCGGTCAGTAATATCCCTTCTTTCTACTAATCCTATGTCTCCGTGTTCTCGCAATTTGCGATGTATACACGGGGAGAATGTTAATTGAACATTACTTTTATTTTTGGATCTTGTTGACTTTAAGTCATTAATATTATTATAATTTATTTTATTGTTATATGATATAATTTTTTAAATATTTTATTTGAAAAGAAAAGATATGACCAGGACCGGGACTCGAACCCGGGTCTCCCACCTCAAAACTATATTTAATTTGAAATCAAACATCACTAGGTGCTCTAAGTTGGATTTCGATCAACTGTAGTTATTTAACTGTACTTCAACAATTCGAACAATTTCTTTATAATTCATTATTAATCACCTAAGTCTTACATCCTTAAACAACCATACAAAAAAATATGCGGTTTAAATAATGTATATTTAAAACAGTTCCCCTGTTTCAATGATATATCAGAATTTCATTCAATTAATTTGTTTGCACTTACAACACAATAAATAAGCAAGAAGAAAAGTTTTAATTTGTCAGTAGTCACTAACTTTCATAACTCATAAGGAATGTCAAGAAAAAAATGAAAAATGTAAATTAAAAAAAAAAATAATACAATATAATTTATGATTACCTTTTTTTTCAGCGTGAGCCATTTTATTCGTATTTAATGGAGAAGCATTGACTATCAAAGGCCCGGCAACCTTCTACTAATCCCGTCTAACACACGGTGTAATTAACTCGTGTTATCTTTATAAGGTCGAATATTAATGTGTAGAAGTGGAACGAAGGAGTCATTTATTACTAAACTAAATCAAACTACAATATTACTTAAAAAATAATTAAAGGATTAGTTTAAGAATAGTTGAGGCTAAAATTTATTGTTATAAATAGTTAAAGAAATTAAGTTTAATAAAAAAAAATTGTCCACAACAAAAAAAGAGTCCATGTTTTCAATTGGTTTAAATTCTTGAGAAGTATAAGTACCTCTGAGTTGCTCTGGTTAATATCTCAGGTTCAAATCCGGCTTTGAAAAATAGATTATTTAATCTGTTAACAGCGGTAGACCCTACCTGGGTTTACTCAGTGCCTTAACCATCTCGGCCATCCTGGTTCGCCTCTCGGTCAGTAATATCCCTTCTTTCTACTAATCCTATGTCTCCGTGTTCTCGCAATTTGCGATGTATACACGGGGAGAATGTTAATTGAACATTACTTTTATTTTTGGATCTTGTTGACTTTAAGTCATTAATATTATTATAATTTATTTTATTGTTATATGATATAATTTTTTAAATATTTTATTTGAAAAGAAAAGATATGACCAGGACCGGGACTCGAACCCGGGTCTCCCACCTCTCCGTGGTGGTGCCTTGACCATTTCGGCCATCCTGGTTCGCCTCTCGGTCAGTCATATCCCTTCTTTCTACTAATCCTATGTCTCCGTGTTCTCGCAATTTGCGATGTATACACGGGGAGAATGTTAATTGAACATTACTTTTATTTTTGGATCTTGTTGACTTTAAGTCATTAATATTATTATAATTTATTTTATTGTTATATGATATAATTTTTTAAATATTTTATTTGAAAAGAAAAGATATGACCAGGACCGGGACTCGAACCCGGGTCTCCCACCTCAAAACTATATTTAATTTGAAATCAAACATCACTAGGTGCTCTAAGTTGGATTTCGATCAACTGTAGTTATTTAACTGTACTTCAACAATTCGAACAATTTCTTTATAATTCATTATTAATCACCTAAGTCTTACATCCTTAAACAACCATACAAAAAAATATGCGGTTTAAATAATGTATATTTAAAACAGTTCCCCTGTTTCAATGATATATCAGAATTTCATTCAATTAATTTGTTTGCACTTACAACACAATAAATAAGCAAGAAGAAAAGTTTTAATTTGTCAGTAGTCACTAACTTTCATAACTCATAAGGAATGTCAAGAAAAAAATGAAAAATGTAAATTAAAAAAAAAAATAATACAATGTAATTTATGATTACCTTTTTTTTCAGCGTGAGCCATTTTATTCGTATTTAATGGAGAAGCATTGACTATCAAAGGCCCGGCAACCTTCTACTAATCCCGTCTAACACACGGTGTATTTAACTCGTGTTATCTTTATAAGGTCGAATATTAATGTGTAGAAGTGGAACGAAGGAGTCATTTATTACTAAACTAAATCAAACTACAATATTACTTAAAAAATAATTAAAGGATTAGTTTAAGAATAGTTGAGGCTAAAATTTATTGTTATAAATAGTTAAAGAAATTAAGTTTAATAAAAAAAAATTGTCCACAACAAAAAAAGAGTCCATGTTTTCAATTGGTTTAAATTCTTGAGAAGTATAAGTACCTCTGAGTTGCTCTGGTTAATATCTCAGGTTCAAATCCGGCTTTGAAAAATAGATTATTTAATCTGTTAACAGCGGTAGACCCTACCTGGGTTTACTCAGCCTCTATAAAGTGGGTACCTTTATTGGGAGGAAAATTGGTCGAGCAGATCTCGAACTAGTCAACTCCTCTGCACTTTTCTCTATTGTACTTGTCTGCATTATTATTTCTGGTCTATCATTCGAAATGGGTAAGAGTAAAAAGCCTAAACCTCTACTGTGTTGTTATTGGCTAACCTCAGTAAACTTCTTCTACCTGTAGAGTTTTGAAAACACAAATAATTATCCTTACCGTGAAGTTATTGACGTCCTACATTTTACATAATGATATTAACGGTTTATTTCCGTTTTATAATTGTTTAGAACCTGTCTTCTACAATAATCACTAGTGGTTATTGTTAATTGCATATTATTATTAATGTAAGTGAAGTAACCTTCTGCATTGATCATTTTGGTCACAATGGGGGAGCTTAAAGTTCAGAGTCTTCACTCTCGCCGCTTTGACCTTTACAATGAGCGTCATCGTATCGTCATCTGATGTTTCCCTCCATCCAATTTTCTCTTCTTGAGACTTCTCTTCATTTATCTATAGTTCCTCTTATATTTCTCTTATCAGTTAGAAATTGATGGTAGTCGAATACCGAAAAAAAAATCATTCCTAGTCATTTCCTATCTAGAAAACAGCGAATTAAACACTTTGATTAAATAATAATATTCAAGGAAGAATCTTAGTTCCATATGAAAATGGATAATTTCATTCTATTAAGTTTCAAGGAATAATATTACTTCTATGTGGAAATAAGGAGTTATATTTAGTATTATATATGGAATAACATGTTCTGATGTTTGATGAATGCATATTTTATCTTCTATTTTATACAGTATGTTTTATTGTAGATGCTGATGATGACAGGGATTATTAATCTTATGCTTTCATAAAATAATAATAATGATGCTAGTTATTTCACTTTTTTCATAAAAATAAAAACTGTCGAATAAAAGAGTTTATTGAAAATGATTTAAGAAATTTGGAGCATGGTGGCTCATTGTGCAGTGTTGCTTAACTGAAGGTTCTTGCTAAGGCTATAGCATATTAATTAAGTAATCCGTTAAAAGCCACGAATAGGCCCTGTGGGATCTACAGACTCCCCTGTGGCTAATCCAGTCTCGAAAGTAGCTACCCTGAATTGGGGGAAAAATCTGACGGTTGAGCATGATTTCGGCCGAATCACCTCCCTGCTCAACCGTTTTCGTTGAAACAGTAGTCTCTACTATATACTGAGTCCAAGACCTCTAATGGGTTGTAGTAGTACATACAAAAATACAATGCAAATTTGCATAATAACGTCCTTCAATTTCATAGCGTGTATAATGAGTATCGGCATCTTATGCATTGCGATAATAAAGAACTTGGGCGTTGATAAGGGAATTGGGTCATGAAAATAAACAAAAGGTAAACTGATATTAAAACTCAAGTTGTTTGACGTGAAAAAAACTCATTTCTTTAACTTGTCAGACATATATAATTTCAGTAATAACACCATAGCCATTGAAATAGATCTCTACAATTCTTTGAGGGCTATTCCGTGATTAGGTTAGAATATAGGGAGGGGATATGTATGCTGGTTGTGAAATTGTGTCATGAAATAATATTAAGGTTAAACTGAATAATAAAATAAATAAAAATAACTGTTAGGCCTGCATATTTTAATATCATCGTATTCATCATAGTCATTGCCTAAAATTGTGCTATTTAGTGATTAGGTTCGAATCACAACAAATGGAATCAGGGCTGGATAGAATACCGAGATGTTGTAGGGATGATAGCGTTAGGTCTTTCTTATCTTGTAGATGTAGGTTTTTAGGTCATTAGGCAATATTGTTAGTCCGATTCCTCTGTTTATAAGTATCATTTAACTACAAATTATTATAATTTTCAATGAAATCTCAACAGGAATGAAATAAATAAATAGATATCTACGGCTTTGAACGTATAAACATGCTAAAACTGAAGTAAATGTTGAACGCTAGTAAAAAAGGTTTTTTAATTTAAATTTTTTAAATTTAATTAATTTTTTACAGAATTTATTCGTTAAATCATTTGTCTATACTGTATTTAATAATTACCTCGTTAAAGGCAGTTGTTAGACTTAGTGATATTTGCGCTTCCAGGATGGGCTTTCTCTTTAATTACTTCTTAACAGCATCTAAAATAAATTGTTTATTTTTTGTTTCGTCCTAAAAACCTTGCATCTACACTTGTTTCTCTTGTCCCATTTGTTTTCTTTCAAGTTAAATTCTGGAGGTCGGGATAGATAAGTGTGAAGAGCGCTGAGCTGATGTGTTGGAGATCCCGTGATCAAACCCCGGCTGGCAGATAAATTATTTAGACTGTTAATAGCCGTATATAGAGTTTGTGTGATCCGTACATCACACCTATCGTGATCGATCAATCCTAACGCAATCCTCCCACATACGCCTTGTTTTACCCCTCAGACGCTTCCCATTCGGTACAGCTCCTGTTAACATCTTTAGAATTCGTTCGTTACTAAGCCCAGCAACTTTACAGATCCATCTTAATCTTAGCGACGCTATCACCTGAATAATATTTACCGGATGTATGCTTCGTAATTCCCTATAAAATACTAGTATAAATTTATCAGCTTTGTGACTGTCTTCTTTCTTAGTTGTAAGATAGCATGTAAGATAGTAATTATTATTAGGCATTACGACATAATAAGAGTACAATAAAACGCCTATAAATATCAGTTATGTTTATATGATTACGTACATAAAAATACGCCTTTTATTGGCTTCCTGAATAAATCCTATAGGTGAAAACCACAAAGACGTGCTGGAATTCAGGAAATGCTAGAGGGGAACATATGGCATTGCGGCTTCTCGCATCGCTTGTTATCTGTTGGAAATATTCAGAGCATTCGTATAGTTGGTATCTTTAATACTTATTCTAGTTACGAATTTCATTTTATTATTTACTTTTTGAATTTTAAGTATATATTTTGAATGATATTAGTTGGCCTTATATATATATCCAGGAAGAAAATGGTCCTGGTGGATGGAAAAAGAAATATCTTAAATAGGAAGAACTGTTTATGGGAAAGCCAATGGATTCACATTGTAGGTCTTCTTCAAGTCAAGAGATGAGTTTAATTACTGACAGTTAACCAGTTAAACCTTGACCCCGCTGCAAGCCCTGAAGAAGACCTGCAATGTGGGTCGAAACATTGACTTTCCAATCAGCAGTTCTCTCTATTTAAGAGAATTTTATTTACCTATACCCGGACCATTTTCGTCTTCTTAAAATTTCTCTATTTTATTAATTCATTGCAATTTTATATCTTCATTCCTGCATTTTGAAAATTCATTTTAAGATATGAAAAAAAAAAACAACTGAAATCCATGGAAGATCTTGGATTCTGAACAATGTAGAGACTGATCTGTTTATATGTCAACGGTTTTGCAGGTATGTGATTTGTCCGAGACTCAATCGCTAGGTTTTTCCACGATTGAGCCACTTTACAGAGGCTGGATGAACCCCAGAAGGATCTTTCCGTCCCCATATACTACAGGATCCATCCCAGGTTTTTAACAGATTAATTAAATTATCTTCCACAGCTGGTTTTGAACCCGGCCCCATTAGCTCATCAACTCAGCGCTTTACTGACCGAGCTTAAGAAGGGATTTTTGGAAAGGAATTCAAGAAATGAACTGTTTAATATTGTTCTTATTATTCTTTGAGAGCATCAAATTTATATTTTTATTTCCGTGACAACAGTAATTTTTCTCGCACTCTCCTAACTAGCCTAGATTAAACAATATTACCATTAATTTCTCTAGTTTTATCTTCTTTAATTTTCTTAAATGATTTTATCTATTTTTATTACTGATTCGCAAACATATTATTTCATAAATAAACTAAAAATATGAGATGATCTCTGCCTTGTAAAGATGTCATTTTAAAATATCACTGGGAGATGAAGATCTAATTTTTATTGAAGCCAAACATGTCCATTTATTGAGATATGTATATTATGCTTAATGTATGGGGTTTACACATAAGACATGTGTCCTAGTTCATAGAACTAGGAAATGCTTTTATTGAAAAACTGTAGGGAAAATGGCTCAAGAGAAGAGGAAAAATGCTAAGAATAGAACGTTTGTTAAAGAACTCATGAAACATTTATTCTATAAGGGAAAAAAGGGCTGAAAATAAACTTTGCAAAGTGATTTCATCCCTAGGGGGTTGGTAGGGAGAGGGCTTTAGGCCCGGGATAGTTCACACAAATCTCAATTTCCCTTGGCAAAGGAAAGCTTAGTTCCTGTTTACCGATTGGTAAAAAAAAACTCTGGCGTTGTTCTATTTACTTTATTTGCCCACTTTGTTTATTTTATTGGTCAAATTAAATAATTTATTAATTTATACTTGTTTACCCCCTTCTGTTTAAAATTCCTTATTTTAATCGAATTGGAAGAGAAAATGTTAACTTTGACTATGACCACTATGACATATGGTCTGTTGACAATGATAAGCAACGTTCAATGAATTCAGGAAGATATATTCACCGCTATTTTCGTCAATGAAATTATATGCAGATTTGATATATGTTTTTGTCACAGTACTGACGCTGTGCACCATTTGAAGAACTCTTCTTTGTTTTGTTTTCTTTTATGTTTTTTGTTTTTTTTTACAATATTGAAGGGGATGCGGAGTAGCTGTGTAGAGTACTGAGTTGCTATGATGAAGTCTCCGGGTTCAAATCCGGCTAACAGATAAATCACTTAATCTATAACCAGGGATGTACACACCCTAGGGTTCCCCAATCCTCTGTAAAGGGGCTAACCTTAATTGGGGAGAACATTTTGCGGTTAGGTAATTCACCTGCCAATCCAATCGTTGTCCTAGAAGCAGTTGAGCCTCTACTTTTTACTGAGCCCAAAATTTTTTGTTGTTTGAAGTGGTGCTGCTGGCTTTTTGTTTTGTTTTTACAATATTGAAGCGTACAGTTGGTTAAATTCCAAAATATGGGTAAGAAAAACATTCAATTTTCCAATAGCGAAGATGATTACTGTCACCTCAAGACTGACGTTTAGCTGATTAATAATATAATTAATATCACTTATAAATTATAAATAAATTGTTGTATAAGGGCTCAGGTACATGAGGAGGAAATGGCTATTGGTACCTGAAGACGACTCGATCCGCCGTCAATGCCCTCGTCGGTTCCGGTACTGTAATTCCTTCGTTTCGCTTAAACATTTTTGTTAATTGGTTTCTAAGTAGTAACATTATCAATTAATTTATTTAGTACAATCATTTGGTATGTTCTCCTGCTTTCAGTGTCTCCTCCTTAATGAATTAAACAAAATATTATAAAATCTGATACTGCTGCTACTTATGAAGAGGGTTCAGTATATGGGAAGTGATTTAAAGAAACAAAACAAAAAACCTGAACCAGTACAACGGTCTAGGGGTTCAGTGTATGGTAGAGACTGTATTATTGAATGGACAACGGTTCTGCAGGGAGGTGATCCGTCTCCGGCCTAAATAAAAGTTCTAAAAACAGAACAGACTAAATAAAAGTTTTGCCTGCAGCGGGATTTGAACCATGGCATGACATAGCAACTCGGTGCAGATATAAATTAAGAAGACCTATTTCATAGAGGCTGGGCGTGCTCCTGTAAGGTCTGTAGATCCCTCAGGGTCTATCCGTGGTTATTAACAGACTGAATAATTTGTTTACTTTTGTTAAATTTGAATCCGGTTCCTTCATCATAGCAGCTCGGCATGCTACGCACTGAGCTTACCCTGCCCCCGAATAATATTTATTTGTTCTTTTAATAATAAATGAAGCCAGAGTTACGTTCATCTGTGGTCTAGTGTTAATCGTAACAAACTACTAAGCCCAAGATCGCAGGTTCTTAGCCCGGCAGGCGGCCCTAGGATTTTTTTAAAGGAGTAAAAAATCCTTAGTTACGCCGTCCTTCGGAAGGGATGTTAAGGGGGGGTTCCCGAGCCTGTACGATGCCAGGTACTCGTTAAAAATCCCTATCCTAATTGAACCTGGATAGCCAACATTTAGAGCTCCCACTGGAGCACCGTCCGATTAGCCATAGCAGCATGAAGTAACTTTAAATGAACAATAAACAACAAGACAGGGTTTGTATTATCGGTCAGTAAATAACATTACATAACTTCGAATTTACTAATAGCTGAGAAATTTAAAAGCATATTTTATGCTTTAAATAACTTGAAGTTTTAGCCTTAGTTGGTCTAAGTTTGAGCTTGTTGATATTTCTGCTTAACCAGCTACTTAGCTCTTAAGGGTGGGTAAGAAATCGATTTATTGAATAGTGACTCAGGTGGAAGAACGTAGTTTGTCTTTTATGATTTCCAAGTACCTCTATAGTCTGTAGTTTAATTTTATGTTCCCATGTATGAATATTAGTATATTTTAACAACAACTAGAAAATCAAGTCTACATTACAATATGTAATAATCTTGACACAATAAAGCATTTATATTAATAAAAATAACTTTTGTCTTGTTGAAATTGGCAAACTGGAATACTACTTTACGTAATGCATTATAGAAAATTCTTTTAATTAAAATTAAATTATTTTTAAACAGTTTTATAAAAAAAATTAAGTTTACAAATTTAATTTTAAATATACTAGGTAAACCTTATGAACTATTTGCCTTGAAACTGCTTGGTATCTCTTACTGCATGATATAGGAATCATGCTAAAAATAAAATCTACATTTTGTCTACAATTATGATTCCCATTATTTTTTTTTATATAGCAGTATAAAGATATTTTAGTTTTTATTTGATCCGAGATCATTTCCTGCATCACCGTTTTATTGTTAGGTAACCAGACGCACAGAGCCATCTGATTTTCACAATTATTTTCTCAGTATTATAATAATGCTGCAATTTAGTTTGTTTTATTTTTTATTAATTGTTATAATTTTTAAATATTTTTATTTGAAAGAGATTTCAAGTTCTCGTATATTTTTTTCTTTGGTTTTTAATTTTTATCCTTCTCAAATTACCTAATGAACTTAGTGTGTGTGTGTGTGTGTGTGTGTGTGTGTGTGTGTGTGTGTGTGTGTGTGTGTGTGTGTGTGTGTGTGTGTGTGTGTGTGTGCGTGCGTGCGTGCGTGCGTGCGTGCGTGAGTGCGTGCGTGCGTGGGTGCGTGCGTGCGTGCGTGCGTGCGTGTGGGTGTGCGTGCGTGCGTGCGTGCGTATGTGTGTGTGTGTCTGTGTTGTACTTAGGAAATCGTAGTACTTGGGAGTATTATTCTTGTAGTCATAAGTGGCTAAGTAATGCATTGGCTTGAAATGGATTATTCCTTTCATTACATTTATTATAATGCAATTGGGAAAAACCACAATGCAAAGCCTTATGTTTCAAAAAATACACCTACTTACCAGTCGACGTTTCGCCTATTCAGCAGCAGTTGTATGTTGAACGTCTTGGTAGTAGGGTGCTGTCTCATGTTTGGAGCCTGTTTGGGCTGTTGATCGTTGGGATGTATTGCACTTTTTTCTTCGAGATGCGATTCACATAACCCCTTTTTGATTTTGGTGTCTTGATAATGCCTGAATAGGCGAAACGTCGACTGGTAAGTAGGTGTATTTTTTGAAACATAAGGCTTTGCATTGTGGTTTTTCCCAATTGCATTATAATAAATAATAGTGTTTCTTTTTGAGTTTTTGGCTCTATTTTAGTGATTACATTTATAATATTTTTCAAGTCATTACAAGAATGATACGTTTCCGCATCTCTCAGTAAAATTAATGCTAGACAAAATTCGACTAAATAGGTAGATTTGTGTATTTCACTAAAGATGGTTTCATAACCTATTTTCAATTCCCCATATATCAAGTAACACTTGTTACAGCACACCAGCATAGATGATTTAACTTTCCATTTTTTTAGATATTTTTTTTCATTTTAAAAAGTAAATTAATTAGACTATAGTTGACGGTAAGTCGAATACTATTTCATTTTTCTTCAATTATTTATCGAAACGTTGGAATTTTTACAACAGTTGTAGGTAGGCTGGAGGAGAAAGTGGTGAATTGTTCCGTTAGTTCGGACTGTATCGAAATAGACTCTCTAATACTAAACGCTTTAGGCTATCAGTTTTTCGGCTTTTTAGTGTTTTCTCCTTTTAGTTTTTTCCTTGTTTGTCTTTAATATTACATGGGAAATGTTTTATAACGGGGTTCATTGCCTTGGAATCAAAACAGAGATATTATAACAGTTTGAGAATTCAAATTATTTGTTTATTTTAACGTCACTTTATGCTACAGTGGGTGCTCTTAATTTTGTCTATCCAGGTTTAATTAGGATAGGGATTTTTAACGAGTACCTGGCATCGTACAGGCTCTGGACTTTCAGGAAAATTTTTTATTTTTCCAACATTTTTTGTTCACATACGTCTGTTTGTGGTTTCCTTACACACGCTTTGGTGTACGGTTGATTTTTCTTAGGAACGCAAACGACCAAGTCGGGAGTTGAGGAAGAAAGTTCCTGTGTCTTGTTTCTTTCAGGCTACTGCAACACTTACTACACAAATGCCTTTAGCTCCCAATTAATTAGTAAAGACTCATATACTTAACTATTACAGGACCTATTTGGACTTACGGATAAAGAGCTTTGGGGCTCCACTAAGCCATGGTATTCCTCCCGTATCCAATCCTTACATTCCAAAATCCTTCGTAAAATCCTCAATTCTCCTTATTTTGTTACGAATAAAGTCATCCATAATATTCTATTTATTGGTGATTTGGCCCGAACCCGATACCAGTCTTTTATTGAAATTTTTTTTCCCATTCAAACCCACTAGTTTCCAACCTCGCTACTTCTTCAATTCTCGATAATTTTGCGAGGAGTCTGAAAAGAAGATGGACTCGTGACCTTTTAAGGTTTCCCTACATGTTTACATAAAATGTTTCCCTACTTGTCTTTACCCATCACTTGTATTGTTATAATTAATAAAAAAAGAAAATTATTGTGTTCCTTGAGGTTTAGATAGTTACTACAATTGACGCATTATTATAGTTTCTCGTCATATTGGATTATGAGGTGTGATTTATATGTAGTGGTCATTGACTATAAATCACTACGTGTTTGCTGGCAATTAATTATGAATCTTCTTATCTCTTGATAAGCTCTCGATGAAATGCGTTACCGTTGAGTTAGCATTTTCCTTTCACTTACTTCCATGCACTTATGATTTGTTGCATTATCCGCATTATCTTTTATATATCTGAAGGTTGCCGCATAACCTCCCATCCTCTTTATTTAATTAATTAATCTGAATATTATATATCGTGTTATTTTGCTTTTTTATTTATTTGTTATCTGGTTCGCAGGTTGTCCCTTCGAGTTGAGTTCCAACTAGTTTTAAATGTTTATTTGTTTCATTTTTAATATTTTCCAAAAATATATGTTATAGAGAGCTTTATTATGAAAAAAAAGAGTGTAATATATGGGTAATGAGTAGATTTCGGTAATAATATCACATGAAATAAAATTTTCAACTAACATTTCGAAGTAGATGTTGAAACGCTCATTTCTAGATGGAATGATCATCGAAGTATACACATTTCTCATAATTAAATTAAATCCTCTTTTATACTAATGCTCATGATAACTTGTATTTTTGTAACATATTAAAAAGGAAACGGATGAAAAGTTGAAACTTGTGACTCAAGGCGACAACCTGTGGTATAATTAACATTTATTTTATACACATTATTTAGCTTTTAGTCTAATTTTGCTTTGTCTGTAAAAGGTACTCTTTTTTCAGCTGTCTGTTAAAAGGATTCAGACATTTTTATTGAATTTTTTGAGAATAACTAGAAGGGCCTAGTATTAGACCAAATATTTAAATAAGGTACATTTCAACATTTATTTTATTTAAATTCGTAAAAAATCAATCAATCAAACTCACTTTGTTACGAACTAATAAGTTTTCTATTTAAGGAAGAGTTTTAATCTTTCGAAAAAGTCAGTTAGTCTTAGTAAATATTTTTAGTTTGTTTTTTATTCATTTAATGTCACTTTATCATCTGGGTAATCTGATCACGTTAAAGTGAAAGTCCAAAATTCTGCCTTACCAGTTATAATTAGGATATGGAGTGACAGCACTCGAGAATTCCATTTTACATCCCCTCCGAACCAGGCCGGCGTTACCAAGGATTTTTTACTTCCTTTTAAAAAATCCTTACCTTATACCATCTGCCGGGTTACGAACTCGTGGTCTTGGAATAGAAGTGTGAAAGGTTAACTTACACCACACGTTAAATATTTTGAGTGTATTGGTATTTTTAGTCTATTATGCTTTATAATTTATTTCTGTCTTCTGTTTGATATTTTTTTTAATGCATTCCTCCATTCTTTCTTAATTATTAAGAAGAGGTCGTGGCTTTTTTCTTAGTTGTTAAGAAAAAATCCACTTACAGCAATCCCCACTCTTTGCTTAACTGTTTCCCAGTAAAGCGTTCGTAAACTTTCTATATACATATCACCTCTTATTTGCTTGATGTAGTTGAACATATTTTTGAACATAAGCCATCATTTGTTTATAAAACTATTAATTACTTTGTTATTTCAACTATCTCAGGTGCTAATAAAACATTCCTGAACTTTTTTTTTTTTAATGTTTCTCAATTTTCCAAGTTAATAGTAAAAAATAAGTTAATTAAATATAAAATCAGTATTGTTCATTATATTTTTTTTATTTAGTTTTTTCTTCCCGTGGAATCATTAATGTTGTAATCCTAAGTTATCTGACTGAACCAGGTGTGTAGCCGACACCTGCTCGAGATCTTGGCCCCTTGGCAAATCGTTAGTGACTCATCTTCTGAGCAGGTAGTCAGAACGTCAATGTCCAAATTCTTCTGAAGCCTGCCTCTTTTAAGATTTATTATAAACTCAAGAGAGATTATTGCTTTAAATATCCCCACTTTTAATATATTTATTTATTTTTGGTTCGTTTGTGACTTAAGTTCTCTGAATGTCTCCTCAATTTATTTATTTTTTAGTTTACGCCCACATCGGAGCACTTGAATCAATCCATGTACATTGTAGTCTTTTAAATATTAGCTGTGATGCTTTTGTATCCTCCTCTTCTTTTCACAATTCTTCTTCATTCTTTCAGACATGACTGTTCTTTCTTTATCCGTAATGGTGTATTGTTTCCGTGCAACAGATTTTAATTTAAGTTTCGTATCCCTACTCTTCAGAATCTTCTTCTCTTTTCTGTCTCCAATTAAATTTAACTCTTTTAAATCCTCCTGAACCTTTTATGAACCAGTTGTCCTTGGTTTTATTTTTCCAAAAGTCGTTGAATAATTTTACGTCTGTATTCTTACAATACAAGTACATACAATGACTGAGGCCTAATGGTATGGATAAACGAAGATAGAAAAACTACCCAGAGGCAGTACCTTTTAAATTCAACTTAAAAGGTCACGAGGCCATCTTTTCAGACGCCACGGACGATTATCATGAATTGAAGAGTTTGCTAGTTAGAAACTATTGGGTTTGAATGGGAATGAAGTTTGTCATGAAAGGACAAGGACCTATATTGGATTCAGACAGATAGGACGGTATATGTTCCGCAGGTTGTCTCTCCGAATGGAGTTACAAGTTTTATTTTGGGCAATGAGTAGATGTCGGTCATTATTTCATCAAGAAATAAAAGTTTTAACTAACATTTCGAAATGTAGATGTTTTACATTTGTTGAAACGTTTATTTATGGATGAAATGGTTACTAAAGTATACACATTACCCATAATTACATTCTCTTTTCCATACTGAAGCTCATGACAGCTTGTATTTTTGAAAAATATTAACAGGGAAACGAATGAAAAGTTAAAGTTCTTTGTGACTCGACAGCAACTTGCGGAATAATTACCAATGGGACATTGAGGTCATTATGGGTGACATTAACCTTTACAAAGTAAGGATCATTAAGGATTGGAATGATGATGGATTAAGGGTTGGAAGGATTGGCTCGACTTTACGAGAGGAATTCGTACAGTGGAGCCAAAAACTCTACAATGTAAGCCCAAATTGGTTTTATAATAGTCATGTACATGAGTCTTTTCTTATTTATAGGGAGCTTAGAGCGTTTTTATAGTAAATGTTGTGAATTAGCCTGAAAAATCATAGCTAAAATTTAAAACAGACTTGCTAAGATTTTTAGTATATCCTGGAATAAATGTTCTCTCTCTCTCTCTCTCTCTCTCTCTCTCTCTCTCTCTCTCTCTCTCTCTCTCTCTCTCTCTCTCACTCTCTCTCTCACTCTCTCTCTCTCTCTCTCTCTCTCTCTCTCTATATATATATATATATATATATATATATATATATCTTTCTCTCTCACCCACACTCTCTCTCACTCTCTCTCTCTCTCTATATATATATATAATGAGTCGGACAGAGGCAGGTCGACTATCTGCTGGAGGCGTAAGTAGATGTATTAGATGTCCTTAAATGGGAGAGTCAATGTCGCCATGTTTCCCCTCTCTGGTCTCTGGCGATATTCCTGTGGGTTGGTGTCTAACCTCTGCTTATTCCTTTGGTCTTGGGAAACACCTTGTAGTTATTCAAGGATTTTTCGAAAATGTTACCTATATCCTTTAAAAAATAGACCAAAAACAATAACCTGATTAGAACTACACGCAACCTTAGTGATTTCGACCAACTGCCAACTCAACCTACGATTTTTGAGCACTATAAATTTTATTCTTTCAAACATTTCATCAACTAGTGTAATTTGGGACAACTGTAGGAAATCGATTTTGACGCTTTACACGAAATATCATAGGTTTTATAGTTTATGATTCATAAAATATTTAATTATGAACTCGACAGTATTCATTAATAAATTAAATATCTTGTCAAGGACATAATTTTTTTCACTTGATTAGAATTTTTTTATAGTAGTAATATTAGGACTGTTGTACGGGAAAACGTTAGTACGAAAAGTTTTATTAAAAATAATTTTAAAATTCCCTTTTAATTTTAATACTAATTTCTTTACTGATTATTCTAAAAATTTTCTTGTCGATAATTTATTTATTAATTCGACTTTTCCTTTTTTTTTCGATTACACCACAATAGTTACAACATTATATACAATAGAAGTAATCTACTTTTGTACCTTGTTTGATCCATTAGTCACATTTTTATATATTATTTTACTTAATTTTATTATATTATATTTTTCTCTATTCCAATTATTTCAGTTTTGAAGAGTTTTGTAATTGATTAATATCGAGTATCCCACAACTTATTAAAATTATCATTTTTGCTTTCTTTATCATTTCCAGTTAATCTAATAGCCACATCTTTCAACAAATAGATATTGCATTAAATTCACTCTATACTATTTTCCTAGAACTCTTTGAAGAATGATTCATAATTCATCTAGTATTCAATTTTCTAACTCCCCTCCATGCGTCATCGTGGCAATGATGAGAAAATTGTTGAAAAATTTCCATCACGCGTAGTTAGTAACTTAAGTTCTGTGGTATACATTAGTCCTATATAAATAATAAGTTAAATTGAACTGTTTTGGTTGACTCTTTAATGACTAAGAAGTTCGAAGTAGTGAGTTACCATTCAATCTTGAGCAAAAAATCTTCTTTTGTCTAAATCTTTTTAACTTTTAATCGGTAAAGTTCTATATGCATCTCTCTTATATATTCGAATATATCTCAGTAATGTATTCAAATATTCGTTGTGTTATTCTGTTAATTATCAATCGGAAATTTTTATTTTTATGTTGTACTTGAAGCGTACCACACTTAACTTTTTCTATATTGTTATCAGATAATTTGTTTTTAAATTTATAATTTATGCTATTAATAATCAATAGTTTTTCATTTTTAATTTTTTTAACAGTCTTTGTTATTTTTAATTAATCTTACTCCGTTTATTTAATTTATTATTAATAAAAAGCTTTGCTATAAATTATAATTTTCTTTATGAATTTTATTTTTTCGTAGAATGAAGTACTCAAGATATAATAAATTATTGAATATGTATAAATAAATAAAAACGCTGCGCGTGAGAGTAGACATAAAATATATAACAACCAGTATTATTTAAAAAAAATGTGGAATGCTTTATTACTTCTAACCTTTACTTAAATACCCTCAATGACTTGTTTTCTGAGTTTTCTATTTATATATACCGAAATAAAGCTCCTCGTTATGAAAATAGATTTCTTTAATGTACGAAAATGTTTTAATTTAATAGAAATAATTATTATAGTTAGGCAATTTGTAGAACCTATTTTATTAACAACTTTTTTTATTACTAGTGAGTGGTATTTGAGATTTCCAGGTACGAAGCTTATTTAGCGCCTGTTTAGTGTTCTAGACTTGTAGAGCTTTAGTTAATAAAAAGAAAATTCAAATTATATTTATGTATTGTGTGAATTATTTTAATAGAAATAACTTAATGATCGCAGTTAGGCAATTCTTCGATCCTATTTTATTACCAACTTTCTTATTGTTGGTGTTATTTGTTATTTCCTGGGATGGTGTATTTTTTAATGCGGGTATTTGAATGCCTCTATATTTGTGTAGTCTTGTAGAGTTGTAGTTAATATTAAGTTACGCTCTAGTATAGGCTAAAATAGTTTTCTGTAATTTACGAAAATATTTTAATAATTTAGAAATAATGATTGCAGTCTGACCATTCTCAACTCCTATTTTATTTATAACTTTATTAATGCTAGTGGTATTTGTAATTTGCCGGGATTTCACC
This sequence comes from Arma custos, assembly GCA_037127475.1. Classification (NCBI taxonomy): domain Eukaryota; kingdom Metazoa; phylum Arthropoda; class Insecta; order Hemiptera; family Pentatomidae; genus Arma; species Arma custos. The sequence continues at coordinate 69,379,561 of CM073764.1, read as the reverse complement.
ACTCTTTATTTAGTGGTGATATTTGAGTGCCTCATTAGTGATGTTGAGTAGAGTTGTAGTTACTAGGATTACACTCTAGTATAGGTTAAAATAGATCACTATTAATGTACTAAAATGTTTTAATGAAATAGAAAATATGATAACACAACATTCTTAGCAATTAAATGATTCATTAATTAATAACTTCATTATTTCTTGTGGTTTTTGTGATTTCCTGGGATAGTGTTTATTTAGTGGTGATATTTGAGTGCCACTCTAATAGTGTAGTGTTGTAGTGCTGTAGTTAGTAAAAAGTAGAATTACTCTCTACTATAGGCTAATTTGACTCCATTGTTAGATCGATCGTGGGTCTATCACGCGATGTTTCTTTCGTCTATTTATACCCTAAATCCATTTATATCCACCTCGATTGGTCCCCCTTTAACGATATACGTTGCTTATCTAATGTACTTTATATAAAGCCTTTTCATACATTTTCTCATAATTTTCTTTTTGCTCGAAATTCCTTTTTTTGTCTCTTGTTTTTAATCTTATTTCCGCGGTCAACCAAGCTGTCTTAATTAATATATATGCTACAACAACTAAATAACGAAATTGCATCATCCTTAAAAACTATTAATTATACTATGATGAGATAAAAATAATAAGAAATTATTAGAGACTTACTAAGGTGATTAAATAGGTTTATTAGTAAAATTACAGAAAATTGATTGTATACATTGTTGATTTGGAAATGATTGATTGGATATATCTTATAAGAATGTGAAATGGGTGGAGGTGCAGTCAACAAAATTTAAAGAAAATAAGTTCTAATTTTTCTAATTGTGCCAACTTTTCGGACTGCAGAAAAATTAGATTAAAAAACCGAAACGTAAAAATTATTTAAAAAGTGCAGTACTAAAGAAAATACAACAGGTTAATGTAAACAGAAGCGATAAGAAATGAAAGACATACAATGATCAAAAGATAATTTATGAAATAACTAAAACAAAAATATGGAGCTTAGCTTACTTAGAGATTGAATAGTTGCTTGTTTAGTTAATTTGAATAGTAACCTGGAAGAATGGCGTATGTTACATTTTTAGTTGTACGTTTTTTAACAAGGTCCATGTAATGGTCCCTACCGCTAACGTTAGTTTTTAGTTGCCTAAACAGTCAATAGAAGTCAGGGATAACATAATTCGTTGTCCATATCGGAGGATGATCGGTCTCTCAAGAGACAAAGTGCCTGTGGAAGAAAGGCGCATGTGAAGATATCCAAACCTTACTAGTGTTACAAGGGCGTAAGTGCTAAATCTATAAAATGGAAGAAGGGATTAGTGACAGTCACCTAATTAAATGACCCGTACTCTTATTTTGGCTCTCCAGTAAACTTTGAAAAATGTAACATGTGCCCTTCTTCCAGGCAACTATTCAATTATTAAATTTATAAATGTTAATTCTTATAATCGTATTTTACATTCATATTCCAGACATTCTTTTAAATTTTAGAAAATGATTCTTTTAATCAATACAATCAAGTTAGAAAATGTCAGCATTTTCTAATTTATTTATTTTCTAGAAAAAAATCCAGTTAAGTATAAGTAATAACTGATATTTCTAATTATTTAAGCTCAAGTTTGAGTCCGGTTGTGACATATATTTTATTTTTCCTACTAACTGACAGACATCAGTGTCAGAAAGCCTATATCCAGCCTCAATACCTTGGATGATGGATGGGACATATCCTTGACAGCTTAGTCCGAATGCTGAACAGATCATTTCTTTTATAATTATTATTGATTATAACACTTGTTCAATATAAAGTACCTCCTTACCAAGTTCTATTACGGCGGTATTTATGGGTGAATTATCTTCCTCTTTATTTGATTTGTATAATTAATGCCTATTTAAACAGAAAAAAAGAGTTCTTACAGGGCTGAGAGAAATTACATTTTAGAAAATATACAAAATAGTATTATAATTGGATATAAATAGTATTATAAGATTATAATAATATTAATGACTTAAAGTTAACAAGATCCAAAAATAAAGTAATGTTAATTTAACATTCTCCCCGTGTATACATCGCAAATTGCGAGAACACGGAGATATAGGATCAGTGAAAAGAAATGACAAGGCTGGCCGTGAAACGAGCCAGAATGGCCGAGATGGTTGAGGCGTCACCACGGAGAGGTGAAAATCCCGATTTCGAGTCCCGGTCCTGGCCATATCTTTTCTTTTCATATAAAATATACAAAATAGTATTTGTTTAGCCAGCTTGCTTTTTTTTTTTCTTTTTCAACCCCAATATGATATAAATTAATGTCTGTAAACTCCCTGCAAATGATGAGACAAGATTTTACTTTCTCACCTGAGACTTTATAATTGGGGAAGCTTGTAGAAACTGAGTGATAAAACTGTATGTGTAATCTAAAAGAAATCTGTAAATGTGTTTTTAATCGTCCACTCATCTAAATGAAAACGATTTGTTTTGTTTTTTTATAACAAAAATATGATATAATCGTGGATTTCCAGTTATTATTCAGTAATCAACTATAATTTGTATTATATTATTTTGGTAAATATCAAAGGTTTTTGAAATGTAAAAAAGTTGAAAAAGAGATAGGATGGTAAACCTATAAATTTTATTTGTGTGAATTATCAGATATCACTTGCTAGAAGGTGAATTCTCTCTCACACACAGACACATACACTCTTCCCCTCTCCTTTCAGAAAGATAGAGATAAAGAATAAGAGGGTACCTCTTTCTAGAAGGTAAATTTTCTCTCTCTCTCTCTCTCTCTCTCTCTCTCTCTCTCTCACACACACACACAGACACACACACACACACACAAACATACACACTCCCCCTCCTCTCTCTTACTGAAAGGAGAGAGAGAGATAGAGATAGATAGAGAGAACATGAGAGCACAAATAGAACAGGAAGAACAAAAATGAACAAAGAAACTCTACACGATTAGTATCACTACGACATCATTCATTCACCAATGGTTTCGACACCGCTGGTTCATCAGTGGATACCCTGAGATATAATTGATGTTGGCATGGTACACCGCGGTATGGAAGGAACAACTCAGCGGTATTAACCGTTTGGTTTATTTATTACCTGGCCTCAATCCACTTAGAGTTCCAAAAATATATTTTTCCCGTCTCTCCCTGGGACGTATATTTGATACATTGTTATGGTTCATTGTACCATTTGTACTAAGTCTAATAACAAAGACATATAGTATATTTGTGTGCTTGTTATGATATAACACATTGCTACTTGGGTATACTCTTGTATTAACAACGTCTTGATTTATGCTACGATATTTTATTGCTGCAGTCAATGTTTGAGTTTTTGTAATTGTTATAACTTCATCTTATATATTTTTTATTTAATTTTTTTTGGGACATTACAGTTCGTAGAACAAATATAAATATTTTTTCTCCTCGTCGATCAAGAAAATATATATACGCTTTTTATGGATAAAATTAATCAAATTCGTGGCCCGATTTTTAATATAATAAATTAAAATATATTTGAATAATTATCTTTCTCAAGCTCCCTCGAAATTTTGTTGTGATACAAAATTCGACTTCTATTTCACCTGCTTGGAATACCTGTTGGTTAGTTTTAAATACAAGATCTTGAGTGTCTCTGATTTTACGTGGTTTAAGTTTTTTTTCCCCCTTTATTTATAACCTCTCCTTATGTAAATATATATGTTTTCTTATTTTATATCTTTGCTAATCTTTCTCCACCTCTTGCATCCAGCCAGTTGACCTTTTTTTTAAAGGTATTTTTTCTTATTTTAATTATTGTTTATCTATTCTAATAACCTAAACTTTAATATTAACAAAAACATAAAGTTATGGCTCTTTAGGTTTTTTATCATATCAGTTATTTCAATAATAGCAAAAGTTTGGGTATGTTAAGACTGCAGTTGCGTCTGTGCTTTGATATACTAAAAAATAAATAATAAAATTGTGTTATTACTCAAGTTATTTTCTAACTATTATATTTTTTTTTCAGTGTGTTAGTTTTCTGGATTACTTCATATGTTATTTGTACTCGTTTTTATAGATATTCTTATCCACTCTATGAACCATGAGAATAAAATTGATTTTTTTTTTTTGCATTGGTGATAATTTTTGCTGCATTTCACCGATAAGCATGTTTGCTCTTCTTTTAAGGAGTTCAATTATCCTTACGCGTGACTGATAATAATGTTGATATCTTTTATAATAAATTGTTATATACATATATCGTCGCTGTCAAAACAATACCTATCTACAACTATTGGTGAAAATGAGTAAGTAGCGGTAACAGATATATTAAGGTCAGCAACATTGCAGAGTATGGTTTTTTTTTATATTTCTCTTCAATATTTTTAGTAATAGTTCCAAAATTGTATAGATAAAAATATATTATAAATTGCCAAGTCTTAAGTCGGTGCGTTTTTTTTCTCTCCTGTAAATTCACCCAAAGTGTAATTAGGCGGTGTTGCCTTGACAGTGAATATATATAATGATCAAGCTTTCTTTAGGTAATCGTTAATATGTAATGCTGTTTTCCATGATCTTTCAATTAAATTTAATTATAGAGGTAGTAATACGCTCTGACCTCGTCCTAGAATATATACTTTGAAGTAAAAATAATAATTCACACCATGTTTACAACACTTCACTGCCTGTTACCTTCCAATAAACCAGACGTCCCCATTACTCTGAGGCCGTATTTTTTCTTGTTAGTTACCCATATTTGAAGTTCAAAATAACATACCAATAGAGAAAAGTTCTTCATATGAGGAATTCGTGTAAGGAAAATTTTAAAATTTTATTTCTGTGTCATGTGTTAATTACTGGAAATTAATTAATAAATTGTTCTTTAACATTTTCTTGCTCTAGCTTTTGGAAATAACCTTGTAATTGAAATAATCGTTAATGAAGGATGTTGATGTAACAGAATACATTTTTTTATAGACTTTATGACTGTGTAATATATATTCTATAACATTCATAATAATATAACAGAGATCATATAGACTGTAGTGTAATTAATTGTTATTTGAAGTGATCCTTCTTCCTCGTTATCAAGTCTACATATTAAGACTTCATCAACATTTTTTTTCTCCAATGGGAATTCTACTGTTGTGTACCCTACGTCTACCATTGAAACTGGTGAATACAAATATGTGATAACCTGCGTATAGATATAAATCGTGTAGTAATGTCTCACTAAAAAAATCATAAAGCAAACACATTATGAGAAAAAAAACAAGATAATAAAAAACTGAGTACCTTGATTGGACGGTACAGAGTATTGTTTTCCTTTTTCCTATTATTATTATTTTAGTTATAATGACTGTTATGACACTATATTATAAATAAATTATATATATTTATAAACTATAAATTCAGTGGCCTATTGTTATTATAATTTTTCATTCATTATATATTATGCCAATTTGAGCGTTGTTGAGAGAACTGCGATATTACTAGCTTCTTTTTTCTTCACTCTAAGAAGAATGGGCTACTGATAACGAAAAATGATTTTTAAAGGTTTATAGATTATAAAATAATTAATGAAACAAAAACAATAAAATCTGAAACCTAAATTGATTTTTTTTTCTTTTTCAATTTACCTGAAGGTTGTAGATTGGAGGTCATTTATATTGCTAGAAAATTTTGACAAAGTAACGAAACCTTTTTTATTTAAATGCTGATATTTTAATCTTTATCCTTAAATTAGGTTATTCCAATTGTTCTGATAAATATTTAAATTCAATTCTTATATATGGTATGGTTACTAGTGAAATAATAAATATCTATAAATAATAAATATTTATTTCTTAATAAATACACCTAGTGAAGTCATGATTTCATTGGTGAAAAGGCTAGAGTATTTAATTAGTGTGAGTCTTTATCTCTATTATTTATTATTGTTCTTACAATGTCTTTTCTTAATATCATGTTTTTGATTTATAGTGTATTTATCTTTTAATCCTACTATCTCAAATTTATCATATATTGGTATTTATAGGGAGCGGGGTAGCTCAGTGGCAGATAATTTATTTGATCTGTTAACAGCCGAAGATACTCTTTAGAATCTGGAGATCATCTTGGGGCTCACCCAGCCTCTATAAAATGGGTACTCTTAATTTGGGGGGAAACTGGCGGTTGAGCGTGATCGAGGGCAAATCACTTCCCTGCATAACCGTTGTTCAAGAAACTTACAGTCTCTTCCATGCACTGAACCATATACCCTTCATAGGTTGTAGTAAAACTTTTTTTGTGTGATAGATTCATTTTTTCCTATTATTATTCTACAATTATCCTGTGAGTCATAGTTCTTTATTTCAGGCAAACGAAGATCAAATGTTAGTATTCTAGATCATTAGCTAGTTGACGAGTGTCATTCTCTCGTAAAAATTCCATTGTTGTGACTGGATATGCAAAATACTGTTTTGTAAAATATTTAGCATTTTTTAAATATGTTCTTAAAGTGGGTCCACCAAGACAATGGCAAATTAGCATAGGTTCCGCCTAACAATGAACACATCCAAACAGTGCCTCTCTACTGAATGATATTGTGTGACAATGGGCGAGCGCTGTGTCGGACCAACCTGTAGGAGGTACCCTGGGAGGGGAAGCGATCCCCCCACCACCGCCTGCCCGCTCAGTGTTGGCTCAAGGAGCCGCCTGTATCAACACCAAACGGGAGTTAATTGTAGTGTGCGTGTAGTTGGGACAGCCTGTGATAGGACTAGGATGAGATGAGACCTGGTCCAATGTTGAAGTTACTCGTGAGGAGCAAGAGCACCAGGGGCGATCCTCCGGCCAGCTCCATCGTCATCAGCAACAAGAGATACTCCGCGGTGGAGCCGGAACGTCCTGAACCGACCCGCAAGCCCACTGCCAAGTTGAGGGAAGGGCTCAGGCACCGGACCCATGCGTCCCGTCGGAACCATCAGGTAAGGAGGTTAATCGTCTACGTGGGGATTAACGAGGGATCATACCAATCCCTTTTCGTTAAAATATATATAATAAGTATCGCATAGCCTTTTGCGGTGCCATTAATCTGGAGCCATATGAATGAGTGGTTTAGTCGATTTTAATCCAAAATGAGGTTCTTGAGGTACTCAACGAAACGGAATAGTGGCCTTCTTAATGTGCTTACCTTGAAATGGAGTTGTGATATAAACAATTTCATTTCAAGCCAATGCCAGACTCATATTCTAATGAAATGTTACTTATTTAATGTAACATATAACATATAATATATATATATATATATATATATATATATATATATATATATATATATATATTTCTGATAGGTATTGTAATGAAACAGAGATAATTACGTGTATAACGTTATGTATCTACAGTCCCGATAAATAAGCATAAAAATTAAATTTTGTCCTGGCAGATTTATCTGTATTGAGGGAAGTCGATTCTTGTCATTCTGGTAATTTTTGGCTTGAAAAAAAGTTATTGCTTATATTAAAACTCCATGTTTGACTTAGCCGCTTATCAAGTACGAAAATATGATTCCGCTACCCCAAGAAGAAACTCATTTTGCAGAATATTTTACTTATATAAAGGTTTACTTAGTTGCAAATTAAAATGTCCTAAGATGTTTACAGTTTTTATAATCATATCTACAGCTCCGGCGAATAAGTAGTCAAATCGAATTTTCTCCATAATCAGTTTCTTGGTCTAGATAAGTGTAATCTTGGTCATTCTCGTAGTGTTTAGTGGCCAATTGAGACATTGACTTGAAATGTTGTTACTGCTAATAGTACAATTTCATTTTAAGCCGAAAATTCTCTGTAAAATATTCCGTTTAACCACGTATTCACCGGTATGTCAGGTAAATGAAACGATTAGCAGGTAACGGGAGGCACTTATATTGGTAAGCAAATGACAGCTTTATGATTTTTTAAACCTGAACATTTTAATTTGAATCGAACTAATGTTATCCAGAACCGCACATAACCTTTTTAAAAGATATCACATACTATCCTGACTTCTTACCTTCTTATTTGTTATAATAATCCCCCTATATTAGTCTATTTTTAACGTCTGAATGTTTAAATTGAAACATTCCATATCGAATATATTTTCATACATTATCGCATAATACTGTATAAGTGTGTAATTTAAACGGTGAAAAAGATAAATAAATTCTGAATTATCAGTAATTGTTAACAAATCATACACAATCAAACTAGTAAAGTTTATAACGATTAATGAGAAAACATCTTGATTTCATTCTTTCTTTTATGACTCATTTCTCAATGGAGAAAAATACGTAAACATCTATTGCATTGCAAAATAAAGTATATGCTACATTTTAACTGGAGATGTATTACGGACAAAAACTCCGTAGGGTTTAGGACTTTTTTATGTCCATTCTTTTATGCCTTCCTCGACCCGTCGTGTAGTAAACCGCTTCAAAGAATAAATTCTGAGCAGGTTGTAATAAAACTGGCAAATTTTTCTTATGTCGTTTTATTCCTCGGTATTCCTATAAATTTATGTTAAATAGGTTATAATTTAGTTTAGAATATAAAATTATTTCCTAAATCGCAGATAGGACTCTTAATTCCTTCCTCTTCCGGTTTATGGATCATAAAATTTTTCTCTCCTGTCATCGCCGACGACTAAACATCGCCTTTTCACCCGCGGCATCCCTTCCGAGGCTCGCTTTGAATACTGATCTCATCTAATGCTTCTTGAATATCGATTTGTCTTCCCGCGTCATATCCTGGTATGTTACTCTTTATTCCCTCATGTATAAATCTCCTGTTTTTTCTCTGATACGTGAAACATATGATCGGAATGTCATGGTCGTGTTTTCGGATTATCGATATCGATTCAAGTTTTTTTATCGATATGCTCAGAATTGCAGAACATTGTGATAATAATGATATAGTATTTTATTTGCGAGCACTTACGTCATTATTCGTGTATGACGTAATTACTTCGGTGGTCGACCAAACCGGTTTGAGGAGTCCCGGGCAGCCAGCTCTGTCTTACACAAGGCAGTCTCTTGCCGCAGGTAGAAACCTTACGGCTAATATCTATACTCGCTTTTAATTTTTTTTTAAGCTTCCTTTCATTCCTTGTGGTGGTTAAAGTTCTTGAAATACCTTCGTCATTATAAAAAATACTTTACTATTCTTCTTCAAGGTATTTTTGTTTTTAAATTGATTATTAGGTTAATACCATATATATCCACATGCCCGTCGAATTTTCCCCAGCATTGCTTTCTTGTACATACGGATGCGGAATCGTGTTACGTTTGTAGTAAATAGCAGGCTTAGTCAAGAGTTGGATTGAAATATAATTATTATATAATGTATATAGAATTTGTTTAAATTTGGATAATATTAAGAGGTACTTTTCTTAAATCCCTTAAAAAAATTTTGGTAAGAATTGTACGCACTGGTATCAGTTCCACAGGTTGTCGCTTCTAGTAAAATCACAACTTTTTAACTTTTTATTGAAGTTTACATCACAAGTTTAACTTTTTATTCGTTTCCATTTTAGCATTCGGAATGATAAATGAGTTTTAATATGAAAATATAGTGTAGCTATGGGAAATGTGTATATTTCGGCTATCATTTCATCAAGAAATGAACGTTACAACAAACATTTTGAAGTATACTTATATATTTGTTTAAAAACACGCAGTTTATAGAAAAATAAAAAATAATATTGTTATTACGATTTCTATATTTCACTCAGGAATAAACTTGGCATGGGTGCCAATTCCAGTTTTTAAAAAATCAAGAAAATTTAGCAAACTATCCTATACTGCATAAAACAATAAGAATAAATACATTTTCGGCCCATATAGAAACAGACTGCTGCTAAATTCATGAAGATAATCGATTATTATAATATAAATTAAAAGTAATATAACATATTCATTTTCTTATTCATTCATATATGATAAATAAATAGGAGTTTTATTTTTTAGGATAAACATATTTGTTTATTTATAACCAAAGAAAGAGTAATTAGAATAAATTTGTTAGAAATATGAGGTTTTTGTTTTAATTTAAGGTCATTTCTAAATTATTATATTTTTGTAATCCTATTAAAACACGTCAAAATAATAAAATTACTATACTGTTTACATCATCTTTTTTTTTTTAATTTCAGAACATTGCAAAATTATCTTCTCTTGGGAACAATTTAGTCAACTGCTTTTTTATTCATCCCGAACAAATGTATTCCGTTGCTAACTGTCTATGAATAAGCAACAAGAACCTTATTGATCGATCCGGCTAAATTATGGGTTATATTCAACCTGCGTCATTCCCAAAAAATACAAGCTCAAATAGTTCCTACAGTGTTGTCTTTAATTTGGTATTACAATTTTTGCTAAGAAGTTTTCGTTGTATATTCAAGATAAACTATGTATGTTTTATTTATTATTCGGTACACAGGAATTCTTTTTTTTTTTTCGTTTTTAGGAATGGAAAGTTTTTAGGATTTTTAACGCTTTCACTATTCAGTTTTTTGTTGTTGAATTAGTTTAAGGGTAAAATGTCAGAGGACTTTTTATAAATATACTTGAAAACGGTGAATTAAAACTGAGCATTCCATGGAACTCGCTTCCCAGTTGCGGTGACCTCCATTATGTGGGAGAATGAAACGCTTATTCGAGGAAGTAGTATTTTCTCCGCAAGGTGAAATTTTACTGGTAAATTACCTGTAACATGTTGCGTAAACGTTTTTCCAGAAATACCATGTAATATTTGTTACGAATTATCTATTATCTATTTTTATCTCCGATTTCTTGTTATATTTCCCCGGTTTTAATAAAGGTAATGTGGGCCAACGTTTTCAGAGTTATTTCGTATTAAATTTCCTAGTTTAATCAATATCTTCGCCTTGTTAAAGTGTTTTGAGATCCCGAACTTTAAAAAATGATTTATTATCAACGAAGGTTCGCTATAAAGAAGTGTGCCAAGTGATAAAGGCATCGTTGCCAATCATCACGTGTTTACTGATTCAACTTCTGTTTATTTCATTTTTAATAGTAAGAAATTAAACTTTACTTTTAAAAATAATATGGTTATATTAATTTATTACATATTTCAATTTTCCCTGTTTACTTCTACGAATCTATAATTATTTATAATAAATATTTAAACTGAATTTTTAACTGCACTTCCGTTATTTATGCTCCTAGCATCAATTGTATCAGATCTAGTGAGTGTAATTTTTTACTTATATTTTCAACAAGGAGAAGTGCAGCTGGGTACTGTTATTCCTCATGCCATCTTGTTTTATTTTAGTGAATACCAGTCTCATGGTTTTACTTAGATTTCAAATATTAAGAGGAAAAAACTGTATTGGTGATTATATAACCTAAACAGTTAGTTTAAATTGGTTCTTTAATCTGTATAGTCAGTAATAAATTTTTTTTCGTTATCTGTTCCACAAGTTGTCTTTTCGAGTTGAGTTACAAGTTGTAACTTTTTATTAGTTTCTTATGTATTATGAGGTATTCTGATGTATTCTTATGTATTATAGTTTATTATGTATATACGAGGAAGAAAATGGCCCGGGTAGAGGTCAAGAAAATTTTATTATATATGGAGAAGTTTATATTGGTAAGCCAACGTTTCGACCCACATTGCAGGTCTTCAGTTAATCAAATTAAATAAAAAGTTCTCCCAGTATAAGAGAATTTTCTTGACCTCTACCCGCATCATTTTCTTCCTAATCTTTTCTTAGTTCATTTGTAATATTTTCCAGCAATGCAAGTCATCGTTAGCTTTATTATTGAAAAGAGAGTGTAATTATGGGTAATCAATTGATTTCGGTAATCATTTCATCAAGAAATAAAAGTTTGAACTAGTATTTCGAACTATATATATAAGATATATGTTTGTTGAAACATTTATATCTAGATGAAATGTTTACCTAAGTATACACATTTCCCATAATTGCATTCTCTTTTCCATATAAAGCTCATGCTAACTTGTATTTCTGACAAATATTAAAAGGGGAACGAACGAAGTTAAAACTTGTTGTTAACTCGAAGCGACAAACTGCGGAATAATTATCTTCTTTTTTTTTCTTTTGAGAATATTACTACAAAGGAAACGGATAAAAATCTAAAACTTATGACTAAACTCGAAGAGACGATTTGCGGAACTGATACTCAATTTCTCTCGAACTTCTGGTGGTATACAAATAAAGTATACTGTGTGAGGATGCTTGTTAATCCCCGTTAAAATCTAAAATTGATTACTTTAGATATAATTGATTTCCAGATATATTATTTATTTTATGAATGATTAAATTTCTTTTTTTTTCTGCAACTCAAAATACTTAAGTCTTCATACATCCCATCATCCCGTTATATTATGCAGTCTCTTACTGGTTTCACTTTTATAAACAATAAAGAAAAAGAGTTGATCCCCCGAGTGTGAAGTATTTGTAAACAAGAGAGAAGAAGCTGATGGTTCAGAATCGGTGAAAGTGGAGCGGTTAATCTCAAGGGATACCGAACCGAACGCAATCCGTGACTGAGCTGGGCTAAACACGGAAAAGTTTTCACTGGTCTACTTTTTCTTTAATCTCAATATTTTGGTTATATATGCGCTTAAAAGATAAAGAGAGGGATGGCTCAGTGGTTATGCTCACCCAGCCTCTGTAAAGTGAGTACCCTTAATAGGGAAAAACCTGGTTAAGCGTGATCTAGTACAAAAACAAACCACCTCCCTGCACAACAATTGTTATTATTCCTCAGGTTGTCGCTTCGAGTTGAGTCACAAGTTTTTTTAGCAGGGAAAGCAATTATGGGAAATGTATATGTATATGTATGTTTTAAAGTTTGAAGAAATGCTAGTTCAAACTTTTATTTCTTGATGAAATTATTACAGAAATATATTGATTACTCATAATTACATTCTTATTTCCACCCTATTTGTATTTGTGAACCGTTTTTATATAGTTACGGGTCACAATAACGACCTAATTAGATTTCGAATGTACCTTGGTTAATAGTTGCTGATAAACGCTTATAGGTACCTGAGATTCTCAAGTTCTTCATATTTTGACACATTGACATAAGTCCTGAGGTGTTTGTGTTTATTCATTTAACGTCGCTTTATGCCGAGGTGTTTAACGAACACCTGACACCGTACATACTCGGGATCCCCATTTTACTCCCCTTCCGGAGTACAGTATAACCAAGAATTTTTTTACTCCTTTTTAAAAAATCTTTAGGACATCTGCCAGGTTGCAAATCCGCGACCTTGGACATGAAAGATTATGCTTAACAGCACACGGCAGGTAGCGCCTGTAAGTTCTAACTGCTGGATCGGTTAATATCGAAACTATCTATTAGTTAGTCATTGAACTATCTAAATTTCATTTTACCATAAAGACTCCCGGACGTACGAGTTCCATCTTGTATTAAGAAAAAACTTTCATCCCTTTAAGAAACTACAGGTGTTATGGGAGCAATCTGAAGGCTGCGTATCATCTATGTAACTCGGGCTGCCTGAGAAGCTTTCCTTGAGCTATCAGATCAGTTACTCCTTTTACGGAAATTTCCTTCAGAACCAACTCTTAAAAAAGGAAATCGCTATTGTTTCGTTTGTAAATCTCCTCCGAACCTGAATTCGTCCTTCTAAAGTTCAAATTGAATATAAACTCATTTTCTCTCGTAGGGCTCAGCTCATTCCTAAGTATGACGATCTTTTACAATTCCGTGGAAACTAGAGAAAAGGGGAATTTTCCTGTTAATCTTGAGAGAAACTATAATTCCTACAGCTTCAAGTAGCAGATGTTAAATTATGTAGAAATTAATGTAAAGTTAAAAGTATGTTTCTCTAGGCCTGGAGTACTAAAGCTGTCTTTTCTGCGTTTATTACTTTTTAATTACATCGTCATGGACGTATAATGATAAGGTAACGTTTTCTTAGCCTCCATAATCTTAGCCTGTAAAGTCACCAGGCTGATTCTTGCTTGATGCTTAGACTACTTTTCACCAGCTTATGCTCATAGTACTTCAACTTACTTAAATGTCTTCGTTAAACTCTAAAAAACGTATTTTTTTAATTAGGCATTTATAATTGAAATAAAATTTCGATTAACACATCATGTTTCTTCCTAAATAGATAAATAGAAAATAATTTATTAAAAGCATTTTTTTTGTTAATTAATTCTGTTATAAAATATATTTTTACATCAGGATGAAGCAGGGAGAATATTTATTGTCAGGAATTTCTCTACCTACATTTGCTTCCTGCGAAAACTTTATCTCTATGCTGTTTCCTGTTGCAATCTCACCAGGGAAGAGAAAAACTATTCTGTTATCTTGTCTGATTCTGAAATACTTTTAGTCCGGATTTTTTTGTGATTTATTGTTACTGAATGTTTTTCAGTTGTAATTTTGTCTTAATGTTTTATTTGGTACAATAGTTTGTCTGTACACCGGACAAGCTTTATTACTACGTGAATTAAAGATAAAATATAATAAATTGAAATAAAGCTTAAAACCCTACTTCACAACAACTCGTGGTGAGTCTTGGGTTCGGTATATTATAGAGACTATAACGTTTCTAGGACAACAGTCGTGCAGGATACTGATTCGTCCGAAATCACACATCTACCAATTTAGGGTATCCACTTTATGGAGTCTAGGTGAACACCAGAAGGTCTGTAGATGCCATACCCACGGAACCTTCAGCATTCTACAAACTGAACTATCACGCTTCCAAAGAAGCACTGCTGTTCCTCAATATTAACTAATTTATCCTAATTGTTGTCCAAGAAACAGTACAGTCTCTACCACGTACTGCACCCAAAACCCTTCATGGGTTTAATTGTACATGTTTTTTAATTTATCCTAGATATTTTTGAACCGAAACTTTTATAGGTGCGAATTGCGGCTGTCAAATGTAAAATGTGTGATGATTGTGTTCTTTATAAACTTATATTTAATTTCCTATTTTGAGTATTATTTGGATTTAAAGTTTTTTATTCGTTTAGAGAATTATGTAGTTTATATCATTGTTGTAAATTCCTGAGGGTGACCTGAATAACGGGTCGTAAACTAGAAGTTATATAAAGGAGTGTCATGGGAATAACGTTATAAATATCTCGACGTATAATAATCCAATCTTTATTAGTATATTTGTTAAATTTGAATAATATGTAGTATTTTTAATTTTATTAATAACATCGTGATATATTATAAATCGCAATTTCAGTGATTATAGTAAAGATTTATGAATAGAATTTTCAGTTATGTTAATATCTAGAAGGCTGCAACTTATTAGAAGGCTCCTGTTTTTGGACTTGAAAGATCCATTTGGCATTCTTCCAATGTTTTCCTCTTGCTTCGAGAATATCAAACAACAAACAACTCCTTCGCGTTGATGACCGAAAATTTTTACTGTGATAGCAAAACTCTCTTTGTCGAATGTATCGCAATAAGAGGCCTTAGTGTCCGAAAGTGTTAAGGCGTCACTTTAGTTACTTAATTGATGGGCAAAATTAACATTTATGTTTAATTCTTAAAATTTATTTATTTTTTCATTACTATATTCACTTATTTTTTGTTGTTAAATAAAAGTATTCATTTAAGAAATAATACAAATGCCATTTGATGTGATCTTCTTTTGCAATCCTCCACTATGGGATTCATGTGGAAGCGCCTATGGAGAAACCTAAATTAAAAGCAATCCTAATGGTTCATCTCACGGTAGATCCCTGCTCCAGAAATGTTTCAGTCTCCTTGACCGATTCTGTGGTAATGCGTGTATCAGTAAGTTTGGGTGTCCAGCAAGTTTTTTGGGTGTCATGAAGTTTTTCTTGATTGTGCCAGTCACGAGTGGTATGTGTAGTGATTTATTAGTTATGTAAAAGGGGCAATGTGCAATATAATGAAGGAATTTCGGTTAATGATGTTTCTTTTACTAAATACAAAGACGTGGAAATTGATGTGTTGTATAATCCCTGTATAAGCTGAAACAATATCTTCGCCCAGATAATCTTTGTTTAATTGTTTGATAAGTACTCTTCGACGGCCATCATTGCTACATCTTCCTTCTAGAATAGATTCTTATTCCTCGATGGAGTTCCTGAATCTGTTTGCAACGTGGTGCGCTACTAGAGATAGCTACCCTTGTCTAAGCCTTGATCTGAACCAGTATCATCTGCAAAAGGTAAGTACGATATTCTTGCACGTGTACGATTTCGTTCTTCCGGAGCCAATTGGTTCCTAGTCGAGGCGATTTCTAATGGACGCCCCCCTTCGGAGCGGTGACAAAGTGGGATGCTGAGGACCTACCTGCCTAGAAAGTTGTGGATTGATCGGGTCAGTAGGTCGCTCTACCTCCATCTCTGTCATCGTGTATTTTTGTCATCTGTGTTTGTGTTTTATTTAGATTATTTAAATTATTGCGATTATATAAGTAAACAAACGGCTTGAAAATTTTATTAGATCCAAATATAACTTCATGACATTATTAATTTTTAAGTGATATGGTTTTGCTGCCTTTAAGTGAGATCGTGCCACCGACATGCTAGTGACGTGTGTCGCGCGAGACTGTATCAGTTATAAGATTTACATAGTTGAACTTTTCTTTTTTCCTAAAAGATTTTATTTGTCATAGTTAAATGTCTTGTGTCAAGTTGCTAATATATGCAGATACACAGGGATTAGGATATATAGGCAAATAATATTACTAATCATATGCTGTACTGTTTCAATTGAATTGTATTGAGCTTGTGCGACACATCGCCATTAATATATTTTGATTATTAAAATAAACCACTTGAAAATATAGTTATAGCTCAAAGTGCCAATAGATGTGGAAACCAGACTGATGTTAATAATTTCAATATTCTGTATTCATAAATTAAAAAAAGAACAGTTATTCCTATGTTTTGAGTTTTTACTTCTGTCGGCAATCCGATGCGCTTTTGGTTCTCAAATGTTAAGATTATAAACCTATTACAATCCATATACGCTAGTATGTACATAGCAAGCAAGCTGATGATTGTTTCCCAGCTATTGCCAAATGAAATTTAAAAAATTGGTACAAAATAAAGAATTTTAAGTTTTAATATATTTTGTTTTACAAATTTGTGATTTTTTTTAACACATTAAACTCGATTCACTGAGTATAGTAGGACAGTTTTCTATGTTTTATTTCTGTTTTAAACCTAATCTAGAATGTCGAGGTATTAAGATTCGGGTAAACGCACCATCTTGTATTTTGAATTCAAATTGGTTAATACATAAATTTCGTGAAAGAAGATTATGAAATATTTGATGTAGCGGAAGATTTCGTTTTGTAAGTTCGCCTATAAAAAGTTTCCCTAGTACAGCCTATGAAGGGCGTTAGGTTCAGCATATGGTAGTGAATGTACTATTACCGATGTCAACCCATGTGCAGGTAGGTGATTTGCCCGAAATCACGTTCAACCGCCAAGCTATTTCCCCCCAATTAGGGCTACGCTATTCTCGTATCTAAATATACTTTTCTCTTGAAATAATTACATAAACCTCTTAACAACCTTCTGATTTATAATTGTCTACAATTCTAAGACATGTTTACTGTCTTGAATAATTTATTGATATATTGTCTGTCGTTGAGAGAAAGGATGACGTACATTGTTGCTTCTGATCATATCTTCTTGCACATTATGACCATAATTTCTCAAGTTTATGATTTTCGCGATGCAAATTACTCTAATGACAGATTTTCTTTATTTTTTGTTAAAGTTGCTCCCGTGTATATTTAATGTGTTCTTACTAGCTGATTATTCGTTGTTTGCGGTCGCATTAGTGTTCCATGATCAAGGACCTCAACAAGATTTGTTAAAGCTATGTTTATTTCTGAGGCCAAGAAGGTTTCTCAAGGTGAGAGGACAGTTTTGTGGAAGGAAGTAAATTCATGGTCGTTCAGTTTATGGGAAAGATCGTATCTTGCTAAGCATTGTAGCTCCTAGAAGATATGACAATTAAGTCTGGTTCACACTGAAGGAGTATATACCTATACCTATTTTTCTTTTAAAGAGGAAAGATTTGCCCGGGCAAATCATTTCTCTTTAAAAGAAAAATAGATAAAAATTAAAACAATTAAGAAAAAAATATAATATTTTAGTTAGATATCATCATTTCTCTTTAAAATATGATAATATGTGAAACATGTCAAGAAACAATGAAACATTTATTGCAAGCAATGTTCATTATAAACAACAATATCTTCAGAACCTATAACTATGAAACACTCTTTTGTTTCTCTACATATTCCTCCAATATGCTGAAGCAAAATCCGTCCTGTGCTGTTTTTTCTTCTACTATGTAGACTTTCGTCAATTTCTACATACATCCCTGGACCTCCCATAGTTGTTGAACTTCTCTCTAATTTAAAAGCACACACATCTTTCATATAATTGGAATAATCACTGTTGAATGAGACATGTTAAGCTGTTCGTCACAAAACTTTATGGAAGTCAGTTCCTCCTGAAGAAATAGGAGAGTTGACTTTTCATCAGTCACCGTGCGAAAAATCTTCATTAAATTCCAATTCATATTGTCAAAATAATATGAAAACACATCCACCTTCACTTGACACAAACAATAACAAAGGACTGAGAAAGGTTACAATAACAGTAGGAGATAGTTAAGAAAACTGACACCTGAGCGCGCTGATGTCAACAGGCCCTAAAACATACTAGTACCAAAAGTTGTTAACAAAGAAAAAGTGTAAAAATAAAAATATCTAACTATTGAGTAGTGATGTTGATAATGTTCTGCGAAAATTATGTAATGGTGTTTCCCTTGTTTGGCCACGGTTGTGCTTTATTCCAGCCGCATTGTTTCCTGCCGCCCTTCCGGAAGATGATGAAATGCAACGCAATGAACGTGCCGGAAGTTGTTCTTTGCTCTGCAAATCTCCTCGTGCTTAAAGTGTT
This sequence comes from Arma custos, assembly GCA_037127475.1. Lineage (NCBI taxonomy): Eukaryota > Metazoa > Arthropoda > Insecta > Hemiptera > Pentatomidae > Arma > Arma custos. The sequence continues at coordinate 69,360,604 of CM073764.1, read as the reverse complement.
TCTACTACTAACTATAAAATTAACGTTCTAGCGCTGAAGTCCAGGTTGGTTTAAAAATCAATCAAGTTACTTAATAACTTCTCGGACAATCTTCTAGTAATTTCGGAAACTGTAAAACTACAGTAACTTCGAAGAATGCAGTTAAGGGAATATGGCTGAAGGTAATTTAGGATAAAGTCAAGAAAAAGGGGAGATTTTTGGAATTTTGTTATAGGAGGGAATAAGTTTGAACATGTCGAGAAGTTTAAGTACTTAAAGTCGGTGATTACTAAAACAATGAAATTCAAGAGGAAACAAAGACGCGATTAAAGACAGGTTATTATTCGGTCTCGACATTACTAAGCTCGCGTTTTTTGTCCCGAAATCTAACTCAGTTTTTTTTTTTTTTTTTTTTTTTTTTTAGATTAATTCATTGATATTGACTACTACAATGATATTACAACAAGTAAATCTGCAACAAATGACATGAAAAAAAACCGTGTGGAGAAACTACCCATCGGCAGCAGTCCAATAAAGTTGTATAGTAGAAGGTCTCGAGGTCATCTTCTTTCCAGATGCCTCGGAGGTTTATCAGGAATAGTATGGGAAGCAAGTTGAGAGACTAGCGGATTCAACTGTGTATGTAGCTAGTCATGAAGGGGTAGGTGTATAGTTTGGGCCAAATCAGCAACATATGGGATATAAAGATCATGATGGATGAGTTTGTTTGTGACACAATAAGGAGCATTGAGGATTTTACGAAGGATTTGGGATTGTAAGGATTGGATACGAGATGAATTGGGATGGTTTAGTAGAGCCCCAAATCTCAAATCCGTATGTCCAAATAGGTCTGATAACTGTCATGTAAATGAGTCTTTTGTAATTAATTGGGAGCTTAGAGCGTTTGTCCAGTTAATGTTGAAGTAGGCGAAAACGTCGAGGAGTTTCTTGTCTTTACAGTCTTGTATAAGGATAACTCAGTTTTTAAGTTCGCATAATCAGAAACGAATTGGGCACAGAAGTGAAATTACTATGACCTCAAATGACAGAACCACCATCATACTATGACAGACGACCTGATGGATAGTGTACTATATTAGTCATCTTGGAGAGAAGTAGAGATATTCCCTTTGTTTCTGTATTGTTATGTTTTATATATAATTTTATGTACCATTTATATTTTTATTTACATACCTATGCCCACTTGTTTCTCCTGTGTTATATTTGGATTGACTAATATCAATGCACGAGTAGTAAATAAGCCAAGATTATTAATAAACAGCGATTGGTGATATCGTCATTGAGCTTTTGGATTCGCCATTCTTTATATCAGCAGATATGGTGATTGATGTCTTGTGCCAAGAATAAATGTCTATCTAAGCATAAATGGCTTAGTCTACATGCATATGTCAACTGGCAGGACCAACTGGGTTTCGTATTTTTGCAAAAAAAAAATCTTGAAAACTAAAAATCTCGGTTTATTAGGAAACAAAACTAAATAGTAGATAATATTATAATTTTAATAAGTTTCAAACAAGAATAGAGTGATGAAAAAAAAAATCATTTTATTATGAAAAATAGCGGTGTAAATTGTTCAAATATTTTATTGACCCATAAAATATTTTGATCTTAAAAAGCAACCCACGTTTTGGGTGAATGTTTTGTTCATCACTCTAGTCTTTTTTTAAAGTTATTGAAAATTATTTTCTGCTTATTAATTATGTTCCCTACGAAGGTGTTTTTTATTTATTTCAATAACAATTATTGTTCGCAATTGTTGAATCTCCCCTTTCCTTTACTTGCATTGTTGTTTAATTATATAGTTGTCGAAAACCTGAGTGCTGTAACAATTTTTGTTATATCGAACGGTGCTAACATGTTTATTATTAAAAAACCTGTATCACTACAACTCATTGAGGGTTTTGAATCCGGTACGTGCCAGAGGCTGTACTGCTTAAAGTACAATAGTAGTGCAGGGAGGTAATTTATCATCAATATTTCCAAATTCATTATGAACATTAGTTTTAAGGACTGCTATAATCAATAAATTAATATAAATATTGTATATTTCAACGTTTATTGTTTGCTGTGAAGATGCCGAGGGCTTCTCCATGCGTCAAGAAAATTGGAGTACGTCGACCTAAAGAAACTCCCACGCTCTAATGACTCAGTTGCTGAATTAGCCCTGAGATATTTATCATTTTGGCATCGTTTGTCCTGGCTCGTACTTAACTTTTGGCAATTTGTCCTAATTATTTCTTCTAATTTTAATTTTAACATGAATCCTCGCGATAATTATATTCGGGGGGCTTTGAAATATTGATATTTTTTTTTATCATTACCTGCTGCATAAGTACACATATTTAACTACTTTTGATCTATATTAATGCCATGAGAAATTATTAGTTAATTAGAAAAAAGTTTCAAAGTTAAATCAAAATGTGAATCATCAAACGTATTTTACGTATGCCATTTATTGTTTGTTATTACCATACGTTGTTTCTTATTGTTTCCTTTTCAGGTCATTTTACGCTGCTATGGCTAATATGAGAGTTCTAAATTTTGCCTATCCAAGTTTAATTAAAATAGAGATTTTTAACGAGTAATACCTGACATCGTACAGGCTCGGGACCCCTGTTTAACGTTCCTTCCAAAGGCATACCAAGGATTTTTTACTCCCTTTAAAAAATCTTAGGGCCACCTGTCGGGTTACGAACTCATGAACCTGGGTATTTAACGTTGCTTGTTATGCTTTGTCATTTAACGTTTTGTGTATTAAAGTTGAATTTATAAGAATTTTATCGAATGATGTATTTTAATTAGTTAAAAAAGCACATTCGTTCATTGATTATCTATAATCTTTATTATTTTTCTAAAATGTACAGCGCAAGCTATTGAATGTGGCAGCTTCTTTAGTTTGCATTGTATCATTTTAAATAGTTGAAAAATATTTTAATTTCTAACTATTAAATATGTCATAATCGACAGTCTACTTCAAAACACTTCGTTAGTTTAAAAAAAAAATGTAAAAGCAAACACACGAACATGACATATTCAATACTTTGTCGAAATATGGAATTTGATTGTGTTACTAATCGAACCAGATCAAAATGGGTATCTGGTGCATTCAAGAATTTGAAACTGCCTATTCAAAAATGTGCACAATAATGATAACAGAATAATGACTTTTTTATTCGTCACTTTACTTTCGAACTAAGTAAAGGTAGTTGCATATTCAGCCTTAGCCCAGGGTTATTCGTTCCACTTGACAAATTTAATTCAGATCCAAGAATTTGCTATAGCATTCTTAAATCCTAAAGCAATGTTTTTATATTCGATACTTAGCATTCGTATCGACAATATCACCTCACGCATATCCTATATCATAGAAATCAGATGTGCATATTTATTTATGAACAAGATTTATTTCTTGCGGACTGAAGCTATTTCCGATAACAAACAGTAGCTGTTGGCAAACAATGGGTTTATCGTCCGTTTGAGATCCTTCAGTTTAAAATTAACCAGTGATTATCTTATCATAAACTATTGAAGACTACAATCAGATATCTGGGCTGATAAGTGATTATTCATTGTTTCAATTTAGAAGGTCGCGATGCGTCCTTCAGTGCGAACTATGTTAAGGTCAATATTAATACGTTGAGAAAAGTTCAATTATATTGAAATTCATAAACAATAATTTAAACCAAAGGTGTCTTAAGATGTTGTACATTGTGTGTTAAGAGCTAATAGGTTTATAATTTTTTAATTTATTAAAAATTTCAAATTCTTAATATTATTAGATAAACGGCACACAAACGAGTAGGGATCACACTAAATTTGTTGTATTTACTTTGTCTATCGATATTGGTATGCCATTTAATATTATTTTTATTGTAAGAAACATTAATATTTATTAGAAGTTATACTACATTAAATATTAATGTAGTATAACTTCTAATAAATATTAATGTGTCATTCTCATAGCTTCATAGTCATATAGTCATTCTAATAAAGCGGAATCGTGTCATTCTCGTAGTTTTTGGTTATATAAGCAATAACTCCATTTAAGCGAATGCCTTACTTAGCCTCTTATGCACTACTAGAATAACACGATTCCGCTTTTGTCAGTGCAACTAACTCATTTGGACGAAATCCGACTTAACCGCTTATTCACCGGGGCTACAAAATTAATGTGAATGGTATAAGGGGAAAAACAGTAATATCACTAAGTATGGGAAATCTTGGTTTGGAGATTCTGATACTTTTTTTTTTAGATAGTAATGAATTAGAACTAATCGTCACATTAAATTTCGTCTTATCTATATATACTTGTATACACAATGGTATATATTCTTGCAATTTTCAGTTGCATGCTCTATTTCTCACTGTTTAATCTAGTCATGATCTGTTTTTCACTTCTTCCTAATCATGAATATTAGATTCATTCAGCTGTAGGGAACTTCTGGTCAAGAATGGGCGCTTGAGAAAATCTGGAGCTTTCAGTTCAATTTCTCTTGTTAATAATAAAAGTAAAATCAAGTATTAACATCCATAATATAGTTCTTATTACTTTCCCCAACATTTGCCTAGTTTGTAGCTTTTTAAGTTAGAAGTTATATATGTCCTTAAGTTGTTGCAACTTAAGCAAATATTAGTAACAAACTCACGAATATTTTTTAGGGTTTTTTTTTTGTTTTTACAATATTGAACTTGGAATAATTCTATAACTGTTTCTGAAACATGCTAATTTTTTAGTTTTTCATCCCTTGCAAGGGCCCTTTGTGTAAGGTTTCTTTGTTGTAATAGGTTGAAAAGTTCACCGACCGTCCTGTTGTTTCACAGGCAAAAAAAAACTATTAAAACGTGGATTTTTATAGTTTCTTAATAGCCCGAAACACGGTTTATTTATTCGAGTATGTCAAGACTGTAAATGATTTTTAGCCTTATATTTCTAATCGTCAAACGTGGGATACAGTATACATTATAACCTACACCCAGATTGAATAAATATTTACTCTTTAATTTTTCTTTTGGAATTTTATTGTTTCTATTGGATACAGTCAGTAATAGATTTTTTACATATTTCTTGATTGATAAATATGTAAATACTCTCTGAAGTTAGAAATACCACTAGGCTTTCCTGCTTTATGTTTATTTATTCATTTTCCGCAGTGAAAGTAAATCGAATCGAATTAAATAATAAACAATATTCCCTATGAATAAATGAATAAATAAATATAAATTCCTCATGTTTTTATAAAGTCGTTAGTTTATTTTAACCTATTCCATGTTATGTCATACTGAATAGTTAATAGTAATTAAAACCACTAAGAGAACTTATGTATCCAACATTATACCACGGTTCCAGTTTACGCTTCATGATCATGGTGTCATCATACCTTTCTTGTTGTAAGGGTCTTATGCATGACGGACGCTCTATGCGCTGCATTAATTATGGCATTCATTACTTGAATTATAATAATTAATACACATACTGCATACTACAGATCCCGTAGGGTCCATCCTTGGCTATTGATAGTTAAAATAATTTAACTGTCACAGCGAGATTTGACACCAGGACTTTCTTCATATCAACTCAGGGCTCAAACTGAGCTACCCAGCTCCCTTTCCCTCCAAAAAAACTTCATGGTAGAGACTCTATTACTTCTAGAATAACGATTGTGTAGAGAGGTAATTGGGCTGATATCACGCTCAACCGTTCCCTCCCCAATTAAAGGGGCTGGGTGAACCCCAGAAGGATCTGTAGATCCCACAGAGATAATAATGTATTTGATTAATTTAGAGAACAAAAAAATAATATACTAATATTAATTTCACAGCATATTTACTTCAGTATACTGTATTTTAATATTTATCATACTGTAATCTAATATTATTGTTCAGTTTGGTACTTTAATTTTTCTCGTATCAATCCAATTTGTCAACATATTGCTGAGTGTTTTCGGGAGATAATGTTTGCTCCATTGTCGTTTGTTAGCATTCCCCTTTTCGAGCTTCCGTCCATTCAGGCTGTCGAGCGAGGAAGAGCGTATTCACAACTGGTTTTGAAGTTATATTGGATGTAAAACTAAAACAGTTAACTATTTATATTTTTTTAATATAATAAATGTGATAACTTTTTTTTTCAAGAAAATTTCAACTTTAGGTAACAATAAATAACAAAACAAAATTGAGAGCCTGTATAATGTCTGGTATTCGTTAAAAACCCCTATACTAAGTAGACGTGAATAGAAAAAAAATAGGGCTTCCATTGCGGCATCGTTTAATTAGCCATAACATCATAGAGTATACATAGTGACATTAAATAAGCAAACAAACAAAACTAAAAATAAATTAATAAATTTTACTTGATAATTAATTTTCGATAATGCTTATTTTTATTTATTTAACGATTGAGTTCATGTTAGATGGAAACACTTGGTATAAAGTTACATCAATACTTGTAATACCGTACTCCAAAACTATATTTGTATCTTGTAAACATTCTGTTTATTGCAGTTTAATAATCAATTCATGGCATAGTTAAATATATTTTCTTGTAATTAAAATAAAATTACTACGAGCCTCCATGAGACGAAAAATTAACTTGTCGAAATAAACGCTGGAAGAATATTTAAGAGGTGAAGGTTTAACGTTATCACAGGACTGTCAATCAAAAATTTCAAAGCCGTGTTTATAATTGATTGGTTTTGTGTCACTCAGGTTTTGAAATGTTTGTAGACATTTTATTATTCTTTACAATCCTATACTTCTAGATCCCTTTATTTTTTTATTATTATTTTTTTAATATACCCATGACTTATGGTATAAAATCAGCATCAGGGTCGATGACACGGGAGATAAAAATAATTTTAAAGCCGCATTTTTGTATTCCAATGTCTCTAAAAAGTTGAATATTATTTTACACTCTTTTCCAACCAATCATTTTTTGTTGTATATTTCCTGGTAATCTTCTTATCTTTTACTCATGGTTTTGAATTCTGCACTACGCTGACGTATCTCCTCTTATCAGCCCTTCCTTCTAACATCTCTGGACTGAAAAAAAAATCACACGCATTATAAATAAATATTAAAAAAATATATATTAAAAAAAACTTCATTTCAGGTCACTCTATTAAATAATTCTTGTCTTCATAAGTCGTTTTTCTTTTTAATGGGGGTGACTTAAATATTGTCGAATTTATTTCAAATCTTGTATTTGAATTTTTTTTTAGATTTATATACTTCATGAAACGTACTTATAAACAAGTTGTTATAGTACTGAACTTATTTTTTAAACCAACCAAGACGTTATGGCCAGAACTATGTTGGGTATCTATTTCGCAGGTTATTGCTTCGCGTTGAGTTACGTCAAGTTCTAATTGTTTATTCGTTTCATTGTTAATATTTTCCAAGAATAAAAGTTATCGTGAGCTTTATTATGGAAAAGAGTATCTAATCATGGACAATGAGTTTTCGAGGTATGGATAATATATATTTCTTGAAACATTAATTTCATGATAAAGTGATTACTGAAGTATACACATTTCCCATAATTACATCCACATTTCCATATTAAAGCTGATGGAAAATTTCAAAAGGGAAATGAATGAAAAGTTAATACTTGTGATTAAACTCAAAGCCACAACCTGCGGAAAGTATGAGACCCCATAAAGTATTTTAAGAGGTAGTATGTTGTACAAAGTGCTCCATCCTCCTCTTTATAACGCCATAGTTTTAAACTTGTTCTGTCAGTAACTTGGTTATTCTAAAATTAGTTCCTACGCTAACCTCATAAATTTTCTGATAACATATAATATAAGATAAACAGCTCGTTTAAAGCTATCTGGATCAAATGAGGATTATTCGGAAATTTCAAAAATTGATTATTTCACATTTTTCGCTAGATTAGTCAAGCAATTTTATGCTCCCGAAACTTCAGGCTCAGAAGAGGGCTAAAACCATGAGAAATACGGCGGCAAAGTGTAGTGTTAACCTATAATTTTTTGGGTGATTTAGCAAAAAATATGAAAAAAATTGGAGTGGTTTGAGTTTTCGGAAAAGAAAAAATAATCGTATAAATTACTCAAAAACTGACTTGTTTAGGATAATACATATTTTCGTTTAAAAATAAAAAATAAAAACGTACCAATAAATTTAATTTATATATGCTTTCCTGTTTGTTTAAACCACTGTTAATTTACTTCTGTTTTTTAAAGTTATATACAACTTTTACGTCGTCTACTCAAAATTGTAATATTTCCTTGGTGAGCGGGGATTTTACTGAGGATGGAATGAGGTACGCAAGGGACTATTTTTACGTTACTGGTGTCTCTTCTCAGAAGGAATCTTGAGCGATCCCAAAAATTGCTTTCCCATCTAGATAAAGATGCATCCTATCGATAAGGAGTTTGTTAAAACATTCTTTAATAATAAAAAAAAAATAATAAGGATTTTGTTTAAAAAATGAAAAAAGTAATCCTAACACATTTTTTAAAACTACAATACTTTTAGAAGTTTCTTTATTAAAAAAATATTAATTAAGCAATCATGAGGACTGTCGTTAGAAGTGAAAATTCAAAACTTTGTAATAACTTTTTTTCTTTTTTAAATTTGTTAACCTATTATAGTCTGAATTATTTAAATTTCAAATTGGTAAATTTAAATTATTAACATTAGTCTTCTTTACATATGACTTTCTGAACAATAATTATATACATTTTCAAGTTATTTATTTATTAATCAAAACATATGATGGGCTGCACAAGCTCTTTACAAAGTATCAATAATTTAATTTAAACACTGATTAATAAACTAGAGCCAAAAGCTCAAAAAGAAACACTATTATTTATTATAATGCAATTGGGGAAAACCACAATGCAAAGCCTTATGTTTCAAATCCAGTAATACACCCACTTACCGGTCGACGTTTCGCCTATTCAGGCATTATCAAGACATCAAAAACAAAAAAGGGGTTATGTGAATCACATCTCGAAGAAAAAGGTGCAATACATCCCAACGATAAACAGCCCTAACAGGCTCCAAACATGAGACAGCACCCCACCACAAAGACGTTCAACATACAACTCGAGTTGTATTGTATTGCACCTTTTTCTTCGAGATGTGATTCACATAACCCCTTTTTTGTTTTTGATGTCTTGATAATGCCTGAATAGGCGAAACGTCGACCGGTAAGTGGGTGTATTACTGGATTTGATACATAAGGCTTTGCATTGTGGTTTTTCCCAATTGCATTATAATTAAACTCTGATTAATTTATTGTTGTATTATTTAAACTTTGTATTTTTATTTTGATAGGTATTATAGAATTTTATTTTTATTTTTAGCATTGTTATCATCGTTAAGATCAAAAATACTTAGATTATTTTTACTTTAATCATTTCACAAAACAGGACATTTAACTCTAAAATATAAAATATTTTTGGCGAATCGAAAAGTTTAGCTTGTTATTGATGTTTTAAGTTATTATTATTTAAATATAATTATTCTTATATCAATGAAATTCTAACCTTTAAACTAAAGTTATTTAAAAAAAAAACTCATACACAGACCACTAGGCGTCGCTAATCTCCCGCTAACGTCACGAGCATGTCAAGATAGCCGATGACGTGACGCATAAGCCCCCCCCCAAAAAAAAAAATCTTTAACACACAGCTATATACATTTTCAATTAAAAAATAAACTATATAGCTAACCTAAATTTGTAAATCCAGCCATTTAATAGAATTTACCTGGATTGTTATTGCTTAGATTTATTATGACATAATTGATTGGTGTTAATTGAAATGCCAATTAAGAAAATGTTGGATTACCACAGCATATATGCGTGTACTATATTTAAATTGAGGCTCTTATTCAAAAGCCTTGTGCTAGGTCCGTCTTTTATAAAATTAGAGCAAATATTCAGCGTAGGTGGTTGGGCTTAATTCATTCGGCCTAGATTACCGAAATTGTATTCAGGCCATTGATTCTGGGTGAACTTAAATATCTGTTTTCGTGTCATTAATAGTTACAAGCTAATTATAATCTTTTTTAAAATTTTGTCAACACAATTTTTCATTTCAAAAGCCGCGTATAAACAATAGTACTCTGAAGAGGAAGAAAATGGTCCGGAAGGTGGTAAACAAAATCTCTTAAATAGGAAGAACTGTTTATAGGAAAGCTAACGTTTCTACCCACATTGAAAATCTTCTTCCGTTCTAAATATTAAATATACAGCATACAGACTGATTAAAATTATAATTGGTAAATATTAAAAATACATAAGGGCATCAAGGTATGTGAGTGATATAAAATGAAGATCAGGTACGCTTACTTAAATATAAAAAAACGGGGAATAAGTAAGTATAAGTAATAATTATTTATCCATCTTTTTTTTTTTTATCACTTAGATACCTTGATGCCTGTATTTATTTTTTATATTTAACATGTATAATTTTAATTTGTATCTTGTATATTTATCACTGAAGCAGAGCTGCAACGTAGTTCGAACCGTTGGCTTTACAATTAACAGTTCCCCCTATTTAAGAAATTTGTTTACGGACCATTTTCTTCCATATATACATTCATGGAACGTGCAGAACAAAAATGTCCTTCACGTAGGGGTACTGCGTGAAGGGAAATATATATATATTATAATAATAAATATTTTTAATCATTATTATTTCATAACAAAATGTAAAATCTCTAAAGTGTTAAAACTCTCTTTGCTAAGTTTTTAAGTGTTAGAAACATAACGTTATCCATGATTTTAAAGTAACCCAAATCCAAACCCTGTATCTCGATACATGAAAAAATGGACTTGCACCACGTTAAAAAAATGTTAAATCAACGACTATTAATTTTATAATACTTGTGATTAACTATAACAAAAACGTCCTTCACGTAGGGGTACTGCGTGAAGGGAAATATGTATATTATAATAATAAATATTTTTAATCATTATTATTTCATAACAAAATGTAAAATCGCTAAAGTGTTAAAACTCTCTTTGCTAAGTTTTAAGTTTTAAAAACATAACGTTATCCATGATTTTAAAGTAACCCAAATCCAAACCCTGTATCTCGATACATGAAAAAATGGACTTGCACCACGTTAAAAAAATGTTAAATCAACGACTATTAATTTTATAATACTTGTGATTAACTATAACAAAAACGTCCTTCACGTAGGGGTACTGCGTGAAGGGAAATATGTATATTATAATAATAAATATTTTTAATCATTATTATTTCATAACAAAATGTAAAATCGCTAAAGTGTTAAAACTCTCTTTGCTAAGTTTTAAGTTTTAAAAACATAACGTTATCCATGTTTTTAAAATAACCCAAATCCAAAACGTATATCTCGATACATGAAAAAATGGTCTTGCACCACTTTAAAAAAACGTTAAATCAACGACTATTAAATTGATAATACTTGTGATTAACTACTGGGCGAAAACATTCATATAATTTTTAGTTCTTTATTTTTGTTTCTGGTGTAAAGTATTTTTTTTTATTTTTGTTATGCGATTACATTTCAATTTGATTAAGTATAGCTTACACTCCTTGCATTTCCTCTTGCACGATGACATTGAAATATATCCTTGAGGTTTTTGTTTTATTAAAGGAGCAGTTGATACTTATCCTCTATTGTTCCTATGCAGCTCTTTCTTATTGCATTACAATGCCACTCACTCTGGAGGAGGGTCTCTGCTACTTTATTTTATGCAGGGCAATACGTCTGTATATATTTTAGTTAAATTGTTTTATTTAGTGTTTTTATAATTGTTTTATTTTTTTGGGATTCGAACTATCACTCACTATTTGATATACATTCTTAATATTGTTGTCATTATTGGATTATCAAAATCTACTAAAGATATATTGATTTTTTTCCTGAAAACTGTATAACATTAACTAACAAGATTTGTTACAATACAATAATAGTAACATAAATATTAATTTTATTTTATTTTTTTACTAATAGTTATAATTTTTAAATATTTTTATTTTGAAGAGAAAATATTTGTCCAGGGTATCCGACGTGGTGCTCTACCACTTGATCTAGCCTGGCTTGTACCTCGGTCAGACAAATCCATTCTCTTCACCGATCCCATATTTTAAAACCAACGTTACGACCCACATGTCTACTGTCAACCCAATTATAACCCCTGAAGAATAACTACAATGAGGGTTGAAACGTTGGGTTTAAAATAAATAGTTCTCTTTGCTTAAGATAATTTTTTCTGACCTCTACCCGGACAATTTTATTCCTCATTAAAATATTTAATTATTATAAGTGTGATTTTAGAAAGAAATGAATTAATGTATAATAAAATAAATTATAGATAGAGTTAAGGCAGTAACTCGGGTTAAAATCCATTATTTCAAGTTATGTTGTATCGTTGCATGTACTTATTTGTTCCAAACAAAACTTATGATTATATGAATTTGACATGAGCTTGGCGGACCATATTTAGTTATTTTTCTCAATGGATTGACAAGAATTAGAAATAAATTCATTGTAGCGATAGCTGAGACAAACATATTAATTCAGTTTAATCACACTCAATGGAAACGTGCTCTTCATTGAAGCCTTGGTCCGAAGCAGTCGGGCACATGCTCAGTGATGTCATTTGTTTAAGTCTTAGGTCGATTATATTCTGCTTGAATGCAATATTGATTGTTTGGTATGCATTATAATAATCATGATGTTCGTTTCTAGGAGATATTTATAGAGAACAGAATAAAAATGATAAGGCAGATGAAATCTAAATAACTACGTTTTGTTTATACTTGCAAGTTGTATTATCGGAAAAAATCGTTTCTTCATTACTCGAACTAAAGAAGTATTTAATTTATTTTTACCTTTTGTATACGCCCTAAAATAAAAAATAAATACTAAAATAACACTGTACCTTAAATAATATACAGCGTCAGTGACCAAGGCTGCTTTTTAATGAATATGTATTTTGTACAGATTTATTAATTCAGTTAGTAGTAGATTTTCTAATCTTCATAAAAATTTATACACATATATATATATATATATATATATATATATATATATATATATATATATATATATATGTCTGACAATTGTACATTTCCGAATATTTATGAACTCATTTTTGGATAGATATTAACAATTATTTATATTAGATATTTTAAATTATATTTAATTTAATGAGTCCTGCAATCGTTTTACAATTTATAAAAATTAGAAGGATGTGAATTGAATTTTTAATATCATAAAGTATTGTAAAAATAATCTGAATATTTTTTAGATTTATAATTTAATTAAAAATTGAAGGTTTTCGTTGTAATAAAATCTCTTAAGAGTGACTTCAAAGCTTCAAAAAATAAGTTGTCATATTTAAGGTGTGTCTTCTATTCTACTGATTTTGCATTTTCCTTTGTTATAAATTTGTTTCTATTATCAAAAACTTTATTTTCGTTTTGCTTCTTAAGGTTTATTTAATTATTCTAAATTAATAACTTGAGCTTATTTTATTTTTTTTAATATTAATGAAACTTAGATCACTATCTAGGATACAGTCTGTAGCAGATAAAATATCTACTTGATTAACAGTCGTATATCCATATTGAGGGATCTGGAGTGGTAAGTGTGACAACGAACTTTAGTCCATTTAACATGCACTGAACATAATAATCTTCATAAGCTGTCATGTTTATCTTGAACTCTGATATTGGATCCACTAATCCAAAGGTTGTACAGGGAAGTGATTTGGCAGAGATCATGCTCTATTCGCAATATGAAATTAAAAAAGACTGGGTGAACACCAGTAGGGTCTGCTTATCCTACAAAATGGATCCACGGATACTAAATCATAGCCTGTTTCGAACCCGGGCCTAGAACTCTTTTGTAGTCGTTACTTCTCCAAAATCTTTTTAAGATTCTCTCAAATTATTGCCTCAGATTTAACCTTTTTCTTTAAAATATTTTTCTCTTTTGCGTTTGACTTGTGAATACACCTCAAATGACTTGCTCGCTGATGGTGGGGTGAGTTGAAGAACCTCCAGCTAGTCAAAAACTAATGACACAGCCATTATCCGTTGCGATCAAACAGTGGTCAGGAAATGGGGGTCGTACAGTTACAAGATAATTGCAGAGCTGTGTACTAGGCTTCTGGGTACACCGACTATTTTGTTCATTAAATCCGGAATCTGTTGAGGTAATAATGGAGTTCGGATTGGATTGTTTCGTGTAATAAATAATTGATATTGATTGTTAAAAACTTTATATTTAACACTTGCTATAAAATAAGTCCCACATAAGTATTTACACCTTCATTCATTGTATTCAATTTTTTTAAAATTAATAGGCAGTCATGAGAACTATCTACAAAAGTGAAAACTCAAAGTTTGGAATAACTGTGCCCTCTTTTGAATTTTTAAATAAATTATATTGTGTTGTAAAGGAGATAGTTGGGGGGTGCAGTAAAAAAAACACTGAATAAGTAATAAACTTATAATTATGTGCCGACGTTTCGACCTACAGTGTAGGTCATCTTCAGGGCTATGAGAGAGAAACAAACAGAACAAAAAATATAAACATGTACAGTAACAATAATATGGTGACAAGTAATGTAGAAAATTAAAATAGTGACAGATATGAAAATTAAAGATAACGAATATTAAAAAAGTGACAGAATATAATAAAATTAAGATATAGACAGATTTAAAAAAATAATGATAATGAAAAGAAATTAAAATAGTGACAGATATAATAAAATTAAGATAAAGACAGATATAACAAAATTAAGGATAATGAAAAGAAAATTAAAATAATGACAGATATAATAAAATAAGACAGATTTAATAAAATTAAAGAAAATGAGCAGAAATTATAAATAACGAATATAAAATAAAATACAGAAAATAAATGTACAGAAAGGATAGTAAAGTAAAAATAATATAAAGGAAAATAAAAAAAGAGGAGGTAAACCAAAGATACAAAATGAGAATATTAACATATAAAAAAAGGTTGGAACATGAAGAATTAAGAAAGTGCACGAATACAGAATCAAAATCTTCCTGCTCTCCGTTGTTCCACCTCTGCGCCACAACTTTGCCTGTCGAGTAACTCTTCTTCCAGCCATCATCAGACTTCGTCGCCCTCACCTCAAGATCGCTCTTCTACGCCCCATTCTTCTAGTTATCATCATACATCTGCTTCCTCACCACTACTTCGCCTCTCTACTGCCTCTCCTAACGAAATTACTTTCAATCGCCATAACTTTCCTAACTATGATGGAACTGCCTCTCCTCCTCTTATCTCTACTACTCCCTCGCCGGGTTTATCCTTCTCCTCTATCAAATCTTCTTTTCCAAACCTAAAATCCCACATCAACCTTCTATGCTCCCTTCACAAACATTTGGCCCATCATTTGGAACATTGTATTTTCCTCCTAAAATGCCGATCCAACTCCCTCTTTCCTAATGTTATAACCAATACCCTCAATCACATTACCACTTCTAAATCCCTAAATTCATCATTATGTTTCTTCTCATTAAAATTTAAAAAATCTCTTCTCAACCTTAAAATACGTGAGAATATTCTACACATCCACTCATTGAACCATCGTATTTCTTCCCTCACCCAATTTTTAACCAGTCACCTTTCCCATGATCACATGAACAACCTTTCAATTCTTATTGCATCCACTTTTTCCATAACTAGGTCACGTAAAAAACACCAACTTATCTCCAAATTTAAATTCCTTTACCAAAATTCCCTCATCTCCAAAATCTATCCTAAAGGAGATGACCACTGGGTTCACAATATTTCTTCCACCCCCATCCCCAATAATGTTATCAATATTCTATCCTTAGGACCAAATTTTTCTGCAGCCTCCTCTTCCTTCAAAAAAATTATACCCGACCTATTGACCGACATAGAATATATCCATAATGACCCCCTCCACAACCATTCACATGTTCAACCAGATCTTTCACGCGTCTCTGTAGCTAATATCATTTCCAATTTCCTTCAGCACCCCCATTCCACTCCTTCTAATTTCTCCCCACAGTTCTTCAAAGACCTTTCGTTCACACGTTCTTTTCTTCAATCTCATGACGACTTAATTGTCACTAAAGCTGACAAAGGTAACTCTACTGTAATTATGGACCTTTCTGATTATAACCTCAAAATTAATTCCCTTCTTTCTGATACGTCCACCTATAAACCCATACCTCGTGATCCTACTACATCTCTCCAAAAACAATTCAACCTCCAGCTAAAAAGCCTTGTCAATTCTAAATTAATTACTTATCCGGTTTACAGAAACCTCATTTCCTATAATTCCTTAGCCCCCCGCTTTTATGGTCTTCCCAAAATCCACAAACCCAACAACCCCCTCCGTCCCATTATAGCTAACGTCAATTCACCATCTACAAAACTTAGCAAGTTCTTACTTCCATCCTTACAAGTCCTCAGCCGTAACAACCCATATGATATCCAAAACTCCTTTCATCTACGTGATCTTTTAACATCCCTCACCATTCCTGATCATTACATCCTCACTTCCTTCGATGTCGAAAGTCTTTTTACCAACATACCCTTAGATAAAGCCCTTGTCATAATATATAACAACTGGTCACTAATAGAACCCCATACCTCTCTTAACCGGTCCTCATTCCTTCAATCCTTAAAACTATGTTGTGAATCCGGCTACCTTACCTTCCATGGACAGTTCTTTTCCCAAATTTCTGGACTTGCCATGGGAAATCCCCTAGCTCCTGACCTCTCTACTATTGTCCTAAATGACCTTCTGGACTCCATTCTACCTCAGTTCCTTGACGATATTTGTTTCATCAAAAAATATGTAGACGACCTCCTCCTTATCATAAATCCCAACATCATTACTGATTTATTATCTTCCTTCAATTCATACCATCCCCGCCTCCATTTCACCGTTGAAGTCGAATCCAATAGGTCACTACCTTTTCTTGACCTCCTTTTCATTAAAAATCCTGACCACACCTTATCCACAGATTGGTATACTAAACCCACTTACTCTGGCTGACTTCTTAATTATTACTCCCAACATCCGCACCACCTTAAAATTAACGTCGCTAAAAATATCATTCACCGTGGCCTATCCCTCTCTGACGCCAGCTTCCATAAAACCAACACCCACCGTATCAAAGAAATCCTTTTAAAGAACTATTTTTCTCCCTATATTGTTAATAAACTCATCCATGACTACTATAACCCCCCCCACCTCCACCCGATCGCCACATCCACCATCTATCCCTATATACAGATCCTTGCCATATATACCCTCCCTCTCTAATAACATTCAAAAATACTTACGTTCCTTTATCCCCAATTTACGTATTGCCTTTAAATCCCATAACAAACTTTCCCATATTTATACCCGTATCAAAGATCCTATTCCCCTCAAACTACGTTCCCATGTCGTTTATCGTATCCCCTTCTCTACTACTAATTGTAACTCTTCCTATATAGGTGAAACCAAAAACTTCCTTAAAGACCGTATTACCTAACACAAATATGCCATTTCCTCTTATAACCATACCTCCTCTAAACTTTCCGAACATGCTCTTTCTTTAAACCACACTTTTGATTTTGATAATACGTCTATCTGAGCTACTGTTCCTAACCATGATAAACGCATCCTCTCTGAAACTATCCACATAAATTTAGATTCCTCCACTAACAATCTTAAGACTGACTCACATCACCTTTCCTCTACCTACTCCCAAATTTTTAATTTACTCAAAAAACCTTAAATTCTGTTACTTCGTCACTGATGTTTCTTTTGTTATCACACTATTGACATTTATATTTTTTTGGTATTATCTTTCCATTTTTCTCATTTATTCATTCATGTTTGGCTTGTCAATTAATTTTATCCATTTATTCACTTTCCCTCTTTTTTCCTATACTCCAGTATGGTTACCTTCTATAGTTACCTTTTTGGCTGCTAGAGATCGCTGCTAACTCTTCCGCCTTGCTCCTTAACGGTTTTTTTCATTGTTAGCCAGCCGTTACACCCAACGACTTCGCTCTCCAAATCGGTACGTCTTTTCTTTATATTTTATTTATTATATTCTTTTCTCTTTATCCTTTCTCCATTCTTCACACTACCTATTTTCCTATTTTCCCCCTTATCATTTTGGCATCCATCATATGTTGGTAATCAAGAGTTCATATATTTAAGCACTAATTTTAATTTTTCAAATTCATTAATCCTATCAACTATTTTTCAAACAGTCATTGTACACAATTGTTATTGTACAATAGTATTTCTATTATTCACATTAGTTATTGTACATACAGTTCCATACTTTTCTGTAACATGTAACCTCTTTAAGTCCGTTATCATACATTTTATATCTTTATTTTACTAGTTTTTCTTAATTCTTCATGTTCCAACCTTTTTTTTATAAGTTAATATTCTCATTTTGTATCTTTGGTTTACCTCCTCTTTTTTGATTTTCCTTTATATTATTTTTACTTTACTATCCTTTCTGTACATTTATTTTCTGTATTTTATTTTATATTCGTTATTTATAATTTCTGCTCATTTTCTTTAATTTTATTAAATCTGTCTTATTTTATTATATCTGTCATTATTTTAATTTTCTTTTCATTATCAATATTTTTGTTATATCTGTCTTTATCTTAATTTTATTATATCTGTCACTATTTTAATTTCTTTTCATTATCATTATTTTTTTAAATCTGTCTATACCTTAATTTTATTATATTCTATCACTTTTTTAATATTCGTTACCTTTAATTTTCATATCTGTCACTATTTTAATTTTCTACATTACTTGTCACCATATTATTGTTACTGTACATTTTTATATTTTTTGTTCTGTTTGTTTCTCTCTCATAGCCCTGAAGATGACCTACACTGTAGGTCGAAACGTCGGCACATAATTATAAGTTTATTACTTATTCAGTGTTTTTTTGACTGTACCCCCCAACTATCTCCTTTACATTAGATCATCCAGTCAACTATTTTCATCTCATAAATAAATTATAGTTTAAATTATTTAAATATTTAAATAAATTATAATTTGAATTATGAGTATTTAAATTTAAATTATTAACTTGAATATGTTTTTTCACACTCAGGATAAAAATTATATACATTTTCGAGTAGTTATTAATTAATCGAAACAAATGATTAGCACAAGCTCAATACGAAATATCAATAATTTAATTACAATAATAATTGGTATATAGTTATATCATTGATACCTTGTATTTGTATTTATTACTTGTATTCACGTAGATGTTAATGAACCTTATTTTCATTTTTAGCATTATTATCATCTTTAAGTTCCACAATACATGGATCTTTAGTATTTTCATATCACAAAACAAAACATTTAATTCTGATAAAATTGTTTACAGGAAACGAGAGGTTTATTGATGTTAAGTTATTATTAGTAAGAAGGTCGCAGTTATTAAACGTCCTTTTAGTTAAATATTATCATTCTTATATCAATCAAATTCTAACCTTTAACCTTTCTAACATTTAACTGAATAAACTGAAGTGAATAAAACAAATAGTATAAATCTTACATAGGCCGATAGGTGTCACCAGTCTCTCGTAGTACGTCACGTGCATGTCGGTGATGCGAACCCACAAGTTTTTCCCCTACCAAATTTGCTAAACGCGGCTAAAAAAGTTTTCACTTCATAAAAAGTGTGTACTCTCTTATTTAAAAGAATTTCGCCAAAATACAGATTGATTAAATTCTATTGTTTTATTCTTGCGGAAAACATTGTTTCATATTAAAACATATAACTTACTTCTTTCGCCATATATTGCATAACAAGGCCCAACAGTCGATTGTAGGGCTACATGACGTGTTTACTGAATCCTTATATGACCCTAAAACATGGGGTATTAGACTGATGGACATTATTGAAGTTTTGTTCGAATGAATGAAATACACACTCCCTGATTTTAAATCAGTCAGTATTTATATAAACTCTAAGAATATAATTATTCTTAATAAAGGTTAAAATGGCAAAATGTCCTTGTATGTAGTCACATTCTTGAATCTAGCAAAGCACAGCTGCACTGTTATTTATCCTTGTAATACTTCCATGCGAAAATACTATTTAATTGACCGGATCCATAATGGTTCTATGTACTATGTAATAAAACACTGCTGGTACTAATGATTTATTGAAAATTTATAACATTTTATCGCTAAAAGAGTTTAAAAGACTGTATAATTGGCTTGAAGCCTGTCAAAATATATCTCATATAGAATAATATACTACTTACACGTATATTAACTTTTAAAAAAAATTATTTATTGAAATTTACAACTGTATTATAACAATACTAGGATTAAATCTAATGGCAGGGATAATACATAATGACAGATAAAGGTATGTAGAGAAACTGCCCAGTTGTAGTACTCAAATAACAAATTGAACTTTAAGGTTACGAGGCCATCTTCTTTTCAGACCCTTCTAGGACGATTGAAGTAGTTAGGTTTGAGTGGGGATATAGTTTGTCCTGAAAGGTTTTGGGATCGGCCAAAATCAGCTACTATAACATTGAGTTCATTATGGATCACTTTATTAGTAACAAAGTAATGCGTACAAAGTATTTTGGATTATAAGGATTGTATACGAGAGGAATTCGATGGCTTAGTAGAGCCAAATAGGTCTTATAATAGTGTTGTATTTGAGTCTTTTGTAATTAATTAAGAATTAAGAACGTTTATCTATCTAGTAAGTGTTGAACTAGCCTGAAACGGCGAGCTGTTTCTTGTCTGTTGAGTCTAGTATGAGAAGTCAAATGTTTTTTAAAGATGTAGTCCTAGGTATCGGATTTGTTCTACGTGAGCCAGTTGGATACTTGTGGGTACTTGAAAACCGGAAGTCATTTATAAATTAAGCAGTTTTATACTAATGAATCTAGAGCTAAGTCGAAAAATCTTTACTTAATACAATAACCATAAAATTGAACCTGTATTTTTCTTATGATCTCGTGAAATCGAGAAACCTGTCAAGAAATGTATAGTATGTAGATGTCAGTTGGAAAGAAATCCATGATTCAGGCAGAAAGGTGGTTCTCCTTAGTTTTTTCCTATATTAGGCTTACAGGAATTTATTGTTAGTAGCTTTTTGATATAGTTCTTCCTATCCTTCTCTAAATGATTTATTTTTATATAAAGGATAACCTCAGCATGATTTACTGTTTTATATTAGTCCGTTCCATCATCCAGTTCCAGGCCAGATCCTCTTCCTCTATGCCAAAGTAATTAAGCAGGTATCGCGGAAGCGGGAGTCGGGAAGTAGATGTGTCGTAACAGGAGCACGCCATGGTCAGGAGGCAGCATCAGCAGGTTGAGGATCTAGGAAGTCCGGGGCATTGACGAGGTTGCGGATGCTTGCATTCTATGTTCTCTATTGGGTAATAATCTTGTCTTAGTGCCAAATATTCTCCCGGGTTCGAACTAGGTCATAGTATGCAGCCTCTGTATAAACTGGGCTGTGCTTAGAAAAAAAATATTATTTTGGCAGACCTGACGCATGCAATGGTCAGTAGGTCGTTCGTCCTTCTCACCGTGTCGTCAACTATCTTAGTTTTTTATTTATTTTAATGTTGCCATTTTTGAGTACTACCATTGGGTAGTTTCTCTACGTTTATCTCATATTATTACATATCATTCATTATATTTAATTGTATTTTTATAATACAGTAGGATATCCACTAATTAATTTTTCTAATATTGTAATTTTAATTTATTTAATATAAAAATTTAAAATAATTAAAATTCATGAGCTTTTGACTTAGGTTTGGGTAAGTTTTTATCATCTTTATCCTCTTGCGTGGATTATTCTCTTACTTTTTATTTTTTCCATTTTTGATGTGTATTCAAACAATTAACAAAACTAAGTAAACAATTAGGTAGCTATTTATAAATGTTTTTTTTATTTATATATTATTCTTTATGAGACACACAGTAGGTTAGTTAGTGGATCTTATCCTCGGCCATATAAAAAAAAGAATTATTTGTATCTATAAGTTGATTATTTTTTTTAACAACCTATCCTATTTATGAAATGTCAAATAATAGTCCATCATTAAGTTATATAAAAGGCAATTAGACTCTATTTCTTGTTAACTCTTGTTGAGTCCTATGCCATGAGGATTACCTGTGGTGTAGTGGATAGTATAAGAAAATACAGGATCGTTATCTCATCCCAGCAGATAGGTGGCTTTAGTATTTTTTAAAGTAGAGTAAAAAATCCTTAGCTTCGCCGTCCTTGAGAGGGGACGTATAATCCCTATCCTAATTATACCTGGATAGCCGAAATTTACAACTCCCACTGTAGCATCGTCCTATTATCAGCTAATATACAGCATCGTCATAGGGACATTAAGTGACGTTAAATAAATAAACAAATGTAAACCATGAATTTAATATATGTATAGTCATATTTTTTCCCCATAATTGGATATTCAGGAGGTCTGGACTCTACAGGAGTTGTAGTGCCACGGATGATGATGATGATGATACCAAGGATATTATTTGCCCCATGTGTACATTTATATACCCATATTTTAATTTAATCACCCTTATTTAAAATTTTAATTTCTTATTTTTTTTACCCTCTATACCGTGTAAAATAATAGTAGTGATGAATAAATCGAATTTTAGCCCCGGTTGACCTTCGGAGGATGTGATCTAACGCAGGATGAATCAAAAAAATTTTCCATTGTAAAAAATGCAGTCCTTTCCTCCTTTGTATTGTTATGGGCTACTGTTTATTAAAATGAATTAAACAATTCCTTAATTAAAGATACTAATATTTATTAACAAAAGTGATAAAAAGAATATATTTATTATCTAGGCCTAACTCCTTTTTAATTATTACAATAATATAAGATATTACTAATTCTAGATAGCTTAACTAGTTACAATAGTTTCTATGAATATTATAAAATTACACTACAATTTATAATTAATAATTAACACTTGCAGTTCACTAGTCCACCTACCGTAAGATTCTCCAAGTATGACAACCTGACACACAGTAACGAACAGAAACAGTTTTTTACACTCGCGAGACTGTAACAGTTCACTGATACACTTATTACACGGGCCGGTTCAACACTGACTAGTTTATCACACTGACACTCACTTATTACAAACCATCACCGTGCGTGGTCTAGTCTCAGAGTAAGACTAAGACTCGCTCGAGGCGAGGGAAGTATTTAAATAGGCAAGGCCGAACATTCTAGAACACGGAAGGGCGAGACAATTCTGGAATCTTCTTAATCCTTTTCCGACAAAAGGAGACGATCTAGAAGGTCCTAATCCTATTTTAACTTCTCCCGACGACGGATTTAAGCCGCTAATCCCCTTGCTGCCGTCCTCCTGCCGGCGACCGTAACAGTATGTTGATATATTCAACCAGTAAAATTCTTGATTAGCTAAATAAATTGTATAAAACAAGGAGGCTTATCAATTACTATTTCAAGCCGTTAACAAAACAATACCGCCTATCTACAACTTTTAGTGAAAATTACTTAGTAACGGTGCGCATTCTACAGTTTGAATTACAAACTAATAAAACAAGTTTTCAAGGTTGAACTCAAGGAAGTGCTGTAGTTAGCAATTGAAAGATAACCGATTGAAACATAAGATAATATAATATAATCGTCAAATGTAAGCGTAGATAAGCGGTATTGTTTTGACTGCTACGATTTGTGTATTATTATTAATTTCTTCTGAATTAGGTTTTCTTAGGATACATTTATAATTTTGTTATTTTCTGTTTCTATCGGATTAATTTTTTAAATATATAATTTAGAATATATAATTATTCAATTATATTAATTAGAGATTCTACCCGATGTTGGTTGTTCTATGAGAGTTGTTCCAGAAAATCAGGGTATGGTGTAGGTCGGATGGACCGTCTAAAAATACTTGGACGTCCCCCATCGCTGTAGGTGGGATACAGTCACACAATCTGTTTCCCTCAACAAACACACATCTGGTTCGGGCAAATCAGATAAATATTTGTATTGTGTCCTCGTATTTTTATTTAAATGGATATTGTTTATCCCAGACCGGGGTTTCACCAGAAGCGCCAGAATAGAATTATTTTAAATGAGATGTTTTTATTTTATTTTGGAATGAAGTATTTTTTTAACCACAAAAAATTACAACTAGGAGATGTGCTGTTATTTTTAAAAGTGGTATAAGTCCATTTAGGTCTTAAAAATCGTTTATTCATCTAAATAATTTTAATGTTTAAAGTTAAATATTATTTTAAAATAAAATTTAAAAAGGTGAATAGTGTTAAAAATACCACTCTGTGCTGTGTTGAAGATAAAGTTTCCCTGATTTTTAAATCAATTCATATGCAAATCCTTGAATATCTCGATAAATGAAAGATGAACTTAAAACATTTTAAAAAATTACAGCTCATTTTGAAGATACAATATGGATAGTAAAAATTACATTTAATTCCCTGTGATAATGGTTTGTTTTTCCTCATATCGTCATTTCAATCTTTTGTGAGACAATTTTCATATCTGATTATTTTTTCATAAATTTCCTTTCTCTTCACATAACTTTAATGATTATTCTATGTAATCATTAATGACTACAAAAAAGTTTTAAAAACCTGAAGTTTCCCAATATTATTAAATTAATTCAAATGCGAATCCTTAAATATCTCCATTCTTAAAAAAATGGACTTACACCAAAAAACACAGAAAATACAAAATGGCGAATATAAATAACATTTAATTCCCTATGATAATGGTTAATTTTTCTTGACACCATCTCTTTATATAACTGATTTTTACCAATAATCCATTTATTCATGTGATCACTGTTTCTGTGGTAGTTAGTATTGCTTTGAATTACATATTGGTTTAGTAAGAATTTATTATTAAATTTCTATTATAATATAGAATTAGTGTTGGTACAGGAAAAACTTTTTCTCTAAAAGGTTCTAATGACGTTTTAGAACTCTTAAGGGACAAAACTTTAAATTAAGCCTGTTTCGAACGTTAATAAAGTTGTATTAATTAAAACTTTGCTAATTAAAATTCAGTTTATAGCAAAATTTACGTGTTCTTTTTTTATTTTGAGGAAGTAACATTCGATCAAAAAATAAATAAATTGTATTTGTCAATTCATTATCCCGCTAGTTGGTTCAATTTAAATTTATTTTTGTAGGTATTCATTTTAGTTCGTGTAAAAGGAAGTTCAATTTTTTAAAATTTATTTGTACTTATTTCTGGAAACGAATATTTTTCACATATTAATGAAAAAAAAAAGTTGTAAAAATGGATGCCTTTGTTAGGAGACCTAAATAAAGATTATGATTAATAATAATATACTTTATTGAAATTATAAATTGTTTATATTTTATTAATTGTTGATGATATTAATAATATTTCAAAATACTGCTGCATATATATTCTGTAGTGGAAGCCAATCTACTAAACCTGATGTCCTTGCAGGATTGGTTTATGGAAGAATAACTTCGGATGATTTCATCAAATTATTTCTAAACATTTCTCTGTTGTTTTTATCTTGATTATGTTGTAGTGTGTATTTTCAGTAAATTAGTAAAAGTAACCATTGTAATGCTTTTAATAAAAATCATAACCACGCTAGGTTCATTGCAACGAAAACACATTTTATTTTTATTTCGACTATGTATGTTTTTCTTTAATGTTTAAATATGAACCTTTTTGATTATTTTTCTTTTGATTAAAATGAATGTTGTCGATCTTTATACATTAGATTTTCATTGTAGTATGTAAACTATCATTATTTTTTTTTTATAATTTTTGTAAAATAATTTTTTAACGTTAATTGTCATTTGTATACTATAAAATATCGTTGCATCCATTATGAATAAAAAAACTTCTTGGAACAAGCTCTAACGATTGATCCAGAGTACCCCTCAGTTGAGTAAAACTAAATATATATCTTATTTGATTTCGATAATAGTTTATTGACTCAATCGAATATGGTAAATATCATGTTTCTACATGACATGTTATTTTAAAGATGTGTACGAATTGCTAACGCGAGACTTGCGTTGGTCACGGCTGTTGCAATGGACAATTTGAGGTAATTTAGGATGAACACATCGCTAAGGTTGAACTTTTGAGTTGCACTCAGGTCAAAATGTTTATCTACACTGACGTTTTCCTGTAACATTTTCATAACTCTAGATGATTACAAGTTAAAAGGATTCTCCCCTGGTAAGCCATATTTCGTTTTTTATATCCTCATATTTATTCTTATAGTTCTCAGTAATTATGAGATGGCTTGATGGTACACTTGCGTCCTTCCCATTCAATGACCACAGACATCTCCATTACCGTTAGGCAGTACATCCGCGACCACCTTCCGCGGACTGTTAGGATTATCAATCAGCTCTGGCGACCGCAAAGGCGCGCTATTCAAACGAGTAGAGGTCGACACGTGGATCGGAATCCTTGTCCGGAGCATCGTAGCTCATCCTAGCGGCAGCTGCGCAAACTTATTTTTTTCGGAGTTCTCCTTTGTACCGTCCTTATCTTGAATAGCGCTGTCGAGAAGTTAAAAAATGTTATCTTGATTTTAAATTTAGTCTGAGGAGTGGGATAGCTCAGTTCACAGTACGCTGAGCTAGAGAGTTGTAGGTTGGAATTCAATAGGAAAAATTCCAAAGAGCCTTGCAAGCATAGCCTTGGAAATTGTTGTTGAACATCTTGTGGTTGCTGTATCTATCGAATGAGTCTGTTTGGCTGTTGATGTGGGATGTGCTGCACTTTGTTTTGTTTTTTGTAATCAATTTGTTTTTGACGTATGTCCCTGAGATGATCTTTGAATTGGTGAAACGTCGACTGGCTAGTTTTTTAGGCACTTAAGGTTTCGGGATTTTCACTATTCCATTCTAATTAGTAATAGTTGATATCTTCCTTTTATTTTTTAATAGAATACTCAGGTTGTTAAAGAAACCTTTTCTACTTATTCCGATGAAAACAATTACTATGTTCCAGCCATAATAAACGAATCCTTATCATGAACGCAAAAAAAAAGTTGATTGTATTCGTAGATCTCATCTATTAAATTCTAAACAACGATACCATCCTTTGAATAACCTAGAGTTTTTAAATTTATAAGTTGAGGGTTTTATGACTTTATCTCCTTAATTCAAGTTCATGTGGTTCATAGATGTTGTGTAATGCAAATTAAGAAAAGTTTCGATCTATTCGAATTGACACCGAACCATGATAAGTAAAGGTTAGCCTTTACTAACTCTATAACCCTGTAGTGATAAGGTAGATAACTAACTACTACGATTACTAGATATCACATAAACTCCGCCAATATCTGGATGCTTAGTTAACGTTGGTGACCATTCCATGGGCAACTTTTAGTCCATGACAACTTCTACTCAATTAGCTAAGTTTAAAATATTTTTCGCTTACTATACAAAGAAGAAACATTGTATTAACGTGTTTAAATTATTTAAAATAAAATTACTAAAGAATAATTTCGTATTGTAATCACTTCATTATAGCTTTAGTCATTACCACTTACTTGTCTTATTCTCTATTTTCTAATAAAGGTGCATTTTCGTCTGTAATCTTTGGTAAATGTTAGTGAAAATTATTAATACTTGTCAAGGGTAATACAAACATCATTCTTAACATTTTTTTTTTACTCAAACTGAATACAGCTCAATGATATCGTATCGCGAATTTAATTATGTACCTTAACTGTTATCAATATGCAACAATTTCAAATTATTTCATTATTCAATTATTTTATGTATATTTGGCTATCCAAAGATGTTAAAAAATTTTTAATAAATGGAAATATTGAAAACTCATTACCATTAAAACGATTTATCTGCGGGATGATAAAACACTTTTAAAATATTATTGCTTAAAATGTGTTGATTACTATTCCTATTATTATGTATTTAAATCTGATTGTGTATTTAACCTTTTAATTTGTTAACGTTAACCCTACTTAACGTGTTTTCGTTAACCCTATTTAACGTGTCTCAATCTTTTTAATAATGCATATGGGGCGTTCAAGATCAAAAGCGGATAATGGTATACTTCAAAAATTAACTTTTTCAAAATTACTTTCATAACTTAAATTACTCTATTAACTTTTTCGGTAGTTTAGCCCAGCAACTTTGTCTAAAACGATACTTTGCCTACTAATTTCTATGGTTTTAGTCCGGTTCTGAACCTAAAATTTCGAGAGTATGAAATTCCTTGACTGAACTAGTGTAAATGTAAAAATAAACGAATTTTTGAAATTTCAGTTATCCCCTTTTGAAACTAACGAGTTATTCCCTTTTGATCCGGAACGCTTCATGTACTTTTTATATATGTACTTTACACTAACTTGGTAAAGAAAGTGAAAACAAATCATCTCCCTCAACAGAGTTTGATCTAGAAACAATACAGTCTCCACCTTGTACTGAACCCGCATGTATTTGCCACATATATAGAAAATCTCTCCACTCCGAATCAAAATTATCTGTTAAAAAAACAAACAAACATATTGATAAGTTATTTTGTTATAACTAAACGTTGGACAAGGCCTACTCCAAAGAAAAGGTAGTGTGTGAGAGCTGTGATTTCAATAGCCTTTGTGTCCTTGAGCAGTGGTTCATTAAACTCTTCAGATCGCCATTACCCCTGATGACCTCTCATGACATGGTTGTTACTCTAACACTTTCGTGTAAACATTGAAATAATGTTCTTTCATTGCAATATGTTAAGTCGTATTTTAGTCATTCAGTTATTTTACTTCTGCTTGTATCGAAATTTTTCGAAAAAACCCAGACATAATTGCATAAACTCTAAAATGTCTTGCATATTACGACTTTTACAGTATGATTTTCATCTTTCGTCCAAAATATTTGATATAATTCCCATCAGAACTTTAATAAGTTCCTTTACGTTTTATTTAACCTCATCTACCTCATACTTCATGTACCATTGTAAATAATTTATTTAGAGTGTCCATTTACTTATTGCTGCTATACGATCTACAGCTGTAGATATATATTTCTACGATTTTATTACTTCCTTTGAATCATTATTTATGACCGTTCAAGCAAAAGGCCTCTTCTATAAAATCGTTTCTCGAACGAAGACCAATCGATGTCAACAAAATTTATTGTTAGTGTATATACTTTCTGGTTTTAATTAATTGGTATCTTTGAAAGATTATTTATTGCAATTAGAACAATAGTTTTTTGCTTATGCTATCGTTACGAGAGTACCTGAATTCCAAATACTCATTTTTCAATTTTATTTAAATCGCCCTTTTAAAAATTACTTTTCTCTTCATTTGTTTTTAATTCTGCAACTCTTAAGTTTTTTAAAATCAAAAATATAAATTGAAGCAGAAATGGTATTTGAATTGAATAGGCAGAAATTAGTTGGTTATTGTATCGTTTAAGAAGGATTTATGTAAAATATTTAAAAAATAAATAAATAGGATTTTTAAAATAAACATGTTACGGAAAGCTTAGGTTTTTTCGCAACTGGTGGGGTTTGTTTATCATTAAACAAAAAAAAAAATACATAAAAACAAAACCAAACCATATTAAATGTTTTTTTTTTAATTTTGGATATTAGTCAATTAACAGCTTAGTATTTTATAGGGATTTCTTAACTTAATTTAAAAAAAAAGATTATTCAGAACTACTTTAATTTTTATTCATCATTTTTTATACTTAATCACCACTGCTTTTAAAATAGTTATATTGTTTCGTTACGTTATGATTAACCAGTCCTGCTCTGATGCATTGCGGGTTGCCTATCTGTTCATTTACGGATTAAGATTCAGTTCTCTGGTTCATTTACAATTTTATGTACTAAAATCATCTATCTTAATTTTACAACTCTCCGATCATCCTGAATTCGATTTATTCCTGTTCATAAATATTCTTCTAGCGTGTACATTTATCAGTCATGGACTTTCTGCATGAAAATGCTTTTAGCTCAGTGTTTATTTTTGTGTAATTTTGCTTCATTTTCATTGTTGTGTTGCTTTTTGAATATGCATAGATTATTCACTTGTTTTGTGATTTAATCGCCGTTTATTTTATAGACTTCATTTGTCAAAAAAATTAATTGCTTGGATTTTCAGCAGAGAAGATACTTTGGAATTAGAGATTCATAAATATGTTTCTTATTATGATAATTTATTATAAATATCCCTTACTTATTTATTGTTTATTCACGTAATTGATCATTAATTTTTAATTATATCTGTAAAAAATAAATACTTAAGATATATTCACGTTTTAATTGTATATACATGTTTCTGCTCTCTCCTTACTGGTATATTTTAATATCGATTGTATATAGTTACAAAGAATTTAATTATTATTTTTTCTTTTTCTTTATTTATCAAGTTGAATGTGTTAATTTTTAAATTAAAACGTGGAAGGTTATTCTGTACTAAATGATATGAGATAGCTTTCTTTATAAGGGTGAAATGTGGATTGCGTGTTGCGAGAACAAACTCACTTTCCTATGTTAGCTTTCATCTTGTGGTATTAGTTAACAAGCGACCAATTTTACCATGTGCGGCTTCCATCATCTTGATTTAATGTACAGTTTAAATTGTCAATGCGAAAAAAATATATTATAATTTTACTTTAATAAGTAGCTAGAATTACAATTACAATTCTATTTTCTTTAAAAAATTCGTGTGCAGTATAGTCTGTAGTTGTGTATTTTTTTTGTTCTATTGCTTATGAAAAAACGTAACGAACAATAATATAATATAGCATATAAAATTAATTTATAAATATATTTTAATGTTAAGATATTTTAACTTTTAACCTATAGAACAATACTTTACTATTTTTAAAGTTCAAATTTAGTTTACTTTACTAAATAAAGCGAAGTCTAGTTGTGTGAATGTTGGTACTGTTTTTTGTTTTTTTCCCTCTATGATTACCATAAAATGCGTGTTATCCAGCTTCTTTGTTGAAAGGAGATTAATAATTACATTTAAAATACAATCATTAAGATTAAAATTAATCTGGTCATTAATGGATTGAATTTTTATTGAAATAAAAAATTAACGAAAGTATTTTTATGTAATACAAAACATTACAGATATTTTTCATCTGTTTCTTTTTTTTTTAATTCTTGGATTCTTGATAATTTCATAGGTACAGAATTATTCGAAAAATTCGTTTGTGAGTTTTTTTAATTTTTTATTTATTTTTGTATTTACCTAAAATAAAAACCGCATTTATATAATATACGATTGCCCTATTGGAAATTATTTTCTATGTTGAATATTTGGTTAGTATGATGAATGGAGTTGTAAAATTATTTCGTAGTTTTATACCATTCATCAAACATCGCATATTCTCCAATCAACTTGACGCTGACGGTTTACTATTAATATGTCACTTATTATTCATGCGATTGACTGTTTGAGTGAAAGGTCATAGTTCCATTTGTGTCATAAAAGTAAGTTAAAAACAAACCAATTAAAACCAATTATGTTTATTTTTATGTCAATTAATTTTATGCAAGTTCTGTTCAGTTCAATTTTACTGAGCACACACATTTAAACCATAGATGTTCGATGTATAATTGAATAGGTGCCTGGAAGAAGGGGATATGTTACATTTTTCAGTTTTCGTCCTTTTTTGTTGAACAAAGTCCATGTGATGGGCCCCTTCCGCCAACGTTAGTTTTTAGTTGCCTAAACAGTCAATAGAAGCCAGGGATAACATAATCGTTGTCCATATCAGAGGATGATCGGTCTCTCAAGAGACAAAGTTCCAGTGGAAGAAAGGCGCATGTGAAGATATCCTAACCTTACTAGTGTTACTTGCAAGGGCTTAAGTGCTAAATCTATAAAATGGAAGAAGGGCGTAGTGACAGTCACCTAATTAAATGATCCGTTCTCTTATTTTTGGCTCTCTCGTAAATTTTGAAAAATGTTACATGCGCCCTTCTTTCAGGCAACAATTCAATTATTAATTGTTATATATCTTGTAACCAAAAACACGTGATTGCTTTTTTTATCAGTGGATTGTTGAGATTTTGTACCCATCTCGTTTGGAATTTATTTAATATATCAATGTAGGTCAATTCGTCTCCAAATCGATGTTTACAACTTCTACGGAGATAAATGTTAGCACTTGTCGCTCTATTTTTTCATCTTTTTATTACGTCACAGATAAATTTGTCCCATTTCGTTACTTTAGAATGTAGGAGTTATTTATTTCTTTATTTAGTTTTTTTAAGGTCTTTTTCATTATAAAAGATATTGTTTATTGCTGTAACATATTTTGTTTAAAATTGTTAATTTTTTCATTGTAAAACCACCAATCGTGTTAATGGTGGTTAATTAATACTTTTGTTAATGGTGATATATTACATATTTTGGGAGTACTAATTAATACTTTTGAGGAGGGAAATAAGACATATGTATGTTATATTAGAGTTTTCCTCACAGATTGTGGTAGTTATTTAAAAAAAGTATCATATTTTATGCAACATTTAGTTTATATTTGGCTTTTATGTTTTTCCCCTGATGTGGGTGACATTTGTTTATTTATTTAGGCAATTATAAATTTTATAATTCATATTAAAGGTCCATTGGTCGGTATGTCGTATCCCTTTTTGCTCCAGCTATTATTGGTTTTCGAGTTTTTATATATATATATATATATATATATATATATATATATATATATATATATATATATATATTATTATTTATGGTTCTTTTTAATTATTTAATTTTTTTAATTTTGAAGAGAAAAGATTATTATCCCAGCCAAGGCGTAATCTTTTGTCTTAAAAATTATATATATATATATATATATATATATATATATATATATATATATATATATATATATATATAAATCTATTGATTAATATTCATTTAAATAAATTCTTCGCCCACTTAAATTAATTTTTGAAGTGTCCTAACTGATATTACTGGCCCTAACTTATTATTTTGAAGTGTCCTAATTGGTGTGATCTACTTTAATTTACTAGCTTGGGCAATTTATATCTTTAAAAAGAAAATCTTGTTGAAAAATTCGAACATCATATCGCTGCTCCGGAAGTATAATGACGCAACTATAAAATTTTGTGAAACTAGACTTTAATGTCTTGGCGGGCTCATAAATGCATTTACAACATGTTTGTAAATCGACATAACGCATATATGTTTATAAACTACTCTAATAGAAAAATTAAACCTTATCTATAGGCCATTCTATTAAGACAGATTGGAATTATTTTTTCTTTAAAATAATTAAAGTAAAATTACAATTTTTTGCAGTTTTGTCATTATGCTTCCGGAGCAGCGATATGTAATTGATAATGTCTCTTGTTTATGGTTTATACGTAAGTGATTAGCTAGTGTTATTTTTCATGTTGGAAATTAAGGATTCATTTGGTTTCTGGCTCTTTCCATTTCGAATATTTCGCACATTTTGATGGAGGTAATTATAAATTGTGTGTTTGAGTTTGTCAATATTCACATCAACGATGATAATGCATGCAAATGTGTGTACGTAATGGTGAGGAACGTGTATGGCGGGCAGGGCTGCGGCAATGGTGGGGGAACCCCCTCCACATTGAGAATCCCGTGCCAAGGCTCAGTCTGGTGACACAGGTGCCATGTGATGGAGGAAAGTAGGGCATCCCCACGGCTGATCGGGATATCGAGCCCGAAGACGTGGGATGAGTGGATCAAGAAGGAACCACAGACGTTGGAAGCAGTTGCAGCCCAAGAAGAGAAGGAGGAAGTTGTCACTGTCGAAAAGATCGAAATCGAACTGCCGCCTATCGATATCCAGCATCAGAGTCTCAATACGATTCTGGAAGAAGATGAAGATGCCAAACCTAGTAGTAACAAGACCTCATCAGTCAAAATCAAACTCGGCGAAGATGGCGAAGATTCCAAGCCCAGTAGTCTCAAGAACTCATCAGTCAAAATCAAACTCGGCGAAGAAGAATCGCCTAAAGTCAAAATCAAGAGTACAAGATTCCAGGTGATACCCACGGTAGACGTGTGGGAACCGAAATCGACGACTGAGAGTAGTGAAGAGGTGGTCGTAGGCGATCCGATGACGATGATCGAGTCTCGCCTAAACGAATTGACCATGGTAGAGTCGCAGCTGAAGAAGTTGAAGGGAGGTTCGGAGGTGCTGAAGATGCGTCCGCTCAAATTGGATTTGGACGAGACGAAACCCAGCTCTAAGAGCAAGTTGGGCTGGCTGTCGATATTCAAGAAGAAGGCGGTGACTTCACCACCGCAACCCACACAGCCACAGCAACAGCAACAACAGCAGAGGAAACCTGTAAACAGAGCGAGCTCAGGCCGCGGGGCCTCCAGGGCGGTCACCACTGTACCCAAGAGGCACCACACCTTCGCTGCGCAGCCCCCGAGGATAATCGTCCAGGTAATCTAGTCTAGACAGTGTAGAGTTGTGTAGTGTAGTTGTAATTAGTTATTTAGCATTTGTATCTAGTAATTGGGTATTTATGAATTGAATCATTTAAACGGATGGAGGTAGGTGGATGTAAGTCACTAGATTTTTAGTGAAATGGAATTGAGCTTAAAGTTGAGGAAAATAGTTGCCAACAGGATGACTGACTTCTTTTTAGCTTTTACGTATAGCGATGTTCATTGAAAGAAAACCATAATATAATAGGTTGGAGTATAGTTGTTATTCATTGCCTGTCAGGAAAATGCAGTCATTTGCGATTGCCTTGACCTTCGTGGTTATAAACTATTGCTCAAATATTTAGTACCAGTTCCGCAGGTTGTGGCTTTGAGTTAATTCTCCACAAGTTTTAACTTATAATTTGTTTCCTTTTTAATATTTTCGAAAATAAAGATATATCCTGAATTACAGCATGAAAAAAATAGTGTAGTTATTGGATGTGTGTATATTTCAATACCAATTTCATTAAGAAATAAATGTTTAGAACTAACATTGCTAAATGATATTTGTTCATTCTTGATGAAACGATTAGCGAAATTTCCGCATTTCCAATAATTACTCTCTATTTTCATACTGAAATGCAGTATTATTTTCGAGAATATAAAAAAGGAACGAATGAAAAGTTAAAACTTGTTATAAGAAGGAACGATATGCAGAACTGATACCAAAAATTCTAATATCTATAACATAGTTGGATTGGTTTAGCCTTTCGTAGCACAATTAGGGTTACCCTCAAGAGTATAACTTTTTCAGCAATAATTTAATTCAAACGGCTTATGCCAATTAAAGAGTCATTATACCTTAGAGTATTTAAAAGGTTTTTTTTTTTTGTTCCTTCCATGGTGACGCCATGGAGGGACCGTTTATTAATATTAGGACATGCTCCATACTTGAGTAAGCCTATTACACGTCATTACATATGATTGAGTATTTAAACTTGTCATTAACATTTCTTGTTTTTCTTTCTTATTAGACATATTGCCAAATATGGTGAGAAGGGTGTCTACAGGTTACTCTATAGTATCCTGAATGTCATTATTATCCCGTTTTGAAGTTGTTGGGCAATCCTGTTTCCTGAAAAGATGAAGGATACAGTGTGGACACATTTGCTGTCAGTAACCTTCCTTTCGGGTATTTTAAGTTGATAAAAAAATTATGAATTTTTACTAGGCTCTTACGACGATGAGACGTTGCCAAAAGTCGTTAATTCTCTGTCCTTAGCGTTTTGGTATTCGAGCAGGAAGTGTTGGTTATTTTTGTTTTTCTTCTACAAATCATATTATCACGTATATATATATTATTCAGTAAATATCAAAATGGATACTTCTATTGAAATCTTATAATCCAAAATCGTTGCTATGGCTATTCATTACTTCATTCACTGCCCCATGAACTGTGTTCACTACCTGTACTTTAAATGAAACATTTATAGTTCCTATTACAATCATTTAAACTGCATTTTTAAATAATTATCGTGTGGTTCTTGATAATATTTCAGACCCTTCCTAATATTTACGAACTCTGGAGAATTATTTCTTGTTTGATAGTATTGGAAGTGTGTATACTTCGCTGTATTTTACTACTTGGTATTGTTAAACCGACCTTGACTACATTATAGCCGAGTTAAATATAACTGGAATGAAAAAAGTGTAAATACGCTTCGAATTATTTAGAAATCAGTTTGCTTTTTCTCAGACAATAACTCTGAAACTCAACGGGTTATTTGATCCTAAACAGTTGTGAACAAAACTACTTATAAACTAATATTTGTTCCATTTTCTAGCCGAATTAATTACTTCATTTTAACAAAATTTTACTTCATTTTTAAGTGCAATTTCTATGGATACCCACAAACTAACTTAGGCACAAACTAAGATACTGAGATCTCATGTCAAGTTTTATTAAGATTTAGACAGTTAAATTATCTTTGTGTTTGTATGGAATTTGAACATTCGTTTTGTTTCATAATTTTATCTGTATTTACATAATTGATAAAGAGTTTTTTTTTTTTATAAAAGGTAGAGTTCAAAATAAAAATTCTTATAAAATCACTTTATAATTTATTTATTTTTTGTTGTTTTTTTGTTAAATTATCAAAAAAAAAGTTACTCTTGAAATAATCCATTGGAAAAAAAAAAGTTTAAAGTGAAATTGTTTTTGCTTCATGGTTGGTCGGCTTTTTAATGGGAGTTGTAAGCTCCAGGATCTTAAATACTTAATTTAACTTGATCTACGGTTTATTGCCTCAATTAGGGTACGTTTAAATTCCAAATTTTAATTTAATAGGCCAGAAATAATTAAAGGTTTAAGATCTGTATCTATCTTTTGTTAAAATAATAAAAGAAAACATTTAATTTTACTTATCGTTTAATAATTGGAAAAAACTTAGGTTGTAATTGTTCCAGTTTATTTTTGATCGTATTCTTGTTATTCTGTGAGGATATATATATATATATATATATATATATATATATATATATATATATATATATATATATATATATATATATATATATATATATAGTATCTGCCTGCTTTTCTTGGGATCACCTAGCCTCTATACAGTGGGTACTCTAAGTTGGGGTTAAAACGCAACTTAGAATTCTGAATATTTGATTTAATTTAACTTCACACACATATTTTTCTTCTAAAATGCCATACTATTAGCGGTGTTTTGTTTTAATTTGTATATTTCGATACTTTTTAGTATGTCTCTACCATTCACTGAATCTTAGACTCTTAAAAGACTGTATAATTAATTAATTAATTAATTAAAGCAAGTTGAGAACCATTGGAAACGTATATTATAAAACATTTAAGAGATAAGACAAAAGAAAATTGTAAATTCTTCAATGTTTCCCAGGCTCAGGCAAGATGTGTGATATAGAAACCAGCTTGTGTATTTCTTGGTATTTTTTAATTAGCATTCGTTTATAATTATGTAAGATGTTTCCACTTATCCATGTTATTGAAGTAAGCTGTCATCAATTACTTAATAAAACATACATGAGAAGAATCTACTAATTTAGATAAATTAAAATTACTTATGTCTATTTTGTTATTTGATTAATATTAAAAAATCAGTCATTTGTACGGTATTACGTGAATAAGTAATTTTTAAATTTTAAGTATATGTGAGTTATTGAAAATTTAATAAAGCCTATAAAAAGATAATTTTTACATTAATTTTTTATACGTTTAGTTTTATAGGGAATTTAATTAGTTTATTTATTTTTATATCGTTTAAAACACCGAAAGCATGAAAGTGAGGGGATACTAGTATGGCTGAAATGATATATGTTAAAAATTATAATATTCGTGTTCATATCATTTTCCACTGAGTTGCCATGTCGGAAATCCTGGTTCAAATCCCGCTGCAGGCAAGACTTTTATTTAGTCTCTTTGCAGAGGGAGATGGCTCCCATAGGATCTTGGACCCTCCTGGGGTTCACCCAGCCTAAAATAAGGGGGACAATCTGGCAGTTGAACGTGATCTAGGACAAATCACCTCCTTGCAGAACCGTTGTCCATGAAACAGTACAGTCTCCACCATGTACTGAACCCCAGACCCATGAACGTTGTAGTGGTCCAGTTTTTTTTCCCTATCATTTTCACTGATTCATAAAAACGTGCCGTAATTATTACAAATTATAATATATTGTATTTAATTTAGAGTACGAAAAATGGGTAGCAACTTGGTTATGATAGTTTTAAAATGGATCTATTAGTGATTTAGACTTGCTTAGGTAATCGATCATATTTAACTGTTTCTATAATTTATTTTTATTTATTGTTCTTTTGGTGGTGAAT
This sequence comes from Arma custos, assembly GCA_037127475.1. NCBI lineage: Eukaryota > Metazoa > Arthropoda > Insecta > Hemiptera > Pentatomidae > Arma > Arma custos. The sequence goes on along the minus strand of CM073764.1, from coordinate 69,322,282 downwards.
ATTTAACTGTTTTTTAGTTTTAAGTTATAACTTTTTAATTAATTTTTTTTATGACCGTTGTTGTACAATTTTACATAATGCTCTTCAGCATTCTTGTTATTTTTGTGTTTTAAAACTTATACTACTTTTTTCCCTCCTTTGTTTCTATGCTTCTACGCCTAGGGGACGCTAGAATAGTTTTTGGAAATCAGTGAGGAATCCGTTAATCTTCACTTCATTCTTCGGTATTCCTCCGATTTGGTTTACAGTTTAGCTACGGAAAGTTTGATAAATTGCAAACAATATCTGTGTAAGCCTTCTTACGTTCTAAAATGTTGAGTATTTGTAGCGTTCAGAACTGTTCCTATCTTCTGGATGGTATCTGTGCAGTTTGCGTAGAATTCGCTTTTGATCCAAAACGCCTCAAGTAAGCTACTTTCTAGATTTCTGGTTCTTGCAGTCATTCTTTTATTGTTTTCAAACATTTTTTTTAAATCAGGAGATCGTTTACATTATTCTTTATTTAAATTTACTACTTAAAAAATACAGTTTTCTAATTATTTTTCAATACCTGTTCCTTTTTTTAGAAATTAATTATACACGTTCTAGCATCGAGCTTTTGATAGCTCTACATGAAATATCGATCATATTTAAAAATTTTTTTTATCTATCCACCGTTTTGAGTCCGGTATAAAGTTAGTTTTCGTAGATTACTTCTTGGCTGAAATTTTCCAAGCCTATTTACCAACCATCTTGAAATTATTGAGCTACATTGTTTTTTTGATAAAATGCATGCTTGAAATAGACGAGAGGAAGTCTGAGTTGCATAATCGTTAGATTGGCCTTGTTCCAATGTTATCGCGGCCTTGTGCTTCATGTGCATTGGGCAGAGGATAGGGGAGTGTGTAGGAATGCCATCATCTTTTGGCGTTTCGAATAGATATAACCGTTGTATAGCGATTTGATATTTAAACTTAAACTATTTAGAAATGTTTAGGGGCGAAGTAATCGAGTGGTTGAGAGGCCCGGTTTCAAATCCGGCTGTGGCAAATGAATTATTTAATCTGTAAACTGGCATGGATTGACCCTATTAGATCTGGAAACCCTCTATGGCTCCCTCAGCCTCTATAAAATGGGTACTTTTCATTGGTGAAACAACTGCATGGTTAAGTGTAATTACCAAATTACCTCCCTGCATAACCGTTGACCTAGAAACAGTAAAATCTCTACCACTTACTGAAACCATGATCATTTATGGGTCGTAGCGGAACAGGTTTTTATTGTTTTGTTGTTTGCAATAGCACACTGAATTTTAAAACTCATTTCTGTTCCAGAAGCGCAACTAACTTTTCGAATTATTATTTGTTTTTGTTGCTTGAAAAGCAATTTTGATATTCTGGTAACAACTAACAATTTTGACATAATATTTATAGCACCCGGGAATAAATGCTTTAGTCGAATTGTGTTCAAATCGACTTTCTTTTACATCAGTTTGCAGTATGGTGTTATTCTCGTAGTGCATAAGCGACTAAGTCAGCCATTTTCTTGAAAGTTATCGCTTATATTAGAACTCCATTCCAAGCCAAAATTTACCGGAATGACCTGATTCCACTCTCCTCAATTAACTCTCTCTGTGGACGAATTTCGACTCAACCACATTTTCTCTCTCCTAAAAAATCGCCCAAAGTTTACATAGTCGCTATTGTTTTGACATCGGCGATATCTAATACATAATTTCTGGAAATAAAAACTTATAAAGAATAAATAAATACATTTTTGGAAAAATGATTACCAGTTTTTTTAAACTATCATATGGACCATATTTACGTTAAAATAAAATAGGCAGTTTTTATGGTAAAGATCTCTGGTATTATTTATTGAATTATTATGGGTCATTTCACTTTGATGATTGCTGATAGTTTTCCTAGAACCTCTCAGAAGCCTTTTTCATGTGCCTCTGTCAATTTTAAGAATCTGGTTTGAACTAAATCAATCTCAGCTTCGGTTTGTGTTGGCCTGGTGGCATTTCCAATGAAACAAGTGTTCCCGCTTACTCTCTTGTATTGCCTGTATTCATTTATGTGTATCGATCCAAGAGGCGTTCTCGGTTACAGGAATTGTAAATTTAAATTAAAATAAAAGAACAACTAACCTGGTGGTAGTAAAACTTGATGTTTTAATTGGCTATTATCCGATCTTATTTGCGTCAAGTATCTAGGTCAAGAGGGAGTTTGTGCTTAGCGTACCCCCGGCTAGATAAGACTTAATCTAGTCTTCTAGCCTGAAAATGAAGATTTCTTATTCCAGTTTACTTTTCTAAACATGTTCTATGAACATCATTTTTAGATTGGACTTTGCTGTTTAATATTCCATAGGTGTATTAGATTGTTCGTTATAATTTTCCGGCATAAGAGTGGATTATGAGATTTAAAATTGAGTAGTTATTAAAGCAGGAACATCCGTACTCTGTTTTTAATTAAAAAAACCATTAAAAAAAATATTTTCTCCTTTAGTCCAAAGTACGGTTATTTAAAATTATTATAAACAATAAAGGCTTCAAAATTGTGTCGAGTTCTTAAAATTATTTAGAAATACTGAATATGGTACATAAATATAAATTAATATTTTTGCTTAATGAAACCCAAGAACTTTAACAAATTAATTTCTAAATTTGCTTTTTTATTCAAAAAGCGGTTATTTCAAATTTGTACAAATAATAAAATCTTAGGAATTTTGTCGTTAAAAAAAATTGCATTTGTTTAATTTATTTTAATAAAAAAAATATATTTACAAGTATAGAATCAGATTGGGGAATATCGGATATTATTTAGTTTTTGTGTCACTAAGGTGACGGCTTGTTCTCTAACCATTTTTTTTTCATAATGTATTTTACTGTTATATTTATTTATTGTTTTAAATATCTTAAAAACGATCTGTTACAAGTAACAGATTTAATTGATATATTTCTAAATAATTAAAATATTTACCTCTCTTTCTTCTTGTTCTTTAATTCTCTACAGTCTTAGGCAAATGTTAGAGTCATGCATTAAAAGCTATATTTTTTCGTTTTTAAGATACTCTCTAAGAACTACTAGATACTAACCAAGAAAAACTCCATTTAGTGTTTCTTGTCTCCTATTTTTGACAATTTCACTGTTTTTTATTCCTCTTCAAGTTTTTGCTACTGAATAGAGCTCCTGCTTTCAATCTTGTAATGCAAACCTTTGTGCCCGCATTTAAACTGCTAGCCTTGAGTGTATGAAACCATTCTTGAGGCCTCTCTGCTTACATCATTCTAATTGGAACAGCAATCACGCAAAACGTCCATCTACACTAATTAGGTTTCCTTTATTTTTATTGTGTTTTTTTTTTTAACAGAACAAATGGCTCTGTTTTATTACTGCTGTTGTTCATTTGTTCAAAATGTATGATTAAACAGTATTCAGTTTTCGAATTGAAATTATTTTGTTGGAATTTCTATACATTTCGATTTTACTTCACATATTAATAAGAAATTTTCTCTTAAAATGGTAGAGCATTAGCAGTGTGATTTTTATATGAACCAAAGACTCTTAATGGGTTGAGTTGTATATATAAGAACTTATAGGGGTGAAAATTTCTTCCATGATGGTATTTCATATATCATATACTCATTTACAATATATCATAAGATATCGTAGTAGATAGTTTCATGATCCCAGAGATATCAAAAATGCTTTTTTCGTGTTGATGTTTATTTATAAAAACAATTGGTTTTTTAATTAATCAAATAAGTACTCCTTACTTTTTTTTCCTACTTCTAGTTTTATGATTTTCTTTTTTCTGTTCTTATATAAGATTTTCGGTTTTCTCTTCTTATTTATGGTTTCTTGCTCGTTTTTCGTTTTAGTCTACTTTCAGTAAAAATAACACCAATAGGGTTTCTGATGTTTCTATTCCTTATTGCCGTGCACTGCTTTGAAACATAGAGAAAGATACTTTAAAATATTTTTCTTCGCCATTGCAATATTTCCCTTTATAGCTCTTGTTATGTTTATGAACAATTACAAGATTAGTTGTTCAAGACTTATTTTTGAAAAATCCTCGTCTTTTCCTTCATTTTTTTTTTTACTGTCCATGTGTTTATCAAGAGTTGTCTATTTAATTACCAGTGGTTTCCTCTGATAAGAGTGATAAGTGGCTTGCGTTATCAGTGTTGCAATACACACTTAATGATATGATTACATTTGTTTACTATTTTCCTTGGAATCTTCTTGCTCCAAATGTATTTGGTTCTGTTGTCATTTTTCTCACTTCCCGTTTTATTTATCTGCACTGAACCATTGTCATGCCCAGTTGAGACAGTTGAGTGATAATATAAAATATTTTGAAATATATTTTATTATGCATCTGGGAAATATCGCATATGGATAAACTAATATAATATATAAACTAATACTAATATAATGGCAAAATCTGTATATTTTATAGAATGTCTTGTTACATATAACCACTGTCCAAACTCTATCAATGTCTTATAAATTAATTTTTAAAACAATGTTAGCTAATTCCACTACTTCCTTTAATACAACTAAACCTCCATCTTCTTAAGTTAAAGAACCCTGGGCTGATTGGGTCAGTTGCTAATCACGTGAACGTTACTAATTGTTTGAACGATTAGATAGAGGAAACAATTTGTGAGTGGAACTGTCCTAACAGATTGACCTTCTCTGCCTGAAATTTTTAGATCAGAGGCCTCAAGATTTAGCACATGCTTAAGATAAAAATTAATTAAGACATAATGTTTATTTCAGAGATTTTTTTCTCAAGTGTTAAAATCTATAGTAGAGCTCTCAGAGAATGATGTTAGTATGCTCAAGTACTTCTGAATTGTCAGGATGACATCATGTTTTTATATTATCCTAATATGAAATTAAATACAATGAGTTCACCAATAGTTTGTTGGTTGGTATTATGTTTTAGGGCGGTTACATATTGATTATTTGCGCCTTACCCGAGTTTTTTTTCTTGTTTATTTTTTTGGTGGAGGGTTATTCAAGATGTATTTTAATGATTGTTTCAGTCTGTTTATTGGGGCAAGAAAGAAAAAAATAATTTAAATTTAACCTTGTTCTTTCTGAATTTGGGTTTTTTTAAAGTTCTCAATAATTAGCTTAATTATTATCTTTCTGTAAACTTTTTAGTTGTGTAAAATTTTGCCGACGTTTTCTAGAACTACTTTTTGTATACCCTTTTATCGTGCTCGATCAATTAAATTTTAAATATTTTTATTAAAATTATGATTCGGATAGTAGAACAATCATTAGAATCTTTAATAGCTTCACGATGTTAATGACATTTTAGGTAATTAATAGTTTTTAGGTGTATTTTAGTCCTGTAAGTATTATATTTTTCTTTTATTTCGTGTTTTATTCCAAGTACTAAGACAAATTTCTTTTGTTACAGGTATGTCTATATAGTTCTTATAATCTGAGTCACTGGTGGTAAGTTTAAAAATGTTTATTATTCATTTAAATACAGTTTCTAATTTTATTTTATTTATTATTAAAACATATTTTTACGTTTATTGTTTACGAGGTTAATACTAATAAGTGTATCGAACAGTATATTATAACGTTTTCCACCTAATGCTGTTTCCTTTTTAGATTAACAAGATACGTCTCCAATTTTTCATTTGGCTTTTCTTCACTTGTGTAATATTATAAAATCTAAACAGTATTAACACATATTTAATTAACTATCGTAGAGTATTTCAGTATTGTTAAAAACTCAACAATAAACCATATTATCATGAAGCTATATTAAGTATGATGATCAGCATTTCGATTTGTATTTCACCTATTATTTTAAGAATCTTAATATATTAAAGTGGTTACGAATAATATTTTTGGACCCTCTCTTTTTCCTCCTCTTGGTGATGCCCAGTGAGTTTTGTTGAGTGGTATGCTTTGTAAATATTTAATTAAAATTATCTAATATTTTTTACAGTTGGCCTTTTCAGTTATATTTTTCCTTATCTTATTTAATTTCTGAAACTGAGTTATTCTTCGTCATCTTTTTCAACATTTATTTATTAGGGTTTTTTGAATTTACAGGAAATTTTTGGGAGATTTGAATTTAATTTTTTCTAAAAAATATTTGGAATTAAGCTTACATTTAATTTAGATTCATTATAGATTAAACAGTCGTTATTATTTGATGTATTTTATGTATATTATTTATTCAGTTTGCACTCCTTTTTTTATAAACCTCCTTATTTATCAATATTTTCACTTCATTTTCATAAGACTCTGGAATTATTTAATATTTTAAAAAATCATTTTGAGCCTCATTATCTATTAAATAATTAATAGTTATAGTTCTTATAAATGATAACATCGAGAAAATTGATAATTAATCTAATAATTAGTGAATTGTTAGATTATCTGATCATAATAATTTAACAATCTAATCATTAAATATAAATTATGAATTAAAATATTGTTATTATGTGTTAATGTGTTATTAATTATTTAAGGAAAATCTTGTTCATAAAAATATAGCAGAGCGTTTATTATCGGAACAGGCTTCGCGGAAAATTTTACAATTTTTTTTTTGTGTTACAACCTTGATAAACCCTACTGTGTAAATATTTTATTGACGTTTATTTGTTTAATATTTAATAAAAAAAGGATTTTTTACTATACAAATGTGGTTATGGCTTGGCATTTTCCTTCTTCTAAGTGAATTTCAATTATCTGCACTTTTGATTATCCGAACCAACTACTGATTAGCTCCAACTGATTGATATTTTTCAAGTTTATTTGTGTCACAACCTTGATAAATTTTGCTATGTTTGTATATATTTTATTGACTTTTTTGTTTAACAATAAAATAAAGAAGAAAAAAAAACGTGATGGTTGTTTGGCGTATTCTTCTTTCAAGTGAATTTCGATTATCAGAACCATACTCAACGGCATTAGTTCGGGCTATCGACGCTTTACTGTATTTGTAAACTGTACAATTGTCTTTATTTTGATAATAAATCGTATAAATAATAGTAAGATGTGAACAGTTAATTACCATTTTTTTTTATTTCTTATTTTGATCTTGCAACATGATCTTGTCTAATATGTAATTTTACTATCTACGTCCACGTCCTTTCTATTAGGTTGGAGAATTCCCTGTTAAACATTTATGTTACAAAAGTTATTTGTAACATGTTAAAAGTTATTTGTAACATGTTAAATGTTTTTTGTAATTTGTTATGCAACAAACGTTTATGCAGTACACAGGAATAAGATGCAACTTGTGATGATATTGGTGTATCGACCAGCTAGGAGACCTTGGCCCCCTCAAACAGTACCACTATTCCCCTATTTAAATATACTCTCTCATTCCTGCCTCTTACGCATCTCCTAGCCGCTATTTCTGTATGCCCGCTTTGCTCCTCACTGTCTGTCGCTTCACTACAACCATTTCTTCACCTTCTACACTTTCAGCGCGCTACATAAAGGATGTTAAAGTATTAACGTTGATTTATCAATATTTATATTTTAATTATTTTGTTCACGTACTATGAAGGTGGCCTAAAAATGGATAACAATTGTTATTAAAGTTTTGTAGAGGAAAACTTTGTGGTATTAAATGTGTGCTTTATCAATTACTTTCTGAGTCTACGATTTATTTTCCAATTTATTTAATAATAATTCAGTTCAAAAATTTCTTTAAACGAATTCCTTTTCTCTCAGTTTTCCGAAGAGTTACTTCAGGAATTTTTGTCTATATATAAGAATTAAGTTAGGGAAGCGTGTTAAAATCCAGCCGCAACAACTAAACTATTTAATCTGTTAATAGCCTAAGTTGGACGCTGTGGTATCTACCGACAACCCTGGGGCTCACCCAGTCTCTTTTAATTAGGCACCTTCAATTGGGGAAAAATCTGGTGGTTAGCTTGATCTCGGACAAATCACCTTCCTGAACAACCGTTGTTCTGAAATAGCATAGTACTAAACCCAAGTACTTCATAGCATAGTACTTCATGAGTTGTAGTGGTATTTTTTTATATTTTTTTTATATGGGAAACGATTTGTTATAACTAACTATGCTTTACTTAAAACACAAATCAACTTTGTACAAAAAAAAAAAAAAAAATTTTTTCTAACGAAATCTCTTCTCATACATTGTTTCCAACGTTACATACTACAACACGATGTTTCTGGTCGAAGGGTAAATAATATTAAGTAAAGAATGTGCCGATCATACAAGAATATACTACGTACCTTGGAAAGAGACCCTTTTCTTGGGATATGACGTTGCTAACAGAGAATTTTTCAAACAATCTTGTTTGCTTTTTAATAATTATAACAATTTGTCTGCAAAGTAGTTTAATAATTACGACATTTTTTCTTTGTAGTGTATAAAAGTATGAACTTGTATCATAGTATGATGGATAGTATACCACACATACGAGTAATATGATGTTTTATTATAATATAGTTTCATGTCTTGTAAAATCATAAAAATTGTGAAATGATAAATTGATGAAATTTTGTTTTATCTTAAATTTAATTTATGACTTGACCATGATTTATATAGGGTACTCATTAATATCACTTTTGATTGAACCGGTTTGGTTTGGAACTTATGAAATCAGCACTTGATTGATTGATAAGAAACAATAAAATGGACTCAATGAGATGTTTCAACATAGCCTGAGAGGAAGGCATCTCCACTGTCTCTTAATAAGACCTCAAAAGACGCTCGAACATTATCTTCGTGCCGTATTCTACTCTTCTTAAAAGGGATTTATAATAACTTTTGAGTACCGAGAGTGCTCATATAGGAGAGCGCTCTACGAAACACGTTGATTTTCAGCATAAGTAAATTTCTTGATTATTCTCCTTTTTGCTTCTACCAAATTCACTTACAATCTAATTCTTTGTAGAGTATTGCTCTTTGTTCCATTACGTTTGTTGTAGTATAAACTTCTTGGATTTTTTGCTTTTCTTGACATAGACATTGATTTTTAATTCGGTTACATAACCGATGTTATTAATGTTACATTATAAGTAATAACATTTATTTAATATAAGTAAAAACATTTACTTCTAAAACCCTCTGCAGGGTATTATTAGGTCAAGTACATGGTATAGTCTATAATGTTTCTATGACAAAGTTGGTGCATGGGGGCCGGATCACGTTAAACCAATATTTTTTTCTCCTAAATCAAAGCTACTTACGTTATAGAGGCTGGTTGAACCTGAGACTAACAGAATCAGTAATTTATCTGCCTACAGTTCAGTAACCCTGCGCCCTAGATACTGAGCTAAACCGCCACTTTATTATTGTAAAAAAAAAACATTTCTAAGAAAACAATATAAAAATGTTATGTAATATATTATCGTTATTACCTTTCAACAGATCAACAGATCTACTTTTATTTAGTCTTTTATCGTTCACGATCGGTTATATTGTAAATATTTTTCAAAATTGGCAAATCACAAGGCCACTGTTTGTTGTTTTGAATAAAATATATTATTACCTTCTCATTGATGTAGTAATCAAGAACATTTGTATATGTCTGACAAATGCATGAAAAATCGTGTACGTTTGCCAGCCGACGGTTAGATTTTAACCTCGACCGTCGTGATCTTTTTTAAAAGACAAACTTTCAATGTCAAGTCTATCGGCATTGTTACTTCTATAAAAAGAAAATGGAGGCGCACTATCGCCAGGAAGGAATCGTCATCACTTTCCACTCAAATGTCATGCCTTTCATTATTTATTCACTTAACATCTGTAGTCTATTTTACTCATAAATCAGATTTGTTTTATATTATTCAATTTAATAAATTATAATTTTTAAGATAACAATTCTTAAAAATTCAGCATTACCAATAGATCTTCATTGTATTTACTGAGTTTTGGGGATACAACTCGTGATGTAAAGTTTTTAATGCCAGAATGATATATTAGATTTCTTTGTTTCAAGACCGTCTAGATCAAAAGTCAATACCAAAAGATTCCATTTACTATCAAAAGTGGTTACATCCAAGCTTCAGTTCTAATCTAAAAATTAGATGATGTTGATACTTGTTTGAAAAAACATTATAGGAAGACTGGACCTTTTTTTATTAAATAAGATTTAAAAAAAAGAGAATATCATAAGAGATTTCAGGAATTATTGTTTGAAGTGAATTTTTAGCAAACTAACGAGAACATTATTTTTGTAAAATAGATCATTTTTTTATTAGTCATAAAAATGTTTTAAAACTTGCTTTGAAACCAAACGCCTCAATTATTACTGACATATTACCCCAGTATTCAACAAGGAGACTGAAACTTCTCTTGAGTAGGGATTTACTATAGAGATAAAACACGTTAGTAGTGCCTTCAATTTGGTTTCTCCGTTTACGCTCCCACATCTATTCCTTTGGAAAGTTTTCAAACTTATGTGCACAATTTCACTATGTACCTAATGGTATTTGAATAATTTCTGAAATAAATATTTATTATTATTTACTGCTTGTTTCATCTCAGTTGAAAATGATTGGTTGTGATATAAGCAACTTTGTATTCCCTCTCTTGAGAATCATACGCATATAGAAGATGACATAGCTCTAGGACTTGCTGATTTAAAAATAATTCACACCCGACCTCTCCTGCTGAAATTAGAACAGAACCTGCTTTTCAGGTGAATCACACAGGTTATAAAACAAGCCTATCTGTTTAATCTTTTTGATTTGAAAATGCCATGGCTTATTTTCATTTTTATGAACCTGATTGATTATTATTTATTTACATCAGATCTGTTTTTCTATTTCTATCTATTTTCCATTTCAATTCTAGATATCATATTTTTTTTTTTAAATTTATTTATTGATATTTACAACTGTATTACAATTATACAGCAAGTAAATAGAATGCGTGTTACATTATGACACGAGAATGACAAGTAGAGAAACTACCCACTGGTAGTACTCAAATCAAAGTTCAAATAAAAAGGTCACGTGGCCATCTTCAGATATCATATTTTAAATTTCTAATATAATTATGAATAAAATACGTTAATGCATCTTAAAAATACGCACTTCTGCGTGCGTAGTTCTGTGTATAGAAATACTTGAACACAAAGAGGTACATTATACAAAAAACGAAATAAGTAAATTGTATTGTTATTTCATTTCAGAGATTTATTTACAAACTGGCTGAAGACTGTAATAGGCTCGACTTGTGAAGACAGTAGGGTTTCCTCTAAAATATTTTAGCGGCAGCCAATAATCGCTTTTGCGTAGACTTTAAGTGGTAGTTTGTATTGATTTTTATAAGCTTATTATACTACGTTATATATATACCTATATATATATATATATATATATATATATATATATATATATATATATATATATATATATATATATATATATATACACATACATATATCATTTTTTAAATCATATAATAAATAATTAACTAATTGAAGTTTTGTACTATCCAAGCAGTGGGTCAGTTTTTTTAATATCCAATCTAAAATAGAAATAAAAATTAAAAACATTTTAATATATGACTATTCTGCTGTAAGGACTACCACTAGGTCACGTGGCTCATTTGATGGCTGACACAAACCCTCAACTCAAAGTGTCTCTGCGTAGATAAAAAACAAAAAAAAAAAAAAACTTTAGTAGCAATAATAATTATAGGCTGCCAGTCAAATCATGCTGAGAAAAAAGTTGAAGAAAAGCTTTCAGAACTATTTATTTCACATAGTCTCTAAACCATAAATAGGACATTTATTCAAAGACAAAGATTGTATACAATGGTTAAGTTTTTACCAAATATTTTTCATGAATTATTTAAAAAAAATTTTAATTACTGAGAAACACTGTTTTACGTATGTTCATATCTCGCATAACTCAATAACAGTTCGCTGTTAAAAGTGTAATTTTGTATTTTAGGTTGTTTTAACAATTAGTAATTCTCCTTACAACACGATCACCCGTAGTATCACTTTATTTGTAACGTCATAAAGGCATATACCTTACCTATGATATACCTTCAATCATATAGAATTGGCTCCTAGTCATAATGTTACACCAGGATATTTATAGATGTCTTTGAATAAATAAATAGTTCAAATTATATTACATTAAATACAATAATCTATTGTAATCACTAAACATCCTAGAAGTATAACATCCTGATATCCTTTCTTAAAGAAAATAATATTTTCAGTAAAATATAATAATTATAAGTTAAATGGAAATAAAAGTTAAACCAAAAAATAATAAAGGACTAAATATTTAAATCAAAAGAAGAAAGAGGCTGATAAATGAATAAATAAATAATGAAATAAACATTTGAACAAAAAGAAGAAAGACGCTAATGACCATAGATGTGCGTCTATAAGCAATAAAACCTAACCTCCGAGAAGTATGTATTTTGTATATAAACATTTAAAAATAAACAAGGATTTAATTATAAAAATAAAACATATTTGTTTAGAATTACTTATCTCACAGTGAAAATGATACACCTTGGTTCTTCCTAATATTTGTTTACCTTAAAATATTTTACTTTAGTTAAACTCCTGTGGCTCTTTTCAAAGCGAGTTAAAGAAAAACTGACGGTTTTTTAAAAATAAAATGGAGGCACACAACGTTAAAAGAACGTGAGTTGATTATTCAACATTTTAATTACCAGAAATCTTTAAATGAAATAGCCAAAATTATTTAAAAAAAAAAAAAAACGTTCAATTGTCCAGCATATTGTGAAGAGATTCAAGAAGGAAAAGCACATTGATAGAATTTAAGTTAAAACCACTAGAAAAATTTTAACTGTTAGGGATGAGACCGTGTCAGGGAAATTAAAAGAAATCCACGTTTGAGTGCACCCAATAAAGCACAACCTACAAATAATTGTACTAAACTAATTGTTTAATAAATACAAAGTTTATAAATTATTAGTACTCAAAAGTTAATTAGAAGTGCTGTGTCATTTTGAGTATGAGATGAAATAATTTACAGTGGCTCACAGTGAAATTGATACACCCTGTAGAAAGAAGAAGAAAAAAAGAAAAATTTATATTGTTACAGGGATCAAAACCAGATAATTCTTCAAATATATACAAACAGATGAAATTGAAAATATTCAATTTTGATTATTTAAAAAAATTAACAGACAAAAAGGAAATAAATTATTTCATCTAATACTCAAAATGACACATAACTTCTAATTAACTTTTGAGTAGTAATAATTTATAATCTTTGTATTTAGTAAGCAATTAGTTTATTACAATTATTTTGTCCATAGAGTTAACTGTATCGCTTGAAATAATATAAGTAATAACTCCATTTCAAGCCAACACCTGACGTAGCCGCTTAATCACTACGAAAAGAAAACGATTCTACTTCCTTAAGTAAGAGAATCTCATAATGAAAAAAATTAGACTTAACCTCTAATTCCCCGGGGCTCTAAAATTTACAACAAACACCAACAGTATGAAAATTTTTAGTTTCACCGCCATTCTCACCAGAATTTCTTGATTAGAGGAAATTGAAGGCATATCTAATTGGGGTTAATTGTCCATGATCTCGTTGGGATGCATCGGAATTGTGACCATCCAACAGTTTTATTTCTTAATGAGAGCAAACACTCTACAAAAAAAATAAATAAAAATGTTAAAATATTGTATAAGAAGGACAGGTGGGTGACCCGGGTTCGAGTTCTGGTCTTGGTCTTATCTTTTCTTTTCAAATAAAATATTAAAAAAAAATTATATAACAAGATTTCAACACAAATTCTGTTATATTCTCAAATAACACTTTCTAAACCAACTAGTCTGTTTATTTTTCAAAAGTACATTGAAAGATAAGATTGCGTATTATAACTCAAAACATTAGCAGTTTAAATATACGTATCCACAATGTACGAGGGGTGATCAAAAAGTTCCAGGACTGTTGAGATTGCGCGGCAATGGAGTGTCATAGAGCAGTGCGGTTGGCAGCATTGTTTAGCGTGACTCTTCCTGAGCTCAGCTGTTTATTCAGTTTGTTGATAACCTTCTTCATTGCAAAGTTACTGCTGTTTTCGTAAAAAAAAGTGTTTTGTGTTCGGCGATTTTGTGAAATGAATGTAAAGGAAGAGCAACGCGTTTGCGTAAAGTTTTGTGTGAAGTTGGGTAAAATGTTTACTGAAACTTTTCAAATGTTGCGAGTGGCTTTCGGTGATGAATGTCTGAGTCGGTCAAGGTGTCATGAGTGGTACAAAAGGTTCAAGGAAGGCAGGACATCGTGTGAAGATGATTCTCGTTCAGGGCGCCCATCAACTTCGACTGACGACGATCATTTGGTTCGTGTCAACAGATTTTAACAGAAAATTTGCAGATGAGAAGGGTGGCTGCAAAGTTTGTTCCGAGACTGTTGACTGAGCAGCAGAAAGAACACAGAGTTCAAGTTTGTCAGGAACTTCTTGAAATGGCAAATGCCAATGAAAACTTCTTAAAACAAGTCATTACTGGAGATGAAACGTGGGTTTATGGCTACGACGTGGAAACGAAGGTCCAGTCATCACAATGGAAGACAAAATCCTCCCCAACCCCCAAAAAAGCACGTTAGGTCAAATCAAACGTCAAGGTCATGCTTACTGTTTTTTTCGACTGGAAGGGTGTTGTTTACCATGAATTTCTTCCACGAGGTGAGACCATTAACCGCTTTCGTTATCTTCAAACCCTGAGAAATTTGCGCGAGGCAATAAGGAGGAAGAGACCAGAGTTGTGGCGGAGCGGTGAGTGGGTGCTGCATCATGACAATGCGCCTGTTCATTCCGCACTGCTCATTCGCGACTACTGCACCAAAAATGGAATGACAGTCATTCCCCAGCCTCCATATTCACCTGACCTTGCCCCTGCAGACTTTTTCTTGTTTCCAACACTTAAGAGACCCATGAAGGGAAAGAGATTTGAGTCCGTAGATGACATTAAAAAAAAATCGCTGGAGCAGCTACACACCATTTCACAAGATGATTTCTCAAAGTCCTTCACACAGTGGAAACATCATTGGGAAAAATGTATAGCTCCCCAAGGAGAGTACTTTGAAGGGGACGACGTCCAATAGCCTGTAGATTTTTTAAATAAATTAATAAAAAATCAGTCCTGGAACTTTTTGATCACCCCTCGTAGGTTTCACTGCAGCCAGGTCTTGTACAGACAGCACATCTGTCCTAAGGCAGCTCATAGAAAAGCGAATGGAGAAAGGAAGAGCTGTAGATATAGCTTTCATGGATCTAGAACAGGCTTATGACAGTGTGCCAAGACAAGATAGGAATCCCTTAAGAGTGCGGGCATTAGCGATGCCTTAATAAATACCGTGAGATGTCTTTACAGGGAAGAGGTGTACAGATTGAAGCTCGGCTCTCGCTTATCTGAGCCTTTTTCTGCCTCAAAGGGTTTATGTACAACAGGCAGAAAGGAGTGGAGCGCACTTTGGAGAGGAAAGGACATAGACATACACGGACAAACGCTTTTCTCTTTTTTCTTTGCCAGGACCAGTGCTCACATATAACAGAGATGGTCTGGAAGAAGCGCTCATGGCCCTGGAAAAAGAATACAGGGTATGGAGTCTAAGAATAAATTTTGATAAGACCTAATACTTGGCAGTGAACTGCAGAGAAGCCACAGACCTTCATATTAACGGGAAAATATGCAAGCGGGTGGACTCCTTCAAGTACTTAGGGTCAACAATAGATGGGTACGGCAAGTCGGAACCCGAAGTTAGGAGAAGAGTTGGCCTGGCAAGAAGGGTGACTAGAATGTTGCACCCAGTTCTTTGGAACACAGTCACTTTGGAGCAGCCAGGCAGACGAAGAAGAGGAAGACCCCGAACCCGGTGGAAGGACTGCGTAGAGGTGACCGGCAGGGGACTTGAGGAAGATGACTGGTGGAATAGAGAAAATTAGAGGGACGCTCTGACTTAACAACCCAGGCAACCCATTGAGGGAAAAAAACTTGTAAAAGTAAAGTTTACAGTTCTTAGTAAACAAAAATGGTAGTGAAGTCTAAGTTTATTTTTTTTTTTGTTTCTGAGAAATTATTTGGGCCCCCTTATTGACGTTCGTGGAAAAATTATTTTATTTTTCGTCAAATATTATTTAAATTAACATTACAAATAATTAACTGGATGATCTGATCAAATTAATTTAAATTGCACTTGAAAAAATAAAACAGCTCCGTTAATTGAACGATAAGCGACGCTCCACTGTATTTTGTTTGGTTCTTCTTTTCATCAAAGTAGGATTTTATTTTATGCGCCTACAAGTTGTTTCAGTTCATCCAGTTTTTGAATCCAATCATATTTATTGATGACATATTATGTTTTTCATAACAGCGGTTACTGTCGATTTTTTTAAATTTATTTATTACATCTTTAACGGTGAAATGAGAGAGATGGGAGTTTTTCCGGTAAGGATGTGAATTGAATGAACAACTGCTTGGAAAAAATGCAGTGCTGGAATGTCTAGCGTTGCTGACTTGCTTTTGTAACAGGATCTGATCCATCCAGTGCTGTAAACAGATAGAGTTTTTTCTGCTCCTGTGTTCTATTAACCATCTTTAGGCTACCATGTTTAAGTTGTTACATGGAAACATCTGCTGCATTACATATGATATATACAGGAGTATGATGTATGCTTATCGTTTTATTTTTTTAAATATATCTCTTTGAGTCTAAATCCCGCAAAATTTAAGCATAGGTTTAAGAGAAGAGGATGGAGTACGATCATATATAGCAATTCAATTCAAGGGATCTCTACTGGTATTTTGTATCAGCCTGATTCCAATAATAAAATTAAAAAGTAAATAAAATGAAGTTTAAATTAGAAATTAAAGTCTCGTCGTTCTAAGGACGCCTTCACTTGAGCGTAGGAAAATACTCGAACAAATTAAACTGTCCATTTTTTTTATAACAAACAAATAAAGAGTTATCTGCTCGACATTTGTACAAGGAGATAGTATTCAAGGTCTTCCATCTGCACAGTTGTATAATGTCTCCTGTTTTATGGAACTCACTTTGCGGTTATTACTCGTCTTTAAATTATTTTTTGTTATCTTCGTAGATTTTCTTTATGTTTCTGTTCGTTTTAAAACGTTTTGAGGGCGTTTTATTTTAGCACTAAAGATGTTTAATTTTTTTTGTTTTGTACTGAATTCTTTTAAAAATATATCTATAGTCGTAAGAGCTTTCGCCATTCATCTTACGACCATATGCAACGTATGTCGGTATAATTTTTTTCTCGTAATCATCGGAGTCAAAGTAGTGTTCTGATTGTAGATATTGTATCAAAAATGAAGAATGAAATTCGGAAAGCAGTAAACATTCGACCTCTGAGTGTGTATTTAGTATAACCCTCAGCATATTCCCTTCCGTAGACCAATAAAATAAGTAAGCCTGACAGACAAACAGTTTTTTTTTGTTTTAACACATCTCGCGCCAAGCCCCAAAATCGCGATTATTCATTCGGGCCAAAATCTTTTTCCATGATTTTTCATCACTTTTCCGTGTGTGCACCGGTGATCACGCGGCCCCAGTAAGTAATTTGAAGTAATTTTTAATTAAGTTTGCTTGTGGATATGTGAACACGCGGCCCAAACGAGTACTCAGGTCGTGCGCACCGGTGCCGCACATGGCGCTAAATGAGTTAAATAAATTTATGTTCAGCTATGCAGTGTTAATATGTAACATGTTATCCAAACGTTCAATATTCTGGGGATAAATCAACAGCGCCGGTGAATGAGTGGTTAAGTCGGATTTGGTCCAGAAATAGTTAACTGCTTTCAGATAGCCAGAATCGTATCATTATCGTAGTTTTTGGCTTGAAATGGAGTTGGAATATAAGCAATAACTCCTGTTCAATCCAATGCCTTACTTAGCCCTTATTCACTATGAAAATAACTCTATTCCGCTTAATTAAATACAGGAAATTCATTTTGGAGACATTTATAAAAAAAATTATTTATTGAAATTTACAGCGGTATAATAGAATATGGTACATCCAGTAAATATAATGAAAGACGAATAATGGCATGATATAACGGCAAGTAGAGTACTCCTATAGCAAGTTCAACTTAGTTGATCACGGGACCATCTTCTTTTCAGACGCATCGGAGGATTATCAGGAATTGAAGAGGTTGCTAGGTTTGAAACTAGTGAGTTTGAGTGGGAATAAAGTTTGTCATGAAAAGATTAATATCGGATTCGGGCCAGATCAGCAAAAAAATGGGACATTAAGGTCATTATGGATTATTTTGTTCGTAAGAAAGTAAGGAGCATTGAGGATTTTACAAAGGATTTTGGATTGTAAGGATTGAATACGAGAGGTATTTGATGGTTTAGTGGAGCCCCAAAGATCTATTCCGTAAGTCTAGATGGGTCTAATAATTGTCATGTATGTGAGTCTTTTGTAATTAATTGAGAGCTTAGAGCGTTTGTCTAGAAAATGTTGAAGTAGTCTGAAACGGCGTGCTGTTTCTTGTCGTTTCAGTCTTGTATGAGGATTACAAGTTAATCTTTTGTCAAGGTGTAGTCCTAAGTAACGTACCTGCTCTACAGGAATCACTGGGATGTTATTAAGCGTCACAGGAGGGGAGGAAGTCATTGGTTTAGGACGGAGGGCAAAGATGATTTGACGGGATTTGTGGAAATTTGTAGAGAAAATTTAAGTTAAGAAAAGACTTAACCACTTATTCACCGGGACTGTACATATAGATTATTTACTTGTAATCTTAAAAAAATATTATATTTGAGTTCTACCACTGTTTCTCTGCTTGCCTTTATCCATGCCATTATGTATTATTATGACTTTACATATATTTACTTGTATTGCTATAATACAGTTATAAATTTCAATAAATAAATTAATAAAAAAATAAAATAAGTCTTAATAAGTTAAAATTAATTCGATCATTCCACTTCTGAGATTGTATTCTAAATACAATCTCAGAAGTGGAATGTGCACTGCTTTCCGACTGCTTTTTAATTTTTTTTCACTCCTTTCGTTGATGAACGAATTGTATTTGTTCAAAATGAGGAGAAGGGAAACAAATTAATAAAAGTTTGTCTTTAAAAATGAGATTAAAACATACATTAATCAAAAATGTTAAGATCGAGGAAAAATTCCAATGAAAAGCCATTAAGTCTCCAAACTATAACAGCAAATGAAAATATCCCGTATTTTGGACAGATATTTTCATTTTCTGTTTTAGTTTGGAGACTTAAGGGCTTTTCGTTGGAATTTTTCCACGGTTTTAACATTTATGTAAGATCCCTTTTTACTTTTCCCTTTTCAATATTAATACATTAATCAATTTAACTGCTCAAAACGTTTAGTCTATAATTGTAGTTTATATAATTGTATACATATTATATAAATATTTAATTCATTATTAATTATATTTGAGTTACTATATCGAACCGTGAGTTGGTCAGGATGGCTTGTTTCCAATCTGCTCACATTGAAATTATTTCTATTATGGAATCGACTAATGATTTTTTAGTCTCTATCGGTGATTAACTTCATCAGAAAACGCAGTTAATATGTTTACTTTTGCTTTAAACGTTTTGTTGTTGTTTTACGTGACATAATGATGTATTTACAGGAATGGTGGAGACAAAGGAATTTTGTTTGGTTTTTTCTCACACCTTGACCCTTCTTACGTCTGATCAGAACGTTCAGTGGTGTTGTCGTATTAGATTACTATTTATATATGTTTTGTAACAATATCGACTTTTGAGTACTAGAGGATTCTAATAGTTATTATTATGTTCGTCGTTTAGTTTTACTGTACGTTTTGTTTTAATAAGTTGATATATATCCTTTATGATTCATAATAATCTGCATTTATTTTTGGGCATTATGATTATAAGTTTTCCTTATTAAATTTCTCTCATTCAATTTTAATAAAAATAAATTTGATGAAGTGATAACTAATATTTATTTTTATCAAGCATTAATTTTTGCAACCTTAAACAAAATGACTAGTTAATAAATAATTGGGATTTAGTAATTAACTATAGTATTAGATAATTAACTGTATTTTATGTATTGTGTATAACTTATCATTCGCTAAATATGCAATAGGTTGAAAATATATATATTTTTTAGATGTATGTATTCTTATAATTTTACACTTCATGCTGTAGATTTTTGGCTTTAAATGTAATTTCAGCTTTGTTGTACAAACTTTTTCTTTAACCTATATATCCTGTCTCTTTAATGTTCCTTGCCTTTCCTTTTCAAATTGTTATATTTACTCCTAATTAACTTCTTAAGAGCCTCCTTCAATTAAAGGTCGTGGGGGCGACCTGTGGTCTAGTGGTCAGCATAACAACCTAGTAAACCCAAGATCGCGGATTCGTAGTCCTCCGGCAGGTGGCCTTAGGATTTTTTTAAAGGCAGTAAAAATTCCTTAGTTATGCCGCCCCCGTCATTTGGAAAAGACGTAAAATGGGGGCCTCGAGCCTGTACGATGTCAGGTACTCGTTCTTAATCTCTATCCTAACTAAACACGGATAGGTAAAATTTAGAGCTCCCACTGTAACATCGTCCGATTAGCATAATAGCATAAAAGTGGCATTAAATTATGAAACAAACAAACTATACGAACGACAATTGGAGGAAATAAAAATTTTTAGTTCGCTACTTATTTTGTTCTTGTTATATTCTCTGTTTATTATATAAAAGAATTTTTAGTGAACGTGTAATATTTTACTTAAATTAATGAATGTGAAGATGAAAAAGAAATGATTTTTTTATTTTCATATAAATTAACTGAATACATATGTTTAATTTCTTGTAGATTATATAACATTATAATATTCAGTTATATATTCAGGGCGAACCCATCGCAATTGTCTGAAGTGTTTGTCTGCGACGGAGATAACTTGTTGATAAGATATCATACGTTAGTTTTAATAATTGTTATCAAAAATCAATATTTTAAACAAATATTATGAAAAAAGGAATTGAGATTTATGTACTTGCTCGCACATGTGTCCATCTCCTCAGTCTAAGGAATACTTAAGTTATTGTTATTTTAGAAATGAAATAAATTAATCTCATCTTTAAATCTGTTTCATTTAAATAAAATCGTATAAAGATTCTATATTTGTCATTAGATGTTACAGTATTTATAAATTTATGTTCATCGATTTTAACTTTAATGTTTCATAAATATGGGGTACCCTCTATGAAATATATATTCTATGTAAATCTGATGTTTGCAAACTTTAATTAGCCTATGCTAACAACTGTAATTGTTTAAAAGACACAGAACATTGAATAGACTAGAAGCGGCAAAGGCTAGTTGTGGGATGGCACCAGCTCTGAGATCTGTTCCCCCTCTCCTTTGACCCCCATGGGCCCTTATTGCCTATTCATTTCGAGTTCGGACGTTAGTTCTAACTACGATCAGGCCGTTTTATTGTTAGTACGCTTGTTTGTTTCTATTATTGATTCACTTTCGATATTTTTTACTTCCTTTGTAATTTATTTTCGAGTTACTATTGTTGTATAAGTTTAATTACAATATGCCTTCTTGTGCCGCCTTTGGATGCTGTACAAAAAAGCCCGATAAACAAGCAGTACCTCCAATAACATTTCACACGTAACTTTATTATTTCCTTTCTTATATAAAACAATTTTTTCTCAAATAGTATTCTTTTAGAATTTAAAGAACATTAAAAGATCTCATTAACAATTACTTATTAGTTATTATGCTAAAGAAAGAACAATACGTGTTGAATTTAAATGATCGATCCACATCTTTGTTGTGGTTCAATAAAATTGCAAAGCAAACACTTAATTATAAGTATAAAAAAAAAAAGTTTTCGGAATATTTCTTAGGAAAAAATTGTTTTTATAAAATTTGTTTTCTTTTTAATTTGACCTCGGTATTTTATTCTTTCGGGTTAGCTTACCCTCAGAAGAAATTGAGATTTGAAAAAAATCATATTAGAATTAAAAAAAAGAGTTTCTTGGCCGAAAAAAATAATGACAGCGTTCAAAAAATTAGATTTTTTCAAATAAGCTAGTTTTATTTAAGGGCCAATAATTAATTGTACCATACGAAAATGAAGTTCAATCAAAATTGTGATATGACATTTTTAAGAAAAATACCTAATAAACAGTTATAAACTACGTTATCTAAATAATTAAAGTCCCAATTTAGAACTGTCGTTTGAACTTATATGTCGAATTACACCCAATATAAAACCTTAAAAATCATTATGCGCTCCTCAAAAAAATTAAAGGATCGAGTTGTTACATTATTTATTTTTGCCAATAATGTATTTTCATATTTTTTTTTGTTCTCTTGTTCTCCTAAATGAGAAAGCACAGAAAGATCCCAACGGAAATTAAAGGAGAACTAGAAAACAACCAAAAATATGAAAATACATTATTGAATTGTATTCAAAAAACATAATGTAACAACTTGTTCTTTAATTTTTTTGAAGAGTACATTGTTTATTAAACGTTGAATTATTACACTTATTGAATTATAACATTAGAAAAATGTTAGTTTTTACTGTACCTAAATAAATTTAATGTGCCATAGATATCGTTTGTTAATAATTTGTTAATTATGGATAAAAAGATTAATAACATAAAGGCGAAGGCATGAGGCGGGATGAGGGGGTCAAAGGAGTGGGGGGAGTGTAGATGAGGTGGTGCCATTCTCACTCATAGGGCAAGCCCCGGCTTGCGCTTCTAGTCTATTCAATGTTCTGTGTTAAAAGAGGATTGAATGATAATATAATTTTAATTAAATAATCGACGGTTTAAATAAATAAGTACAATCTATACCACGTACTCAACTCGACCTTTCACGGTTTGTTGTGGTACAGGTTTTTAAATAAATACAATAAGTAATTTTACTTCTGATTTAATATAATCTTTTCATGGCATGATGTACTTCAGTAATTTCATTTATGTTTTGTATTTTATTTTATTATTTTCTACACTTTAAAATATTAAAACTGTTTATTTATTATTTTTAAGAGACCTGTGGATTGTTACCTGCTCTATCAGAGCTAATATTTAGAATTTTAATAATGTTTATTGTTTATATATTTATTGTTTTCAGATATTCATAAAAGACCAAAAAATAAATATTCCATTTCTTCCTTACACAAAATGTAATGTTTCACAGGTAGAGAATAGATAGTAAAAGGTAAAAAAAAAAAATCAATTTCAATATCTTTCCAAAAAATCCAGCAAATAATTCGGTTGATCATATTAAAAAAATCAAGCAAATAATATACATACATATATATATATATGTATGTATGCGGATATATATATATATATATATATATATATATATATATATATATATATATATATATATATATTATTTGCTGGATTTTTTAACCAGAAAGTCACAAGTTTTTAGTGAATAAGATGTCATGGTATAGTCACCTCTCATTGTTAATCCTCATAGAATATTGAATAGTGAAGGCTTTTCATTTAGCCTTCGCATTCCTATGCATATGTTTCAATAATGTGTGTACTAATGTATAACTGCCGATTAGAAGTATAAGTATAAAAATATTAATACATATTACCATACTTAATTGATGTTATGTGTAGGAGACACTAAATATTTATATTATAATTAGTTAAAGTTATAACTAAAACTGTGCACTGAATTAATTAGGTTTCAAATAAGTTATTGATACAATTTAATTAAGCTATTCATTAATTAATAATTAGTATTAACATGAAGTCATAATGTGAATTTTGAATAATTAATGTTGTAATGAATTAATAAATACTGTGTAACTTTTTCCAAAAAATTTATATGTTGGCACATACCTCATTTTTAAATGTTACTCCTCAATATTGTCCAATACATCTGTCACTCACTGTTCTAACATTATTAAATCATTAGGAAAAACAGTGTATTTCATAGATCTAGTTGATTAGCAAGTGTTGTTTGTTTAAATATTTGTGTTAGTTAACTTATTTCGAATTCTAAATGAAGTTTTGTAGATCATTGCATTGGCAGGCTGCAATCAGTGATGCGGATCTCCAGCTATTATTTTTTCATACCATCTGCAATGAACGTTGGTTCTATTTTTATACTACAGTCTACTCTACATCATTTATATTCTCTGTTTTACTATCATATTGGTTATAATATTTAATACTGTTATTGTAGTTTTTATTGCAACTGCGGCCTCACGCTAAGACGTCCTGTCAAATGTATTTTTAATTGTTGTCTGCTTAATATTGTTAGTTTTTTTATTGATTCATTGTTTAATTTAATAATAATTACTTCATTTTTGTTATTCCAATGCCCATCTCTGACGGCTGATTATTCTCTTTAATTAAAATAGTCAAAATCCTAATTGTGATTTTTTATTTTATTTAGTTCTTCGCCGTGAGGTATTAAGTAAATAATTTTGTCTTTGTGTACACCAATGGTTTATGTTTTCAGTTTTATTTATCTCAATTTGATAAATCGTTTCTCAAAACTATTTTTTATCTGCAAATTTATCGAAAATACTTGAAGTATTTGGTTTGGTCCCAAACATTATTATTTCATAAAAATAATGGAAAAGCTAAATCTGAAGATCGTATCTAGTACATTTTAGTTGGTGTGCAACTTATTTATCAAGTACAGTCAAAAGTATATAACATATTCGTCTTGAATAATATTAGTTGACCTTGTATATATATATATATATATATATATATATATATATATATATATATATATATATATATATATATGAGAAAGAAAATGGGTACGGGTGGAGGTTAAACAAATTCTATTAAATAGGGAGAACTATTGATTAGAAAGCCCACGTGTTTCGATAATACTCTATAATTATTACCTTACTTTTGTATATTTATGTAAGGGTCTCCCCATCTTTATAGAGTTATCACTCAGATACTTTGATACCTATATGTATTTTTAATATTTACTATTCGTTTTAATGAAAGTATACATTCGTGGTTTAAATATAGTGGGACTATAGAATGGAGACCTAAAAGTCACTACTTTTAGTGAGTTAAAATAATAAATAGGAACATAACATACATTTGGAGGATAATACCAATTATTTTATTATAATGCAATTGGGAAAAACCACAATGCAAAGCCTTATGTTTCAAAAATACACCCACTTACCAGTCGGCGTTTCGCCTATTCAGGCATATTAAGACACAAAAACATCAGCTCAAACAGGCTCCAAACATGAGACAGCACCCCACCACCAAGATGTTCAACATACAACTGACTTTTCAAAAATACACCCACTTACCAGTCGTCGTTTCGCCCATTCAGGCATTATCAAGACACAAAAACAAAACAGTTGCATGTTGAACGTCTTGGTGGTGGGGTACTGTATCATGTTTGGAGCCTGTTTGAGCTGATGATCGTTGGGATGTATTGCACCTTTTTCTTTCAGATGTGATTCACATAAACCTTTTTTGTTTTTGTGTCTTGATAATCCCTGAATAGGCGAAACGTCGACTTGTAAGTGGGTGTATTTTTGAAACATGAGGCTTTGCATTGTGGTTTTCCCAATTGCATTATAATAAATAATAGTGTTTCTTTTTGAGTTTTAGGCTCTATTTTAGTGATCTAAGGTTTAAAAAAATATATCAATAACCATTTTTAAATAATGAGATAGGCTTAAATGGATTTGAATGGAATTAATGTTGTATAAGATTTATAAATAAGGGAACTGACCGCCCTCAAAGACCTTGGACAGGAGCTTTTTTGCTTATTATTTTAATTAATGAAATAAAATAGTGCTTTTTAGACAAGGATAGAATTTAATGAAATCATTGATATTTAGATGCTAGCTCTGTACTCTGAGGTTAAGGACACCATGTCACATTTTTTTAATCTATGTATCGTAGTATGTATCATCTATTCTATGGATCATAGTATTTCTATAGTATTAATTTACCTAAAATATGTTAATTATTTCGCAGGTTCTCGCTTCGAGTCACAAGTTTTAACGTCTCATTCGTGTTCCTTAAATATGTTCTAAAAATACAAGTTATCATGTGCTTTAGTATGGAAACTTGAATGTAAATGTGGGAAATGTGTTTATTCTTATTATTTCATCTAGAAATGAATATTTCAACTTTATATCATCTTTAATTCGAAATGTTAGTAGAAACTTTTATTTCTTGGTGAAATATTACCAATATCTACTCATTACGCTTAGTTACATTCTAGTTTCCATTCTAAGGACCATGATAATATGTATTTCTGGAAAATATTAAAAGTGAAACGAATAAAAAGTTAAAACTTGTAATTCAACTCTTAGCGACAACCTGCTGAACAGGTACCGGTTTTATTTATTTTTCAATAATCCAC
Organism: Arma custos; assembly: GCA_037127475.1. Taxonomy (NCBI): domain Eukaryota; kingdom Metazoa; phylum Arthropoda; class Insecta; order Hemiptera; family Pentatomidae; genus Arma; species Arma custos. Next base: position 69,295,935 of record CM073764.1, on the reverse strand, counting down.
AAAATTCAGAATTTCGTTGTATATAGCTATAATATTTATAGAAAGTCATGGAATAAGCCACAAGTTTTACCTTTTTATTCGTTTCCTTTTTAATATTTTACAAAATTTCAAGTTATCATGAGCCTTTAGTATGGAGAACAGAATGTAATTATGGAAAAGGTTTATACTTCGGTAATCATTTGATGTAGAAATGAACGTTTCAAAAGACATGTATAATCTATACTTCGAAATTTTAGTATAAACCTTTATTTCATGATTAAATGATAACCGAAATATACTCTCACGATAACTTGTATTTTGGAAAATACAACCCACGGAACATACCTATACATTTGGATATCTAAATTTTAGCATATTTTCAACAAGTATAATAATTGATCGGTGTTTTATTATTATTGTTAGCGCCCTTATCGTCTAAAGCCTCCTCATAATACGTCATTATTATACCTGCTCTTTACTTTCTAATAATGTAACACTTTCCCGGAACAAATTTCGGGTAACTCTCACTTTTTCGGTGGCCGTTGAATTGAGTGTTGGGCCAGATTTCTCCCCTTTGTATGTAATACTCCAACTATTTATTTTTGAGTTTTCCGTTCCACTCCGTAAGATATATAGGTCATGGTTTTTTTCCATTCGAAGAGATAATTGTAGCAATTTCGTTTTGGAGGGGACATTATTTAATTATGAAAACAAGTTAGCATCAATTTAGTGATCTTTTTTTTGTTTTTAATAAGTTGGAAAATTAACATGACCTTGGGACATATCAGTAGTGTGTGTTAACGCCCTTGCCTGCAAAAACAGAGTATACATGTTTTTTCCCTACCTATATAGGTTTAATCTATTATTTTTTATTGTGATAATTAAAATTGTTATAAACACTAACAAATAATAATATAAAGTAAGTTATTACAAGAATAATTATAAAATAAATGAACAAAAAAATCAACTTTTGCATAATTGATTACAGCTTTTTGTATTAATAACCATTCAGTTTTGTTTTTAACGCTTAGCACTTCGTAAATAGTGATATTTTCAACACTAAACACCCTTTAAATTTTAAAAGTAAAATAATAATTATTAAAATTATTTAAAAGAATAAAATATTTTTTTTTACATCCAACTGGAATTAGACCACTTTCAAAAATAACTGCCAACTTATAGATTTAGCCTCTTAATTTTTATTGTGATATTTAAAAATTGTGTTATGGCTAAAAACTTATAACTTAATATATACAAGTGAAATACGAGAATATTTGTGATAACAATGAATACAAAATCAACTTTTGCATAATTGAATACACCTTTTTCTACTAATAACTATTCAATTCTTGGCTGATGCCAAGACATGTTTTTGGATCTTCAGCATATCAAGTCAGCGCTCTACCACTGAGCTCTCCCTCTTCCTAATATTATTTATTCATATTATATATAATTTATTATTATTAATTTATATCAGAACTTGAATTAACTCTATTTCAATTGTAATTCCAACCATTTTAAAATCTATATAAATAGGTGTATATATATTACTAATACATAGGTATATGTATTATTAATACTTTACTGAATTCCTATTATGAGTAATAATTAGAAATAATTAGATATTTTAAATATTATTTCTGCCTGCTATATATTAGTAACTGATATGCCGTTAAATTTAATTGCCTTATGTATGACATTTGAAATTTTAAGGTAACTTAAGGTTATCCTTTTAGTTATTTACGTTTTCAATTTCAAGCTTGCCTCAGCATTTTTGTAGTTTTCAAAAATGATTTTTCCTCATGAACGTTTTAAAGTTTTATAGAGAAAGGTAAATGTCTTCTAAAAGTTCCGGTGATGTTTTATATTCGTAATCATTTTTTAAAATATGTTGATAGCCATTTCTTTCAACCCTTTTTTTTCATTTAGAGGTAATGGGAACTCGTTTTGTATGCAAATTAAATTTTATTAATTTGAAAGACAATCATATGTTTCATTTCCTTTTTCATATATTATTTTCATTTACTGAATTCCACAACGCTTGCTTGAGTTCAATCAGAGAATTTTTAAAATTAATTTAATTTCTTCGTTCCTATATTACTGAAATCTTTCTTCTCTCCATATACATTTCTCGAATTTTTATTAAGTTTGAGTTTTTAATTTCTTTTTATTATCCGCAACAACATAGCAGATAAGGTAGAAACCAAATTTAGACCGTTATCATTTATTAATTTATGTCCAATTTTTTTTTAAATACCGATTCATTTTTTAATGAAAATTTATTGTTCTTGCGATTTTACTGAACTTTTATGCTTTACTTGATCTTCATGTTTTTATTTTGTAAACAATTTCTCAATAATTTTCCTTTTCATTAAAGACCTAAAGTTTTGGAATAGTCACGGTGAAAATTAGATTTTGATTATTTAATTGAAAATTAGACTTCACAGTATTTTATAATGATTAAGATCAAGATTAAGCTACAAATGTACTATTAATAAGTATTTTAAGTTAACTAAGGTTGTAGTCCTAACAATAAATAAACTAGTAATGAACATACTAATACTTTCACTGTGGTAATTATAACCGAACGATTCCATTTACTTACTATAAAGCAACAAAATACTATCAGCCACATATAATAGCAATAAGTATTAACGATCTAGGTTTTTCATTCGTACAGCAGAATATGGGAGAAAAATTATCTATAAAAAAAGAAATAAATTGAATAAGGTTGTAATTCGAACAATAAGTAAATAATGTTAGAGAAGAGATTAGTTGACTGGAACTTCTAATGTAAGGATAGAGATAGTTGGCGGTGCAGTCAATTAAGACACCATAATAAGTATGCACTTATTATGGTGTTTTAATTGACTGCACCCCCTACTATCTCCATCCTTAAATAAGTAAAAAAGTTTGTAGTCTAAACAATAAATGATCGAGAAAAAGAAAATACTCAACAATTTTTTAATATTCATTTTACTCCATACATACCATAAAATTGTCCACTTGGTCTGTTATTATAACCAGACGATTCCATTCACTTATAAAGTAAAAAATGTTTGCCACACTAAAGCGCATTCAGTGTTCTAGGATATTTTGCCCCACTAAAGTGCATTCAGTGTTCTAGGCTATTTTGCCACACTAAAGCGCATTCAGTATTCCAGGTTTTCATTCATATAAATATGTAAATATGTAAATACAATTGTAGTCCAAACCATAAACAAACGAGTAAAGACAGTACAAAACAATTTTTTTTTTAATAATTATTGGTCAGCTGTACTCAATTTTATATATTTTTATTTTAAAGAGAACAATTCCACTATTTTTATCCTATTACTCATGCTAAGTAATACAATCTACTATACTTGAGAGCGATTAAGTACTAGATGTATAGGTTTTCATTAGTAAAGCAGAAGATATACAAAAAATAAAAACAAATATACTTAGTAAGATAAAATAAATAAAATGAACCATTGGACCTAATTAAATCTCTAAAATGTCGACACAAAGAAGAAATACAAATATTTTAAAGCACAATACTTATCGATAAAATATTTGTTTTAACGATTTTTTTTTGTCTAAGGTTGCCGGTTATTCCGACCTTCGAAAAAAATTCCAGAACCTTCTAGCGGACATAAAAATCCTGGCGGAGGCACGAGGAAATGTTGAGGGGAATCTCAAGGACCCTAGTAGTGACCATATTGGATCCTATCAAAACATATTACGTCACATGTGACCAACTCATTGAGTTACAGCTGTTGTTTAATGGCTTGTTAAATGGAAGAAGCTCGTCCACTATTGCACGATCCCACAATTACATTTTTATCATCGTGGGATCAACACTGTATGCACAGTCGTCATAAAGCGTTATGTGTATGTTAGTATACACTTTATGGCGGGAAAGTTGGTTTCAACAGAAATAAATTATTTTTTATGGTTTAAGTTTGCTGCAGTACCCTTTCATTTTATTGACTTTTTTATGATTTGTAAAACATTTGATAAGTTAAGAGAAGTTCTGTCAGCAAATTCCTCTTCCTTTTTTTTTTATATTATATCTTATTATATTATTGATTTTTTATGGAATGATTGTAGCTACATAGCACCATTACTTATTGCCCACAGCAGGCAGATTGTAATGCTTCAATAAAGTGTTTTCTTCTCTCTCTCTCTCATATTATATCTTAATATGGCGCCCAAACTTGACTTACAATCTCAGTAGTTTATAAGTTAAATGGTTTAGATTACCTCCAGTCTTCAATAAACATCCTTTTTCAGAAGAAATATAAGTTTTGACACAAATACTTAATTATATATCTTATATGCAAATCGGTTTCTAAAAATAATGTTTACAAGTACAAACTTTGACTAAATGTAGTTACCAAATCTTCGATGGAATATTAAATAGATAAATAAAGCAGGAAAAAGAATTATTAGGATTCTGAAGTTTTTATATTTTTCTTGGTACTGTTGCTAAAATTATAAAGAACACATGAAGAAAATTATGAACCAATATCTTCATTCAAAAATTATGTCATGTAGGGATTTATTTCTGTTTTTTTTTTGTTTTTTTTGAACCGGCCAACAAATGACAACGCATATTTTGTGTCTTTCGTTCATTCTTTCTCCTCCTCCTGTAATCCTTCATTCTCTCAGAATATTACTTTATCTATTTATTTTTTTACATTTATTTATCTATTTTTGGTGTTTAATCATGGCTCATACTAGATATTATACTTTAAGGAAGAAATAGTTGGGGGTGCGGTCAATGAAAACACCAAAATAAGCATAACTTATTTATTATGCTTATTTATAACTTATTAGTTATGCTTATTTTGGTGTTTTCATTGACTGCACCCCCAACTATTTCTTCCTTAAATTAGAAGATACAGTCGACCAACTCTTCTCTAACATAGATATTATACTATATTAGAGAATTGCTAGGAGATATTTTCTTGTCGAGTTTTCTTATTGTAATTAGCTGGTTGAATATCTATAAATACATTTAATAAAATTTGCTTCTGAAGGTTTGATCACTACCCCTTCACTACCCCTTAAACATAAATGTTATTAATAATGAACATAAAAAAGTCATCTTTTATTAATAACAGGACTAAAAACCCATAGCAATTTTCCCTTGACTTTCTTTTTTACCTTCAAGGTGTGCCTAATTATCAAGTTTATGTTGAAAGACTGCTGAGGTTAACTACTATTTCTTTTGCTACGCTCTGAGACGTAGTAGAGAATCTTAATTTCTTTTATATTTACACAGTATTTATTAGGTGCTGTATCCCTTCTACTGTTGCAATTAAAATAATATTAAATATCTCTTATGACATTAAGTTTAATCATTTGCTCGATCAACTATTCTGGGCATAGAGTTTTTACGTTATTTCTTTTTTTTTTTTTATTGTTGTTATTGAACAATAACACCTGTTCTTAATGAACAGAAATCACCAATCAACTGTAGATCGAAGAAGAATTTTTAGATACTTACTCTAGGGGGTCGCACATGGCGAGGGAGTGAAAAATTACTGTTTTAATTTTTTTTTTATTTGCTACTTAACGTATATATCTATTGTAGAGGTAAGATATAGCATCCATAGTAGAACAAAAAGAAAGAAAGAAAACAATAATTCTTATTTTTTCCAATGTGGGAAGTGAATAATGGACGAAAAGTACGATTTACACATCCATAGACAATGACCCTTAAACATAATTGATTATTTTTTTTTAAAAATCCGCCATTGTATAAATGTAATTGATTGAAAATAGCAATCAATAATATTCTTAAGAATCATTTAATACTTACTCTTCAGAATGTCATTTCATATAAAATTAAAATGCTCAATCCTTTATCATTATATAAACATAATCAGTCATGTAATATTCCACTGGTTCTAATTCACCTTGAACCATGTCATTTAACACTCTTATTTGCTACGTTGCGTTTATTAATTATTAATCGAGTTAAAAAGAATTTCATGTATTTTTCTTTACTTATTCAAATCATTAACTGTTCGCTCGTGATTACTCAGTACTGGCATTGCTTTATTCATTAATACTAGTGTTTATGTTGAATATTTTAGTTTTACGCTGATGCATCCTATAACTATCCTAATTTCTTTATTGTTTTTTTAGACATAGTTATTAAATTATCAAAATGCTCAATAGGGCTATCGAGATGCAACAAAAAATAGTGTTCATATCAGTATATTTATATATGCATAACCTTGATGTGTACATTATCATCTGGTTGCAATAATGAGATAAAGGTAAACATTTTAAAACTTTCTTCAACATTTCTATAATAATTGAATATTTTTGTAATAAAATTATTCTCTTCGCCCAAAAAGTTTGTTTAATTTGTTCTTCATACAATGACTTTCCTTATTTAGGCGCGTTGGAATAGTTTAGTTCTGAAGATAATTACCATAAGTAGTTTTAAATTACTTTATAATTAACATAATTAGTCTTTAAATATGCCAATATGTAAATAGTAATAATTTAATTTGATACTATTAATATTTATATTTATATATTAATGTATAATTTATTAATTATATTGTATCAAATTTTATGTACAAAGAATTAATTTTTTTCTTTTTTCTGTTTCAGGTAAGAATTCAAATCATATTCTGTTCACCATAGTTTGATTTGTGAGTAAATTTATCATTTCCTAGCCGTAATAACCTGGTAATTATATTTCCCGTATTTTTTTTTTTTAATTTAGAACTTTTAACACTTAACGCATTAACTATTAACACTTAACGTGATATTTATTTCCATATTTTGTGGTGACTGCTCGTAGGAAGTTTTGTGAATTTAATTTGAATTCCGTAGTTACGAATTCTGAATTTACTATTGATATTTGGCTCGGTACCGGCGGCAGTAATCAATTAATTATTTGCAACAAATGCGCATGCGCGATAAATTCTACTATTCAAAAATAGAATCAAAACTTCAAAATCTAGAACTTTATCACTACAATTTTAATGACGCTTTAACTATATCATAAAAAACCTTAATAGATTAAAAATAGAATTCAGTACATGAAAATATTATCCTTGATAACCCACTAAACTTTAAATATACTTAAGAATTTTTCTAACTAAAAATATATTAGAAATGTTGGTTGCCGACCAAATTTCGATGAGAAATTCAGTCTTAATATTAAGTTAGGCTCGTTTTACACTCAACACTTAAGAAGCTTACTATACGATCACTTATATTTAAAAAATAATAAAAAGAATTATGAATATTCATGAAGGAAGAAAAGAATAATTATACTGGTACTCTTCTAATTCATCGTTAATAATAATTTGTTACTAATGTTTAATTACTTTGTTCAATCTTCAAACGTGTTCTTAACTATGCATGCAGTTCTTCGACATGGTAATATCGCAAGGGAAGGAACGTTCCTTTTTCATCTCATTAGCCTTTACAGTGTGCCATTGCCCTTTGGAACGCCCTTCGTAGGGTAGATGATATGGGGTCTGGGTGGCAGTAAAGCAGTAATTGTATTTTCCATGATTATCATATCACACTTTATGGCAGTAGCATCTATACAGGCACAAAGATAAATCCAAATTGGTTTAAACCAAGGGAGGGGCTGTTAACAGCCATTTTTTAAATTTGTTAATAATCTGTGATTGATATATAGTTAGTTTTATATAACTATGTATTAAATTGGTACAATTTCATATAATTGTTTTCAATTTTTATGTATTACAAGCTCTTATATATGTATAGATTAGCTAACCACGTGAAAAATGTGATCCGTGTTGCGTTAAATTAACAAAATCAAGTATTATTTAATTATCAGTCATTTTGCTTACGATATTCTTTAATTTATCCTCGGCGTTCACGTCGTTATTTTTCATTACTTTATCAACCAAAAATTTTCATTAGTATTAGACGCTTATCAATACAGGAGAGCAAAAGAACAAAAGAGACATAAAATACTTGTTAAGACATAAGCAAAAAAAGCTTTAAATCTTTGAAAGAGGACAAGAAACTTAAATACTTGTCACTATTTCCACTATTCAGACATCTTCAGTTAAGAAGGTAATAATAGTAAAAAAAAATGAATAAATAACGAACATCCGAACTTGAAAAAGCAATAAGGCGCCAACCAGAGGAAACATCCACCACTATCACCACCTAACTACTGTATCATGAAGAAGGTTACATGACCCCAGCTGGATAATGTTTATTAAAAAAAAGGTAAGACAAAAAAAGAAGGAAGAAAAGAATCCAAATAATGAAGAAAAGTGAAAGTGCAAGATATAGAAGCCACCAAGAACATATTGGACATACGACAGTTAAACAAAATATGTTAATATCGGAGAGCAAAAGAGATAAAAAAAATACACAAATGTCACGAAGGAAAAACCCCAAAAAAGTTTTTCAAAAGATGGTCAAAAGTTTATATATATATATATATATATATTTTGTTTCATTTACTATTATTTGTTTTTCACCACCTTAAATTGTCGGAGTATGCGAAATATTGATCGGTTTTTTTTTTTTTTTTAGAGACTTCAGGTTTTTTGTTTGGAATTTTTCCATTCATGTTATCGCTTATAATTTTCCGTCAGTTGTTATTTTTCAATATATCTACTTATGTTTTGTAACTCTTTGCTACAATAGCTTCTGTCATTCTGTATAGTTTTAATTTTTTTCCAAATTATTTATTATTACTTCCTTTTTAATCCTGACGAAGTACCGCAGTGTGGATCGAAACGTAGGGAACGAATAAACAGTGATCTACTATTTGAACGTCCTAGTGTTAAAAGATCTTTACTCAATGATAGTTCCGTTTTATTACAGGTCGACAAATATTTTTCAAGTAGTTTAAAATTTTAAATTTTATTCACGTTCTAAGTGTTTAATTAATGATTTTTATAAGTGCGCTTTACGATAAAGAAATGTATTCAAAACTTTTTTTAGAAATAGAAAAATAATTATATTCTGGGACAAGGTACCTTTAGAATAACAGAGATGAACATAATTAAGAAAATATTTATCTGGCCAAAGGCCTACATCTGAGTAAAACAATATTTACAAAATATCCTGAAAGTAAATAACTAAACAGGTATGTTTTGGTAGATAATCAGAAAAAGTGATGCAAAATTAAAATAAAAAAACAGACAAATTTACAATAAAAAGACTAGGCTTATGGAACAAAAAACAAACAGTAAATACATGATAGCATCTAGTAACAGAAATAAAAAAAAAATGATTTCATTATGAGTGAGGAATATTTACAGTAGTTCATCAATCAATAAAGTTGAAAATATCTATAAATTATTTATTTATTATAAAGCACCTGATTGGGAATTTAGAAGATGTTGGAAAAGTTTAGATTTAAATGAGGTTAAAGAAGACGCATGACGGATATCGGGTGGGAGTGAGTTCTAAAGAGAGATAGAACGGGACACATGAGACCTTCTCGGGGCATCGAAGACAAATCGAAGCGAACAACTTATAGAACTTATAGATATTTATTTTGATTTTTTTTTTAATCCTTTATTTCAGGAATGTTGATTGGCTGTAGTTCACTGTTACATATTGTTAAACATTCCTTTTCTCGTTAAGTTTTTGTTTGATGTCCGAATCAATTTGATTCGCCCTGCAATATAATGGAACCGTAAGAGCAGAGGGTTATTTTAATCATTATTATACCGAAGGGGATGTTTGAGAGGGTTGGAAGCCCTTGGAGTCAAGGTCGGATAGGGAAAGGGCCTGTTTGGTTTGATGTAGTTCGTTCAATATTGCTGTCGGCATCCTCTGCTCCGTTCCTAACATATATCATCTTAAGTAAATCTGGACTCTAGGCCAATGTATTGCTTAGGCACATGACTGATGGTGATAAAAAAAAAAAAAATCTTAGTGTTTTATTTCATGTTTTGCCTCTCGATAAATATGTAATAACTAGGAACCATCTCTCAAAACAACTAGCATCAAAAAGAGAAAAAAAATGCATGTTAAAGCCGGTTCTCTTTCTTAGCGATTATGCAGGAAGGAGATTTGTCCGAGGTCACGCTAAAAATCCAGCCAGGTGTACCCCCGAATTAAGGATACCCATTTTATAGAGGCTGGGTGAGCCTCAAGAGGGTTTGTAGTTTCCACCATCAATTGTAGATCCATTAACAACTTACTATATATTTTAGTCGTACACTTTATTAATAGAAGTGTTCAATTGCTCAAGTAACTCCTAAAAATTAAGTAATTATTATTTACAATTCAGCACAATTTAAATAACTATTTTTCTGGCCTTTTGAAGATGCTGGTCGCATTTGCGTATTCTAGTGGATTCCTTTAACTTTATAATCGTTCTTGTCATGATCAACTTTTATACTTTTTGGATGCAGTGTTGTTCATGCTCTTGCCTTTTTCATATGACCTCTCAGAGACACTCGAATGTGCCCGAAAGATTTCGTCAGTGTTTTCTTAAAAGTTTAATTTTTTACATCTTAGATATCTTATTCTCTTCTAACTGCTAATTATTACGATTATTTTTATTTTCAAAAATATTAAAAAGCGAATAAGCAGTTTAAACTTGTTATGAGTTAACTCAAAGCGACAACCTGCGGAACTGATACCAAATATAATTTAACATTTTTATTGTAATTTGGTTTGTCGTTTTTCAGTTGGAGAGATCAGAGTGAGATGGAGACATAGCGTATCTTTTTTTATTTAATGCCAAAGCACTATCATGTTATACTAATGTAGTTAAATGCTTAACATAGTGCTTATAAAAAGAGCCGACTTCTGTTGGCATGACCTTAGACTGACATTTGGCAGAAGTGACTTGGTTTGTACATCATCCATGAGAATCGAAGGTCAATTTATTACATCTAGGTACTATGTTTCTAATTAGGATTCGTTTTAATTCTAAAATTCGTTTCACAATGAAATAAAAAATACTAGAATTTAGCAAGCCTAGAAACTTCTCAATAGATATTCCAATCATTAACTAGTTGTTCGAATTATTGTTGCATGATAAACACGCGCTATTACTTAATGACAATCGATTTCCTACATACCATGGTTACACATCAAGCAATCACTTTTAACAATAGTAATAGCATTATTAATTATGTATTACCCAGTTGAATGTTGCATAATTGACATCTTGATATGACCTGGTTTTTAAAAACTGGTTAGATTTTTTTTTTTTTATACAATTAACATGTTCAAAATTAATATAGAAGTCATAATCATGGATAGTTTCTAAACACATGTTCGATAAGGGACCTCCCCACTTTCTACCAGATTGTGAACTATTAAAAAAAGTGTGAGTGTTTTACGTCACGCATCTGGCATCCATTATCTGTAAGTTGACAGATGGATGACTTGATTAAATTTATTTAATCTGTTTTTTATATTTTTTTCTACATAATTTTTTAAAACTTTGTTCATCACTCTTAATTAAGGAGGCTATGCATATGATGTGTTTCAATGAAGGTTACTTGACATTTTTAAATATTTAATTTTTTTTTTATATGTGAGTACATTAATATTAAAAAGTTAAAAAAAAAACAAACTTGTACAGTTCATGAATGACGACCATTTTTATTTTTAAGTCCACGACAGCTTTTCAATTTGGATATATTAGCGTTAATTTGGGTATTTCTGCATCTGGTCAATTTAAAACAGGTTTATTGCCATGATTGTTTTTAGAAAAGTCTCCTCTCCAATATTGTTTATAATATTGAGATCTTAACCTGAATTAAAAAATAACCAGTTAAAATGGCTAAATTTGGAATTGATGACTTTAAAAAATCCATTTTTTATATTTTTTCTGTATTACAAGAGGAAGAAAATGGTCCGGATAGAGGTCAAGAAAGCTCTTTTATATTGGGAGAACTTTTTATTGATAACCCAAACGTTTCTACCCACATTGCAGGTCTTCTTCTATTCTTTCTATATTATAGTGTGGAGGATGTAAATATTACCATTAATTGTTCTTAGGAGGATGTTATGCTTTACGTTTAAATATATGTATGCATAATTAATTATGAAAAACCATAAATTTGAGAGTCTAATGCAATCATAGTGGAATTACATAATGAATTATCATTTTCTTTCTTATGTTAGCGGAATATAAAATGCTGTAGACCTAAAATGTAGTTATAACTCAAAATAAGAACCGTTCAAAAAAATCTTCGCAACAGTAAATGGTTACATTAAATCTTAATAAATGATAGATATTTTATTTTTACTAATTATTAATAGTTCACTGTGTGTTTTTATTTAATTTGAATTAGTAGTTCTAAACTTATACGTCTTAAACAATCGTACTATTTTGTAGTTTATAATTATTAAATATGCCTTATTTAATACTCTAAAACTTAATATATATAATGAACACTCAAGTTTTAAAGCAGATTTAATATAATATGAGGCCAACAGGCTCAAAAGCGGGCAACTCCAAATTTCAAAAATTCTTTTGCACTAGTAGTTAGCGTATTCATGCTCCCGAAATTCATGTTCAGAATCGGACTTCAACCGTGTGAAATAAGCGGCAAAAAGTCGTGTTAGACCAAATTGCTTGTCTAAACCAGAGAAATCACATAAGTAAATCTTCGAAAATTTTGGAGTTATTCGGTTTTGATCCTGAACGCTTCACACGAGGTGTGGCTATTAAATAACGAGACTGACGTTGCTTGGGATTGTATACCTTCACTGGGTTCCTGAAGGTCAAACTATTACTCAATACTACTACCTTGAGGTACTTGCAAAACTACGTGAAAGAGTAAGGAAAAAACGACCGGAAATGTGGAAGGACAAATCATTCTCCACCAAGACAATGCGCCACCTCATTCCGCGTTATCTGTTAAGAGGTTCCTTGCACCTCTTGCATCATGTGACCTCTATCTGTTCCCTAAGGTGAAATCTTCATTAAAAGGGACGAGATTTGAGCCCGTGGAAGCTGTAAAAGAGAAAGCGTCACGCGTCCTGAAGGAGCTGACAGAAGATGACTTCCAGCACTGTTTCCAACAATGGAAAATTCGCATGGAGCGTTGTAGGGATAGAGAAGGGGTGTATATTGAAGGTGATAGTAAGTAATTATGTATAAAATGAAAATAAATTTTATTGCAACGTCATATTTAATAGCCACACTTCGTATGTTATATAGGCCTTGATATCTCCAAGGTTTTTTAGAAATCTTGTCAGTAACAAAAAAGGGATTAATTTAGAACCCATTAAGAAGTATTTTGCAAGTCTTTTGTTTTATGTAATACAGCTTAATTGATTATTCTCAATATTCTCTGTTCAAATCATATTATTCCAAGTGTATTGTTTGTTATTTTCGTGTAATATACTCTAAACGCCTTCTACTTAAAAAAAAAATTAATAAAAATAGAGCTCACCTTGCTCATTCTATTGATCTCTGAAAGAAATGTTTCTTCTGACTCCTTTAGACTCTTCACCTCCCACAGTTGGCTCTACTTCAGTTGATTCAGTTGGTCTGACCGCAACTATTTTTACTCCACACATTACCACAACAGCGTCCATGGAGTATTTTCGACTCCAGGATAGTCGGTATTGTTAGAAGCCGTAGGTGGGCAGGATCTGTTACCGATCGAGTTGGCAGCTTTAAGTACTCCATTCCAAGCTGTTATTTATTGCAGATACATTCCTCTTGATTATTCCAATTTCAGGGGAAAGGAGATTTCACTCCTAGTTAAGGATTGCTGAATTTAGAATTGATTACACAGCCGAAGTGACATACTAAATTATTTGTTTAGTTCATGTTAGTATTTTATTTTAAAAGGTGGAGACCGATTTTCCTCTTTACATTTATTATAATTGTACGTCACTTATCCTGTTATGGTTTATTGGATGATGCTAAAGTGGGACCCCTAAATTTTTGTCTTTGTTTTTATATAATTTGAAGAAAAATCGTTAAAAAATACTTACATTGCACAGACTCGGGACCGCCATTTTACGTCCCCTACGAAGGACGGTATACCGCACAAGTTATAACTGATGTTTGTTCTGAAGATTTGCGAGCAAACTTAAAAAATGATTAGGCCTCTTGTTTCTCTCGTGCTTCTATCCCGCAGTATTGGGCTTAGTATGCATTCATTATTTATAGCTCTGCTTATTTTCTATAATCATATACCATTCTTCCCTTTTTTAACATTTTTTTTTTTTATTTTATATTTAAAATATTATAGTAGAATGGATAAGCAAAATTAACTATCGTTCCTCTTTTCTAACTAAAGGTAAGAACAAAAAAAAGTATTCCAAAGATAACAATTTTCAATAGTAATGTACACCTTAGATATACGAATTACTTTATAAATCCAAATTCATGGGAATAATACGTCGTCTTAGTGACACGAAAACGTATCTTCGAAATTGTCATTTTTCAGATATGAATGAATGACTATTACGTTTTTGTGTCACGGACATTGTAGCACGGACATTGGATCATTGTAACAAACGGGAAAACAAAAACTCGTTTCTAGGCAACGCAGACATAAGATATTTTGACCATAAAATAGATCATGTAAAATATTGTTAAGATATTACACCCTCAAAACTGTCAATTTTGTAGATACTGTAAATAAGGTAACGCATTTGAAGGTTGAATTGATGTTGAATTTTGTGATATTGAGATTTATTACTACATATTATTAAATCATTTCATCTCGTTCATTTTTTACATGGAGAGTGAGAGTAATCGATCCAAACAATGCTTGGTTGAAACAATACGCTAGTTTATTTTTAAAGATAGGAAATAGTACAGAATTACATAGCACTTTTTTTTTTTTTTTGGGGCAACTGAAAAAATAAATAAAAACATGTATCACAAGAACCCACGAAGCATCTAGACATACAGAGGACACATATATACAGGTGGGTACCCTTAATTGGGGAATAACCTGAGGTGGAGTGTGATTTCGACCAAATCGCCTTCCTTCACAATTGTTGGCTTAGAAAGAGAACAGTCTCTACCAAGTACTGAACCATGTCCCTTTATGGGTTGTATTGGTACAGATTTCTTTGTTTTTTTTGCACAAGGAAACTGTAATATCCTGGCACGACGGTAAGATGGAAACTAAAATGTAAATAACTGCTGAAATTCTTTAAAATATATTTCTTCCCCTGGCTCCTAAAACGTGGTCATTTTGGAAGCAGAATAACTGAAAATGGTGTAGTAATTTTCCATCTAGTGTCTCCAAAAAATTTTCATTGAAATCGGTTATTGAATATCCTTGTTCATCGCTTGTATAATCATGGCACAAAAAAATGAAAAATTACTTAAGTTTTGACAATAAACATTGTTAGTCTTCTTTTTATTATATTTATAAACTTCTTTTATTCATATTATTATTAATCCAACATACTATGGAATGCACAGTTTGTACTACTATTGTTTTCTTCTTTTGCACCTTATCTTCTTATTTTTGAAACATATTTTATAACGTAAATTAATTACTGTTTTAGTAATTCATATTACTTTATAACTTAAAACATCGATGTTGTAAAATCTTTAGTGTTTCTGTTCCGACTAAATCTAGTCTCAATGAAAGTAGATTTTTCGCCTCTCTTGCAACTTCCTCGTCGAAAATCGATAATCTGTAATTCAGAGAGTTTCATATCTTTCACATTGGAATAACATATTTTTTTCATATGTGTCTTCTAAACGTAGGTCCTTCGGATAAGTTACGGATTAATACAGAATTTTATTTCGTGCTTCTTATAACTTTTCTATTTGCATATTTTATTCGGTCCCGGATATTATTTTCTACCATATTCAGTTCCACATAGATGATTATGTTTTTAAAGTGGAGTTAGTTTTTAAGTGGTTGCCATGGACTCCATTACTTTTCAGGGCACTCCTCAATTACAGTTCTTTTCATTGTTTTTTTTTTTTTTTAATTTCGGATTGACCACTTAAGATCACGCAACAACTTTATATCTTTTCTTTCCTCTACTGGAGTTGATCTTCTTTCTAACTTTGTCCAATCTTCTCTGGTCTTTCTTTATTCTGAACACTTCCAAAGTTTTCACTCTTAAATTCACTTCTTTCTGACTTGTGAAACTCTCTTACGTTCTACTCTCCTTTTATACATTAATATTGTATTTTCTTATTGCTGTCTCAAAGGATTAGTGTACACCATATTGTGGTTAAGGATATGCACCACGATGTACAAATGGTGGATTTTATACTTATTTTATACAAATAAGTATAAAATTTAAAGACTTAAGTATCAGTGCAAACATGTCTAGAATTATACATAAAATATAAAAATAATACAATATGAAATGTCTAAACCATTAAATATAGCTGTGAATAAAACTACTAAACGTTTTGGAGATAAATTAACATCTTGGAGAACATAAATTCCAGTGGTGTGAATAACTGAGGCCAAATGTTTAATATTAATTTATAATTTTATTTATGATTAAATCATTTATTAAAATATAAATAGCTGTATGTTATAATAAAGCGCACACCTTGCTCACACAGGTCCAAAGTTGATACTGGATTGACTCTGAGCTATAATTATCCTATCCTGTTTCATCTAGTTATAATTATAGATATTTTCCTTTAGCCTTTTTATATTATTACTTTTCAAGTTTAATTAATTTTGTTTTAATTAGTTAATAGTCAATGATAAAATTCTTATTATGTATAAAATATAAAAATTCGTACAATCTGCTTAATTTTTGTACTGTGATAATCTTTTGATTTTAACTTCTTTAAACAATCCTTAATTTATTATCCAATTTTTGAATTTTCTAGACTTCATTGTTCAGAAATAACTTCTAGTACTACCATTATTTTTTGTATAGGTAATTTATAAGTAAATATTTATTCATTACAATAAGCAAGCTGTTTTGGATAGATTAGTGGCGTACAACGTGATTTTCTTAAAACACCCTCTTTCCCCGATTTTCCATTTGTTTTAATTAACAAGAGAAGTATAACACCTGCAGGCCTCGTTCTGTGCTTAAATTAAAGCTTATTAAATTTACTACAGCTTCATTTCCCAAGACTTTCATCATACGATCACTCCTTCGGCCGGTGATGCTCACGAAAGTTGGCCAAAACTTAAAATTCGGACTTTTTAAAAAAAAATGACCCAATTTTCAAGGGGGCGTAACTCAGAATCTATTAGACCTATAAAGCTGCGGTTGGATTCAAATTTAATCTACTTTACAAATTATTACCCTTTTTTTCAAAAACGCACCGATTAGGAGATACAGGCCAAAAACTGAAATAATTCCGAAAATGTCGAGGTTTTTCAGACATCAAAAGGTTTCCCTCCCACCCGTTTTTTCGGTTGTAGTTGGATTTACACTACTTACATATGCCCTTACAACATATCCAAAATGCATCTCTCTTCAATTGTTTGCGATCTAAAGTACTTTTTTGGTACCTGGCCGCTGTCCTATCCAATATCTTCCAGGAGACAATTTCGAGCTGAAGTAGAAAAAATTTCATTCTTCTCGAGTCTTTCTTTTTCTTCCTTAACAATACAGTTCTTTGAGTGTCTTTTTGATTTACCTTTCCAACTTTCTTTAGCTTTCCAACTTTTAATATTATTCTTTATTTATCAAGTTTAAAGAATAAAGTAAATAATAAAAAAAATAAACTATTCCACTTTTGTTCCCGACAGTAATATTTATTCCCGCCCCCCCTAAAGTAAGTTGTTTTGCCATACTATATCGGAAGAATAACTTATTCACATTAACTCTAATTTTATATTTAACATTTTATTATTTTTTTTGTTTTTATTAGTATATTGTTAAGGGCGCCGGCAGGAAGGCGGAAGCGGGGGATTAGCGGCTTAACTCCGTCAGCGGGAGACGTTTAAATAGGATTAGGACGGTTCTAGATCGTCTTCTTTTGTCGGCAAAGGATTAAGAATATTCCAGAATTATCTGGCCCCTTCGAGTTCTAGAATGTTCGGCTTTGCCTATAAAAATACTTCCGTCACCTCGAGTCAGTCAGTCTTAGCCTGAGAGTAGACCAGTGAAGATCTGTGATAAGTGTAATAAGTGATTGTCAGTGTGATAAACTGTTCAGTGTTGAACCGGCCCGTGTAATAAGTGTATCAGTGAACTGTGACAGTCTCGCGAGTGTAATAAACTGTTTCTGTTTGTTACTGTGTGTCAGTTGGTGATACTTGAAGAATCTTACGGTCGGTGGACTAGTGAACTGTAAGTGTTAATTATTAGTTATAAATTGTAGTGTAATTTTATAACATTCATAGAAACTATTGTAACTAGTTAAGCTATCTAGAATTAGTAAAATCTTATATTATTGTAATAATTAAATAGGAGTTAGGCCTAGATTATAATATTTAGAATATTGTCAATATAAATTTATATTAGTTTAATAATTTAATTGTTAATACTTTACTTGTATCTTTTTAATCACTTTTGTTAATAAATATTAGTTTCTTTAATTAAGGAATTGTTTAATTCATTTTAATACCCAGTAGCCCGTAACAATATGCTATTGAATAATGATTTTCTTCAATTGGCATTTTTGTCTGTTTCAGGTAAGAATCTTTGCCGTTGACATCTGTTTTGTATCTATGAGTGAGTTTTTTTAAAATTTTAAATAATTGACTATAAACAAACATTTATCTATCCACAGTAATTATCTGCATGTAAGATTATTCTTCAGTTGATCATCACTTAGCTCAACAACTGAAATGAATTTATTTACATTTATAATTTTTAAGTAAAGTAAAAAATATTACTAAATTATCATGTTTTTCTCAAAGATAGTATGATTTTACCTATTAGGTAATTGGGTAATATTTAAGGGTTTAAGGTGGGTACTGATCTCTGGGTTTCTAATTCGAGATGGCAAATTGTTTATTCCGTTAACGGACTAAAAACCCTTCTGGGCTCACCCTTCCCCAATAAATTTGGTGTCATTATTGTGGAAAACAACTGGTTTACGGTTTAGTATGATTTCTGTCAAATCACATCCCTGTACAACTTTTGGATTAGACAAAGCGCCTGAATATCCTGCCACGTAGTGCATCCAATATCCTTCATGGGTTTTAATGGTGCAGGTATGATTTCAATACACACAAACATAAAAAAAAAGATACAGATAGCAACAAACTATAACTGCATTTGCCTCGTTTAACTCAGAAGCAATATATAACAATAATATTATTTTTTAAGATTTTTAACGTTATAATTTTTAATATTTTCTTTACTCCTCCCTCTTTAAAAAAACTTTAAAAAAAAGTAAGTACCAATAATTAATAAACTTTCACCTGACATCAATGTAATTAAAGATACCTTTATGTTAATTAAGCAATATAATAATTGTCTATAGGCTGATAAAATGTATAGGATGTATTTTAGATGTACAAAAGTAATAACTAACTGGATAATCATAAAATATATTGATTCATTCTAGATTAAATAATCATAGAGACACATTAATATCAATTGAAATTTATTTTGCAAATTCAATACTTCAGTGCTTAAATACTTAAATCATTTGAATTTATGTCACTTAGTAAAACCTGCGTGGTGTTAGATAAGAGACCCAACAGTCTAACAGCTATTAGCCTCATTATGGCTGACAGTTTTCGTTTTAATATTGCATTTGATGATTGTTTTCTAAAGTCGATAAACAAACAGTAAATTTTAATTATTTATAATTCCTGTTGACATTTATTTGAAAAGTGTTTTTTTTTATCTTAAGCTAATAGGAAGGTAAAACTAACTTGATTACCGCAAAATGTACTGATTCGCCTGCTCTATTAATTAATATTAAACCGATACATTATCAACAATTAAAATTAACGTGGTTTTATATTAGAGATCTTCTAACCAGTGAAATAGATATTTATCACCATCGTCTCATCAATCATTGTAGTCATTAACACATTTGTTAATTTTTTTTCTAAAAAGGGCGAATTTAGTGTAAATTTTCTTCTCTGTCTTTCTTAAAACTTGAGGTCAGACACTGTCGTGAAAGAGTGTATGCCCCTTTCGATTAACCAATGAATTATTTATGAATTAATCTGTCTGAATTAGTCTTAGAATTTCTCATATCTACGGCGTGTTTTCGTTTCGTTATAACACCCTTCCCTGAAATTGCTTGGGCTGCTGAGAATTCAAGTTTAAACATAAAAATAAAAACTACAGGAATCGTTCGTTCAATTGTAGCTTTAGTAAATATTATTTAAACAAAAAAAGAGAATTAACAACAGCTCATTACAATTTGTAAATATAATCATAGTAAACAATAGAAGTCCACTTTTTCCACTTTGAATTTAAGAAATAATAATAACCAACAACTGAATATCAAATTTGCCGATTTTTTGCCGACAGGGGTGGATTAAACAATAAAAAAAAGTGTACCACTGTAACTCATGAAGAATATTGTTCAGTGCGTGATAGACCATACTGTTTCTTTTACAATGGTTGTGCAGGAAGATGGTTCGTCCTGTATCTCCCTTAATCGCCATGTTTTACCCCCTATTTTGGATACCCACTTTAAAGGTGCTGACTGTTTTATGGGTTACAGGTTACAGGTGATTTTATATCATTTTTATGTCCAACATTATTGATTGATTTTAATTATTACTTATTCGTGTTGGAAGATATTTGAGGCATATTTTCTCTACAAACGCTTATTACTCGAAAATTGTTGCAATATTTATGAAAGGTGTTACTGGATATTAATCAGTTGCGGACTTGCGTGCCGTTCGATGACACAAGGGTATAAATCCTCTTTCGATACTTGATATTCCTAGGTACGTGGGTGAATCAAATATATACGAGACTTTTTGTCCTGGAAGCCCAGCGAAGGTGCGGGAACGTTCCCGCGTTTAGGGGTGTTGGGTAGGGATGCCAGGAGTGGGGGAAGCAGGCGGGCGGATGCGCTCGGACTCACCAGTTACCGTCGTGACGATGTCTGAGCAGGATGTATCCCCCTCGATTGCGCAACGTATTATCATCAAATTTCTTGCTGCTGAAGGTGTAAAAACGACTGAAATCTTGAGAAGGTTGACTGTACAGTTTGGGGAAGAGACACTTTCTCGCGCCAGAGTGTTTGCATGGCATAAACAGTTTGTGGAGGGTCGTGATCGTGTTCAGAATGAAAGCCATGACCGCAGACCCCGCTCCAGCATCATAGCAGACAACATCAGCCGTGTTCGACAGCTTATTGAAGGTGACAGACGTCTAACCACCAGTGCCATTGCAAGTGAGGTTGGGATAAGCTATGGAAGCACTTTTTCCATACTCACAGAGGAGCTAGGGTTTCGTAAGGTGTGTGCCAGGTGGGTTCCTCGACTTCTCACAGCTGAGCAGAAGCTGAACCGTTTGCAGGTCTGTGAGGGTCTTCTTGCAAGATTTCAGGCTGAGGGAGCCTCATTTCTCACTCACATTATCACCTGTGATGAAACTTGGGTGCATCATTACACCCCTGAATCAAATCAAGCGAGTATGGAGTGGAGACTGAAAGGGGAACCTGTACCAGTGAAAGCCAAGTCACGGCTGTCAGCTGGGAAAGTTTTGGCTACCGTGTTTTTTGACCAGCGTGGCTTGCTGCATCTTGATTTTTTGCATGAACGCAGGACTATCAATGCCGCATACTACTGCGACATTTTGAATGAAGTCAGACTTGCATATCGCCGCAAAAGAAGGGATCTACCGATGAGAGAAGTGATTCTTCTTCAGGACAATGCTCGCCCGCATACTGCGGCCCTGACGAGAGAAAAATTGGAGCAACTGGGCTGGGAGACGCTAGAACGCCCTCCCTACAGTCCAGACTTATCACCATGTGACTTTCACCTGTTTGGCCCACTCAAGGAAGCTTTGGGAGGTCAGAGATTCGTCAGTGACGATGAGGTTGAAGCCTACATGCTCAATTGGCTGAAGACACAACCTACTTCATTCTATGAGGACGGGATTGGAAAATTACCTATGCGCTGGGAAAAATGTATTTCCAAATCAGGAGACTATGTAGAAAAATGAGGTGTACTTTTCTTTGTGTTCAAAGTAAAAATAAAAAAATTAAAAAATAAGTCTCGTTTATATTTGATTCACCCACGTATAAAAGAGGAGCTTAAAATATAATTTGGGCAGATTAAAGGCTATATTTAGGGTCCCTTTTTGATTTTTGGTAAAGGCTGAAGGGCGGACGACAGGGTGAGGTTGGGGAAAATCGGGTGGGGGAAGGCTGTAGGGCTGGTATTGATCCCGGACCATCTTCCGGCTCTGTTGTCATGTAGCCTTCGCCGCGGCCGTGGCTCCACCCCCACCGCTTGTGAGTATTCACATAGACTTGCACATGTTTATGCACAACGTTATGTATGTTTGTCTATCTACTGTGTACCCGTGTGTCGTAAACGGGGTGTGTCCGGTCCGAAGGCGGCGGCTGTGCGAGGTTTCCCCGGGCTGGGTGGAGTCCTCCGGATAGTGTCGGGCTGGTAATTGCTGCTTGTTGATGGAGGGCAGGGCTAGTACTTGTTACTTATATATTTGTTATTATCTCATATATAGAACCCTTAACAGAAATAATTAGTAATGTTAAATTGATTATAATCAAGTGTTTATACCTAATATTTATTAATCTTAACCCCTTTCCAAAAACCTGAGCATAATCCTATGCATTGATTTGTTCAAACATAGAATAAAAATACCCTATACCCATTACTTTCTTGAGTTCATATGTAGAAATAAAAGTTTATAAAATATCGAAATGTCTAAACATCGTCTAATCTAATATAATCTATACCTAGTATGTATTTACAAGTTTTAACCCCTTTCCGAAAACCTGAGCAGAAATCCTATGCATTGATTTATTATAGAATAAAAATACCACCCATCAATTTCCTTAGATCTTTTGTAGAAATAAAAGTTCATTGAATCTTGACAAGTTTAAATATTTTCTAAATAATAATAGAATTTTTCGACATTCTAAATATATGATGTGCTCATTTTTTACAACATTTATTAAGGACCTAAGGAATAATAAATAAAAATTAATATAAAGCTACTATTTACGATCTTAATAATTTATTTAAATATAAAGTAAAGATAAATACCCATTTCATGCTTTATTTCTGTATAGTATAAAAGTTTATAAGATATTGACTTCTCTATGTTCCGAATCTTTTACGTGAAGTTGGTTTCCTTCATTATTAAAAAATAAATAAAATAAAACAATTTCGTCATTGAAAATTTATTAAGGTTTTACCTTTTACAAACGTTTATTAATTACTTCAGATTAGTCATTTTTTCATAAACCCTTAACAGAAATAATTATTAATCTTAAATGTATTCTGAAGTAGTATGCAAACCTACTATTAACGGTTTTAATATTTTCCCTAAAACCTATGTAGAATTCTTTTGCATTGATTTATTTAAATGAAAAGTAAAATACCATTTCAAATGCCCATTGTTTTCTCCAGCTTTATGTACCAATAAAAGTTAAAAATATTGACTTGTTTATCATGTAATGTATATTTTCTTGATTATTTAAAAAATATATATATCGGTTGGTTATAAGTGAAATTGACTGTTAAAAAATAAGATTTTTGGAAAATGCTGATGAAAAGAGTAGAGTTCTTAATGTTGTTAAACAATTAAATTAATGAAGATGTGACTTAGTGAGCTTCATCAGTTGAAAATTCTTATAATTGTAGTCAAGAAAAGCTGAAAGAAAATTCTAAAATCGATAGTTTTGACTTAGTGTGTGTTTACTTGTTTTGATTCACGATATAGTAAATGTCTTTTTCGCCAATCCAAGTTTACTTAATAATAATTTTATTTACTACACATCTACTCACAGATCTGTTATGGACATTAACAATAATTAATAATATTAAATTTTGCAATAACATAATAAGTAAACTCACTATTTACGTCCCTTTGCGAAAATCTGTGCAGAATATTTTGCATTGATTTGTCTAAATATCGATTAAATAAATATTAACTCTTGAAATTCCAATTTCTTTAGCTATCATATTGAAATAAACGTTTAAAAATATCGACTTGTCTAAATATTTTCCCGACACATTATATCAAGTTCATTTGATATACTCATGATAGAATAAAAATTATAATAATTAAATGTTTCGTCATCTAAAATTTATTTAGGAACTATATACAGATATTACTATGCCAAGGATAATTGTCAGAAGTAAGTTTATTGTAAAAAGCAAACATTGTTTACGAATTTTAACCCGTTTTCGAAAAGCTTTACTATAATCCTGTTCCATTGATTTATTTAAACATTAAAGTGGAACACCAATTGATATTAATATTTCTCGCTTTATCTCAGTTAATGTATCCATCATGCAAATAAAATCCTATTCTTATATTAATACCTTGGTTAATTTGTATATTATGTATTTTCTTAATTTTTTTATTTTCTTACATTTTGTGTTCCTTGATTTATTGTCATTATGCATTATATTTTTACTAATTAGCCTCACATATATTTACTAAATTCCTTCCTAGTTCCATTATTGTGTTCAGTTGCCATGTTAGTATTTTTTTCTAGGGCTACCTCTTCAACATATTTATATTTTCATATATTTCAGTTGCAAACAGAATTGTTAGTACCATTAAGCTTTGAATTTCGTTTTCGCAATGTCCGTAATCCCTCTTCAACCCTCGCAATACTAACCCGCACTCCTATCTGCTTTGCTGGTTTAGCATATACTCATGTTTGCAGGAGTTTTCATTTTGATTACTATTTACACAAGGTTATCTTCTTTTTTTTTTAGTTAAAATATATTGCGTTTATAAATTTAGGTATATTAGCACCACAGGGACTGTACAACCTTATCACATTCCTATGTAGAAAACACCTCAATGCAACAGGCATACTAAACCCACAATGCCTTCAGAGTTGCGGGTTAGCATTCCCAAGGCGTATATGTGTGTATTTATATTTAAACATATATATAATTTCTTATATTAAACGATTTTCATTTATTGTTTTTTCGCCATGTTCCACGTGTTTTTATTAACTCTCTGATGAATAGAGTTTTTTTTAATTTAATAATTTCGAATTTGATGGAACTGTTTGTTGGATATTGGAACTCTCTCACTCAAGCTCCAGTTTAATTACAGTTGCTTTTGTGGTGGGAATTTCATTCATTTCCTCTGCTTCATTTCTCTTCTAGCCTTGTCAGGTGTCAACTCTTTTATTTACGCAAATGGAGTTCACGGGATAGCAATAAGAGGTTTTTAGTTTTTGAGTTACAATGCTAATTTGATTTTCTTTTAAATTAATTTTTATTTATTATTTTTTTAAATTTGGTGGCTCAAATTCAGAAATTGATTGTGGGTTCTTTGATATAGCACTAATTTATTTATTTATGTTTCTTAAAGCGCTATAGCCCGGATGTAGTATATTATTTTTCTATGAGAAGTTTCTTTTATTTTTTTGCCACCTGTTTTATTCAAATATTTTAAGTAACATAGTTTCAAATAAATATTGCCGTTATATGTAATTTTTCTTGTTCCTTATTCTAATTCAAATGGCTTTCTGGGAATGACAAAATAAATTTAGCGATACTCTTGATGTTTTACGGAGAAGCCTACCTTAGAGCTTTATTGCCAAATTAGTTCAGACCAGATCTGCTTCCTTAGTTTGTTTGATTGTTCTGTGCTAGTTATGTCTTAGGTGATTGAATGCAAATGGTCACTAGACATTACCAGACTTATTCCTAGATGAAGGCTACGTCCGATGTGAAGGTATGTTCTGAAATAAAATGTTGGTCTATCGGAGGTATGTTGATGTGGTATTAATTCATGTTTTTCTTTTTCTTTGAGATATCTCCAAGAACGTGAATAAGATGTAAGGTAATCTATCCCTAATCAATAATAGTCATGAATCCTCATAAAGAATAATCGTAATTAATTATCATCCGCTATATTTCTAATTAATTGACTTCCCTTTTATTTCTGCTTCTTTGTTCGGATTAATTCTGCTAGAATAAAGTTTCTGACTTTATTGGTTCTCCCTTTAGACCGATGATTTCGATTCTTCCTGATGAACTTATTTAATTCTTTTTTTTTAATTAATATCAATCAGTAGTCGTTTGAATGACGTACTAGGCTTAAATTTACCAATAATAGTGTGAAGTCGTTTTATTTTTAGAAGTTTGTCAGCTACATGGTTTTTTTTTTAGCGACTTATTTTCTATTACTCATTCTGGTTTTTTTATAAGTTTTTTTTCTGAGGTTGTCTACTCATCGAAAATCCCATTGATAATATTAATTTTTGAGTTGGCCTTTCTCGCCGCCGCTCGATATATTTGCCCTGAAGATGGCCTACATTGTAGGTCGAAACGTCGGTACACAATAAATAAGTATGCACTTATTATGATGTTTCCATTGACTGCTCCCCCAACTATTTTTTCCTTATAATATTAATTTTAAGTTGTTTGGAAATGTAATTATTAGTTTTTCTGAACTTAATTATATAGTTATATTAATTTCTCTATGGGATCCAAACCAACATTATCATCATGGTATAACTATGAATGATTTTATGAACTTAGTTATTTCAATTGCTATTACACAATAACATTAGTTATTAATAAATGTGGCGGCCGTCTGCCTTTCGCAAATTAAAAGGTTGAGCACGAACCGTCAAATAAATGTTGTGTTAAAGTGGCTGGATAGTGCAATGGGCTCTTCATGGAAATAAAATAATGAGATTTATATAAAACCAAAAAAAATAACAAAATATTTATTGCTTATTCAAAATAAATGATGTCTTATGAGAAAACCAAAAATGAAATTAATGATATCTCACACACACTACTAATGACGAAAAAAAAACAATACTAATGATCATAAATTGCAAAAAAACATAATAATTGCAATAAAATAAAAAAGACATAACCAAATAAAAATATTCTATACAAAAAAAAAATGTTAATAAAAATTAAATGTATTTTTAAAATAGTAATAATAATGATAAAACCGTTTGCAGTTCATCACGACCAGAATCGTATTGTTCCTACGCGGAAGATACTGGAGTGAAGAAGTGAGGACACGGTCCCAATATTATTTCACTGTGTACACTGCGAACGTAACTGCAGAACTGAAGAGAACTCTGCACCGTGTGTTAATCCCGTCTGGCGGTGCGAGTTGCCGTAATAAATAAGCAATTCTGTTTACGCATCGGCTGCTCAGCTCGTATATAAACAAACTTGATATACTTTATATCTATTAATTTATACCCTATGTACAAATTTATGAGTACACATATTTAAATAAAAATAAAAATAGACTTATAAGGAAATCAAATCAAAAATGACTAAATAAGTCGAAACGTATTTTAAATAAAGAAAAACATTTTTGACAAAAAAAAGGTTTTTTACTCATTAGATTTGAATGATTCAAAAATAACTTATACAATTTAAAATCTCAAACCATAATTATAAAATTTTAAAACATTCTGGCTTTGTGGCCTCAACATCCCGCCCACCAAAATTTAGTTAAATTTTGCTTTAATCTGCGTCGTTGATGGGAGTTAGTGCGACGAGTTTGGCTACTGGCCTTTTGTAGAGACCTGTGGAGGTGCGGATAGTGGCTACTCGCACGATTCCATCCTTGCCAAGGTGAGTTTCGGCCACTCGAGCTAATGGCCATGAGTTCAGGGGTGAGCCTGGCTCCTTGACGATAACCAGATCACCGATATTGAGATTGGGACGATCCTTCGTCCATTTTTTTCTTTGCTGCAATTGATTCAGGTACTCCATCCGCCATCTCGACCAAAAGTGTTGAGCCTTTTGCTGAACGATCTTCCAACGTTGCAGGATGCCTTCCTTGTCCGGGAGTTGTTCCTCTGGGATAGTGATGAGTGGCCTCCCAATCAAAAAATGACCCGGTGTCAAGCAATCCACACTGGTTGGATCAGATCCTTGAAGGGCTAAAGGTCTAGAGTTTAAGACTCCCTCTATGCGACAAAATAACGTTGCAAGCTCTTCGAAAGTAAGGGGGGTTTCCCCTATAACTTTGTGTAATATCGTCTTGCAAGATTTTATGCCGGCCTCCCATAGACCGCCAAAATGAGGTGCTGAGGGCGGATTGAAGGACCATTGAATCCCCTGCGGGACTGAGTGTCGGGTGATTTTCTCTTGGGCCTCAGAGGATCGTAACAAGAGCATCAGGTCTCTGAGTCGATTGGCTGTTCCGACAGAATTAGTGCCGCAGTCAGAGTGCATATGAGATGGTTTTCCTCTTCTGGCTACGAAGCGCTGAAATGCCGCTAAGAAGGCGTCAGTAGAGCATTTTGAGACAACTTCTAAATGCACGGCCTTTGTGCTCATACATACGAAGAGGCATAGATATGCCTTTCCTAGAGATGCTTTTCTTCGCTGTGATTCCTTGATGAAGAATGGTCCGCCAAAATCAACTCCCACATGAGCAAACACTTGACCTTTTTCAAGCCGACATGATGGCAGATTGCCCATAATGGGAACTTGTGGTGAATGAGTGGCCTTATAGCATGTAATGCAATTAAAAACCCGTCGACGAATCAATCCTCTGGCTCCTATAATCCAGTATTTTTGCTGCAATATGTTTTGAAGTGAGGTTGGTCCTAAATGCATGTATATTATGTGGTAGTGATCAACAAGTAATTTTGCGAGGTGGCAACTCGCTGGTAGAAGGTATGGATGCTTGGCATCATAAGGTAGTTGTGAATTCTGAAGGCGACCGCCCACCCTGACCAAGCCCTCTCCGTCAATGAACGGCAGCAGGGAGCGGATGGCGTTATTATTGGATATTTTGCCATGATCCTTTAAAAACTGGTCCTGTGTCAATTTCAGAAGTAGTTTAGCGGCTCTGTTGTATTCAGGTACCGAAATCGTACCATGTGAAGTAGTTCGGTGCCGAAGTTTATCCACAAAGCGTAGTGTATAGGCTGTGGCGCGTACAAGCTTAGGATGAGAACTGAAGCGCTCCATCCAATCAATGAGGTTTGAGCTATCTGTGGTAGTCAACGTTGTACTACATTTTTTCTTTATTTCAGGCAGGTTCTCGGAGACTGCTGTGGTGAAGTAGGGCCAGTTGTCTTCTTTTGTTGAGAGCCATACGGGGCCCGCCCACCATAATGGATGGTGGATGAGTTCTGAAGGTAAAATTCCGCGGCAGCTGCAATCTGCCGGATTTTCTTCGGAGCGGACATAATTCCACTGACTCCTTTCTGTCAGTTCCAATATCTCGACAACTCTGTGGGCTACGAAAGTGTTGAGTTTTTCAGGTGGAAGAGAAAGCCAACCCAATACGACTTGAGAGTCTGTGAAGAATTTGGCTGTATTGATATCCAATTTGCTCATGAGAGGCTTGCACGTTTGAAAGAGGCGACTCAGTAACAGTGCCCCGGAGAGTTCTAGACGAGGTATAGTCATTGGCTTGACTGGGGCTAGTTTTGTCTTAGCCTTAAGTAACGATATTTGGCAGCCATTGGAAGTGACCGCGCGTAAGTATAGAACCGCTGAATAACCTCGTTCGGATGCATCGCTATATCCAACTATCGTGTATGACACCGGAATTCCTGTAGCGAAGTGACGAGAAATCTTGACTTGACTTAGCAGGTTGAGTTGATCAAGGAGTATATTCCATTTGTTACAAATTGTAGTTGGGCCGATGTCATCCCAATCTACCTTGGATTTCCACATCTCTTGCAGTATTATCTTAGCGTAGAAAATTACGGGTGCAAGATATCCTAGGGGGTCATAAACCCTCGCGATGGCCGACAATATTGCTCTTTTCGTGGGATTTCTTGGCGGCGTCTGAATCTCATAAGAAAATATGTCCTCCTTAGGATCCCATTGGATGCCTAACAGTTTGATACGAGAGTCTTCGTCATCAGACAGGCTAATACGTGAGTCGTTTACATCATATTCGCTTAATGTGTTAATCAGTTCTGGGCAGTTGGTTGACCATTTGCTAAGCTGAAATCCGGCTTTGCTCAGCAACGCTACTAATTCTTCTTTTAGTTGTATGAGCTGGGGCACTGTCTGAGCACCAGTTGCAATGTCATCGACATAAATGTCCTGCAATAGGGCAACAGCAGCCAGAGGGTATGAGGCACCCTCATCGATAACGAGCTGCTTGATTGCCCGTTGTGCCAGAAATGCTGATGCCTTTTCTCCATAGGTGACCGTACATAATTCATACTCCTGTGTGTTGTCGTTCGGACTGAACCTCCAAAATATATGCTGGAATTTTCTATCATCTGGGTTCAGTAGAATTTGCCGATACATTTTTACAATGTCTGCTGTAAATACAAATTGGTGTATTCGAAAGTTTGAAATGATGTCCCCTATGTCTAATTGTAGTTTGGGTCCGGCATACATGTGGTCATTCAGAGACCCTGAATTTGTACCACAGGAGGCATCAAAGACGACCCGCAATTTTCTTGTGCCGTTTTGCGTTTTTACCACGGCATGGTGTGGTATTGTGTATGCTGAGGTGCCAGCGGGGGAGAGTCTCATGTGTCCCAATGCTAAGTATTCTTTCATGAAATCGTGGTACTCGGCCTTTAACAGCGGGTCCTTTTCGAGTTTGAACTCCAGATTCCTGAGACGACTTAGAGCTTGTTGTTTAGGATTGGTTAAAGCATCGACTGATTTTTTCAAAGGAAGAGATACGACATAACGACCTGAGGTTAGCCTGTAGTGGGTGGATAAAAAATGGTTCTCACACGCCATTTCATCTTCTGACACAATGGGCCGCTTTGGAACCTCTTCTAGCCTCCAGAATCTCGACATGACCTCTTGCATCTCTTCCGTTGACTCCACTATGAGGCTGGATGTACCCTTGGGTACAGAATGGCTTTTAGAAGGGCCTCCAACTATAAATCCGAAAATCGTTGGTAGCAGTTTGGGAGCATCCTGGGATACGGTGATCGGACGACCCGTTATTATTTCATAATAAAGATCTGCCCCTAGCAGGAATTCTACAGAATTAGGTTTCCAAAATTCCTCGTCGGCCAGAACATACGATTTGTACAGACTTCGAGTAGAGGTAGGAATTACGCTATGAGGAAGATTTCCAGTAATACGAGAGACGACTATTGCTTCAGTGCAAAGGTGGGATGTAGCTTCAGGTGCCAATCTTGAACGGAGGTTGCAACTCAATTTTCCTCTCATACCCGTGAGTGGTGCATGGCCTATACCGGAAATATCTTGCGTAGATGCTTCCAACCTTAGACCTAATCTCCTCGTGCAGCTTTCCAATATGAAGGAGTGTTGGCTACCACTATCGATGACGGCACGGACCTTTTGAAAAATACCATTAGCGTCCTGAATTTCAATCACCACTGTCCCTAGCAAAACCTCGCCATGGTGAGATTGGCTGCCCAGTACTACACCACTCGTACTGATGGGTGCAGGGGAAGCAGATGTGTTTGTCTCTTCCTGTCGTTGCCCGTCATGTAGCCAACTATGGTGAAATTTGCCACAGAATTTGCATCTTCTGTGTGAGGTGCATTTATTTTTCGTGTGACTATCTGACAAGCAATTAGTGCAGCCCGTCCATCCTTTCACAAGTACAAGCCTTTCTGCTGGGGAGGCTTTGCGAAATCGTTCACATTTCCACAAGGTATGACGATATCCGCACACATGACATCGGTTGATTTGGAAATTTATATTTTCACCGGGAGCATGAGTATCAGTATGGAGTGCGTGGCAGGCTCCATGTTTGTCGGCAAGTAACGAAGTTTTCACGCCCTTATTAGATGGTCTTTGTCTACTATTGAGGTAATTTATTGAGCTGTTGTTATTGTTGTGGTGTGTTTCTTCGGATGTTAATTCCAAGGATCTCCATTCGACTTTGAGAAAATCAATTAAATTTTGATGTGTGGGAAATTCAATGTTACTGTGCTGTTTTTCGAAAGCTCTCCTGGTTTCTGAGTCTAGGCATCTTAGGAGAAGAAAGAATAATATGAAATTATCGGCGTTAGGGATATTTAACTGCTTGAATGAATCTATACTTTCGCCGACAGTAGTGAGCAAGTGCTTTAGACCACTTGCAGAGGGTCTGCTCTGGAACGGTTTATATTCTAGCAAGGTTTTAAGATAACCGCTGGCTAGTCTCCGCTTGTCGTTGTAGTGGTCGTTGAGCAGCTTCCAAGCTTGGGGATAGTTGGCTTCTTGCAGCTCAACTCCTTTAATTAACGTGAGTGCAGGGCCTTTCAGGCAGGAGATTAAAAATATAAATTTTTCAATATCCGAAATTGAATCCTCATCATGGATTAGTGACCGATAGGTGTCCCGAAACAATGGCCAATCCCCTTGATTTCCGTTGAAGGAAGGTAAATTTATTTGAGGAAGCCTGGCTCGGACTGTTCGAGAATCATTTAGTGCGCTAAGGTTTGAATTCTGTGCCGTTGTAGCATTGATCGCTGATGGTGTAGGGTTCATATGATGTTCATAAATAGCGCAGGATTCATAATAATAACGCTCTATTGCTTGGCGTAGCGATTTATCAGTTTGTGCTGGAAAGGCGTCCGTTACTCCCCATGCAGCCATAAGCTCTATGATGTTATCCCAGGCGGCATTAAATGAATCAAAGTAGGGTTTGAGCTCCTTGTACATACCCTTAAATAAAAATAACTGTGAATTGTCCGTAGCAACTAAGCGTCCTTGTTCGGTAATGGACTTAATCCTGTGCCCTACGCTTTGTAACTTCGTTTGTAGGGGCGTAATTTTGGCCAGCTTATCAGCGCTTAAGTTTTCCATGTTGTATCTTATAAACAATGGAATAATTCTACGATGAAAAAAAGACAAAAAAGTGACGTTAAATTGTAAAATAAAGCAATTTGGGGAACGAGATGTTGAAAAAACAAGTTTAAGGCCCCTATAAATATTTTCTGCAAAGAAAAAATATTAAATAATAATATAAGATACAATATTATAATATAGAATAATTTTAATAATAGAATTTATAATCATAATACCATTATAATATGATAATATTATAATATAACAACAATTTATGTAAAATAAAAATTTTATGACGTTAAAAAAGCCAAATTGCACGATCCGACCCCGGAGGACCAATAAATGTGGCGGCCGTCTGCCTTTCGCAAATTAAAAGGTTGAGCACGAACCGTCAAATAAATGTTGTGTTAAAGTGGCTGGATAGTGCAATGGGCTCTTCATGGAAATAAAATAATGAGATTTATATAAAACCAAAAAAAATAACAAAATATTTATTGCTTATTCAAAATAAATGATGTCTTATGAGAAAACCAAAAATGAAATTAATGATATCTCACACACACATACTAATGACGAAAAAAAAACAATACTAATGATCATAAATTGCAAAAAAACATAATAATTGCAATAAAATAAAAAAGACATAACCAAATAAAAATATTCTATACAAAAAAAAAATGTTAATAAAAATTAAATGTATTTTTAAAATAGTAATAATAATGATAAAACCGTTTGCAGTTCATCACGACCAGAATCGTATTGTTCCTACGCGGAAGATACTGGAGTGAAGAAGTGAGGACACGGTCCCAATATTATTTCACTGTGTACACTGCGAACGTAACTGCAGAACTGAAGAGAAATCTGCACCGTGTGTTAATCCCGTCTGGCGGTGCGAGTTGCCGTAATAAATAAGCAATTCTGTTTACGCATCGGCTGCTCAGCTCGTATATAAACAAACTTGATATACTTTATATCTATTAATTTATACCCTATGTACAAATTTATGAGTACACATATTTAAATAAAAATAAAAATAGACTTATAAGGAAATCAAATCAAAAATGACTAAATAAGTCGAAACGTATTTTAAATAAAGAAAAACATTTTTGACAAAAAAAAGGTTTTTTACTCATTAGATTTGAATGATTCAAAAATAACTTATACAATTTAAAATCTCAAACCATAATTATAAAATTTTAAAACATTCTGGCTTTGTGGCCTCAACAACAAGGTATGTACAATGTAGTCATTATAATATTTTAATATTGTTTAACAATATTATTGTTAAAATTGTTAACCATCAACAACGTATTTAAAAATTTTTAAAGGGAAGTTAGAACGATTTGCATTTATGGAAGAGTACTCCATTGCCAAAGTCAATTTTGTTAATTGGATTGGACTGACAGCTAAATACTCAAAAATCGAAAGAGATGTATTTTTTATTTACTTATTTGTTTTTATTTTGGTTTCAGATTGAGTAACACATTGAGTGATGAGCTTTTATATTAATATTGAGAATATCTGCCGATATATCATTATTTGTTTCTTCTTCTATTTCATAACGTCTTTTCAATCAGACATTCGTTGTATTAGACTAAACCTTACAATAGAATAGAAAACAAACTTTACTCTGGGACCAAGTCCCTTTAGAATAACGAAGGTATAGTTTATCATTGGATTGGACCAAAAGTTTGATATTGAAGTCACCAGAGAACACGTTGTAGTTATAGAGAGGACATGGTTGTAAATACTTGGGTCGGTAAGGATAGAAAGGAGGGCGATATACTACGACAAATATAAGAGGGTTTGAGTTGGAAGAAATTTCGACAAAAAGGAATGTGAAGGTAATTGGACGCGGGTGAATCATCTAGGATTCGTGATTTTAGGGAGTTGTGGACCTACGCCTCTACCAGTACGTTCTACTCGGTCGTGGCGGTGGAATGAATAGTCAGATAAGAAAACTTCGGAGGTCCTGATATGAGGTTGGAGCCATGTTTCTGAGATTCCAATGGTGTGGTAAAAATTTTGGGTAAAATATTGATGAAATTCATCAAAATGAGGGGGCAAGGATTGGGAGTTGATGCGACAGGAGGTTAGGAGACTGAACATGATGGGGAAGTAGAAGAGAAGCTCTCAGTATTTGAGGAGAGGATGCTATAGTATGAGGAGCAAATTTTATTGACAGAGCTGAGTAAAAATTAGATAGTGCAGGGAAAAGATTATCATAAGTGAGTTATTACTAAAAACCTTTCTGAATCTTGATAATAAAAAAAAGATAATAAAATTAAAGAATAACAAAAGGAAAAATGATACGGAAATAATGAAATAAATTAAACAACAGAACAAAAAAAGAAGATAAGATACAACTTTGAGCATATAAAAAAGTAAAATTAATTTCACGATCTTTTTGCTTGGATAAAATAAATTTTTTGAAGAAAACTTGAATTTGTCCGAATGATTTAAAATGAACCCGTGCAGTGGTGAGAGCCGTGGTTATTCATAGAGGTTATTCATTGAGTGCATACAGGTCTCCCCTAGTCAGCCGATTACGTCCTGGTTTTGAGCCTGATCGATGAAGACCACTTGGTGCACATCTTTCTGCAGCGTACACTTCCACCAGAGAACCACATTTTATTTTCCCTGTTGCCTTCTTCGGACTAGCCAACCAGTAGAGGTACCTGTTCGTCCCAGTCATTTCCTCGCTTAGGGAGATGCGGTGGCAGTAATTTTCTTGCCAACCAATATCTCGCGTGGAAAAATCTCGTCCCTCACTGATTGTCTTGTGAAGCTTGGGGGTCGCGGGTCATCAATCCTCGCTCTACGACGCTGCTCTATGTTCAGGTCCTCTATATTTAGCTTTAATCCCAGGCCTGCACCAATGCTTGTAACTAGGCCTGAAGAGGCTCTCTGGCTTGTATAGAGACTCCTCGGATCTGAATAATAAGCCCTGTTCGCTTTTATTTAAGCGTACCTCCACATTTCAGAAACTTGCCTTGAGGGCTTTGTTTCCCGCTGCGATGTCCTCGATTTATTTTTTTTGCACTTCCTAGTGTTTTTCGATAGATGTGAGCTTCTTATTCTATTCGGATGAGAAGTTTCCATATTTATGTATCGCGACCTTGATCTTTTTAATCTCCTCATGGACGTGTTTGTCGCTATGGTCTATTGCCGCTATTATTTCTAGTAGTGATCATCATTACTAATCATCATTTCCCCATCTATAGGCAGATAGGAAATTTTTCGTTAAGTTAAAGTAAAATATAGTATAAACAACGTTATTTAAGAAATCTATTAATATATTTTCCGGTAATATATATTTATATCTAATACATTTATAAAATATATAAAAAAATAATTAGGTTAATACATTTGCTGCCATCTGAATGCATAGTGCCTCCATCTAGGTGAACGGTGTCGGTACTAGCACGTTTTTATTTAGTTCATGTATCGTGCAAGAGATAGCGCTGCAGTTGCTATATCCACTCTACCTGTATTTTACTACTAGTTGTTTTTATTTATTAGTTTATTATAAGCCTATTTCTGTGTTAATTTAGTTTAATAAATAGGGGAATAATTAATTTAAAAAACATAATACTGATGTAGTTCGTTTCATGACTAACAACTGTCATTGTAATGTGTATTTAAAAGCGTTCATAATTTTTTATAACTTTTTTCATTACATTAATAATGGGTTATAAGCAAAACAGTATAAATCATTATTACTAAGCCTTGGCAATCTCTATTTACGCCTAGAAGTATTAATTTAATTTATTGATATTATTATTTCATTGATTTTATCGCAACAATTGCATTAATCCATCTTGAATTCAGAATCTAAATAAAAATTTCAATGATTTCGAGAAGAAGAATACAAACAAGTCATTTTTATTACCATTTGTTGTCACTTCTATTACTATATATTTATGCAAAGTTTGATGTTGAATGGAAAATGAGCGGAATAATTTAAAAATTAACAATTTTTCTCATCTTGTCATCATAATAAATTAGATTATTATTTTTTATATAATGAAAAAAGTTTGATTGGTTTTATCCTTTAATCAAAAGCCGTAAGATGTTATTTAAATTTCTGTGTAAGATTACATTTTAAAATAAAATATAATGTACTAGTTATTTTTCAGGATTTATTTGCAAATGTGTGCTAGAAATCGTTTTTAAAAATTTAAAGTAAGTGAGCTGTATTAAGCTGTTGAAATTCAGAAAAATATTTCAGGCATTGTTTTCTGGAAGTTCAGCTTTGGTATAGTTGTTCCGATTTTCCTCCAAGGTAACTTTAAACAGCCATATGTATGTTTAAAGTTAGCTTTATAAAGCCAGTGGCGTAGGTAGTAGTCAAGGCCGGGGCAAAGTGGAGGGGCACTTGCACTCAGCTGCAGAAAATTACAGAACGGCAAATTTTTACATAAAAGTTTATTTTTACATTAAGTAAAAATATGTTTTTCTATTTGATATTTGATATTATTTATCGGCTTGATTTAGTTTGTATAATAGGGTTATTGTATGATATATATATATATATATATATATATATATATATATATATATATATATATATATATATATATCTATATTATTATATATAGATATATTATATATTATATATCTATATTATATATTATATATATTATAGTATAGTAGTGTCAGAAAACACTGTATTTTTATTAGAGGAAGTTAAGAACAAACAGGCGAGAAAATGATGGCAAAATCCTAGTTCTACCTCTTTAAAAATTTCTCCTTTTATAAAATACTTTACCGACACTTGAATGAGTGATATCTAAGTAAAGACCTCTTTACTTAAATATTCGATAGCACTGAGGTATCGAAAGAAATATTGATAGTAGTATATGGTAACTAAGTCATTGGTTGATGGTATTACATTCCTTTGCGTCAGTTTTTATGAACGTCTTGGAGTAAGTTGCTGTCTCGAATGAATCTGTTGATTTGAGATGTGCTGCGAATTGATATATTTGATGTGATTTTTCTTTGGTGTATGTCCTGATGATGTCTGATTGTTAAAACGTTGAATTTAGTTTTTCCAGTATTTTAGAGACTGTTTTTTTTTTTTTTTTTGCATTCTAATTTGTTATTTATGTCTACTTTTGGAGTTCATTCCATTTTTGTTGAATCAATATTATCTTAATTCATTTTTTAAATGCTTCACAAGTATAAATTATTTTCCCAATTGTGGAAAACTTTGTTGATCTTATATGTTTTTTATCTTAGATGTAGTGCATAACATTAATATTATTTTTATTCTATATTATATTGTTTTGTTTTTTTTACAGGTAAGATCATGGAGGAACCTAGTTAAAGAAAGCCTTTATGGTGAGTCTTTTTATTTTTCTCCATAGGTATGATACCTAAAAGCTTCACAAAACATAATGTTTTTAAAAGATTATACAATTTTTTTTCTGCCCTTTATATAAATTTTACTGTATTTACTTTATTTTAAACATTTTGCTATTTTATTTACTTAATATATATAAATTTTACTGGTTGTGTAAATATAAATAAACATATGTGATGTTAATTTTTTATAACAATGTTTTCATAATAGTTTTTCAAGATAAAAAGTAGAGGTTTTTATCGACAGTTAGTGCTAATTACATGGGCCACACTGATATTTGTGTATTAGTGTCACATAGATGTTAGTGTTTTTTTTAGATTGAGTAAAACTACTTTTGTCTTCAACACCAAACATAAAATTAAAATACTAGTAATTACTGTAGCACACGATATGTTTTATTTCTCAATTTATATTAATGTAATTAAAGAAATACACTAACACTCACACAAATGTGAATCAATCGCGTAGTGTTCATATTTTACAGAAAGTTCTAACTCCAATGACTTGACCATGAATGGCTAATTTGACTTAAGGATTTTTGAACTGTCGACACAATTAAAAAACTTTATAAATTCTTTCTGTGCATTTATTTTTCATGGCTCTTGGGATCTATGAAGAGTATATAAATACCCTTTACTGTATTTTCACTGCTAATTTTTATCAATTTATATTCCTATTACAGATGATTATATTAAACTAAACTCCCGCTATTGATATTTCATCTAAAATGAAATATGATCTTACTAATTGCCAAATCGTTTTCTGGGTTTGTATGACGAATAAAACGTTCATAGTAATATTTTTTTTATTGAAATCTTATTCAATAGGGAGGGGTGTAGATAATGCTGTCATTAATCGATTCACTAGTTCTCTTAACTATGGAAGCTCTCGAAATATCCCTTGTTACGCAACATTAAAGTGTAATTCCGAGCGTGACGTCATTTAGTCTCAATTCAAAAGAAAAATTTAAATGTCATAATTGGAATTCCTCCGTTGCCGCTCAACGTCAAATTAGTGGAGGGGGAAATTCCGCAGTGTTCTACATCAAGATCTGGGAAATTACCTTAACAAGCATTTAACCCGAATCAGGCGAGCATACGTTTAACTAGTGTCTGGTGTGAGCCTATTTAATTTCCATTAATTATATTACGCGTTCCATAATTAAATTATGTTATATCACGGCATATTGTAATTAAATAATGATCCTCTCCAATTACCATAAACCCTAATTCAAGATAATTAATATTTACGATGAGCGTGTTAGAGAAGAATTGGTCGACTGTATCTTCTAATTTAAGGAAGAAATAGTTGGGGGTGCAGTCAAAGAAAAACACCAAAATAAGAAAAACTTATTTATTATGTGCCGACGTTTCGGCCTACAATGTAGGCCATCTTCAGGGCTAAGAGAGAGAAACAAACAAAAATATATAAAAACGTAGCAGTAACAAGAATATATAAAAAGTGGTACAGGAGTGAAAAAATAAAAATAGTGACTAGATATGATGAAATAGTGAAAAGATAAAATAGTGAATAGATAAAATTAGTGACTAGATAAGATGAAATGGTGAATATATATATGATAAATAAGAAAGAATATAAGACTGGTTACAGAATATAAGAAAGAATAAAGAATAAAAAAGAAAGAATATAAGACTGGTTACAGAATATAATAAACTTAAAAAAGTGATAGATAAAATAAAATTGTAGATGATGAAAAGAAATTATAATGGTGACAGATATAAAAAACAAGAATACGAATATAAAATATAAAAAATACATGTCAAGAAAGGATAAAATGTAAACAATAATATAAAGGGAAAGAAAGATGAGGAGGTAAACGGAAAGATACAAGAAGAGAAGATAAAATTATAGAAAAAGGGGGTTACATAGGTATGAGGGGTTACATAGGTAAAGTGTAATAATATAAGCATATATAGAAATAAAAGCTAGATAAATTTCAAAAATGAAACATTGAACATAGTGGTATTTATAACTATGCACTATGAGGAATGAAAAGAAAAAGAAAATATAAGTAAGGGAAGTTAATATGTAACTGTATACAGTAGGAAGCAGTGGCATTAATGCAAAATAAGATGTGAATATAACATAAACATGTAGAAAATAGGTAAAGAAATACAGAGGATGAAAAATATGAGGCTAAATAATAATGAACTCTATACATTAACAAATGATGGATGCCAAAAGAAGGTGTGAGAACAGGTGAGAAGAAAGGTGAATGTGAAAAGGATGGAGATAAGATAAATACCAAGGTATGTACTAACCGAATAAAACACGAGGCTGCTAGGAGAGCTCACAATGTAGTGAGAGCAATAATACGTTATAAAAAAAAAAAAAAACGTTAGGTCGGCTGGAGGAAGCGATACAGGCGAACTCTGACGGCCAAACAAATAATGACAAAGAAGGGGGAAGGAGATGTGCAGATGTAGAGGCAATAAGAGACCGTAAATAATGTAAATAGCGTGAAAAATTATATGGAATTAATTAAAATTAAAAATTATATATTATATTTTATATAAATTAAAATTAAAAATAAATAAAATTAAAAAGGAGAAATGTAGATGCCTGGATATAAGTGACCGTAAATAATGTAAAATGCGCGAAAAATTAAAAGTCAATGCTCAACATGTAATTAATAAAAGAATGGTATAAAAAATTAAGAATGTAAGGTTATTTTAGTAAATTAAAAATATTATATTTTATATAAATTAAAATTAAAAATAAATAAAATTAAAAGGGAGAAATGTAGATGCCTGGATATAAGTGACCGTAAATAATGTAAAATGCGTGAAAAATTAAAAGTCAATGCTCAACATGTAATTAATAAAAGAGTGGTATAAAAAATTAAGAATGTAAGGTTATTTTAGTAAATTAAAAATTTGGGAGTAGGTTAGGGATAGGTGATGGGAGTCGGTCTTGGCATTAACGGTAGAGGAATCTAAATTGATGTGAATGGTTTCTGAGAGGATGCGTTTATTATAATTAGGAACGGAGGCCAGGATCGACGTATTTTCGAAGTCAAAAATGTGGTTAAAGGATAGGGCGTGTTCGGAGAGTTTAGAAGCGGTTGGGTTGTGGGAGGAGATGGAATATTTGTGTTGGATAATGCGGTCTTTAAGTAGGTTTTTGGTTTCGCCGATGTAGGAAGAGTTGCAGTTGGGAGTAGAGCACGGAATGCGATAGACGACCTGAGAGCGATGTTTTAGAGGAATGGGATCTTTGACTCGGGTATAAATATTGGAGAGTTTGTTGTGGGATTTAAAGGCGATGCGTAAATTGGGGATCGCGGAACGTAGGGATTTTTGAATGTTATTAGAGAGGGAGGGTATATATGGCAAGGATCTGTATATAGGGATAGAAGGCGGATGTGGAGATCGGGTGCGGGTGGGTGGGTTATAATGGTGATGGATGAGTTTATTGATAACATAGGGAGGAAAATTGTTTTTTAATAGGATTTCTTTGATGCGTTGGGTGTTGGTGTTATGGAAGCAAGCGTCGGAGAG
Source organism: Arma custos (assembly GCA_037127475.1). Taxonomy (NCBI): domain Eukaryota; kingdom Metazoa; phylum Arthropoda; class Insecta; order Hemiptera; family Pentatomidae; genus Arma; species Arma custos. The sequence goes on along the minus strand of CM073764.1, from coordinate 69,254,359 downwards.
GGATAGACCACGGTGGATGATATTTTTGGCGACATTGATTTTTTGGTGGTGCGGATGTTGGGAGTAATAATTGAGGAGTCTGCCAGAATAGGTGGGTTTAGTATACCAATCAGTGGATAAAGTGTGATCGGGATTTCTAATGATACGGAGGTCAAGGAAAGGTAGTGATTTGTTATGTTCAAGTTCAACTTTTTACTAAACCCATTACAGGGGTTACATACCCCTTTTTCTATAATTTTATCTTCTCTTCTTGTATCTTTCCGTTTACCTCCTCATCTTTCTTTCCCTTTATATTATTGTTTACATTTTATCCTTTCTTGACATGTATTTTTTATATTTTATATTCGTATTCTTGTTTTTTATATCTGTCACCATTATAATTTCTTTTCATCATCTACAATTTTATTTTATCTATCACTTTTTTAAGTTTATTATATTCTGTAACCAGTCTTATATTCTTTCTTTTTTATTCTTTATTCTTTCTTATATTCTGTAACCAGTCTTATATTCTTTCTTATTTATCATATATATATTCACCATTTCATCTTATCTAGTCACTAATTTTATCTATTCACTATTTTATCTTTTCACTATTTCATCATATCTAGTCACTATTTTTATTTTTTCACTCCTGTACCACTTTTTATATATTCTTGTTACTGCTACGTTTTTATATATTTTTGTTTGTTTCTCTCTCTTAGCCCTGAAGATGGCCTACATTGTAGGCCGAAACGTCGGCACATAATAAATAAGTTTTTCTTATTTTGGTGTTTTTCTTTGACTGCACCCCCAACTATTTCTTCCTTAAATTTACGATGAGCGTTCGTTTCAGGTATGGATAAGGTTAGTAAAGATGTGAGTTGCAGCACAATCTGCTGGAGAAAGAGAGAATTAAACTGATAAGTTTGCTATCTAAATGTTAGAGGTGTAACTGTACTAAATGAGTTTTCTCTATTTGGTACTAGTATGTTTTAGGGCCTGTTGACATCAGCGCGCTCAGGTGTCACTTACCTCAACTATTTAGACCCTGTCAGGTTATGCTGCCTACAATTTATTTCAAATAGTATTGCCTTTCATTATCATAAAACAGATTTTTAGGAAATGAAATAAAGGAGAAACATGTGAAGACAAAATAAAACTAGAAAAAATGAAATATTTATTAGAAGCAATCTGCATCAAAAAGAAGAATATCTTACTAAAATATTATATTTTTTTGTTAATTGTTTGCCCGGGCAAATCTTTTCTCTTTAAAAGAAATATAGATAAAAATTAAAACAATTAACAAAAAAATATAATATTTTAGTTAAATATCATCATTTCTCTTTAAAATATGATAATATGAGAAACATGTCAAGAAACAATGAAACATTTATTACAAGCAATGCTCATTAAAAACAACAATATCTTCATAACCTTTAACTATAAATCACTCTTTTGTTTCTCTACATATTCCTCCAAATATCCACTGCTGAGGAAAAATCGTCCTGTGCTGTTTTTTCTTCTACTATGTAGACTTTCGTCGATTTCTACATACATCCCTGGACCTCGAATAGTTGTTGAACTTCTCTATAATTTAAAAGCACACACTTCTCTCATATAAATGGAATAATCAATCACTGTTGAATGAGACATGTTAAGCTGTTCGTCACAAAACTTAATGAAAGTCAGTTGCTCCTGAAGAAATAGGAGAGCTGACTTTTCATCAGCCACCGTGCGAAAAATCTTCATTAAATTCCAACTCGTATTGTCGAAATAATATGAAAACACATCCAGGTTCACTTGACAAAAACAATAACAAAGGACGAAGAAAGGTTACAATAACAGTAGCAGATGGTTAAGAAAAGTGACACCTGAGCACGCTGATGTCAACAGGCCCTAAAACATACTAGTACCCTCTATTTCCTTCCCCTTTTAAGCGTAGTGGCTCAGTGGTTGAGCGCGGAGTTGCCGTATCAAGCTTATGAATCTCAAATGGAAACTTTGAATACACATTGTATAAGAATCGCTGCAGAAATACAACTAACTTTTAAAATTTTTGGTTTTCAGAACTTTAAACTTTACCTGAGACAGAACACACAGTTTACTACAGAAAGGACGCTTGTCCGCAAGATAGCAGCCTTGACAACACCTCCAATATTTTGTTTACTGCAGATAAGGGAATAGTCTAGGACAAAATATCTTTTTTTGTCTCGCTTAGGAAAGTAGACCGGTAATTTTTCTGTAGTGAGCGATTTATTTATTGATTATTAGTAATGGTAAATGTAGTATAAAAATAAAACAATGCTAGCCTAGTAAGTTCTGAGTAAATAGGAAGAATAAAACAATACATGGCACAAACAACGCATCTCAAATCAACTGTATCAAGAGATTCAATTGTTGGCAATGAATAAATGAAACCGGTCTCATGACAGTAGATCCCAACCGGTGTTGCATTGCCAGTTAAAAACTTTCGAATTTGTGTTGTAGTTAGTTTTAACTAATAGCTTATAAAGTTCCTTAAAATTCAGTATTGACCATCCTAATTCACAAGTCCGTGGTAGGAATTGTCTCTTCGTGGTTCAGTTACTGGTTTAGCGTTCCGTTCCACGAAGCAATAACTGGTCTTTTGAAGCCACAAACTTCAGTAGCATAAATGCAGATAATAATAATAATCCATAAATAACAAAGTGAAGTGAAAATTATAAGAACTAAATCAATCTTACATTTAACATTTTTAGTATTCATTTGTTTCTCCTTTAAAATTTACTAAAACTTAGTACATTACGAGGTTTATAACATTTAGCTACGAGGTTTCTATTGTTCGCCATCAATATACTGGTTTTTGTTGTTCAAGAAAAAATGAGTGAATCGAAAAATAAATTTATCTGTAGAGCTATAAAACTAGCAAAAATGTAATGTGATAAAAAAAAAGTTTTATCTGATCTCATCTTTTTCTTTGAATCCGTTTTTATCTATTTTGATATCTATTAATGTGTCACATATCAAAATAAATACAAAAATATTTGTTTGCTTCATTTATTTATTTTTTATCATTTCTCTAGTTTAACGTCAATAAATACATAAAAAATGTATTCTCTGATCTTATCTTTTTATTTGAATCCGTATTTGTCTGTCTTCCCATGCATGATATGACGTCTTTTATTTTAACAGCAATCAAATTTAGCATTACAATACAGAAATTTTCTGTAAAATTTTTTTTACGGTGCATATGCTGAGCAAATCGGTTTCTACTCGTACTCACACTAACATCATTACCCAATTCAGTCATACAAACCTATAAAATTCCCCTAAAAATATATACAGCATCAAAATTATCTATTTAAGATCTTCACTTCTGTACATCATGATTATAAGTACCTATATAATTTTTAAAAAAATTAAGAAATGATACTATGAAAGAACTTACTTCAGTATTTAATTGAGAACTAATAATTCTTACACTATTTTAACTGAACTTCCTAACTATAAATCAAAATCTATTGTATTGTTGCCAGCTAAAAAATATTTTTTTCTTTAACCTTAAAATATTGAAAATGAAAAACAAAGTATTCTGTAGTAAATTACTACTTAAGGATTCTTCACGCCCATTAAGTTAAACTTTTTACAAAGTTCTGTTGCTTTTCACCTTATTACATGGTAAATAAAATTAACTTCTTGTTTTATTTTCTTAGAGATATGTACTGTCTGTATTTGGTTAGTCTCTTTTTGGCTGCTCATGTGAGATGTGTTGTTCTGCACTACCTGAATTTTGCTTTCAATGTCTTCTTAGTTCCTCAGTTGGCGAAATGGTAACTGCAGTTATTTTATTTTATTATAGATATATTTAAGGTTTCTTTAAATATCGTATATAAAATTTTATGATTTTTCTCTTTTTTTTTCTACATAGATAATTGTGTCTCTTACTCTAGACAAACCAACGTTACTATTTATTCTGAAAAAAATCTTGTAAGGATCGCGACCATAAAAGCCAGTGTAAGGCCATCGATCTGGACACGGTCCTTCACTGTCTCATATTGTCTGTTGCTCGGCTGAGGTTCCCATCCAGCAATCCGTCACACTTGTGCCGCGACACCTTGCCCAATATCTTGGGAAAGTGTTCTCTATTATGTCGGAGAGTGAGTAATCCAGAAGGTGAGGGTGAGAGAAGGTGAAATCGAGTAATATTTATATGACAATGTTAATTCTTATGGTGGATAAGTGTTGAAGTCGAATTTTTTCCAGAGAGAAATAACTATGTTTAGGGAAGCGAAATCGTGTCATTCGCATATTTTTGGGCTTGAACCTTTAAAGAGGCTGGGTAAGTCCTAAGAGGGTCTCCTGAATCGATTCTACATAATCGATTCACAGCTACGAACAAAATAAATAAATTATCTGCTCAGGGCCTGGGACCTTTAGATCAGTTACTCACTACTTTATATTCTGAGGTACTCCGCTCCTTAAAACAATTTTAATACTGAAATGTTTGTTAGTTATAATTAATTGCTATTGTCCTTTGTAACATACATTTATTCATATTATTATTATTATTTATACTGTCCTAAATTGGTCGCGTTTGTGTTTGTTGTATTGAATCTTGCAGTTAAGTCCCTTAACATTCTGTAATCTTTTTTCGAGTTTTTTCTCACATTTTGTTTGCTTTATGTTCTTAAAAGTAAATATATTCCACAATGAAAATAAAATTAAATACCTGTGGTCCGTCTGTAATATTTCCTTAATTTATTTTAAGATTTAATCCATAAATTTTAAATTTAATATATTTTTTTATAACCGGCTTAAAATATTTTTTTTTTTCAATATAATTTTAGTATTCTATTTCGTTTTAAAGTAAAACCTCATTATTAACACAAACATGTACATATAGCAATAGGAAGTTCGTTTGAAGTATATTTTCTCTTTTGAGGAAGTTATTTTAAAATGGTAAAAGGGTAAGCTTAATTTTATTAAACCATTTTACTCAAAAGGTGAAGGACGTCCACTTGTTTCTGTTTTTTACTCCTTCTTTTCCTTACTTCTTATGTCCTTGAAGTGTTCCTCTAAAAGAACTCTTAACTATAAGTAAAATAGAATTAAGACCGATTATCTTTATGGCAATTAGGTATATTTCATAATTCCGATCAATTCTTCATCTTACATTAATAATAAAGTCAAATAGGAATGTCATAACTTTCTATATTTCTGTGTAATACTTATCGAAAAATCAGTTGTTTTTAAGTAAAATAACTATATAATAATAATAATAAGTATTTCTGGATATTTTTTCCATCTTTATATTTCTATCCAAACCTGTCAAATACAAGTAATTTACAATCAGCAGATTTGCTGACAGTATAAAATAATACACAATGACATGAGAGGCATGAAGGAGAATAGTATCCAGCGGTTCCTATACCTTGGCTTGATTCAATTTCCCATGATAACAGATCCCTCATCCACCTTCTTTTTAGTCTAAAGAATTAGTTATATACGCTATCAACATCCTTGTCCTTTCGGAACTATAGGATATTCTTATTTTTCTATTTTAGCATATTGGTACGTTGTTAATGGAATTAAGTCTATTGCCTTCCACAACTATTCATGTTGTCTTCATCTATGGATGTAATACATGCAAATTTTCAAAGAGCAGATGCTTGTTTAGCTTTTAGTTGAAGTATAAATGCAAATCCATTCCTTGCCTTAGGGCAGATATGGTTGTGTTTTTAACGTTATTCCTACTCTGGAAAATAATAGTATGTATATGGTATACAATTTTAAATAAAATAAGTTTAATGTAATACTTATTGCATTAATTTGCAAAATATAAGAAATCAGATATTTAAAAAAAATAAAAACTTAAAAGTTTTTAAAAAATAAAAACTTAAAAATCACAACTATAACAAAATAATACGTTATGACATGGATAAAGGTAGGTAGAGAAAATATCTAGTGGTAGTACTCAAATGACAGATTTGACTTGGGTCACCAGGCCATCTTTTTTTCAGATGTCTCGGTGGATTATTGAAAATACAAGAAGTAGCTATGTTTGAAACTAGTGAAAACTAAAAGTAAAATATTTTTTATACATTACTCAATCGGCGTTTTTCTTTTTCATTTTTCACCTGTGAATGTTGAGCACAGGTACTGTATGTTTGATCAGGTGCAAAACCGCAGCATTGATGTGAATCATCGCAGATTTTTTGCTTCATTGTCTATTCTCATTCTAATATCCATAATGGAGTGCTGAATTTTAGGTTAGCAACATAGTCTTTATTAAAAACATTTTAAAATACATAATCATCTAGAAGCTGGGAGTTGAAGGATTTACATTTCAGTCTTAAAGAAAATGAAATTAATCACTCCCTGAATGAAGCCCGTTATTAACGTACCTTATTATTAATTCACATTATTTTTCGGTATGTATATTTCGAAATAATACAAAAATATTGGTCTGCCTTCATCCTATGTATTTGGTCTAATTTTCCGACATATTGTTATTTTTTTTATTCTTTAAGGGTATAGTTTAACCCTACATGATTAAATTGTTCACTCTTCGCCATTGCCCTTTTAAAAGCCTTTCGCGTACTATGGATGGCTTTGCTCAATGGATTACTCAATAAAAAAATATATTCAGACTTTTTCGATTTTTGACCTTTTCATGACGGTATTACGTTTACCGTTTTGGCTATTAATTCCTGAGATGGGTTCTTCTCTTGCTTTTGTGATATATCAACATCGAATACCTATTTAGGTCTGTATTGAAAGGGTAGAAAATTCATATTAATGATTTTTTAAACTTTAATGAGTTTAAATCCATGATTACTTTTAATCATACTGGATTATTGATTTAGTCTAATATTTAATATTAGTCGTTTTACATGGTTGTTTTTTAAACGTTTCTTTATCAGTCTTACAACTCGAAGGTGAAAGATACTAACCACAAACAAGGAACAGGGCCATCTGTAGTGTAGTGGTTAGCACAACAACAAGATCGCGGGTTCCCACCGGGCAGGTGGCCTTATGGTTGTTTTGTTTTTAAAGGTAGTAAAAATTCCTTCGTTATGTGTTACTTCGAAGGGGGCGTAAAATGTTGGTCCCGACCATGCACGATGTCAGAACTAGTTAAAAATATCTTTTTTTATTATAATCGGGATAGGAGAAATCTAAGACTCCCACTGTAACATTTCCCGATTAGCCTTAGTAGCATAAAGTTATGCTAAACAAACAATACGCACAACAATGCAATTAGTAAATCATGTATTTATTGATTAATTATAACTTATTTAATATGTATATTGAACAAATATTCAAGCATCTCTTTAATAAAATAGGCTTTAAGGAGTCCATTTTAATCCTGGTACCTCAGAAAAGGGATTCAACAACTTCAAACAAAGGAACGTTTGTGTGGAAATTTAGTAAGGACTTTTGCATTCACATGAGATTTGTTTTTTTTTTATTATTATTTATTGAAACTGATTTATTTGTTTTTTTTCTGCATTTTTAATTTTTACTTTGATAAAATTCGCAAATTCTCATTCTTTGAAAATTTTCAACATTTAAATTTTAAAAATTTATTAAATTAGGTGGGTAAAAATAAAATAATGCCGAGTTTCGGATGCTATTGTAGAAAACAAAACATCAATCAGTTGTATCATTCTTTTGTTTATTTTCTCTTTATATTTTTATCCATACCTGTCAAGTATAAACAATTGGCAATCATCAGATTGGTTTTCAGTAAAATAAAACAAGATGACATGAGAGACATGAAGAAGAATAGTAACCTAGCGGTAACTCTATCATGGTTGGCTGTTTAATTCCTTATGATAACAGACCCCTCATCTTGTAATTAAATTATTATATAAATTTAAACATCGGAATAATATTTTAATAGGAATATGATCTGACCCCATTAACGATAGTTAATGAAGGCTTGTTGTTTGTTTAATTGGAAACAGTTACAGACCTTGACAGTTAACGGCTGGCCCGTTACAACGGATCTCAATTTCGTTCTTAGTTCCCTTAAGCTTCTTAAATACACCTTACTTTGAATTGATAAATTCAAAGTAAGTAAAGTTTATATTATTAACTAAGTGAGTTAATTCATTAATAATTAATATTAGTAGTCATAATATTTATTGAAATCAAGGCCATGAAATCCTTTTTTAACGATCAGAAGTTCGTGACCGGACAATAAAATCGAGAAGCAACAAACGTTTCGTGCCCCTTAGCTCTTGACGCTTATTGGTTTAATATTACTTCTAAGTAACGTTAGCACGAGATTCGTTATGATATAATTCTGCATTGCATTAAGTCGATCATTGGCGTTGTTGTATCTCGTAACTACTTTTATATGCAAAAAAGAAATTGATTATTTACGCCTTTTTGTCTCTCCTTACCTAATGTAGAACAAATTGTCGATATATTGTTCGATTACCTAGATCGAAATGATGTGCCATGTCTAATATGTTATTTTGTTTTAAAATATACTATGTCTACAGCATGAAGACTTCCCCAGTAATGTTATGGCCACACTCGTGTCCATCTTTGCTGCTTATCTCGGGTGTTTATCTGCAGGCCCTGAGGTAAGCGGAATCGTATCATTCTCTTGGTGTAAGTGGCTAAGTCAGACCTTGGTTTGAAATGGTTGCTTAAGGTGTTACTCCATATAAGTAAGACAAAGAGAATGACACGATTCCGCTTCGTTAGTAAAATCATCACTTACTTTTGTTTCGACTTGATCACTTATTCCAATATGGATGTTATATTCCAGTAGTTAGATACCTAATTTTCAAAAGCAACATATATCAGAAAAAGGCATCTTGAAGGTACCTGAATTAAATGGGTTGCTTGTTTTCTACAAGTTGTCTGGGAAACATACTAAGTTGAACTGTGGTAATAGATAAACAAAAAAGAACAAACAACAAACCTGTACCACTACAACCCATGAAAGGGTCTGGGGTTCAGTACATGATAGAGACTGTGCTGTTTCATGGACAACGGTTCTGCAAGGATTTGACTTGTCCTAGGTCACGCTCAGCCGCCAGATTTGTCTCCCTTATTTTGGGTACCCTATTATTATAATAATTTATAGAGACTAACTGTGCCCTATGAGGGTTGATGATCCATCTCCCGCTGCAAATAGGCTAAATAAAAGTACTGCCTGCAGCGGGATTTGAACCAGGCTTTCGGGCATGACAACTCATAGCTCTACCACTGAGCCACTCTGCTCCCATAATAATAGATATATTATTCCCAAATGTAATTTTAGTGTTTTTTTCGAATTTTTTAATTAGCTATTCATAGATCGTACTTGATTCCACTTATGTATATTGTATCCAGCATAGCTTCTGTGTTCCTAGGTTAATTATACTTATTTTCAATTGTTAGACTCTATATATCTCGTATATGCTTAACTTAACTACTGGTCAAAATTCTTCTTCTTCTTTTTTAAATCACTCATTTCCTAAAATTGAAGATACATTCAATATAACAGTTGATAAATCTTATCTAATTAATGAAATAATGGCATTACAACAAGTTAAGTGGAGGAATGATTAACTGGAAGTACTCCATTAATAGATTTGTTAGATCTTCTTTTCAGACGTCTCGGGTTATGGGCAATTGATGATTAAAGTGAAGGATATTTATAATTAACAATCATTACGTGAGACACATTTGAATTGAGGCGTTGAGATGCAAAAGGGGATTAATCCAAATTTAAAAATTTTTCAGGACCCACAAACATATGCCTAATTCAGGTTATTATGAAATAATTATTTATTTGTGACAATCATTTTTTGAAAAATTAGACAGGCTTTGGCATGTTTGACTGGAGAACCATGTACCACCAGCGTAGAGTTGTGAAATTTGTGAAAAATATTTAAAAAATTAAAAATGATAAAATGTGGATTTATTCCTTTTTGCATCTCCATGTCTCAACTAATGTAGTATTCTTTAGTTTAAGAATTTATTTTTAATTAAAAAGAAAAATGTTTGAATTATTTTTCCATTCTATTTTAGTTAATTCTTTGCTATATAGTATTATATCTATTACATTACAAATAAAATAACATTATGGTTCTTCTTTTATTCAATCAATAATAAGCGTATGGGGATGACTGATCATTGCAGGAGCCTTTTTCATTCATGCTTTAACGTGAATGTGGAATTCTTCTTTTCACACGGTCGTATTTCTTTGTAATTCTAAAGTACGCTCTTGGATCGCTTCTAAAGAAAGCACAAATGTGTGAACTCCAAATCGAACCGATATTATGAGCGTTAAAAGGCGATCTCTCTAATTGAAGCATGATTTCTTCTAGACGTTATCATTTCACTTTCTGAAATCTCTGGATATCAGTCATGGTTGAAGAAAGTCCGTGTCTGTGCCGAATATTATTTCAACCAAAAAAGGAACCCGTCTCTAATCGCTAAGAACGAAAGTGGCCCATAATTATGGTGAATTGCATAACTGTCCAAACTATATTTCATTATGCAGTTAAAAGCTCTGTTGTTATACGGATTCATTTCAGGACATGCCGATCCTGTATTTTTAATTGGATCATAGCACGGTCGGTAAACGGTGTGCTGTTCGAAGAAGGTTATTAAGTTGTCGAACAGGTTTTGCTGAGTAAAAAGTTGGCCTTTTTCATCGGTGGCATTGGATCCCGTTATGTGGTTTTGTATCGGAGTTATCCAATATACACCTTAGGCTGCATCCATAAGACAAATGGAATGAAACCGACAGAAAAATCAGTTCCTTCCATAAAAGTAATTAAAAACGCTGCCGGTATCAGTTATTAATTTATTACATTCGTAATAAAGGCTCTCGCGCGAGGGTATCGTTGTCTGGATATTACATTGGCTAGTAATAGATTGTGTTGCTTTCGTAACCGCCATAGTTGAGTCATCATTAAACTAATTAGTCTTTGGACCGTGCTATCGCAATAATCATGATATATCTCTCTATAGATCAATTAATTATCCTTATCAGTAGATCTATTGTAAGTTTCATTTGATACAACTTGTTAATTACACTTATTGATTTCATCTTAAAGATATTCTTCAAGGCAAGATCTTATGGATTTTATATTTTTCTCATAATGTTGTTATGTTTTACGTGGTTAAGTTTATTTAATTAACATATGACTAATGAATTACCCTTGTAAAACTAAACTGGTACGTTATGTGGATCTTTTTTATGAACATTAATTGTTGCCGAATCTTACTTTTTTAACACTAGAACTACGAACCGGTCAAAATGACCGGTTGCATCATTTATTTATAACATTTCCTCTTTAATTCTTATTTATTATTTTATGATAATGTCATGATTTTTATTAAATTTGTGTATACAATAATATTATAAATTATTTCGTTCTTAAGCTTCTAGTTTTCAGAGATATCTATGTGTTATACCTAACTATACGAACCGCCCATTTTCAGCGGTCATGAAGATATCATGAATATATATTGTGCATTCCCGGAATTTGTATACTTATATAATTCCGGGAAATTCCCGAAATTTAAAAATTCTACGTTTTCAATTTAGTATTCTGCTTGTCGTGTATAGTTGCAAGTTGCAACACGAATAAAATAAACATTGAATATTTTTATTATTATATTTTTCTCTATGTTATGAAATTGCAATATTTGAATGAAATATATTTTATTTTCTTTAAAATTAAATTGTCTTATTAATTTAGTTTTATTTCTTGAATTCTACTACTTCGTTTAATTAAACAAACAAACCGGTCATTTTGACCGGTTGGTAGAAATAGCTATATGATAAATCTTGGTAGTTCTAGTATGAATGTAAAAAAAATAAAAATGCACCACTGCAACCCCTGGTTGGTGATTAGGGGGTTCAGTACATGGTAGAGACTGTAATGTTTCTAAAATCAGTGCCGTAAGCTGATTTATCTGAGGATACCCACTTTATTGATGGGCGTGCCCCAGGAGGTTCTGTAGATTCCTTGGGGCCCATCAGTGGCCGATCATTTTATCTTTTAAAACAGATTTAATAATTAATCTGCAACAACCGGATTTGATTGAGCGGGTACCCCGCTCCTTTTTTTATGTTCAAATATATTTTTAATTGAAAAAGTTTGATCTATTTGACTCGTGGCCTGCAAATACAATAAACCTAGTCTACAAATACTATAAATGAAATATGGTAATACAAATTTACGTAATCAATAAATGTAGATTAACAAAAAATATTAACATTGAGTTTTTAAGTTGAGTCTTAATTTCAAAAACAGTTCTCTTAAATATGATTTTCGCAGTCCTGAAATAACAAGAATTTGCATTAAAAATAAATCAAGAGCATCTAAAATTTCTGTTTCTAGTAAAACTGAATACTAATAACTTAAAACAAAAATACTGTATATAAACTACAAACAAGCTCTATTACATCGTTTTAGTTACTAAATACATTTTTTTTATTTACTACTGTATTGCAATAATACAACAAGTAAATAGGCTAAGTGATACATAATGACACGATATAATGACAAGTAGAGAAACTACCCACTGGTAGTACTCAAATCAAAGTTCAACTAAGAAGGTCACCTGACCGTCTTCTTTTCAGACGCCTCGGGGGATTATCGGGAATTGATGAGGAAGCTAGGTTTGAAACTAGAGGGTTTGAGTGGAAATGAAGTTTGTTAAGAAAGGATAGTTACCGGGTTCGGACCAACTAGATACATAGTATTATTAGCTAAATTGTAATTAACTGATATTCTATGTCATTTAAATATTTATATTAATTTTTTTTGTTCATCTTGCGATAGATTTGGTAATATAAGAACAAAGAAAGAAACAGAACGAATGATATGTTTTAATATCACATAAGACGATTCTTACTGTCCACAAAATGGTGTAAACAAGATAACGAACAAGTTATTTTTATGTAAAAATGACGAGACATTGGTCAACATGATAATTGTTAAATAAATACTTAATGAGTAATGTCTAAATATTTATTTAAAATAAGATTTCACAGAAAAGTGGTCACAAGGCTGCCGAGTTAAATGCAGATGTTGAAGAGCCTGTTTTGCCTGGTGATTCATATGCTCGGTCCAACTTTCACTCTCTGGCTTTTTAATATTTTCTCTATAATAAATAGGATGGTATTATTTTTATCATTGTTATTAGAAAATAACAATGTTTTCAATTATTTTAATTATTCTTTTACATTAAAATATTAATAGGCTCAATTTTCTTGTGAATTGAATATCGATAAAAATTATATTTGGAGGTAATGCCTTATTCCTTTTTGTGTTTTTTTTTTCATTGCCATTTATGATCGTTGTTGAAAGAAATATAATAAATAGAGTGGATAATTTTAAATATGTGGGCTTTGTTATGCAAAGGGATGTAACGTCCGAGAAAGAGTTAATACAATTGATATGCTTGACTCAGTACTTTAAAACTAAGTCCATTATTGAAAATCTATTTCTACATGGAGCAGAGCGCAGCTTCAGGAAAAAAACTAATTGCTACTTAGATGGATTACTGGAGGAGAGCTCCCAGGGTGTCCAAGCTAGAAAGAAGGACTTATGTCGAAATCAGAGAGCGAACAAAACACTGAAGGTGGAAAAAGCGAGGAAGACCTTGGAAAAGATGGATAGAGAGGGAATTGTAGAAACCATGCATGAGTTTGGTCCTAACGAGGAAGATGTTGAAGATATAAGGAAAAGGAAAAAAGAAATTTTCAGTTGAAGGGAACTTCAACCTGAGGAAATCCTTTAAAAAAAATGTTATTTTTACGATTCTATTACCTGTATTCACTTACTTAATATTGATTATTTTAGTTCTTGTGCCAGGGCTCTATTATGTCCTAGAAATCTCACCAGGACAGTGGGCTGGGATTCCTGAAGAAATAAAAAACTTCTCCCCGATTAATGATATATTATCAAGATAGGAAAAAGCGAAAGAAGGGGATTACAAACCCTTATATGGACGATTAGCTACCGGTGTTGCGGGACTGGATAACGGTATCAACTTCTAGGAGGTACCTTACCTGCCGGATCTATAGGCCATCTGTCCCTCTCTCGTCGCTTCCGCAATGTCTTTGGCATCCGCGACCTTGAGCACGATTTACCGATCTGGAGCACTATGTACCGAGGATGTCAGGGGTCATCTGTAGTCTAGCGGTTAGCTTAAAAACCTATTGTGCCCAAAATCACGTGTTCGCAGACCACCAGTTGTCATTAGGATATTTTAAATGGAATGAAGATCCTTGGATATGCCGTCCTTCAGAAGGGATGTAAAATGGTGGTCGCGAGCCTGTACGATGTCAGGTACTCGTTAAAGGTAAATAAATCGGCAAAATTTATTACTCCCAAAGTTGCATCGTCCGGTTAGCCACAGTTGCATCAGGTGATATTAAATAAATAAACAAGCAAACCAATTATGCCTGGAGTTAGTATGGTAGTTGCTAAATCAGCTCTAAGCCATTTATTACAATAAGTGACAATTTAATAAAACATAACCTTGTAGCACTACAACCCATTAAGGAGCTTGGTTTCAATACGTGGGAGAGACTACACTGTTTCTAAGCCAACGGTAATTTTTCCCTAGATCTCTAGTATCTACTTGATCTGTTTATATAATAATTAATATATCTGCAACAACATGATATAAACCTGGATTTGATCAAATATTCATAATTACGTTAATATTTAAAACCTGGTTGTTCCATGAATATAATATGGTTCCTATGTGTATTAATTATACATGACAGCATTTGAAGCTTGTTGAAAAAAAAACCTCCCTCCCTTATTAATATCAATAGTCTCTGTTTTAATAACTACCAATTATCTAAATGTATACCTTTATTTTAGTAACCATACTTATCAGTGATGGGTGAAATAAATACTCTTCCTGAAAGATATTGTTAGCAACAGAAGTGGTATGATATGTAGATAATAAAATACAAGAAAATGTTTATTTTTAGAGTAATAATTTTCATTGCAAGTACTTGAAAATTTGTGTTTAAATAATTAGGAACACCGTTGATGGAGTTTTTTCCCTCCATTCATAAAAATCATCTTCCAGTAATTTTATTCATCAGCACCTCTGAGAGGAAAACATTCTCATTCTGCGAACTATTTCACCTTTTAGTATCGCTATTTATCAGTGACTGAAGTTATGTACGGTAATGGTGCAATTGTTGTATCCAATTTTATTTTTTTATGCAAAGTAGGTTTATATTTAAAGTTGGCAAACGGTCTTTCAACGAAGTACTTGGACCGTTCATACTTAACCACTACGTTTTCCTCATTGAAGAATACCCAATCCGTAGAGGCAGGGAGTGCCTTCGAATAGTCTACAGATCCCATTGGAGTCGATTCACGGTTCATAACAAAATTATTAATTATTATGTGGTGATTTATTTATATTATTTATCATATAGTTTATTTTCTGGTATTTTGGGCTTCCTGTTGAGAGTTTCTTATAAGGTGTTAAGTTTCCACTATAAAACAGAATGGAAGTTATACATTTATTCAAATTAATCTTAAGACCTTCTCGGTATGGTTAGAAAATATAAATGCGCTGTTATTCCAGTGAACCCGTCCTTCCACACATGCTGATTATGGACAATGATTGAATAATCTACAGATTTACTTTATTATTCACATTTTACCGATGAAATGTTACACATAACTATTCTTCTTATTTCTATTCCTATTCTATCATGAAATAATGTCTTTGGCATTGGAAAGCGTTCTGCAATTCTTAAATTATTCATAAAAAGAGCACGACAAAAACAAGCATTGCTCACCTTTAACTCATTGTTGCTTGTCTCTTTAAAGCATCTGACATCATCTGTCTTTTTATTTCTGATAAGGTGGCTCACGTTTCATGCCCGTATTAGACTCGTATGAATCAGAGTTGATTATGTTCCTATTTAAAGTGTTCTTATTTGAACAAAGGATTTATATCAAGCGCCTAATTAGTGGAAGTGAAGTATGTTTTTTTCAACGATTTTTTAAGTGAAAACTACTGTAGCCGCATTTAGCTACTTTTTAGTTGGGGACAAACTTGTGGCTTCGCGTCAGCAACAAGCTCGAGTTGGTGACACCTAGTGGCCATAATGCATGAGTTAAAATAAAATTTCTTTTAATCAACTTAAGATTAAGGGATAGAATTCAAATATATATATATATATATATATATATATATATATATATATATATATATATATATATATATATATATATATACACACACAGGGAGAACTGTTTATTGGAAAGCCAACATAGAGTTACAGTAGATACAAAGATATTATAGAAGAAATTATAGACGGGTAATTGAATTATAGAATAGATAAAATTAATGAATAATGCATTAATACATAACGTTATGAACTTGCTGTAATCATAATGCTAGGTATTATTCCATTATTCATTACTATAATTCATTCATATTTTTTTTACTTTCACCCGGACAGTTTTATAGTTGTGAAGTTGAAAATAATAATAACTTAACATCAATAAATGGTTGAACTTTTCATTTTCACTAAAAGATTTTATTTTTAGTCAAATTTCTCGCGTTAAGAAATGATTGATAGTACCAATGATCTAAGTATTGTTTAAATTAACGATGATGAAAATATTAAAAATGAAAATAAAATCCATGTAAATACAAAAACAAGGTATAAATAATATTACTATATACTAATTATTATTTCAATTAAATTTTTGAGCTTCTGCAGCCCATCATTTGTTTTGATTAATAAATAAAATAAATAAATATATATATTTATATAATTAATTATATTTCTGAGTGTCAACATATCGCACCTACGGTGCTATAACGTCACTTATGCAATTTTTGTCAAAACTAAACTGAGTATGTTTATATCTTTTTAATACTAATTAGTGAGATATTTGCTTTTACTTTAAAATGTTTTTTTTGGTTTTCAAATCTCCATTTAATACATATATAGATAGCACATATATATACAGAAAATAATTATAGTACTTTTTCTATCCGAAGGTATTTTAAGTAAATACATAGTCTGAGTCCGCTGAAGACGGGTTCTCTGGACCGGCACAAGGCCGCTGACTCTATACATACAAAGCAGGGAGAGGCCGCTTTACGAGATTAGGTGATTACTTTAAAATGAAGTTTAAAGCTGTAGTTTAAATATTAACATATTATTTGTTTAGTCGAGAAGAACTATACGTTGATATTTCAAATGCTTGTTCTGAAAAATTACTAGTGACGTTGTAGCTCCGTATGTGCGATATACTGCTCAAAAATGAAAAGGATATTGCTAATTTTGTAGTATAAACATTATTTTAATATAATACATTTATATTATAATGAAAATGTTTACACTTTACAATATTTAATGCAGCATAATTTCTAATTAATACTAATGCTTTTTATAATAAAAATAATATTAAAATGCTAGGCAAAGTAACTAAAACAAAATTAGTGGTACCCCCATTAATTTTTGCGATGTTTAATGTTAATAATTTAAATTTATAAATTTCACCAGTGTTGGCAATCCTAGTAGATGCCTATTTTATTTTTTTTTTAAATTTAATGGTGTTGGTAACTGACCAATCCTCTGGAATAATAAAAATGAAGAAAATGTCGGTTAATGGATTGAGAAAGGCGAGAGATAAATCTGGAACAAGGGGGAGATCCTCGGTCCGTAGTTCCTGTAGTATTGAGCAAGAGCCTCCTCAGTTCCCACCATTAAAGAGTTTACAACCGGTCCGCCATATGATTTTTTAAAAAAGTGTTTCCGGCGAAAGTCGAGCGACGCATCTGCGGGGCATTGCAACTAGACTACGACGAAATCCTCTTGCTTTCCTTCCACCTTGGGTTCGTTCCGGCACATAGGGAATAATTATGGGTCCTCATCAGTTTCTCTTCGAGAAATCTCCTTGTTGGAGTTGTTTTCCAATGCCCAACGGCATTCGTAGAATTCGTATTTCTACACATATTCACTTAACATTACAGAAACAATTTAAAATCAAGTAATAATGAAAGTATTTTTTACCGATACAAAATTCTACACAGGAAGATACTAAGAAGCTTGTAAATAAGTCCATAATTGAAAGCTATTTGCTACTCAGAAGGAATATTGGAGGAGAGTTGTCAGGGTATCCAGACTAGAAAGATGGACCAATGCCGAAATTAGAGAGCGAATGCAAACTCAACAAAACGTCTTCCGGAATATAGAGAAAAAGCGATTGCAATGGTCATCTCAGAAGAATGAAGGAAGATTGCCTAATTTACTCGTAATTTTCAATTGGTGTTCTGAAGGGAGGATACGGGGAGGAAGGCCAAGAAAAATATGGAAAGAACGAATTGAGGAAAGTATGCAAGGTCTGTGGAAGGAAGATATAAAAGATACAACAAAATGGAAAAACGAATCAGAGTAAATTTTTGGTTGAAGGGAATCTCAATCTGAGGAAACTCTTAGGAAACTAAAAAAAATTTAAACAAATTTTGAATCAAGATAGTAATATATCTGTCCTTGTATTTGCGGACGATTTGATTCTTTTGGATTAGGAGGAGTAATCTTCAAAACTAAATGCAAAACCGTTGATGGATGACGGTAATGGAATAGGGCTTGAAGTAAGTCAAGATAAGACGATGTTTATGGTTAGTAATAGAAACGGTGATGATATTGTTGTGAGGTGGAATAAGTTTAAATATGTCGAGAAGTTCAAGTACTTAAGGTTCTAAAGTAACCAGATTAATTTATGGCTATATAAAAAATAGTAATTTATCTACTTAAACTACAGTGCATAGGGTTACGGTGAAGTGGTTAGTATAACAATACCATATGCCAACATAGCGGGTTGCAGTATGGCAGGTAATCTTGAGATTTTTTAAAGGGGGTAAATATAGTCATACCCTGCTTTGGTAGGGACGTAAAATTGGGGTTTAGAGCCTGTGCAATGACAGGTACGTTTTAAAGATTCCTGTCATGATATCTGGATAGGAAAAATTTTGGACTACTACTGTAGCATCATCGGATTAGCCTTAACAGCATAAAAGTGCCAAACTATAACAGTACACTTTCTATATTAGAAGGTCTTCCATCGGCTTCGGCTTCCTTGTGACGAGTCGCTACTTGATTGTCATTCGTCAATGTAGCTGGCATTGCTTTCGTGTAATTAGTTATCAACAAATTACTAACAAAACTAGTATTCGGATTCAGGTCCCGTTTGTATTGTTTTCAAGATATTGTGTACATACCTGGTATTACATGTACTTCATCTTGTATAGATTGAAATGCCATAGTTTAAAGAGGAATGGTTTTACTGGTTCTATTTATTGATAGATAACATTCATGTCTAAATATTATTAATTAATTGATTCAAATGTTACATTTATAGGGCAAAAACTTATTAACTTTTTTCCTGACATATTTAAAGTTATGATTATGTATCCCGGCTCAGTACTTAACGCGGCATGACGACTTCCTCCATATAGGATAGGAAATGAACGCATTTAGCGGGTGAATGGGGAGTTGCTTGGGTTAACAGAACGTGACGAAGTGCACCACTCCTAGCTCTACGGAAGATCTAGATGTGAAGTCTTGTTTCTCACTTTTGGTTCGGTCATGCCGAGTGCTAAATCATATCTCTTAGGGAAGTTATTTATTCGTGCGGCAAAGTATATTTGAGATTCCATCTGGCATTTCCTTGTTATTAATACTATATCCGACGTATCCTACAACTTATCTAAAGAAAAAAAAACCTGTACCACTAAATATGGGGTTCAGTACATGTTACACACAGTACTGTTTACAGGACAAAAATTGTGCAGGAGGGGATTTGTACCGAGATCAAACTCAACCGCCAATTTTTTTCCTAAATTATGTATACCCACTTTATAGATGCTGGGTGAGCCTCAGGAGGTTCTGATATTAGATTCAATAATTTATCTACCACAGCTTTATTTGAACCCGGAATCTTCAGCATAGCAGTTCAGCCTCCTACAGACTAAGCTATTCCCTCCCTATATCTATACCTAACAGATATTTCCTATTAATTTGTCTCTGTCACCAGTAAGACCACTTCTGTTTTTTGTTTTTTTGCTATCTTGCTGAATATTTTTGTTTGATAGAAATGATGTGCGGTCGATTGTTTTGTTCTTTATGGCTAGTATGTCTTTACCATGTTAAAAAAAATCCTTTACTTCTATTTTGTAATAATTATTTCTTTATTTTTCCGCTAAGAAAGTTGGAATAGTTGATGCTGTACCGTAGTTAACATGTTACTGTAAATTTTTATGTTTAAGATCTTCTAACTACAGTATATCTATACTAAATTGCCTAAAGTATTGTTTGGAAATTAGTTTCACTTCCCTCTAGTAGGAGGACTTGTATTTTTAATTGTTATTTTTCCGAATGATTAGTAAATTGAAAAATAGCTTCTAATTTGTATCTTTTAAAAATAAGTTAAAGCCTTCTTCCTTAATGAGTACTTTTTATATCCCATTACGTAAAAGTATAAATTCGCTTTCGTGAAATCTAACTACCCAACGGGGACCAGAAACTATCCTTCACTTCACGAACGGATAATTTTATCCAAATCACCCTATATCGATAATTTGAATCCTTTAGAAAAGGCGAAGTGAAAATTTACTTTCACTCTACTAAGTGTGTTTTCTTACTTAAATTCATTAAGTTAAGTAACAATCCTGATGCTTCGTTCAGTTTAGTTGGTATGTGAGCAAATACTTCAAAACTTCTCTCATTCGGTTATAACTTTTACTTATAAGGTTATACATTTCAGTTGGAGGAGGACACTGGTCTATTGGCCGATCTCGAAGGCAAGGCGTCGATGGGATCGTGCGAATCCAATCGATTATAGGTGCCAGCATTCTCGCCGCAAACATCTTTTCGAGCTTCGTAATTCAAGGACATTGCTTCTCCTTTTACTTGGGTGTCTTCGGGTTCCTTCTTGTTGTACAAATGGTCCTTGTACCATGTTCCTAAGTTTAGTTAACTATTTAAATTTGTTAATAAATTAACCAATAACTCTTTAACCAACACATAATACAAGAACCAACTAGAGGATCAAAACTATAGGATTGAGGATGAGGAGATAAGATGTTAGAAGACTTCACCAGTTAATTCAGGCTTAAAAAACTGTAATGGAATTAATAATTTAATTTAAATTGCATTTTGCGGATATTGAAATTATTCACATCTTGATTACAACAAATTAATGAAAGTATAATCCTTGCGTAGGCTCGTCGGTAATATTGCAGATCTACGACCTGTACTTCCTATGTTTAATTCAGAATATTTATTCATTTTACACCTATCACAGTTATTAGTTTTAAAATAAGAATAAATCTGTTATCGCATAATCCATTTTATTAACTCATTTTCCCGTATGAACTGATTAATTAATTTTTTTTTTAAACATTTAAAGGTTTTTCCATCTGATTAATGGAATGGGAAGAGTGCATAATAATAATTCCTCTCGAAAACCGAACATAAAAAAACCAATAGCAATTAAACCAGCAACAACCTTTTAAGGTTTTTAAACATAAATTAATAAAAAATTTAATTAATCAGTTCAAATAACCATTGCGTACGGGAAAATAAAATAGGTTATTGGATATTAATATAACAACATTCTTATGTATTTCTTTTATCGCATTTAGCTGACTTCGTTATTTATCATTGTATTAGAAAAATCATTAAAAAAACTTCCAATGATTAGTGCCCCATGACAAGATACAGTTAGCTTCTTACTCATTCAGCTTTTCTTTTGACATTTTGCCATTGTTTCATTCTATTTTGGAAACTTTATTTTTGGCACTACTCCGAAATTTCGAGAGTCACTTCCACCCAAGTAACAGGTCAGGTATTTTTAATCGTTCGTTTCGTTATTTTTCTCGGCTGATCAGGAAATGGAAAAGCTTATGTAGGCTTACATTGTACACATTAATATTATTACTATTAAATTAAAATGAGTAATACATTTTGAGTGAATTTAAGTATTATTTATTTGTTAATTTTTTTCAAAAATCATCAGCTGTTGGTAGCCTTCAGTGTTTAAGTTGTAAGTTTATTTAATTATTTTTTAGAATTTTATAATATAATTCTATATAATTATTTATTGTCCTATTTACCGTTGATCTTTTTTGTTTTTTTATATTTTAATCTAAAGTTTATCTTAATGATTTTTCTGTTTGCCAAGCACTATGGTTGTCGTTGGAGATAATCCGTATCCGATAACTCATAAAAGTTTGACTGAGATAAGCGTGAACACTAAAATGGTTAATTATACTATTTTTAAAAGCTTAAGTATAATTATTGACTGCAGAACTTTTAATAAAATAAATTTAGATCTAGGTATATATTTTAATAAGGAAATACATTAATCTGTTTTGTGTATTTTTATATGAAATATTACATAACACATTAAATCTTTTCTATAATATTACAATAACAGCGTAAGCCATGCCAAAACTGATTCTGAATAAATTTGATTTAATTATGTAATTTATGTGTAAAATATTGAAACAAGAGTGAAAACCTGCATGTGTTCTATGCTTGAGAATACAACGAGAAGTTTAACGTATAAAAATAGTCTTTATCTTTCAAATGACTGATCTAAACCAGCAAAGTGTGCTGTCATAAGAAGAGATAACTGCTTATTTCTATAGCGAAGATTTTCATTTGAAGTCAATTGCTTTCCATTTGAATTAAGTATAATTTCGTAGTTATATTTAAAAAAAAAGTACATATTTATTTGTATTTATTGGGTGGCAGTTTCCCCAATGTTGTGGTTTTCTGCAACCAAATTTTATGATGATATTTCTTAACAGGCCTTGCTATCTTTTCCTTTCCAATCGAATTCCTAATTTTAGGATTTTTTAAAGAAAGTAAAAGTCCTTGGTTATGCTGTCCTCCGTAAGGGGCGTAAAATGGCGATCCCAAGCCTGTGACGTATCAGGCACTCGTTAAAGATCACGATCATAGTTATACCTGGATAAGCAAAATTTAGGACTCATACTGTAGCTAGCATCGTCCGTTCAGTATTAGTTGCATAAAGTGATATTAAATCAATAAACATACTAACAGACCTTCCTAACTAAAACAAGTTTCTGTATAAGAAAAGTATATTAAATTCCAAAATAACGAGTTACATTACTAAACCCATGGTGGTTTTAAATAATACTGTATTTTTTTAAAAATGTATTTATTGAAATTTACAACTGTATACAGAATACATCAAGTAAATATAATGAAAGATAAATCATGCCCAGTGACGAAGGCAAGTAGAAAAACTATCCAGTGGTAGTACTCAAATAAAAAGTTCAGCTACGAAGGTCACGAGGCCATTTTCTTTTCAGACGCCTCGGAGGATTATCAGGACTTAAGAGGATGCTAGGTTTGAACTAGTGGATTTGAGTGGAAATGAAGTTCGGATTCGGGCCAAATCAGCAACAAACGGGACATTAAGTGTCATTGTTCCTAACAAAGTAATGAGCATTGCTGATTTTACGAAGGATTTTGGATTGTAAGGATTGAATACGAGAGGACTTCGATGGCTTAGTGGGGCCCCAAAACTATATTCCGTTAGTCCATATGGGTCTAATGATTGTCATGTATATGAGTCTTTTGTAATTAATTGGGAGCTTAGAGCGTTTGTATAGTAAATGTTGAAGTAGCCTGAAACGGCGAGCTGTTTCTTGTCGTTACAGTCTAGTATGAGGATTCCAAGTTAAGCGTTTGTAAAGCTGTTGTCTTAAGTACCGGACCTGTTCTATAGGAATCAGTGGGATGTTATTAAACGATACAGGAGGGCAGGAGGTCTTTGCTTTACGACGGAGGTAATACTGTAATAAATAAATAAAAATTAATTTCAGTTGAGAAGCCCCTATTCCTCATTATATCTACAATAATGTTTGGTGCCATTGGTAAAAAAACAAAAAAACAACAACATAAAATTAGGACCCTTAAACAATTGTTTGCCTTGTATACATAGTCAACAAATTATTCATTTATAGTAAATTGTTATACATTCTTGTAAGACCTTAGTATTTACCATGAATACTAAATAAAATGGTTGCCAATAAGGTTGTAGGGGTTTTGTTACTTCAGGTTGGTTGCTTGTTTTTGTCTCGACCTGTTTTTGTTCATAATCCCCTTTTATATAACAGTCCACTGGATTGGCTTGTTTGTCGTCTCATGTCAAGTGTCATGTCATATATATATATATATATATATATCTTGCAAATAATTTTTGGGGATTCAAAAACGAGAAATTTGTACAAAATAATTCATTTTAACATTTATGTTTAATGTTTGTTAAGTTTTTGTTTTTAGTTTCCATCTAATTAACTGAAGAAATTGGAACAGTTCAATTTGTTAGCTTCTTTCTTATTTTTGTTTTATTTATTTTATACTGTCTAAATATTTTATAATCCAGATTTCTTCTCTAACATTTTATAACCCAGTTGAAGATTTACGTCTTTAGCCAAAATGGCGACACACTTTATTTAAATAGCAATAATCATTGTTTTGTTTTACATCTGATCTGATTCCCAACCATCATCTTGAATTCGTAACGGTAAACTTGTAATAAAACACCCCATCATAATAAAACTTATGCTTGTTAATCACTTATTGTAAACTGTAATTGTAGTTCTGTATGTAGGATATTATTGTGAAGCATTTATGGCTAGTGAAATAATGCAGTTGATAGCTCATAATCCCCTATTGTTATTAAGAAATAATTACTTTTTAGGACGTGAGTCAGTCTTTTTTTAAATAGAATTGACACGTTTTCTGAAGGATAGGTTCAACACAAAAATACCATAAAATACGTATTTCGTTTTTTATTATTTTTTATCTAAGATTGTTTAATATACTCAGATTAAAAAAAAAAACATACGCATTTTACGTTAACTACGTATTTTAAGGGTAAACATACTTCAGACGAAAATAACTCAATATTTACATTTAATTACTCTGGTTGCCTCCTATGTAACAAGGTTATTAATAATTAGTAGTAAGTTAATTTTTTTTTTAAATTACCTTAAATTATTTTATTTTGCTAGTTAGTCAGGGTGTTGTCTAAAACTCTGAAAGGAAATCGATTAAACAATTACTGATGTCGTTGTAAACAAAACAATGACAAAAACTGTTATAGGTTTTTCTCGTAAAAAAATCGTATAAATATTCGAAATTGTAAATGTTATTTTTGGAATCCACCCTTGTGACTTTAAAAGATATGATGTACTTTAAATTCCATAAAATGTATATTTTAAGAAATGTACATATAAATGTATATTTTAAGAAATGAACAGAGCAAGGGAATCTTAAATGTGATTTAATGGTCCAAGACCTTCTTGACCCAATAATTCTAAGATTCCTTTTTTGTCGTTTTGTCATTTCTTTTTTCGGTTATGTTTGAAAACAAGTTCCAACCTGAAAAAGTTCTTGTTATTTCGGAATGACTACAGGTTTGTTATCCTGTATGAGAAATCTGTCCTAAGTATGTATCTAAAAATTAGATTTTGATGATTTTTTTTTTATGTAAAAGAAAAATGTCTAGTGTCAACAGTTTTTTAAAGAGCTAATTAAATTAGTGTTTTTGCCTATAATTTTGTCTTATAAAGTAAATACTTCAGTTAGGATAGTTTTATATAGATATTGTTTGTTTTTCGTTTTAATAATTTTTATTTATTTTTTCAGGTAAGATCAACATGGCAGACTAGTTAAACTATTTGTATGGTAAGTCTTAGTCATAGGGATTGTCTATGAAGTTTGTTTCTTTTAGTTTGGATGTCATTTATTACAAAAATTAATATAATTTGTAATATCAAGTATAGAGAGTTGAACCAGAATAAAATATATCCTAATGAAATTAATCAACAGTTGTCAAGTTCGTTCGGAGGTCTCAACATTTTACGTCAATCCAATTTCTTAAGTCACCTGTATCTTATCCTATATGTAATTTTAATAATGTCTTGTTATTAACACTAATTTGATGCCTATCCAGGCTGATAACACTATCATTTGGATCCTTCTTAATTATCTGAAGATATAGGAAACTTTTTCATTGCATAATGACATTCTCTAGGATTTTTTTGTTGTATAACATAATTTTCAACGCTTATTATTTTTTTATTCAGTATTGTATAATTTCCTCCTGGTTTATTGTCCTGATATTGGTTCTGTAAATGGATTCGATGATATATACGTCACTTCCATGAGCCTGGTGTTACGTGATTGAAGTTTTTATTGTTAATCCCTTTGATATTTTTAACATTTTAATCTATTAATTTCACAGTTTTTTTTATATACAATCTATTTAAGAATACATAACTGAATAATATAATAACAACCTTAACAACAAACAATCCATGAGGGAATCTGGTTCAGTGCATAGCAGTGTCTGAACCGTTTCTAAGTCAACGGTTATTCAGGGAAGTGATTTGGCCAAGATTGCACTCAACCGCAAGTTAATATATTTTCTTTCAAATAATCATTATTTGCTCCATATTTAGTTATGTCTTTAAGACCTCGATATTTTACTAGATAATATACCCTATGTTATCTGTTTTACCTATCATTTAGCTCCATACGGAATTAATTTTTTTTTATGATATAGCAGGGGTCACCTGTGGATAGCATAACAACCTACTAATGTTATTTTCTACAATAGACTGCTATTTAAGTAAAAAATAAACCCATTGGTGTAGTTAACTCTTAAACGTACCACGTTGAGTCAGTAAGAGTATCAGATGTGTTAATTTTATTTTCAGAGAATTTATAGCTGTTTTTTATTTCATTATTTTGTCTTGTGCTCCATTATTATGTATTAAAATTAATAAGATAATAAAATAAATATTTAAAATAAGATATTTTTTGGTATCAGTTCCTGAGGTTGTCTCTTCGAGTTATGTTTCAAGTTTTAACTTTTCATGCGTTTCCTTTCTAATATTTTGTAAAATAAAAATATTACTGACTATAAATAGATTAGAGAACTGACTTACACTTACTGTTAAGGTCATAATTCGTCATCTTCGAAATGTTTGTTGAAACCTTCATTTTTTGGTGAAATAATTATCGAAATAGACACATTTAGTCATTTGCGATTGCTTGATCTTTATTGTTAAAACTATTGGTCAAATATATGGTACCAGTTCCGCAGGCTGTCGCTTCGAGTTTAGTCGCGACTAAATCAGTCGAGTCGTTTCCTTATTAATATTTTCGAAATTAAAAATAATCCTGAATTTTAGTATAACATTTTAGTGTGTACATTTCTATAATCATTTCATCAAGAAATAAACGTTTACAACTAACATTCCGAAGTATAGATACATGTTTGTTGAAGTAATTAACGAAATAAATAAACTTTTTTTTCATACTGAAACTCATGATTATTTTTATTTTATAGAATATTCAAAAGGAAACCAATGAAAATTAAAACTTGCGATCTAACTCGATACAATAACCTGCGGAACTTATACCGTTTTTTGTCTTGATTTTCGTTGTTTAATAGGTTGCTTTTACTGAAAGAGAAGTGCTTTGTTGTATTAAGCCAACAATGAACTTAAAATAACTTCCATCCTACGAGTTAAGATCCGATCCACCTTTCTCTTCTACTGCGGTGGTGGGGGTTGTACCCCCTCTCTCCGTTCGGTGTAAACGTCTCTAGTGCAGTGTTCGGTTCTCGCCTGGTTGGTGTGTCTGTTTGTCGGGTTAATTTATTATCTTTTTCATTATTTTTTTTTGGATTTACCCAAGTCTACAGGTAAATTTTACGATATTATATATCAGTGTTATTGGCGTACTTAAGCGATAGATCTCTGTTCATACCTTTCTCTCAGCGAACGTTTTCCCTCGTCGTAAATATACCGACTTGTTTGAATAACAAATGAGTGTAGTGCATTGTCTCTTACACACACATTTTTTATTAAAATATATCGTCCTTTCATTTTTGTTTCTATTGTAACTGTAACACTCCACTTTCTTAGGCCCAAAAGATAATATATCCAGTTATATATACACCTATACAAATATACCTAAATATAGTGGGATAATGTTCCAGCAATATTTTTTATTAGTTATATTTTTTTTAATGACGTTTGAGCATTTAATAATGGACTCGCCCTAATAAGGATGTCATCAGGATTGGTTAAGGGTTATTATTTGCATTGTCTGTACCTGTCTCCTGAATGTGTTGCAACAAGCTATTTCCTCTAGTGCATGTATGCCTATGGGCGTATGCGTTTTCTCAAAAACTACCTTTATTAAAATAATAAAAATCTATTAAAAATATTGAACTTCTTAAATTAAGAAAAATGTTGTTAATACTTTAAATTAACAACAGTTTTTCATATGTACCGCTTAATAGCCATGCTTGTCTTTTTTTTGTGGTGGTTGAGATTTAATATGCTAGAAAAACCTTACTATTCAATCTTTTAAATATATACTAGTTTTTTAAGGCTGCTCTATTTATATAACAAAAAAAAATAGGTTTAATGCCTCATTTAACAGATTTGTAGTACTTAAAATTTACCATATTTTTCCCTATACTCTGCATAAAAACCATATCGATCTTTCATTTTTTTGGGTGGTGGTTGTGATTTAATCTGCTAGAAATTGTGATTAATTCTTTCAACTTTATAGAGATTTATTTTATTTTTTTACAAGTATGTTTTATTATGTCAATACAATTTTTTCCATATCTTTATTTCTATGGGTATGATGTCCTCAAGTGAATATTGCGTAAACAAGAAGCGGAAATAACAATTATTAAACTTCTGTACTAACTCGTATTTTCACGTTTCCTACGTGCAATAGGTTACTCTTGTTTTTGTTTTTTTTAAATAGTGGGGTTCTGTTCTTTAACATTAATTTTAATAATATTAAATAAATCAATAAATATATTAATATTTTTTAATTTTATTTCTTTTCTGTCGGATATATACTTCTATAAAATGGGTACCCTTACTAATGGGAAAAACCTGGCGGTTGTTGGTGGTCTTGGACAAATCACCTCCTTGCGTAACCGTTTTCCTGGTGTTACAGTCTCTAACCCATACTGAACCCAAGACCATTCGTAGATTGTAGTGGTTCTGGTTGTTATTTTATTATTCAATTATGTATTCCTAAAATAATTTATTTAGCATTAAATGCTTATTTAATAATAAATTATTTATTTAGGTTTCGACGTGATATGACGATATATCCTGTTTTATCCTTAAATAACTTAATTGTTTGTTTTTTTAGATAATGCTCGCTTTGGGTATGTTTAGCCAATGTGTAATCTTTTATGACCCTCTTTTATTTCCCTCCCTGATCCCATGTTGGTATTTTATGACAGTCATAATGGTAATTACTCAACCTCCTGGTTTCCCGGTTGTTCAGCACTGCTTGTTCACGTGGCTTCTTAACTTCGTAATAGTCGTAAAAATGTTGTTTATAAATCTTTTTTATTTGTTTAATTGAATGTTAAAGATTTTGACAATATCGTTCTGTAAGTCTGATATGAATTACAGTTTTTATTTTACTTTTAGTTTTCCACAGTCCATAACTTCATTTTTGTTAAGAATCTTTCAATTTATTGTTCTTAATAATATCCTTACGATACAATTTTTATGTTACATAAAGAAAAACTACAAAATACTGGCAAAAAGCTTATCAGTTTACGCTTCACCGATTCAGGCATCATCAAGACAGGAAAAATGTCGCATAATATGCATGATATAACACATTATATGCAGACAAAGACACGGAGTATGAGTTTAGATGTCTTGGAGAGATAATTGGAATGATATAGTCTACAATGGAATGATGTAATGACATAACACTTAAAGTTGATATGTCTTATTGGTCTATTGATGTAAGGTCTGCTACAATTTTATTTTATCCTATCACTATTCACTTCTATTTTTTTAATTAAAAAATTGAAGTTTAACAGTGGATAGAGTCGCTCGTGTAGCAGTGTTGAAAACGGCTTGAGTTACAAGTTTTAACTGTCTATTCATATCATTTTTAATATTTTACAAAAATACATGTTATCCTGTGTTACAGTATGAAAAAGAGAATGTAATTATGGGAAATGCTTGTACTTCTGTAATCATTTCATCTAGAAATGTAAGTTTCAACAAGCACATATCATATAGTATATACTTCGTTATGTTTGTTCAAACTTTTATTTCTTGATTAAATGATTACCGAAATCTACTCATTACCCATAATTACATTTTTTTCCATTCTACAGCTCATGATAACTAATATTTTTCGAAAATATTTAAAGAAAAACGAATGACGAGCTAAAACTCGAAACGACAACCTGCTCGAAACGGGATAATTACCCTATATTGTATTCATGTATCATGTATTTAAATATTAAGTAAAAAAAAATAAATATTGGTTTATGATTATTTGATACGTCATTTCTTGATTGATTTTTACATAAAACATTTTTTTCTTCCAATACACTTTTTATAAAAGCTATTTTTTCATAAAGTTGGATCTCCTCTATATTCCAGGTATTATTCAAAACTGGAATATGGGCATAAAAAATAATTCATCTGTTAGTAGTTATTCAGGCATAATGTATTTTTTCAGAGGTAATCTTCAAAACTTAATGTTCTTACTTTAAAGGCTAAATAAACAATTTTTATTTAAATCGGAAACATAGCACATGGCAAATCACACCCTTACTAGCATTCTATTGTGTAATCTTGTCTTGTTAAGTTGGAAGCCCCCCTCTTCCCGTTAAAAACTGAAGGGACATAAGAGTTAAACTTTGAGCAAAGTACAAATATTTTTCCCTGCATGTTATAATGTATTTTCAGTCAGGTTTGTGACCAGATTGGGGTTGATTGTTGAGTTGTTTTTTTTTGCCGGTGTTTTAAAGACTTAGTGTTTTGTGTTTAAAATAAATTTTTTGTATTCTAATTAATTCCTTTCTTTTATTTTTCATGGAATATTCTTTTTTTCATATTGTGCGAAGAGTGTCTAAATAAATCATATAAGGATTTTTGTTGTGAAATTTTAAGAAAAATTACTTTATCCTTATCTTCTGTGGATGGACCATGTAGGATCAGGAGACTCTCCTGAGGTTCACTCTGCCTCTATAAAGTAACCTTAATTGAGGGAAAACCTCGAGATCTCGAACTAATTACCTCCACTCTTTGCTCAACCATTGCCCTAGAACAGTACCATCTCAACTGCCTACTGAACTTGAATCTTTCAGTGGGTTTTAGTGGTACAGTTTTTTTTTTTATCATATTTTATATAAACATGAAAGTAAATGAATTATAATACTTTATCACCACTTATTATTTTAAGCACTACCTATTTAGGCGTAAACTTCGGAATCGTTATCCCTTTAACTAAACAATAAATCTGGAGTTAAATATCAACATTTTTGGTAAGTGTAGCGGTCATCTTTTAGCTTATCCTTGTACATTGTCCTTTGTTATATAAGCCTTCCAATTACCTGATAAATTTTTATTCCATTTGTTAAATAATTAAAAAACGTCATAAGAAAATGTTCATGATTATTGCTAATTGTCATTTGATAATGATTGACGCAGCTCATTCCTGTTATCAGTGAATTATCTCCTTCCTCGCCTCATATTATCTCTTGTGTAAGCAATACTCCTTTAACTGTAGTGTATAGCTGCTATCAATTACAGTTACTTTTTATTATTATGACATTTAAAGTTTATCAAAAGGAGTTATTTTGTCCAACGAAGTCAGAAAAATAAATATTTAAAACAGAGCAAAACTTTTAAATATATAAAACAATTAATTTGCTTTAAAAATCCGGTATTATGCGCATTACATAACTCGGCTTAATTTGAAGAAAAATAACTTTCCTTGCTCAACCGTTACCTTCTATTCATATCGTCCCTGCCATTTCCAACTATCGAATGTGAAAATCAATACTTTTGAGGAGAATTAAAAAAAAAAAAAACAGTTCCAAGGCTCAATAGAAATTAGTGCCTATAGTCCAACCAATGAAATTCGTTTTACCTTGTTTTTGTGATTGATGCCTCAGTGTGAATTTTATATCAATAATCAATCCTAAAGCAACTGCTATAAGTCCAAAACGAAAACTGTGTTTTTTTTTCACATTCGATACTCTGCGATGGCAGGGACGATATGATCAAAATATCATTTTCATCAGGTGTCGTGAAACATTACTTATCACTCATTGTTTGCCAAGGTGTTTTAATGTCCGCCATTTTTTCGCTTTCTCAGAATATACACAAATATTGTCCTTGTATATATGCACATGTATACCAGGAACAAATGCTAGATTCATTTTCTGCGCAACTATTGTGTTTACTTTCCTTGTGCAAACATGTACGTGCTTATTTGCAGTCTCATATGTGAACATTCATATATGCTTGCACGTTCTTTCCATGACCCATTATATTTTTGATTGAATCATTCTTAATTAATATTCCATATTTTATTATGAATTGTTAATATGTGTCTATATAGCTCATAAAGCCTGAATAGATTACCATTATATATTAGCATAGATTATGAAATAGAAATTAAATATTAAAAATTAATTTTAATTTGACGTTTATATTGAAAAATACTATTATTATTATGTAAACAGATTATTATGCATTACTTTATTTCATATCTGAGAATAAACAACTTTAGAATTTTCATTTTTTTTCTGTTTAATATTTTCGAAAATAAAAATAATCGTTAGTTTTACTATGAAAAAAATAAGAGTGTAATTATGAGGAAAGTATAAATTTCTGTGATTATTTCAGCAAGAAATAACATTTCGAAATGATGTATGTTTTGTTGAAAATTTCATTTCTTGAAATTGTGGCCTGGCCATATCACCACACTGCATAATGCACTTGGTTTGAAATAAGTGCATGTTCCGAACCTTATCGTGGGTTGTAGTGATGTATAATTCTTTTTTCGTTTTTTTTTTTAACTGTTTTTTTTTTAACTGTCTCTATATAAAGCCTGCTCTATATGCATCTTGTTCCTTATGCAAGAATTACAACATTCTTATTTGTTACAATCTTCAAGGCTCAAATTGTTAAGAATTGTGTAGAAATAGGAAGAAGACTTGCATCCACAACATGATTCCAATGTTCAGTTGTGGTTGGCGTTTCCCAGTTCCTGGTATCGACTAACGGGGACACTGTCTCTTTACAAAGGCCAAGGGCTTCACTAGCTTCTGGGCTGCATCACCATCAACATTAGTTGGTTTAAAAAGCATTTTATAAATAAGTTCTTTAGCATTGTTTTTTGTTGAATAATACATTTTTTGTTAGCCTCGCCTGTATGAACGTATGTATGTAAAAGAAGCTTTGAACTTGATTTTTGTCTACTTCAAAACATCTAATTAAATTGAAACTTTGCACACTTCTCCAAGACCGATTATAATACAATTATATAATAAGTTTGTCTCATTACCCTGAACAGGATCTTCAGGATTAGCGATTCTTTCATATCCGAACGGTAGTGTCATGTGCCAAGTACTGTGGTATACGCTTATGACTACCGGTATTATCAATTGGGAAATTTTATAAATTTCGCAACAAAAAAAATAAATTAAGTTTATAAATTTGAAAAACACGGTTTTATATCCAACTGGACTAAAAATAAGTAAATAAACATACAATTTTTTTAAAAAACTTTATTGAAATATTATAATCTGCCACTTGTAGGCAATTAGTAATAGTGCTAAGTAGCTGTACAACCATTCCATAAAAATAAAATTAAGTTAATAATTAATATTAAAAGTAAATGAATGTAATAAAAATATATACATGCGGAAATGATAATTGAAAT
The DNA here is from genome assembly GCA_037127475.1 of Arma custos. NCBI lineage: Eukaryota > Metazoa > Arthropoda > Insecta > Hemiptera > Pentatomidae > Arma > Arma custos. The sequence goes on along the minus strand of CM073764.1, from coordinate 69,220,581 downwards.
AAAGTCTAAAAATAAAATAATTGCTTACACTCATACCATAATTACACTAAAATATGCAATAAATAAAAAATAAAGAACACGCCTTTGTAACTAGCCCAAACTACTGAACGAATTTGGATGAAAATTATTGAGTAAAATAGGATATACATTATAGGCTACAGCAAGGGCAGATTTATGTCGGGGCAATATTATAGGGATTCAAAAGTTGTATAAAATCCGTCAGTTTTGAAGTTAGACAACTGAAATTTTGGATGTACGAGTAACTTATATCTTTAAAAAAATAATTAAATTATTTATTTTATATTATCTTTCACGATACTTTATGTGGCAGACCAAATTCCACGCGAGCGAAGCCGCGGGCATAAGCTAGTAGTTTAATAAACTAGATAGCGGAGTGGATCAGTTGGAGGTCCTGCTTTCACATCCAGCTGCTGACAGACTATTTAATTAAATTTAATGTCAGATTATATGTATAATCTGTTAGCGGCCGGAGGTGGTTCCTATGGGATCTCTAGAACCTTCCAGAGGCTCTCCGGGAGCGGAGTGGCTCAGTGGTAGAGCGCTGAGTTGCCGTGCCGAATCACCTCGGTTCAAATCTGTCAAATCCCTCTGCTGTCATGACTTATTTAGTCCGTTAGCAGCCGGAGATGGATCACATGGGATCTAGGACCCTCCTGGGGCTGTCCCAGCTTCTATAAAGTCGGTACTCATTATAGGGAGGGAGGAAATCTGGTTTTGAGCGTGATCTAGGACAAATCACCTCCCTGCACATCCGTTTGACAAGAAACAGTACAGTCTCTACCATGTACCCTTCATGGGTTGTTGAGGTACAGATTTGTTTGTAACTAAAAAACACATTACAAAACGAAAACTAAAAAGTAGAAAATAATTTTAAAATGCATATAGAGTAATGAACAAAAAAATCATGTTGATGATTATACTTTTGCCAATGTAAGTGAATTAAACATTTAGAACAATTAAGATCAAGCATCCTTACAATGAAACTATATTTGTTCGTAACTGTGTTATTATACTATATTTAAAACTATTTTCTATTTCTTAGTTTTGTTTTCTGTAGAAACATGTTTTTTACTTAAAAAAAAAAAAAAAGACTCCACTGTTTCTAGGACAACAGTTACGCAGTATGCTATAATCTTATTACTTTAACTTATTTAAAATTATTTAGTTATTAGCACCCAATTTTTAGAGTTGACGTTTATTAAATATTGAAGTCCTTTAACTTGCAAGCTCTGGCGCTGTAACCCGATATTGAAAACTTAAACCCGACAGCGCCGATCGGTATTACAGGCTTGACTAATTAATGAGCGAGTTCAGATAGAACACTACACAGCTCTGGGCTAAAGTGTTCACTTCTCTCTTAACAGCCTTAATGCTAACCGTGTTAAAAGTTATACCGTGTCCCTTCATATCATCTCAGTGTCTTAGGCAAACTTACAACTTGGATTTTCCTGTTCTTCGGGCTTAAAGCTTCCACTAGAAATTAAGTCAGGAGTTACACTAGGGTCGACAGATAGTTGTGAATTATATACTGCCATGTAATTCTGTCTCCTGTCTCATTTCTAAGTTTCTTAAGAAATTTTTAAACAATAGCATTAGCAAATCGTCTATAAAAAATGCAAAGTAACTAATGTGGAAAAAATTCACATCGGTCTATTGCGATTGCTTTAGGATTGATAATAGATGAAAATTCATGTTGGGTCATCAATAAGGCTCTTGACCATTTATAATTTCTCTTCAAAAATAAAAATATAACATTATTCGTATGTCCTTAAGTCCGATTAATCTGCTTCGGTAATTTATTTATTTTGAAATTTGAATATTATTTTTTTAATTGAAAATATGCGTCATTCTGCATGATAGAACATTTGTGTTCTATTTCTGTTACATTACAAAGTGCTAATAAATGTATACGGTATGGATGTTATGTCTTCGGTCTTTCTTGGTAATCTATACGATTTCTAAATTGTAATTATGTTTTCTTTATTCAATTTCTTCATTAAGTGAAATATGAATAGTTTTTTTTTTTTCGTTCTACTAAGGACCATGTCATTTCAGCTGTCTTTTTTATTAAGTTTTTATAATTATTTTGTTTGTTTCAGTACAATAAGACATAAACATATCATATGTTTATTTTTAAACTTTTACTTTTCATTGTATTCGATCTAAGCTAGGTTAATCCCAGACTATCTGGGTGCAGGGTACCATGCGGTTGATTATCCCTGACACTAATGATAGTAGGATTGGAAAATGTGGATGCGGTATAGTCCCAATGTTTTTGTGGTTTCTTCTATTATTCTCCTCGTCTGACCTTTACCACAGAATTATCTACCAAAGCCACGCATATTAGGAGGTTTACGGTGTGTTTTTTAAAATTATGAATATTAACATAAATGTTTGTTTTCATAATTCTAATTCCCATATAAATATGTTGATCCTCAATAAGCAGAATCTTAAAAAAGTGTTTCACCTCTGATGAGACATTTACGTGCCAAACATGACCTCATTACACACAAAAGTTGAATCGTCCTATAAGAATATCTCTGTAGTTACGATAGCCGTGATTATATATATTAATAATTGTAAGTAAAACTAAAATTTAAGTGTAAGGATGGAGATAGTTGGGGGTGAAGTCAAATTAAACGCCAAATAAGTGAATACTTGTTTATTATTAGTGCCGACGTACCTATTCGATCTACTTTCAGGTCATCTTCAGGGCTATAAAAGAAAAACAGACAAAACCAAACAACTGTAAAAATACATTACAGTGCCAAGAATATAATAATATTAGTAGTTGAACGAAATAGTGAAGGAATTATAAATTATAAATGTACTGAAAGGTGATAATGCTAACAAATAAAAATAAAGAAATGTAGAAGAAAAAAAGCCAAGAGAATTAATGACTGAGAGAAGAGAATTAATGTGAAGAGGTCATAATGTGTTGTAGGAGAGAGAATATACAAACAAGTAACAGAATGAAAGTGGGAAGCAGTAACAAAGTTAAAGAATTTAAGGTTTTTTGAGTAAATTAAAAATTTGGGAGTAGGTTGAGGATAGGTGGTGGGAGTCGGTCTTGAGATTAATGGTGGAAGAATCTTAATTGATGTGGATGGTTTCAGAGAGAGGATGCGTTTATCATAGTTGGGAACAGAAGATAGGATAGACGTATTTTCGAAGTCGAAAATGTGGTTTAAAGATAGGGCGTGTTCGGAGAGTTTTGAAGCGGTTAGGTTGTGGGAGGAAATGGAGTATTTGTGTTGGGTAATGCGATTTTTAAGGAAATTTTTAGTTTCGCCGATGTAGGAAGAGTTGCAATTAGGAATAGAGCAGGGGATACGATAGACAACCTGTGAGCGTTGTTTTAGGGGGATGGGATCTTAGACTCCGTTATAAATATTGGAGAGTTTGTTTTGGGATTTGAAGGCGATACGTAAATTTGGGTTCGAGTAACGTAAGGATTTTTTAATGTTATTTGAGAAGGAGGGTATATATGGCAAGGATCTGTATATAGGGATAGATGGCGGATCTGGAGACCGAGTGGGGATGAGTGGGTTATTGTCATAGATAAAGTTATTGATAACGTATGGAGGAAAATTGTTTTTTAAAAGGATTTCTTTGATGCGGTGGGCTTTGGTTTTATGGAAGCAGGGGTCAGTTACGGTGGATGATATTTTTGGCAACGTTAATTATTTGGTGGTGCGGATGTTGCGAGTAAAAATTAAGGGGTCACAACAGAGTTTTAAGGATTGGAGGTATGAGGACCGGCTGAGAGAGGTATGGGGTTCTATGAGTGACCAGTTGTTATCTATTATGAGGATGCATTTATCTAAAGGTATATTGGTAAATAGGCTTCTATATTAAAGGAGGTGAGAACGTAATGAGCAGGTATGGTGAGAGATGATAATACTTAGATCACGTAGGTGAAATGAGTTTTGGATATCATATGGGTTGTTACGGCTGAGGACTTAAGGATGGAAGTAAGAATTTGCTAAGTTTTGTAGATGATGAATTGATGTTAGATGTAATAGGACGGTAGGGGTTGTTGGGTTTGTGGATTTTGGGAAGGCCATATAAGTGGAGGGCTAAGGAATTGTAGGAAATAAGGTTTCAGTAAAAAGGGAATGTAATATTTAAATTATTAATTAATATAAACTAATAACTAAAATAAAAAATTCTACTGCAATGCCAAACACGTCGTTCCTTCAAAAGAACAATATCATAACACAGAAAACCTAATTTTTCAATTAAGGTAGTTAAAAATTTCATTTCATGTCAAAATTAAACCAGATGAGTTAAAAAAAAATTGGCTATTCGTAAAGCAAATCATTTCTATTGTAATGGAGGTGTTGAAATTCTTTTATTCTTTATATAACAAATCATCAGAAAATTTTAAAAACTTTTTTGATTTTAACCTATTTCATTATTCGCATAGAACTTCAAATTCTAAAATGATACACTAAAAATATGACTTTATTTAAATTTAAAAAAAAAATATAAATCAGATATGTCGTAAATTAAGGAGTTATATTTCCTTAATACTGCTTATATTAATATTTATCTAATTGTTTAATTTTCTAAAAAAATTTAACAAATTGTTAATGGATCAAAAAAAAACAGCTACTAAATGTTTGTAATTGAAAAATTCCGAATGACGATATGGCTTTAGCAAACGTTTTGAAACCCGTGAAGCCAAGGGACTGCAACTGGTCGTCAACCAAAAGCAGACACGATAAAAAAGGTTCCGTCATGCTGTGTGCTACCCTACATTTTACTTTTATTTTTCTAGTTCGGGTTTGATTTCATTTTCTGACTCAAAACTACCTAAAACAGTGAATCGTTACTGTGGGAATTCAATCGGAAAACCACGATTTCCGACGTCTAGAGGAAAATTTTCATGAAATGAAATATTAATTTGTTACAATAATTTAAATTTTTTCCATAACAGACAGGATAAATTTAACGAATAAAGAAACAGATATATTTAATACAAATGATTATAAGTGTTTATGTTTCATAAAAACATTTTTATATCATACTTCGCTCATCAAAAGAACGACATAAATATAAAAAAATAAAAGTTAAGCCTTCAGTAGCAATTTTATTGGTTGAATTGTTTTTTTGTTTTTTTTGTAATAAAGTCATATTTTGAGTTGTATTATGTTTGAACTTGAAGTTTTATAGGAATAATCGCGTCATTAATCTAACAAGTTTCAAGCTTTTAAAAAATTTCTAATGGTTAATAAAACAATTTCAATACCATCATTGGAAAAGGAATGCTTTGCTTTTATACCCAATGTTTATTGTTATTTACTAACATTGAACTTTTAACTACATTTATTGAAATTTAGGTAAGTTATGACATTGTCATTTTGAAAAAGCTATATGATTTATGAAAATACTGACATCATTATGTTTTTTAATTAATACAGTATTTAATTATAAACATATTTTAATGTATTTCGGATATAAAATACAATATTGATTAAATTATTAAATGTGAAGTTTGAGAAAAAATTTGAAGAATATTAATGTTTTATACACCCTATATAATAATATATCTGTAAAGGATCTGATTTAAGATATTTGAACTTTATGATACTAGGAGTTAATAATTGGTTTTTAAAGCATATCGACGACTTAAGCGCAATAGGTCATATCCCACACAAAAGTGTTTTTGCGTTTTTGACGCCTTTTGATTCTCACAGTCAATATTTTGTCCCTACAATACGTCGTAAGCCTCATCACCCTAAAAAAAATCTCTGTTTTATTATTTCAATATCTAAAAAGTTATCAAATATATCTTGAATACTGTAACTGTCATTTTTTTTGTCTCTCCTGTAAAATTTACTGTTAATGGGATACGACCTATTGCGCCTAAGCCATCGATATGTTGGTAACTTTAGTTAAGATCTTTTAGTTTTTTCTATGAGAAATCCGTAACTCAGCCAAGCTTGCGTTATTGTTAACGGTCATTAATAAAAACTATAATACACCTCTCCATAGGTCTTGCTGTCCTATTTATTATTCAGACATAGCTATGATTACACGGTCGGTGGCGTTGGCTGCCACATTGAGGTCACCTGCTAAGACATCTGCCAACCTTAACCAGATCTCTGCGGTATACCTCCACATTTCTAGTTCATTGTTTGTTTAATTTGTATCCTATTTAGTTTATCTTCGGGTTGAATATCAAATTATAGATATTATTCGGCGCTTATGTCTTAATTTATTAATTCGGAAAGTAAGGGAGTCATTGGTAGTTATGTAACTGCATTTATGCATGTCGTAAGAAATAGCTAATGAATTAAAATATGTCTTCATTATATTGATGTGATAAAAATATTCTTTGAGTATATGACTCTTCATACGTTATTTTTTAAATACAAACTACAAGTATTTTAACTGTTATTATTTACAAGACTATAATAAGCGGTAAATTATCTTTAAAAAGTTTTTCCATTTTTTTGGAGAAACTTTATAAAAGTTTACATGTTATTGATCGTTTTCGATAGTGATCAATAATCTATATTTTGGCTTAGCCAAATGTTATTACCCTTTTAACATATTTAAACAATACTTCGAAAATGTAATGCAATACTATTAAATCAGCAAAATACACAGTTTTATTAAAATTGAACTGTTTATAGTTTTCACCCAGTTTAATAATGATGTAGTGAAAATGTAAGTGCATAATAATTCATTGTTCAGGCTTTCGATCTTTTTCAATACAAAATGAAAGAGGAAAAAGTTGATGTAATTATTAATTACTTTATTTGTACAGGTTATTTTGCAATATTGAATATTGAACCAAATTGTTTTAGAAATTTTAAACATTTTGTTCTCAATGCATCTAAAAAAATAATAAAAATATTAAAATAAAAAATAATGCTATGGAATTTATTCTGATAAGTAAATCCCAAATTATTTTGCTGTACTATAAGTTTTTATAATTTTTTTAGATGCATTGAGAATTCCGCGAATAAATAAATTTTAACTTCATAATTATGACTATATTTTGAGTCTTGTGGCATTATTTAATAGTATTATTCAAATTGTGTTAGGAATTTCTATCATTTTGTTCTCAATGTATCTAAAAAAGTAATAAAAATAGTAATATGAAAAATAATGCTATCAAATTTATTCTAAAAAGTTTGTCCCAAATTGTCTTGACGCATTATATATTTTTATTATTATTATTTTTAGATGCATTGAGAATTCAATATAAAAAGTGAAATAACATTTTCGATTATAACTACAAGAGATTACAAATTAATATTATTAAGATTGTCTCTATATTCCCCACAGAGTACTGAAATTTTACCATTACCCAGATCTTACTATATATCATGGATTTAGATTACATTTAATCTTATTACTGGTCTGAAATCTCCTAAATTATGCTTTTCGTGCGTCATCATTGATCCCCGTATCTAGAGATACAGAATAATTATATGAATAAAATATTAATTGATAAGTATTATTCCGTTATTATACCCTTATATAATTAGTACAAGTTATTATCTCTCATCTTCAATCGTCATTAGTTGAACAATGGTTGTTGGCGTCAACAAAGCTTATGATTTAGAGCTCTATACAATTTATCATATTTTCGATCAATAAAACCATGTGAATATATTATAAATATGTTAATTATTACGCTGGTTGTCGCATCGAATCACAAGTTTTAAGTTCTCATTCGTTTTCCTTTAAATACTTCCAAAAAATACACGTAATCATGAGTTTTAGTATGGAAAAATGAACTTAAATGTGGGAAATGTGTATATTCTTATCACTTCATCTAGAAATGAACATTTCAACAAATATACCATCAATACTTCGAAATGTTAGTAGAAACTGTCATTTCTTGGTGAAATATTACCAATACTTACTCATTACCCATAATTACATTTTACTTTCAATACTAAGGACCACGATAATATGTATTTTTGGAAAATATTAAAAAAGAGAGGAATAAAAAGTTAAAACTTGCAATTCAACTCGGAGCGACCACCTGCTGAACAGATACCGTTTTTATTTATTTTTCAATAATTCATAAAATTCAGCATTTCGTTCTATATACCTATAATATTAATAGAAAACCGATCGTACTGTTTTGTAGTGATGTTTATAAAGAAATAGTGATTACAAAAGCTAGATTTCGCTTTTTTATTCCCACAACTACTTTTATCAATGCAGTTTGATTACTTTGCCATGTTTTATGATTATGTTTTTGTTTTTTATGATAATATTGTCATCACGTTTGTGTAATAAAATTTGTTACAAAGCTTCCCCTCATTTGTATGCCTCCAACGATCTAGGAGGTTATTTCTATGAACTATTGAATAACCTTGTATTTAGTGATGGAATATTCCGGCATTATGAAACAAGTCGTTTTATTAAGTGCTCTTTTAGGCTTTTGTAGCTGGAATTATGAATAAATCAAGGAAATAATTGTACGTTTCGATTTCATTTTGTGGATTTATTTTTTAACTCTTGAGTAATAGCTTTTACCTTTTTATCACCGCATTTCCTTGGAACTCGTTCGTTATTCAGGTTGACATTTTGAATTTCAATTTGTTTTTAATGAATTTCTCTACATTTACATAATTTATTTTTTTTTATAATGAAATAAATAAGATAAATTCATGAGCTCAATATTTTTGTTGATGTTTTTGAAGAACTATTATTTTCTATATAAAATAAAAACATATATTTCAAAACTATAGACTCCAATTAATTTACTACATCATTTGAGTAGTATTAAACCCAGTGCAGTTTATAAAAAACTGCGTAAACAACTCACGAAGGTGTCAGTATTTGGTAGAGAGTGTATTTTTTCTTTGACAACGGTTTTTTGTCATATGAGAGCCCCAGGAGGGTCCCAGATCCCAAAGGATCCTCCTTGGATTCTATTGATAAAATAAAATCTTCCTCAACCGATTTAAATCCATACGGCAACTCAGTACCACTGAGCCATTCCGCTTATAGGCTTTATTAAACACAATTGTAATTTTTTATTTTATCGTTATTGTTACTTGAATATTTTTTCTATGTTTTTTTTTCTTCCAGATGAACTTAAAATTGTTTTTAATTATATACCGATTATTTTTTCTAATGTTTTTCATGGAGGTTGCGTTAAATTAGTTAAATCAGTGTTCTCTCGGTGAGTGTGGATTTAAAATTGTCGTTTTAAATTGCGAAATCGAAAAAAATCGAAGAAGTCAGTTGAATCGGCTGGAAATGGTGTTAAAGATGGACCAAGTTTCACCTTTCTCCACTGGCGGTTCCAGTCCTTAGGATTTCTCCGGAAGAAAGCTGATTTATACAAAACAACTCTCGTTCTGTAAATGAATCATTTACTATTCATTTTTATATGCATGCATTCGAAGACTTTCTCATTTTTAATGATTTATAAAGAAAATGACGCTTTAATCGTTGGAATTAAATTTTTTTTTTTGCCAAGTAATCACTCATCTTTTTTAAATTACTCAGTATTTTTTTTTAGATTTATTAATATTACGTAGCTTAGTGTGTAACTTGTGATATAATGATAAATTTTGAAACGAGTCTTGAACCGGATAATTTGTTTTAAACTGTGGCAATTCTGTTTGAAGATTTACATCGAAAGCGTGACAGATTGACCGTTCGCACTTTTTTCCGAACTGTGAAAAAGAATTTTCAAAACGACGCGTTACGTAAAAGGGGGTCATTGTCCAGTATCGCAGTAACACCGGATTGTCGAGCATCCATCATTAACTTTCCCTCTTTTTCTGGAGCTCGTACTCTTCAATATATGTGTGTGTGTGTTTGTGTGTGTGTGTGTGTGTGTGTGTGTGTGTGTGTGTGTGTGTGTGTGTGTGTGTGTGTTTATGTTCAAAAACCGCTGCAGGCGCATTTGGCCAAAACTTTTATTTAGTCTTTTTTCAGCAGGAGATTGATCATATGGGATCTAGGACCTTTCTGGGGCTCACCCAGCCTCTATAAAATATTATAAAAATAGGGTACTCAAATTAAGCGGGGAAAATATGGCGGTTGAACGTGACCTAGGACCAGTCCCTCCTGCAGAACCGTTATCGATGAAACGGTACCGTCTCTACCATGTACTGAATCCCAGACCCGTTCATGGGTTGTAGTGGTACAGCTTTTATTTAAGTTTCACCGTAATGTAAATTGCAATGAAACAAGTTTACTTATAACATTTCAATGTTACTTTTTATTATTTAGTAATCTACTATTAATAAAAACTTTCAGCAATATGCTGTAGATATCAGGGACATAGCTAAGTGTGTAACAAGTATTTTATCTGTAACATCTAAATTAATATACGTCAAGTCACAGAAAGACCTTGAGGGATCTTGAGACACTCCTTGGGCTCACCCAACCTCTATAAAGTGGGTACTCTTAAATGAGGTAAAAAGCTCTCGGCTGATCGTGATCTAAGACAATTCACCTTCCTGTCTAACCATTGTCCTAGAATCATTGTTCTACCACATGCTGAGTCCAGCCCCTTCATGGATTGTAGTGATACAGGTTTTTACATTTATATTTGGCCGATTAATATTACTTTGCTTAAGCACTTCATTAAAATGAGCAAAATACATTTTATAAGTATTATATATCTAAAGTGATATAAGTCAGAAACCTACATTTTTGGTAAAACGTGAACAAATAGTGAGATTGGAATAGCATTAGAACACTAAGAGTGATACAAGTACCTTCTGGCTGACATTCTTTTTGTGATACATCTCAAAAATACTAATTATCAGAAATAGTATTGCGGTAAAAGGCTTTTGTTATATCTAGAAGTTAATTACTAACTAATAAAACGGCTATTTATCCCTATACTCCACAGTGGGCCCCCATTATATTTTTTGTCTGCTAGCTGATATTCGAGAAGTGTCTTTCTAAAAACAAACAAGAAATAATACACAGGTAGTATTTTAACCCTACAGTGCTGTAGGTCGCATGGCTTGTGACTTGAGAACGGTGTCAAGGTCCGTCTGGTTAGTGGAAGTTTCGACAAACCTCCTTTAAAAGTATATCCACATAGAACAATGAAAATATAAAAAAAACTGTTTCCTGGAATAAATAAATAAAAAATAAAATAATACCATATAATTATAATGACCATGACCGTATAAATTTGGTTTAATTATACTAGCAAGAAAAAATAGAATAACTTGTCTCCATCTGTCTATGGAATATTTAGATTTACTAATGCCTAATTAAAATTTATAATATTCCATCATGATCTGCGTATTTTTTTTTTAAATTATGTAAAATTTCTTGACACGAGCTCATAATGCATATAAATAAATTCGGACCATGTCTATGCACCGGAGATAAAGGACTCCATATCCTCAAAATAGATAATATTGCAATAAAATATAATTAATACTATTATCAACACTTTCAATTCCTTATCAAAGCTAATTACAAAGTGAACAATTTCCTTTAAGCTGTTTCAATTAGCAACGAAGAAACAAAATTTAATGGTTTAAATTATTGGTTCTCCTGAAAAATACAAAAGTGAGACGTGCCATTTACCTCTGGGGTACAGATATATATATATATCAATTTTTGTATACGATTTTCACTTGTGTTAATGTTATTTAGAAAAAAAACAGATTTTTTTTAGATATTGCAAATGTTTGTTTTATAGTTAAGATATATACAAATTACAGTTTGATTAACAATTAGGGAGCTGAGTGGCTCAGTCGCTGAGTCGCCATGCCGAAGGTCCTGGGTTCCCCTGCCCACTTACTGACTTTTTTTAATCTGTTAGCGGCCTGAGATGGATTCTAAGGGATTTATGACTGTCCTGGGGCTCACCCAGCCCCAGTATACAATGGGTACCCCAAATAGGGTGAATGACTGGCGGTTGACCGTAATCTAGGTCAGATCACGCCCTGCACAACCATTGTCCAAGAAACCGTAAGGTCTCTAACACCCCCACTCACCCCTCCCGGCCCTTCTTGGATTGTAGTGGTACGTTTTTGTTTTTTTTCAAATATGTCAAGACAAATTTTCAGACTTATTGATGCCTATAAAATTAACTAGTTTACTCCTTTCGATTTGGCACTTATGGAATGGGAATCGTAATTAGTTTTATATATCCATTTTACGATAACTCATATATTTAATAGACATGATAGATTTAGATGCTACTGATATCTTGAAATCGGCCTAAAGCTTCATGTGTTTCATATGATTTTGGATCATTGGTGGGCAAATAACTAATTTAATAACGTTTTTTCATTATATGGAAATTCACGCCGAATATTGCGTAATAGAACAGTTCTGTTTTGACTTTATTTTACGTTTATGATAAAGGTATCTTTCTGGTTTCTTCAGATGAAATAATATCGTGCCGCTGAGATTTCAACATACTTAAACAAAAGCCCGGAGAGGAACATAAAAGGTTCTTGTGGCAGATAAGATAAGAAAGAGAGAGAGAGCACAAAGACTGAAGAGAGAAGGCACGTGTTGAAGAAGCCGCGGAGATATCTCTTGGACGTGTCGAGCATAGGCAGCTTCTCGTGACGAATCGAATAAGCTCTAAAACGGTCATTGGATTTGATATCCACGGGTGTTATTCGTGTTGGATTCGTAATTTTTATTTGCATGATACTTAAGGTAAAAGTCTTAGGGTCGCCTGAGGTGTAGAGGTTAACATAACAACCAAATGTGCTCAAATCCCGGCAGGTGGCCCTTGGATTTTTTAAAGGGAGTAAAAAATCCATGGTTACATACCGTCATTCTGTAAGGACGTATAACGTTGGTCCCGAATCTGTGTCGTGTTAAAGTCTCGAATAAGCTCTGTCTGGTAGCATCATTCGATTAGCCATATCAGCGTGAAGTGACATGAAATTAATACAATCTCATGATTTTTATGTATTTAATGATAAATTTCCATCTACAGGCAAATGTTCTGGATTTTTCAAGTTCTTCAAAGCACTTCTTGTGCCGTACACAGGATTTAGCACTAGTATCATGCCTAAGGTGCATATTTTTTCGAGCCCCAAAAAATGAAACACTATTTGCAGGAATGGCCAAGAAAGGTTTTTTTTTTTAAGAATTAGCTCTGTAACTAATAGTTCATATTATATTAAATTAAACTTGTCCGGCAAAAAGATTATTTTGTTGAGGAAAATTGAAGTACCGACCGCTCATTTCTTCATTCTCATGATCCGCAAAACGGTCAAAAAAAACCTTATTTACCCATAGATTTCCCGGTGTTAATTATTCTGTTGAGGATAGTTAATCTGTATAAGATTAAAAATAATAATTTCGGAACTGCTTACCATTATTTTTAAATAAAAGCAACCCGATCTTAATAAAAAAATTATTGAATTCTGATCCCTTGTTAAATTGTTTATTTGTCATATTTCCTCTAATTGCACTTTTTTTTTTACCGTTTCAAAACTGTCTATAAATAATAATTTCCAGATATTACCTTTTATGTAGTGTGTAATAATTCTAATCATCAGTTATTAAACTTAAAGTACAAATTAAGATCTGGCGCCGCCATTTTCCAACCCCTCCAACATTTCATAATCATTAAATTAAAAAAAAAAAATTCTTTTACTTTTTCTCGATCCAGATTTCTGTGTTACATGTTGTATAATATTGTTGATGACTTATGCATTACTGCATTACGTATGGCGTAATATCCCCCTATATCCTTTCGTGTTATCATGTTACACAAGTTATTTTATCAATACTCTCTTGTTAATTTCGTAACTGAGCAATTATTTTTATTTTATTTTTTATTTTAGGTGTTTGTATCGAAAGATTATATATACGTATTCTGTAGATTAAAAAAATAAATAAAAAAAACAGTAACACTACAACCCACGAATTGTTTTGGATTCAGTTAATGGTCGAGTCTGCGCTGTTTCTAGGGCAACTATGGTGAAGGGAGGTGATTTTTTTCTAGATCACTCAAGCACCAGATTTCCCCCAATTAAGTTTACCCCTTTAAAAGGCTTCGTTGAATCCCAGGGGATTCTTCAGATCCCAGAGGGATGGGCCGTGGTTATTAGCAGATAAAATAATTTATATAATTATAGACAACCCTTCATTGGTTGTTGCGGTACAGGTTTTTATAATTTATCTAACAGTTTTATATTATTATAAATCAGTTTCTATAAAATTTAAAGTAATTTATATATAATATTATATATATAATTATATAATAAATATTATATATAATATTAAGTAATAATAAAATTTAAAATAAAAGATCATGTGGAAAACTCTATTAATATTTTAAGATTATATTTTTATTACAGATCTTGCTGTCATTACTTCTTCTAAATTAACAAACAAGAAAACAGATATCATTTTCCACGTTGCTTTCACCTGGCAAAACCTTTGTGATAAGGGTCTGGTGTAACGGGAAAGGTCTGACCCCGAATGTAGTCCAGCAGTGGTCATTATTATTCCGGTGGGCTACGGGTCTGCCTTGTAGAGCGCTATTGTTTCATGTCGATACACAAATCGTTTCTGGCTATTCTCCTTTGTATTTTATCAATCTCGCACGTCTGTTTCTCATATTATTTGAGATTCGTGCGGATTGATCAATTATTATTGTATTTTGTCGTATATATTGTAATATCTAATAAATATATTGACTTTAGGACATTTCATATCATCAGGTTTCTGGGGAAGAAAATGGTCTGAGTGGAGTTTAAAGAAATAATACCTTAAATAATGACAAGACATTTATTAGGAACAGACGTTTCGACACACATCGAAGGTCTTTCTCAGGGCTGGATAAACAAGTTACAAAAATGGGCGGCGTCCTATGGTCTAGTAGTTAGCATGACAACTTACAAGGCCCAAGATCGCTTGTTCGCAACTCGGAAGGGGGCCCTTAGATTTTTAAAAGGAAGTAAATAATGCTTGGTTATGCCGCCCTTCGGAAGGTACGTTAAACGGCATTCCCGAAAATGTGCGATGTCAAGTACTCATTAAGAATCCCTATCCTAATTAAACCTGGACAGGCAAAATTAATCTTGTCGGTTACCGACAAAACTTTAATTTATGATGAAATGTCTCATACAAGAATAGGTATATTCTATTAATAATGTATGATTGTATACATAAAGTATACAATGAAATTACACGGTCCTAGGTTTGCAACATTTAATCAGAGAAAATGTTTCTGCTAACACAAATCTCGTTCTCTTAGAACAATTGACGAGGGAAATGTTTCTTCAGAAGCTGGTGGAACCAACAGAGCAAGACACTGGGACCGTTAGAATTCTATCCAGTTTTATGTTACTTTCATTTCTTAAAAAACTTAATATCTTGACTGTGAGTTAGTTCATTGCCGTGTTAATGTTCAAAACGTTGATGTGTAAAAAAATATTTAAAAAATGAGGATTGTTGCCGTTAACATCTGAAGAAACCAAGTAAACTTTTTTTTTCAACGGTATTCAGTTTTACTTAAATATATTTATTAATTTGTAATTGAAAAATCATTTTTTCCAATATGATGTCCATTTCGCTCCTTCAAAAGAACAATGTCATAACTCAAAAAATCTATTTTTTCTATAAAGGTACGTGAAAGTTCCATGTCTTGTCAAATTTAAACCGGATGATTTAAACAAATAAAAATATGGGTAACGGTAAAGCAAAGCGTTCCTATTTTAATGATTAAATTCGTTTATTAACCATTACAAAATTGTCAATAGTTGGAAACTCATTTTATTCTAACTTATGTCTATTTCCGTAAAACTTTTAGTTCAAACATGATTCAACTCAAAATATTACTATTAAAAAAAAGTTGGAAATGTCAGCTATGTCGTTCTTGAATTAAAAAGCTTCAACCAATACAATTGCTACGGAAGGCTTAACTAAAAAATGCCAATTTTCGAGTTATATTTTTGAAAGAGCGATATTTTTGGAAAACATGTCCAACTTAATTTTCATGTTCGCTGTAAAATGAAGTTGAAAGTAAAGTGAAACAACGAATCAATATTGTTTATCAATAACATGATAATAAATATAAAATAGAGATTACAACCTTTAATTCTCTTCTGCAACACTATTAGTTATTGTTGTTATAAATTTACTTTTACCTGATAATATTTTACCGAAAATCATTCGGTCGTTCTGAAAATTAATTGGATTGCGTATCGTTTAGCCCCCTCACCAAGTTATCCGGAAAATGGTTTTTCCTAGGGTGAGGTTATCCGCATCAGCGAGGACGTACCGTAACAAATAACTCTCAGGAAGACATCCTTCACTTCCGTGTACTATTCAAGACGTGCAATCACTTCCGCCCGTTCCAGCCTTGTAAAAATAATTATAAAAAAACATGTTATGAAATTTTTTTTTGAAAAATATCGAAAGTTTCAGACATGGTTGCGGCCAGTTTCTCCTCGATTTTACTCAAAACTGTAGGTTTTCACTTTCTTTTCATAGTAACTTGTTTCATAGACTCCCGTTCACATTACCTTAAGTTTGCCTTAAGGCATTGTCTAGAAAAAGAGTCTAAAAGCAACTAATTATTACTACCAATTAAATTGCCATCTTAATCCCTCCACATTAATAATATAGTAAAATTAAAATTTTAGTGAAATCAGGATTTGAACAATAAATAAATTAATATTACGTATTAATTACTCAATTTATT
Organism: Arma custos; assembly: GCA_037127475.1. Classification (NCBI taxonomy): domain Eukaryota; kingdom Metazoa; phylum Arthropoda; class Insecta; order Hemiptera; family Pentatomidae; genus Arma; species Arma custos. Next base: position 69,203,918 of record CM073764.1, on the reverse strand, counting down.
AATACAAAAAATAAATAAAAAGAATTCTAGATTTATTATATTTCTATATTGGGTTTATCTTATGTTTGCCTTCTTAGTCAGTGGATTATACATATCAGTCTTATCAGATGAGTTGACGGTCATGTTATCGCTATCAAATATTTCAGTATTTTTCTCAGATATCAACTGTACCAAACAAGAAAAAAATATCGTTTCTTTGTCAATATTGACTGGTTCTACTAATATTATAAATGCTAAAGTTTGTGAGGATGTATGTTCGTAACTCTTTTACGCAAAACCTGCTTAATAGATTTAGATGAAATTTTACATTAATATAGGTTATACATCAGATAACACATAGGCTACAATTTATAATGATTTTGTGTAATTTGGTCATTTAACGATAAATATCAAGTAAGTCGGATAAAATTCTGCCCTCTGAGTAGCTTGCTCACGTGTTTCTTACTCGCAAAATCTTCATACTTTCGCTGAACGAAACAAATTAAGTAACATAGTTTACAGGAGTATATTGCAGTAGGTAATTAGGACCGCCAAAACTAAAAACACATCGAATTACCTACATGTAGCCAACGGCTATACCTCGTTGATCCCGTCCGATCACCGAAGTTAAGCAACGTGGGGCGTGGTTAGGACTTGAATGGGTGACCGCCTGGGAAAAACCTTATCACATAACCAATTAAATACATATCTGGCTGTATGGATGGAATTATCCAATGCCAATAAAAAAAAAACCTACATATACATTATTTTAATCCTCAGTTTTAATTTCTCGCTGCTGCCGTACGACAAGTGAAACAGTTATACGTGGGTGAATCAAATATAAACGAGACTTATTTTTTAATTTTTTTATTTTTACTTTGAACACAAAGAAAAGTACACCTCATTTTTCTACATAGTCTCCTGATTTGGAAATATATTTTTCCCAGCGCATAGGTAATTTTCCAATCCCGTCCTCATAGAATGAAGTAGGTTGTGTCTTCAGCCAATTGAGCACGTAGGCTTCAACCTCATCGTCACTGACGAATCTCTGACCTCCCAAAGCTTCCTTGAGTGGGCCAAACAGGTGAAAGTCACATGGTGATAAGTCTGGACTGTAGGGAGGGCGTTCTAGCGTCTCCCAGCCCAGTTGCTCCAATTTTTTTCTCGTCAGGGCCGCAGTAAGCGGGCGAGCATTGTCCTGAAGAAGAATCACTTCTCTCATCGGTAGATCCCTTCTTTTGCGGCGATATGCAAGTTTGACTTCATTCAAAATGTCGCAGTAGTATGCGGCATTGATAGTCCTGCGTTCATGCAAAAAATCAAGATGCAGCAAGCTGTAGCCAAATGCAGCGCTGGTCAAAAAACACGGTAGCCAAAACTTTCCCAGCTGACAGCCGTGACTTGGCTTTCACTGGTACAGGTCCCCTTTTAGTCTCCACTCCATACTCGCTTGTTTTGATTCAGAGGTGTAATGGTGCACCCAAGTTTCATCACAGGTGATAATGTGAGTGAGAAATGAGGCTCCCTCAGCCTGAAATCTTGCAAGAAGACCTTCACAGACCTGCAAACGGTTCAGCTTCTGCTCAGCTGTGAGAAGTCGAGGAACCCACCTGGCCACACACCTTACGAAACCCTAGCTCCTCTGTGTGTATGGAAAAAGTGCTTCCATAGCTTATCCCAACCTCACTTGCAATGGCACTGGTGGTTAGACGTCTGTCACCTTCAATAAGCTGTCGAACACGGCTGATTTTGTCTGCTGTGATGCTGGAGCGGGGTCTGCGGTCATGGCTTTCATTCTGAACACGATCACGACCCTCCACAAACTGTTTATGCCATGCAAACACTCTGGCACGAGAAAGTGTCTCTTCCCCAAACTGTACAGTCAACCTTCTCAAGATCCGGTTTTACACCTTCAGCAGCAAGAAATTTGATGATAATACGTTGCGCAATCGAGGGGGATACATCCTGCTCAGGCATCGTCACGACGGTAACTGGTGAGTTCGAGCGCATCCGCCCGCCTGCTTCCCCCACTCCTGGCATCCCTACCCAACACCCCTAAACGCGGGAACGTTCCCTCACGAGACAAAAAGCCTCGTTTATATTTGATTCACCCACGTACTAAGTAATCATTTTCAATAAATTCAATATCATATCATGGATAATCTCAAGCCTGGTGAAGGACTAGGCTAATTGTTATCAACACACCACACAGGCGAAGTTTATATAAAACTGTAACCTGATTGACTAACACACCTAGCGGTCAACGCACAGCAGAAACCACTGAACTTAGCATCTTGAAATTTGTAGATAGGTTCTTTTTATAGCTTAACTAAGCTAAGCATTTGGATAATTCCACCCCGAAGGGTTTCCCCCTTAATGTAATAGGGATTCAAAGATTGTATGGAATCCGTCAGTTATGAAGTTAGACATCTGCAATTTTGGATGTACGAGTAACTTATAATTAAAAAAAATTAAATTAGTTATTTAAAATGATATGTCACGAAACTTTATGTGGCAGACATAATTCCACGCGAGCGAAGCCTAGGGCAAAAACTATTAATAAATAAATTAATGTTTTCGTTGAATATAATGAGACTTAAAATAATCAAAAATAGTTTGTTGTATGGCTGCATGCATTTTCCATTATATTTCTCCAGAATTTTTTTCTCACTTAATTTAAGTAAAATTATTCCCTATATTTTATCTTATTTATCAACATATTCCTTTATTAAATAAATGTTGCTAAATACCTTTATTTAAAATAAACAAAAATAAAACAAATAAACATGAAAACAGAAGAGAAGAAAATGGCTTGGGTGGAGGTGAAAAAAAAGTTCCTAAAAATTCAAAAATATTTCGTATAAAGCGACGTTACAGGTCTCATTCAGCGCTGAATAAATAAGGTGTAAATATATATTGTATATATAAATATATATAAAATATATATTATATTTTATATATATATATATTATATATTTTATATATATATATATATATATATATATATATATATATAAAATATATATTAATATATATATATATATATATATATATATATATATATATATATATATGTAAATCTAAAAAAGATGGAATAAACAAGATACAAAAAATAATGTATTTAAAATATAAAATTAAAAAATATATAAATGAAACATAAAAGATAAATTAATTTTTAACTAAGCAATGGAATGAAAGTTTATAACAATAGGAAGGTAAAATAATTAAAATAATCTAATAATTAGTATTTGGAATTAAACTAATAAAACCACATATAATATACCTTAGTGGTCACAAGTATGAAGTATGAAGTAATTGGTGTTTATGTTTAATCTATATTGCATGTTTGAGTATAGTGGATTTTTTATGTTAGTTGAATTTATAATTATATTAATCGATGGTCTTGGGTCACGGAATATGATGGATTAGTGATGATAGTGTCCTGCAGTCAGTAGTTGAACGTATGACGTATTTTTATTTTTTATGTTTTCGTTTTATCGCTTTTATTGAACGTTTGACCTGCAGTTTTTTCTTCATATCCTTTTTTTTTAAAAAAAGAAAAGGTCAAATACGTTTAAACATAGTTCCATTACCCGTGTCATAGTGGAAATATCCTTGATTTCAAGTTATATGTCATTTCCTGGGTTTTATTGACGCTTTGGTCTTGATCTGTTGAAATAAATGATTGCTGAATTATTCGAAAAGAACTCTAAATAACATATTTAGATTCTTTTAATCTGACATAGAATAATTGATAATAAAAACCTCAAGTGAACTCCTTATAATGTACCTTTTTAGTTTTACTACCTGATTAAGAAGAGATACGAACTATCCTTTTCATGTTACGTGAGGTATTGAAGCTAACCAGAAGCAAGGTACCTTAACAAAGACTATTTAGCAATAGTCAGGTCCCAAGGCCTACCTGCGCTTGGAGGACGCCATTTTATCTTGTCCTCCTACTCTCTTTTGTTGTGGCCTCTTTTGTTTTTATAGCAGGAAATAAATTTGTTAATGCAAGCTTTTGTGAATTGCAATGAACAATATAATGAGGAAGGCTAAACGTTTCGGGTTTTCCGTTCAACGATTCCTCCAATAATTAATCTTACTAATACTATAAATGTGAAAGTTTGTCTCTCTTTCACGCAAAAACTACTGAACGGATTTGGATGAAACTTTAGAGTAATATAGGTTATACATCAGAATAACACAAAGGCTATAGCAAGCGCGGATTTATGGGGGGTGCACGGGGGCACGTGTCCCCCCCGACAGATTTATAGGTACTGTGGAGACTCCAATATAGTACATAATTAAAGGCAAATCAGGGACTTGGCATCTTGAAATTTGCAGATAGATTCTTTGTATAATTTAACAAAGAAATTTTATAATTCCATCCCCAGGAGTTTTCCCCTTAATATAATAAAGGTTCAAAGATTGTATGAAATCCATCAGTTTTGATCAGTTTGAAGTTAGGCATCTGAAATTTTCGATGTACGAGTAACTTACAGTTAAAAAAAATTAAATTATTTATGTAAAATGATCTGCCACGAAACTTTATGTGGCAGACATAATTCCACGCGAGCAAAGCCGTGGGCAAAAGCTAGTATTGTATATTTTAGAAATATGCTTTTATAAACAATATTATATATATATATATACATATACATATATATATATATATATATATATATATATATATATATATATATATATATATATATATATAATAGCCCCGTTTAGTGGCTTTTAGTTGGGTAAAAAACTTCTAGGTTCGCGTCATCAACATGAGCGACATGCTCGTGAGGTATTGCACAGCAGTGACATATTTGTGCGGGGAGGTGATTTGTCCGAGAACAAGCTCAACCACCAGATGTCTCCCCTAAAGGTACCTATTTTGTAGAGGCTGTCTGAGCTACCAGACACCACAGGGTCCAACCACCCTGTTAACAGATTAAATTATTTACCTTCCACGGTCGGATTTGAACCCGGAACCTTGAGCATAGCAACTCAGCGCTTTACGCACTGAGCTACTCCGCCCCCTACGGTCACCTCAGACCATGTCAAAGCCAAAAGGTCATTGTGAGGAGTGTGGTATTCATCACGCTACTATCTCCCTCCCCTCTGAGCTTTCTGTAATCCTTACATCACGATCTTTTCTCAAAGGAAATGGAAAATAATGTAATGCTTTCCCACAGGTTTATTCCTTTCTCTGGGATCTGTAGCCTCATTGTCCGAGGATACGGTCGTTTATTCCGACGACGCATCGCAATGGGCACAGTGGTGATTTGTTACGCTGGAAAAATTGTTGGGTTTTACTCTACTGTTAAGAAACGTATTTGCATGAGTTATGGCTACACGAAAGCGTTCATAAATTATGTTGTACTGCATTGTTCCCGATGAGTAATATTTAAGAAATTACAGCCTGAAGAAGAATAAGATTTTTTAACAGTTCTGTCTTTTATCTTGACGTTTATTTGTTTCTTCCTGTTTATTATTTATTTTATAATTATTAATAGAGTTGTTTGTCTGTTTCTAATTAATCTCCTGTGTTTTAGAGTGAAAAACATCCTTATTATTAATCATTCTAAAGTGTTGATTTACTTAACTTAGTAGTATCAAGAAAAATAGATCTAGATGTAGAAATAATTAGAAAAACTTGGTGTTGAAAAAAGTATAATTTTCTGGCTGTGTGCCACATCTAAACCTTAACATCGTTCTAATAATCTAATTATGAAGTAGACAGCTCTTAGCTATCTAATTCAATTATGTCTCTATATTTCAACTCTATCTAATTAATTTCAATTTTATGTACATTTTTTTACTTAAATATTCCTGACCGCTAGACCGTAGGAAAAGAATATCGGTGTTGGGTATCTTGGATTTTTTGATAAGTTATTAGTGTTAGTTTAAGAAGTATCTGGGTTGTTTATTCTACGTCCTAAATACTAGTGGTATTCCTAAATTTTGCCTTGACCGTGTACTATTAGGCTAGGGATATTTAACGAGTACCTGACATCGCACAGGCCATTTTATGTCCCTTTCGAACAACGGCATAATCAAGGATTATTTACTCGTCATTAGAAATCATTAAGGCCAATGGATCGAACTCTCGATTTTGGGCTTAATAGGTTGTTATACTAACCACTACACCACAGGTGGTACTAATTTGTTGGTTAGGAATCACTAAGAATTTAAATACATACAATGGTTAGTGATTTTTGAATAATAGGATCTGCTCTAAGTAAACGATTGAGAAAACCCGTGAATAGTGAAGCTCCCTCATTAAGGCTGTAATATCATTGCAATATAAATTTGGGGATATTGAAATAAAAGAAATTGGGGAAAAGTTTATGGTAATCACAGTGTACTTAATCAAATTTATTAGGTGACTTGATTGAAAGTTATTGGTCTGTTTATTTTCTCTCCAATGCAAGTATTGCCTCTCAGAACCTCATCGGATAGCTGTTTTTCTATACTGGATAATTTTTATTATTATTAATTAATTTTATGGAATGCTTAAAATTTCTTTTAGCTGCAAACTTTTCTAGTATACATATATCACAACATCTGTATTTGGGATTATCTTTTATAAACTTTTACCCATTTCATCGTTTCGGATGTGGGTCGAGTATACCTGATGGGTTATTTTTCATTTCTATTGTTGATCTGATTACAAAAGCGCTACCTATTTTAAACGCGTGGATTCTGAAAACTAGATCTGGTTTGTTGGTCCGAATAGTCTGTCAATAAATAGACCAAGGTTCTACGCTAGAATTCTGTTATCTTTTCTCTTTTATTAACTTTTATTTGTTTATCCTTAATTATTTCATAGTAGTTCCTTATGCCTGTTTGGAAACGATGTGCTATTTTGGAGTTTGGCCTGTGGACAAAAGTATGGCCTACTTATATAGAACATACATACAAGATTTTTGAAGTTGGAGTTGGAGATTGGATTTGAATGAATACAATTTTTTTAAATTATTGTTGCAATAAAGAAAAAGTGATAATCTTCATCTCTTAATCGTTATGAATACCGGTAAGGAGTATGTGATATATGAGAATCATTATTTTCAAGGTAGCCATGAAGTGATAGTAATATCTCTGACCTTAAGCTGTTCAGTTTGTTAAAAATATTCTTAGTAATAAACATTATTTCTTTCATTTCTAATAAAACCCACAAAATTTTATTGTATATCGCCTTCATTCGTTTTAGAATGTAAAAATCGATTTCGATTTCATCAAACTATTATTTTATAACCATTTAACCATCATTAAATAAAAAAAGTTTTAAAAATTATTGTTGAGGTTCGTTGATAATTTGGAAAAAATCAATAAACTCTTTCAAGAGATGGTTATGATTTAGTTGCCGATTTTTTTTTAAACGTGAGCGCTATTAATAAACTTCAAAAGAAACATTAATTGTTTTTTCTCAAAATAATAATTTCCTTTATGATTAATAATATTTTATCATTTATACACTTATTAATCTTACACCTGTGTTGTGTATCTTTGTGAAAAGTGGCTAATTTTGATGGAAGAACGTCTGACGTTGTGTGTTTTGTCCAATTAGAAACGAGCCAATGAGAGAATTCAGGTTAAATAACACAAAATTATGGAGCCTGTTTGAATCTCGTGTTATCGCGAAAATTGAGAAGGGCGTGTAAAATTATTGGACTTTGTAACAATCGATTCCATAAAAAATCGATAGCCGGTTGGTAAACGTCCGAGGAATAAGGTCCAGAGGTTCCCTAAGCATATTATTATTGTTATTAATTTTTCAGTGTAAGTCAGAAATTATTTATTCTGTTCTTCGAAACATGATTCAGTTTTTGGCAACGTCTCGAGTTCCCGATGCCCTATCGCCAAGAAATGTCAGGAAAGATCGATGCGAAACATTTTTATTTTAAATGTTTTTGTAATCGTAGTATTTAAAAAACTCATTTTGTTACTATAGCATATCGATTTTTCTATTCCAGTTCTTAAATTCTATCCTGTCTCGATTAGCATATCTGAGTCCTATTACATTTAATATATGTGCCAAGGCCTCCTATATCTCGATTCAATAATCACATCCTTGATCGACGTACCCATCAGTCCTGTATGTCTTCTAACACTGGTGGATGTGACATTGTTACGAAATGCATTCGGCCGCAGTTAGACTGATTGAAGGACGGAACGACTGTACAATCAGGGTGGAATCGATAATCAACATTGATGTCTCTTCAATCCACAGAGGCAAATGAGCTATAAAGAAATAAGTAGTGTAAACATACAAAACTCATGTACATTATCAGAGTTTACAAAAAATTATTGTAGTTTTCACATTGTAATTTAGAAATGCTTGCATATGTACGAAACTCGGATTATTTTTATCTCTATCGCCGCTATCAGAGACTATATTAGTGCCTGGTTAAATCACACAGGAGATATGCCGTATCTTATCTCTTTTGCATTGGGCTATATTTTTTAAAATTTTCACGGTATTTTAGACTTTAATTGCGGGTTTAAAATAAGTTAAAAAATTTATGAAAGCCATATCATGATTTTTTTTATAATTCAAAAATGTTTTTATTGCCCAACTATTATGATTGTCTATGTTTCATTTCAATTTTTTTTTTTTAAATATTTGGACAAAATAATGCCTTGTTAATGAATGTGCTTCCACATACCTCAATGAAATTAAAATTTTTAATACTTTTTCTTTTTTACTTATTTGTATAATTTAATTATCTCAAAATATGCAGTTAATTAAAAATCATTTTGGAATTTCAAAACTTTTTTTTTTTAATAATCTTTAATATAGTAGGAACGGATTAGCTCATTTTGTAGAGAACTATTTAGTAGAGTTTCTATGCTTATGGTGCAGGGTTCCAATCCTGTTGTGGCAAAAAAATTATTTATTTTGTTAACTATCGCGTTTGGACCCTGTGAGATCCGCAGACAATCCTGGGACTCACCCAGTCTCTTTAGGGCTGCCACCTTTGATCGGGGAAAACCCTGGTGGTTGAGCGTGATCTCGAACGAATTACCTCCTGCACAGCCTTTGTCCAAGAAGCAGTACAGTCTCCACCCTTCACTGTGCCCAAGACGCTTCATGGTTTTATTTTTACATTACGTAGGATAAATAAGATTGATAAGAGATAAATAAAGTTGTTTAAAGTATTTCTTCTGAATTCACCTAGATAATTATTTAGAGCGTTCCCGATAGGTTTAGTTCAAGCGAAGTATTCAAGACTTGATTCTCTGATACATTAAAAATAAGCATTTCAGGGAGATTTTCCTGCAGATGTATTTTTACGTTTATTTTGTTATGTTCTATTTAGGTTAGAGTAAATCAATCAGTATAAATAGATTGATTAAAACAACTTTAAACTTACGGTTTTCCGTTTTCGTATTATTTTTAACCAAAACTAAGGAAAACAGACAATTACTGCGTAGTCTTAGTAACGTTTGTAATACAACTAGATAATTTAGAGAATAATTTTCTTATCCAATGATATCATATCGATCGTTTATAATGGTCAGTTGTATAAAAAATTTACTTTAGTCGCAACAAAATTTTCAAATATTTTTCCAGCGATTTTCACTAACTAATTTTAGTATTTTCAGTGATGAAGAAATCATTGAGTCGGAAAAAGTCCATTCATTTTTTTAATTTCAATATTACATATATACAAGCTCCTTAAGGTGCCTGGAAACAGTCATGGCACTTGCTCCAAATTGTTAAACTAATTCACGAGTGGTTTGGGAATGGCCCGCTCCGCCCAGCTCTTTCAAATTTTCGTTTTCCAACTTAGTCTTCGGCCTACCACGTTCTTTGTTGGTAAGGTCAAAATCCCCTGATCGATATTTTTCAAACCAACGGAAGATTGTTCTTTCGCTCACTGTATCTTCACCGTAAACAATATTAATGTTTCGGAACGTCTCCGTGGTGCTATGGCCAAGTTTAAATTCGTAGAGAAAAATTATATGAATTTTCGCGGAAGGCATAATTTTATTCCTATTTATTGTTTTGTTGCTTCGCTTTCAAAAGGAAAAGTAAGACTGATTATGAAAAAGGGTTAAATGGTCTTTCAAACGGTATACATAACTTAATTGTTTATGTACAATTAATCTAATCCCTAATGAAAATAAAACTGTAAATACACGAAACAAACGTAACTGACATTTCATCCGTTATGACGCAATATAAAATGTATGAGGCGCTCAGAATTATAAATAAATAGCTCTGAATTTCAAATTCAAAATTCCATTTTTCTATTTTTTTTCTTTCTTTTCTTTTAGTCGAGCTTTTTTCACTTCTGTAAAACAGGACACTTTGTCACCTTATCTCTTATGGTTTTCTTGCTCTGAATCTGAAGTTTCGGCAGCATAAAATTGATTCACTAAACTAAGCGAAAAATCTGAAAAAATAATGTTTCGAGGGTATCCGCTTTAGGTCTTTCATGCCTCATGTATTTATTACTACATTGTAATGTATAAATTACTAGTATAGTTTATTCCAATTGACCTCATAACAATTATTCTACTTCTGTTATCCTTAGATAGAAAACTGTTGGGAAGCACGCGTCGGCTACACCGAGACCTTAGCAATGCTTGAGGTTACTTTCCATCCTAAGGAAGATGGCCCTCCGGATTGGTTTCTAGATCGGGCGACCCAGATTGTCCTTATTTCTCATTCAGGAGAGGGATTTTGTTTGGATAGCGGTTCTCTTCCCTTTCACTCCTCTATAAGAAAATACTTTCTCATCACCGATTTGTTTTCTTTTAGGAAGTTTCGTTTTTTTAATCTGAAACATGGCCTAGTTAGAGTCGCATTTTGTTTGTAATATCCTTGGATGGACAACCTTTGAGACCCGAATATGTTGATATTTCATTTCTCAAAGTTGCTTTTGCGACAGTAAGTAAGGTTCTAGCTTTTATAGGTTTTATAGCATCTTTTTTATATATTTATTAGCTGACTCGGCCACGCGTTGCTGTGGCTATTATAATAGTTATAAAAAATATTTCGTTAAAATTTGAATTTTATAGAAATAATGAATGAATGAAAAAATGAATTAAATTGAGTTTTGATTTTACATTTCATTCATCTTATATCTAACTATAGTATATAATAAATAAATAATATACTAAATTCTGAACTGATAAAATATAAACATTAGTTTAATGAATGAGGTATGTAATGGTTGATTTTTATTTATGGCTAGTAATATTATTTTAAATTATAAATATTTATTTCAATTTAATTAGGCGCTAATCTATGTACAATATTTTTTTTTTAATCTGTCCTTTGCTAATACAAATAAATTAGATGGTGGTGGCAATGTATAATTGCCCATGGGAGAAACATGGATTTTCTGAGTCCAAACCGCAAATGGACATTGTCTGGCCTGGAGACTTGTTAATGGTCATAGCAAAAGCCAAGCGTGCTTCAATGGGTTCTAGTATCATTGGAACACGTGGTTACAGGACGATTTCTCCTTTAAAGATTCCAGTCAACATGCTTGCTTCGCTTCAATAACATTTCCGGTAATATTTTTGATGACCAAATGTGTACCATTTTATAATTTAGGTGGATTCAAATTATTCAGAAGAATAATAGGTGAACCAAATTTCAACCGAAGATAGTGTAGTGGCATTTGGTATATCTAGGGAATTTCAGTTGGATAATTTACGGCTTGGTTTTCATCAACAATAATATCGATTGATTTAAAGGACAATAGATCACCAGATAACAACTGTTGTATTTGAAAGTTAATTTCGTCTACATCAGCATTTTTCGATGCCAAGATAACACGATTACTGAGCCAATTATAGTCCATGTAATTATTTAGTACATCCGGGAAGACACTCCTTTAATTCATTTTTTGTCTGCACAACAGTGCTGAAATCTTCTGGACTGTGTATTTGGATGCAGTTCTATTTCACCGATTCCAAAATAGTATTGAAAATATTTGTGGAGATGGATCATTTTGTAATTGTACTCGCATGTTTATGGTCAATAAAAGTGTTACGACATTTCGCCATGAAAACAATTATTTTGAACATGCGTTAATCTCATCGGCAAAATAGAGCGAGGAATCACTGGCAATGTTTGTCGGAAATCACCAGGTAGTAATAGAACAGCATCACCGAATAGCTTGTCGTAGTTGTTCAAATCTTTCATAGTTCTATTTAAATTAATTAATTAAGATAAAAATATCGCGGTCGTTAATCGATACAAAATGTAGCCTATATTTTAAGCTGGATAATATTACATATCTGTGCGAAATTTCATTAAAATCGGTCCAGTAGTTTCGGAGATTAGACCGTACAAACATCGTGACAGGAAATTTTTATATATATATATATATATATATATATATATATATATATATATATATATATATATATATATACATATATATATACATATATATATATATATATATATATCAATCATACATTTACATATATATTATTATATAGTTGACTGGAAGGGTGGAGATAGGTGGGGGTGCAGTCTTAAATAAACACCAAATCAGTGAAGACTTATTTTTCATTTGTGCAGACGTTTGACGGCTGACAGTTAAAAAGTTACGCAGTTCACCCAGTCGCCTCTCCTATTAACCCTGACGATGACCAACAAAGTAGGTCGAAACGTCACCACAAATAAAAAATAAGTCTTCGCTTATTTGGAGTTTATTTATGACTGCACCCCCCAATTATTTCCATCCTCCATTTACATACATAGATCAGTGTGTAGGGTGATTAGTTGCAATATTAAGATTTCCAGGCTCAAATGCGGCAGATGAATTATTTAATCCGTTAACAACCAGGCATTGACCCTGTGGTCCTAACATCACTACAGACCTTCCTGAGGATCACTCGTTCTCTAAATGCTACACTTCTGAGTGAAAAACCTGGCAGATAAACGTGATCTGGGGCGAATCACGCTTAAATATATAAAAATATCTTCAGCAAACCATGACAATCAAACCTAACAGTTTGTATTTTTAAAAACTGTTTATACGATCATAACTATAAAATTAGTTTTTATAACATGATGATTTTACTCTACGCTAAAATTATAATTTATAAACTAACAAATATTTATGTACTCAATCCGTGACTAATGTCTACATTTTTTTTATCTGTAAAGGCTTACGAGGTCAATACCCTCTCGTTTACTTTGAGCAATGACTAAGGGTTGAATAGGCAGTAAAAAAAAATGGAATCCTCTATGAATATTTCGGAGCAGGCGTTGTTAAAGGGTAGGATTAAAATAATTTTGAGCTTAGGCACATTGTTAGAAAAGAAAAAAATGGTTTATTAACTTTTATAAAGAAACTATATAAAATTTATGATTATCGTGAGGGATGCATTTATGATTATCCCGTTCTCACTTTAGTCAGATCTTTTGTACCCCTCGGTCTAGATGTCCCCTAAAAATTATTTGGTTCTTATGATACACACTATTTAATTATGGTTAAATCTTATAATAGGAGCGGAGTGGCTCAGTGGTGGAGCACTGAGTTGCCATGTCGAAAATCCTTGTTCAAATCCCGCTGCTGGAAAGACTTTTATTTAGTTTAATAGCAGCCGGAGATGGATCATAAGGATATAGGACGCTCATGGGGATCACCCAGCCTCTATAAAGTGGAGAAAATATGACGGTTAAGCGTGATCTTGGACAAATCACCTCCCTGCTAATCGTTGTCTATGAAACAGTACAGTCTTTACCGTGTACTGAACCTCGGAACCGTTCATGGGTTGTAGTGGTACAGGTTTTTTCTTAAATCTTGTAGTATCTTCAAGTTTGATTATTGCCTGTTATAAGTACTGTTTCTTTCGAAAATCATCTACTAAGTGCACGGCAGGTGGAATCTTTATTGTTTTTTAAAACATTTTAAATCGTAGCTGATAAATAGCGAATTCTAGTTCGAATTTTTTTTTCTTAATTTTTATTAAAATCGTATCCCTGTAAAACATGCTACCTGTCCTTCAGTAATTTTAAAATTTAACATAATAACTGCTGTTACTAATAGGACGATGCCACAGTGGATGTTCTTAATTTTACCTATGTAGTTATAATTCTGTTAGGGATCTTTAATGTCATAGTACTAGCTCAGGACACTCATTTTACGTCCGTTCCGAAAGACGGCATAACCAAGGGTATTTTTTAAAAAATCCTAAGGGCACCTGCCGGTCTGTGAATCTGCGACCTTCTGCATCGAAGTCTATACTATTGTTTAATTTTCTCTTAAAAATTTATTCATTTTTTAGAGATAATTAACTGATTATAATATGGATTGTTAACCAAGGTGGAGTATATAAAACATATTTTCGTTGTTTTTAACTTACCGTGTGACGTTCATTGTCTCGTAAAACGTTGGGAACTGTTTACAATGATAATTTATTTCTTGAACCCGCAGTCTCCGGTCACCTAAGATCCCGTTATTCCAGTTTCTACCTCCTGTTTCCTGTTGTCAGAATATTTTTAAGTACAAAAAAGGATATAGAGAATGGAATATGTCGAACAAGCTCCAGACCAATGTGGGCTGGGTGTGAGAGTCATTCCTAGCACAACTACTTCTTAAAATGAGAATTTATATGTATTTGATTATTATATAATTTAAAAAACCTAAATGAATATTGGTTTTGAATATTAAATCCTAAAAACCTATAAACTACAGGCTATGATGGATCTTGTGTACAGTGCATGGTAGAGATTGTACTCTTTCTAGGACAATGGCAGTACGAAGAAGTGATTTGTCCGAGATCACGCTAACCACCAGGATTTCCCTAATTAAGAGTTCCTACTTTATAGAGGCTAGGAGAGCACCAGAAGGTTCTACCGATCTCACAGCCGAACATGAACCCGGGAACTTAGGCACAGCATTTCATCGCGCGGTTTACTGAGGGACAGCTCATATTACTTCCAAAGGTTTTAAAATTGTAAAAAACTGTTTAAATTCATGTAATCCATTTACTGTATCGGTAAATAACAATAAACTCTTATCTATAGTCGTTAAGTTATAAAATAAAAGACCGTTAACATAATTTTGTTTGCTGTGATAATAAATATAATTTTTAAAAATAGCTGAATGATTTACAGTACGTTTATAAGGCTGCTGAATTTGCTTTAACTTTTTATAGTTTGAAATATTTAAAAATATAATTTTTTATTTTATTTTTTTGTATTTTGAAAACGTACGGATAAAATTTGAAAGGGAATAGGTGCTATTTTTTTTCTTTTTTCTTATTGACCACTTCGGTTCACGTTACAACTTTATTTTCCTTTCTACTGCTGGAGTTTGCTCTTTCTCCAATGTTCTCTTATGCGTTCACTTGGACGTTTCTTTTGATCCTCTGTCTAGCTTCTTCACCTTCTCAAGTCCCTCTTCAACCTTAAACCGTTCCAGTTTTTTCATCCTGCTTCCAAATTCACTTCCATTTTGCATTCGAGGCTCTGTAATGTTCACCTTTTCCAAATTTTTCTTTGCTACTTTAGTCCACGTTGTATATTTTTATATATTTCTCTTTTCTATTTTAGACGATCGTACTGTGGCTCATTAGGGATGTATATGAGTATTGGGAACCATTATAGAAGCCTAATGAACGTGCTATTTCCTCCAATGCATGTAAAAAAATAACCACTCCAACCATAGGCGTAACGAGGGGGGGGTTATTGGGGATGTAACCCCCCCATTAGTTAGAAGAAATGTTTAAAAAAATTGTAATTAACAATTTAAAATAAAGAAAAATTTGAAGGATTTTACTTTTTCAAAGTTATTATTGTGGGATTACTTATATTACGAGGCATCTTTTTTGAAGGGAGTAATACGTAGAAGTGGTTGACTGGTGGGGGTTAACCCCCCATGAGTCAAGTCTAGTTACGTTAATGACTACAACCTTTGAAGCGTCTTCGAGTTCAGTGCTTGGTAGAGACTGTTCTGTTTCTAATACTCAGCAACAGCGCTCCACCTGCTAATACATGTTGTCTTAGTTATATATATATATATATATATATATATATATATATATATATATATATATATATATATATATATATATATATGTATATGTATATGTATATAGGTCTTAAATTGTTAATAAGTATGGATGTTTTAAATTTTAAAGTTTTCTCTTATATCATTCTTATTTGACTGTTCTTTTCGCTTTTCTCTTTGTACACCTTATGTAGATGGCACAATTGCTGTAATCGACCTGGAGAAATAACGAGGATATGCTAATGCAGAAGAGTGGCAGATGGTTCAACAACCTCGCAACTGCAAACTCAATTGAGGAAGCCTCTATCTACCCTCAGGATCCACGAACTATTGTTGCCCGTTTCATTATATTTTTCCGTTCTTGCATCGGTACACTGTCCCCTTCGGTTGGGTTCACCTGCACTCGGTGCAATCTGAGGCAGAGGTGTGCATCATTTTCCATTGTTTTCATTTTTCCCCCCACTCATTTCCAAATCGAATAGAAGAAGTTTTTCAACATGCGGTATAATTGGTAAAACGTTGATTCCCAGCTGGTTGGTTAACTCGTTGTTTCTCCATAGTCATTAGTTTTGTGGGAATGGTTCCCTTGTTAACTCGTGGTCATTGATTGTTGTTCTTGATCGCGTCTTATGTTTGGAAACGTTTATTCAATTTAATGTATCCCAAACCTCCTATCACCATTACTGTTTGGAAAAAAAAAAACAACGACAACTGCAGGACAATGCACTTCTTCCTTGAAAGCTCCAAGAAGGTATTGATCATTGATTTTCTTTTAAAAATTAGGTTATTGCTGAATCACTCAAAAAAACATTCAATACATTTACAATTTTTTGTTTGTTTATTATATCTTATGATGAGGCGAAATTTCGGTAAGGAAATTTAATTTGCAAGTATGATTTTAAGACGTAGGTTAACTTAGTTGATTCCCCTTGGTGACGGATTCTAAAAGTAAAACGAAGATTTTTCGAATGTAACTTCGACCATGAAACCTAATCGCGTAAATCAGGGTTTTATTTTTATAGAATATTTTTATTTATTTTTTTTGATATTTCAAAATAATTCAATCACGTTCAAGATCAAAAGCGGATAACTGCTAAATTTAAAAAAAATTACTTAATCACATTTTTCGCGAGCTACATAAAGAAATTTCGTCCAACACAATTCTTTTTCTTCTTATTTCTCATGACTTAAGTGCTGTTCTGAACCTGTAAAGTTTTGGCTTTACTAGCGAAAAATGTGAAAAGTAAATTTGTGAAATTTGGAGTTATCTGCTTTTGATCCTGAAGGCCTCAAATAAGAATTAAATTAAATGTTGCTATTTAAAGCAAAATTTGTCTTGAACTCAATCCAAGGATTCACTTACAGTGTATGTTCACAACGTTTAAAAAAAAAAAAATAGTAAAACTTGGGTGGTATTCCAAGTTGTTGCATTTAGATTAATCGAACCTTGATAAAATTGGGAATATTTTATTATGGGACTACTTTATTTTATTTATCATTGCATTGTAGCTTGATATTGCTTCGAGAGTTATAACCGCAATAATGACGATAATGATTATATACTTCCTACAAATCATACTCTGCTATGTTATTTTATAAAGGACAGAAACTTGTGAGTCATGAACTGGAAGTGAAGGTTTCTATGAATCAGCATGTTGAGGACTTTCCATTGGTTGTTCCACTACTCGTGCATAGTTTCATTTATTTATCATGACTCTATCATAGGTCATATTAGGTACTTGTTCAATCGTTAAGATTATGATTTTGGTACCGGGAGATCTTAATCGCTGAGAGAAAGTGAGAACAGAGTTATTAGAGAACACAAGAGCTATCTTTAGGATTGCACAGGAACTGGTAGCGGTGACAGATCAGAGAGGATGACGGCGGGTATGGTGAGCTACATGACCTGGGTGTCGCACACCGCGGCCCCGCCTCCCTGCTACATCCCGCACCACCATCCGGCGCCGCCTCCGCCGCACAGGATTCTATTATCTCCGGTATTATATTTATATATTTAAATAATGTTAGTAATTATTCCGCAGGTTGCCAGCTTGGAGGAGGTTATAGTCAAACTTAGTCAAGTTACGCCATTTCTACGTCACGATCTTATCTGTATGTGCGGTATTCCAAACCATTTCTTGAAGAAATGATAAGTTAACAAACAATAACCTAGAATAGTTAATCTAGCAGTATCAGCACCAAAGATTGGATTTTCGAGTTTAGTTATAAGTTATAACTTTTCATAACGTTTCCTTTTTTTTGATATTCTCAAAAATAAAAGTAATCGTAAGTTTTAGTATGAAGAAAATTTGATAGTGGTAAATGTGTCTACTTCGGCTGTTTCACCGTCAACAGGCGCACCTATCAATAAACTTTTGGAAGTATAAATGGTGATAAAATCTAAACAGAGTGTGTAAGTCGGATCTTCAGTCAGTAATAGTTAATGTTCATCTGGTAGTATGTGGTTATGTCAAAATTTCTCTAAAATAAGTTTTTTTTTTACTCGAGGAAGTGGAATCGTGTTATTTTCGTATTGAATAAGTGGTTCGGCCAGGCATTGAAAAGGAGTTATTTCTTTTATTTCAACTCTATTTCAAGGCAATAACTACGAGAATGAATCGAATTCACAACCTACGGAACAGATACCAATCTTGCCAATATGTACTTAATATAATACCGGTTCTATTATATTAAAATCTATTATTAGGTATTAAAATCTAGCATCATTTCCTGTACGTATAGCGAAGGTTATGTTAACCTTCTCAACAAACAGGGTATTATTCAAATATTTTCAACTGAATAATACCAGTTGAAAATATTTGATTTACTGGATATGTTATTCATTTTCAAATAAGGCGTCACTTAGTTTTATTGAGGTATATTTTCATTCCAATATTATACTCGTAGATAACAAAATGTATAGGACCAGTATCATGGCGTCACTTGACGGAACTTAAACTATATCACCAAGCTGGAAGCCTGCGGAATAAGTACCATAATTTTATATATGTAATAATAATTATAACTTGTAATAGTGTTCTGAAATAATTCAATAACGAATAATATGACATCACTCAAGTTGTGTTTCACTTCCGTCGACTTTAATACAAGTCGACCTTGGTTCGCAGAAGTTCAAGGAATTCTGGTTTATATCGTTCAGGATATGTGTGGATTCGTTCAAGACTTATAAATTCAGCAGCATCAAAGGAAAAATCTATTGAGGCATCCAAAATGTCACGATTTATATAAATATTTGTATGCCCCTGAATCAGATTTCAAGTATAATTTATGTAATTTAGTATTTTTGTAATAATACTGGAACAAATTAGGAGTTTTTGGGCTCTGGTACCATGCCTTCAATATTCAATGCTCCTTATTTTATTACAAACAAAATTATCTATTAAAACCCTTCAGTATTGTATTTGTTATGAATTTCCTCCAAAATAGACATTACAAGGTCTTTTAAATACTGAATTGATAACCTCATGAATTTCTTAAATGTGTAACGTATCAACTTAATCTATTAACTATAACCTTCTAAAGTATATTAATAGATGTAAAAAAAAATACTTAAATCATTCTTTTAAGCCCTTTTATGATACACTACCAAGATTTTTTAAAAAAGTTTTTACAGTTTTGAACTTTCCAAATTCTACTATTTCTCCAGGTTACTAAACTGATTACGCAGACATTACTTACGTGCTTCCTGTTCGTTGGTAAAACATGTTCTATGTCCTTTAAAAATCTTATCCCTTATACAATTCATATGTTATATAAGTTATTGCAAGCATTATTTTTTTTTATTGTTAACTTTTAATTTCTTGTAAATCTTTATCGAAGATAAATGCTTTTATTTTTATTTAGGTTTCGCACTTGAAAAATTCCAGGTTCACGTAAATTTTTGCAGGGAGTAGCGATAGAGAATATATTTTTGTCGATTAATACAGCATTTACAATTTACGCATTTACGTGATTTTTTATCATAAGCATATAGATAAAAAATTTTAACAATATGAATTAACAATCCCCGAGAAACAAACAACATCCAACATTAAACAAAAAAATTAACATCGCTGGTTTTGGTTTTATTTTCTATTTGAACTGAAGGAGAAATAATATTGTCTCAAGTGTTCTTCCATGATCAAAATTGCTTAAGGCTTCTTTTATCTTTGCTTAATTTATTTCTTTCAGATTAGAGAAAATATATAATGAACACGAAAAAAAGTACATTCTAGAAAAGAAGAGATCTTTTTGTTTCATTAAGTAAATATATTTCATGAAAGATAATTTATAAGTTCATTTGTTCTGTTTACTGAAGGTTCCAACACCACAGTTGTGTAATCGCGGTGCCTTCAATAACTTTGTGGTTCTTGTAAGAAAGTCAAGGAGACTGTTTAAAGTAGTTGATTAGTTTTATAAAAAACAATCGAGGCTGTGGTCTTTGTTTGATGTTGAGTTATTTAGTGTCCTTCCTACTAGGCTCACGTTTCGGCGATTTCACATGTTTCATGTAAGTAGATGTAAGTAGGTCATGTAACGAATTTCATTACTTATTCGCGCAAATATTTTGTTTAAATCGAACTAATCGCTGCCTTACATGTTACATAGTACATCCATATACCGATATGTGTAAAACTACAATAAAAATTGAAAAATCATAACTAATATAATTTATGAAAATTATTATTCCTCTTTGATTATGATATAATACTTACTGTGCATTTTTACTTTGTATGCACTGTTTTGTTTTTTGTGTTATGTTTATTCCCAGCCCACTAATTTGATCTATACTCCTATCTTTATTTGAGACAATATTTCCTTTTCCTACTTTGAGGCTTCGATATTACAACCACAACATACACAGCCTTAACAGTTGATACCTCAGAAACCATTTTTTATATCATAGAGAGAAAATGAAAATTACATATTCATGAAAACCATTGGGCTTAGTCTAGCGGTTATAGGCTTGCAGAACATTATACGGAGATATATTATCGTTTTGTATTTTTTAATATATATTATATTAAAATAAATAAATTCTTTTGATTTAAAATATTTTTTAATTCGTTAGTTTTAAGGTTTCGGTAAAGTAGCCATTTTGTTTCTTAGAGGCTTGTTGTGGAACACCTAACCACTCCTATATTCCTTCTTCGGAAGGGCCATAAAATGGGGGTCCTATGTATGGTATCAGGAACTTCTTAATAATCCTCATTATACCTGGATACGCAAAATTTAGGACTAACGCTGTCCCATCGTCCGATTTGCCATAGTGACTTAAAGTGACGTCAGATGAATAAGCAAACTACTATATTCTCAGTAGTGATTAGACTAGGTTGGGGCAGTATTAGGGTGATATTGCACTTATTATTCTATTTGATAGAAGTAAATACAGTAAGTGAAATTTTATCAAGACTGTTGATTCCTGGATCGGACTGTGAAGGAACTAGAGGGTGCCATGAAGTCTCCAGTCGTCAACCTTGTTTCGAGCGGTTAGTCGTGCTCCTTTTGTCTCCTCTTTCGCTTTTATATCCAACCTTTCAGAAAGAAATAGAATTATTTAAATGTGCCTTTGAAAGGGAGCTAGTT
Organism: Arma custos; assembly: GCA_037127475.1. Taxonomy (NCBI): domain Eukaryota; kingdom Metazoa; phylum Arthropoda; class Insecta; order Hemiptera; family Pentatomidae; genus Arma; species Arma custos. The sequence goes on along the minus strand of CM073764.1, from coordinate 69,182,364 downwards.
TCATCGTTCCATTTTCAGAGTAATAAAATTCCATATTTACTAAACTGATTTTAATAAATCAGTATGTTTAATCTATGAAAAGTTCAATCATTTTTACTCCTTCCTCATTCTCTACAAGATATGGGGATTAAAAGGGTTTTGAAATAAATGTTTAAATAATGGCCAAGCCTTATTTTTGGGGGACGTCCTACTAAACTATTGGGCTGTTATCAGTTTCGAACTAGTCTGATATAACTTTCGAAAACCCTAATAGAAATTTTACTTGAGAGTCCAGAGAAAGTTTTCACTTTGTCTCAAAAAGATGATCTCATTACAATAGCTGTCGATGATCCTCTTGTTTGCATGCAAGAACATGATGAGAAATTCTTTATTATAATAAAAAAGTTTTTCTTCTTCGTTTTCCCCTAAGCGATTTTGTGCAGTTTCTGTATAAAATAAGAAAATATGTAAAGATTCGCTAGTAGTTATGAAATAAATCATTGCAATAATTTAGGCGTAATTAAGAGGTATTAATAAAAAAAGTATTTTTCCAGTTTCTTTATTTAAAAATAATAGTAATTAATCATGCCAATAGGATATTAATAGTTCTAAGTCGAAATTAGGAGTGGTTTAGTTTCTTAATCAACGTTGTTACTATTTTTCCCTCGAAATTCATCATTTTTACTTGTCAAAAGAGTTTTTTCCTTCTTTAAAATTATCTTTTCATGAATTATAACCTTTTTAATGTTAACGTCCCATCTATAATTGAACTGATTGAGCACGATGAAATACTAGACAGTCGTTCCTCGGTCCGTTACTGATCAATCCCAATAAAATATTACATCACTAAAAACATTTTTATATAATAGAAAAATGTTTAAAGCAATTTTGTGCAGTTTCGGTCTATAATAAGAAAACTTGTAAAAATTATGTAAGAATTAATCAATCAATCAATTCAATAATCATATCTATAAACGCCAATCTATTCCTTGAGATTTTTATAAGACGCCGAATGCTCTGTTATTAACGCTGAAGCTAACCTATTACCAACTGCCATTTTTCTTAGGTTATAAATTTGGGTGTTTAAGGTGTTCTTTCTAATCAAGAAATATTTAGCCACAAATATAATCAAATAGTTGGTTTATTTGGTTAGGCTTGATTGCCCAGATGTTGGAAATTATCATCATACCCACCAATGAAAAACCTGTTCCTACTCCATAAAGAGTCTTGGGTTCAATATGTTGTAAATACTGTACTGTTTCTTGGGCAACGGTTTTGCAACTTTGTTAGAGGCTAGGTGAGGGAGGCCCAACTGGTCTTCACATCCTAAAGATTTCATCCTATCCTGTCCCATTCCTGGCTGTTAACAGATTAAATAAATTATCTACCACTGGCGGATTCGAACCTGAGACCCATCATCATACTAATGCATGCAACAATTACGTACCTATATTCTTCAGGATCCAGACTCGGCCTGTTGGCCTTCACTCATGGCTCCTCTTCACCACAGACAGTTAGCCTAATATATTTGGTTAGTAAACCGCCTAGTTATTCAGTTACAAGGTGCTTCTGAGAAAGTTATCTGCCGCGTATCCAAGGGTGTTACCCGAACTGGGAGGTAATTTGAACACGTAGCCGTGGAAGTGGATTGCCCAGGACTCCTGGACTTTGGGATAGCTGTAAACTTGCGGATGCCTTCTTATAATTCTCTCCTGGTTCTTTCTTATTGACCTTGCATAACTGTGTCGCAAGTCGTTGACTTGGCTAGAGGTAACTGAGGCTATTTGCTCTTTCCCTGCCTTGACGTTGTACTATCCTGAAATAAGCTAATATTTTTTCTTTCGTCACAGATTTCTTGGATCGAACTGACAAGGGTCCATTATTCTCTTTTTCTCCAAATCTCGCAACATTCGTCGGAAGGACCTGATTGCGTTATTTATAACAGGTTTCTTGAAGTTGTCATTTAAAAGGTGACTCGTTTTGAAAGTTAAATCTCACATCTTCTTGAAATCGTCCGCTAAGAAACAATAAACCAACAGAAGCTTGCGCGTTTTGGTAATTAGGCATCCCTTGTATTCTAGTTACACATATTTCTTCTAAATTTAGCTTCTTAGGATTTTCATTGACGTAAACAATATTAAAGATGTCTTTATTATCTTATTATAGGTTGTGTTATGATGAACAATAATATATCTTGACTTTTATTATTAATTGATATATCTTAAGCCCCGGAGGCATATTTATTTAAGTCGAATTTTTTCCAGAGAAGCAGAATCGTGCCATACTCGTAGTTTTTGGCTTGAAATGGAGTTGTATTAAAAACATAACTCCATTTCTAGACTTTCAATGCGTGACTTAACCCTTTATTCTCTACGAAAAAAAACACTTTTCCAAGAACAAGAAACTCATTTTCAAGAAACTTCGACTGAACATTTTCACTGGAGGTGTAAATATAGGGTGTTCTCACATTATTCTTAAACTGCTAAACATAAATTATTTTTACTAAATATTTGGTGATACTTAACAACTATTGTATGCTCCGTGACGAATTCTGTAGGAAATTACATTAACTATTAAGTAATTTTAATAAAGTTTAAATACCAATCTTGTTAATAAAGCTTATCCTAATACAAGACAGAAAAGACAAGAAAGTGCTCGACGTTTTCGCCTACTTCAACATTTACTGGACAAACGTTCAAAGCTCCCAATTAATTACAAAAGACTCATTTACATGACAGCTATCAGACCTATTTGTATTATTAGTATTCATACGGAGTTGTGCTTTGGGGCTCTACTAAACCATCCAATTCATCTCGTATCCAATCCTTACAATCCAAAATCCTTCGTAAAATCCTCAATGCTCCTTATTATGTCACAAACAAACTCATCCATCATGATCTTAATATCCCATATGTTTCTGATTTGGCCCAAACCTATCCTTCCATGACAAACTCCATACACACTTTAATCCGCTAGTCTCTCAACTTGCTTCCCATACTATTCCTGCTAACCCTCCGAAGCGTCTGAAAAGAAGATGGCCTCGAGACCTTCTACTATAGAATAGAACTTTATTTGAGTGCTACCAATGGGTAGTTTCTCCACAAGTGTTTGTTTTTTCATGTCATTTTTTCATATTAGCAGATTTACTTGTTGTAAAATTATTACAGTTGTAAATATCAATAAATTAATCTAAATAAAAATAAATAAAGCGTCGTTGTTCGGTCTTTAAAGTATGTTATCTAAAATATTTCTTTAGGTATTTTTGTCTAATATGTATCGCATTTCGCAAAATGCTTTCATCTTCCAATTTAGAGACCCCTTTTATATTACTGTTAGGAGATTTCAATGCCTATTCCTCTTTGTGTGTATGAATATAAAGTCATTATTCAATTGATTCAGATGTTCAATTGACCTTCAGGCATACATTCGTTCTCTAATGTATTCCGCAATTGTTCAGTCTTCTTTAGCCTGTTTCAATCATTCACTGTTATCTGCTTGTTACCCGTCAAAGAGATCTTACTGAAGTTCTGTGATGTGCCCTCGTGTCGCACTGAAAACGGTACACCAGTTTTCATGCTGTGATTCTTGCTCTGTGACCACTCGAACTCCCTGCACATCGCCGGCGATGTCAATAATTCATCATGTTAGGGTTAATTACGATGACTTCCAATAGTTGCGAACTTGGCAACGGTTCGATATTGTCTTCAGAAATGGATTTAGGTCACCAATATAGAGCTGTATGCCTATTTAGCTTATACTAATATTTAATGATTGAGGTGTTGGCACGAAAAATGTAGTATGTCATGAAAAGGCGTTTAACAGGAAAAGCAGAAAACTTTTTTGACAACTAAAAACGAAAGTTTCGATTGTAAAATAGTAATTCCGACCGTTCATAAAAATCAAATCCCCTCCCCAGTCTTGATTTATTCCTCCTTCTATACTATTGGCATGATGAGTTACTACGTTTTCTGTGAAAACAAATTAAAAAAATGTTTATTTACTACCTCCTATGACATCGCCTAATTATATAATATTTATATGCTTGCCATTTAAATGTAAAAATATAAAGTAGTTACTTTTTCAGTTCAATATATTTTTTTAACTGTATTATTTCCTTATTGATTCACACCCTGGCCTATAAATCATTTTTCATTTACTTTTTATTTAACCAAACGAGGACATCATAAATTTAAGATGAATAAAATTCATCTGATAGTTTTAGGTTCGAAAATACAATTTAGAGCTTATTGTTTTTTTTCCATTTACAGATTTAGATCTGACGTTCAATTTGAAGTAGGTGTATATTAGTAGTGTTGGTCAATGTTGTAAAAACGGAAAAAAATCTCATTAAGGATGCACTAATGGTTTTTATGACCATTTACTTTTCAGTTTTTATTTCTATAAAAGTTTCAATAGATATTGTTTACAGTTTTCGCTAGTAATTATCTAAATTTTTTTGTATTTTTATATGTATATTTATAATCCAGCATGTTTTATGACCCAGCCGTATCATAGATACTACGCTATGATTTTCTTAAAATTCTCGAGTTTTTATTTCTTAAGGAGGAAATTCATATTGATTTTAGGAAAAGGTCCCATTTTTGTCTCTCTCTCTCTCTAAAAAAAAAAAAGTTATTTCATCTGTTTTTACTATCATACTTTGTTAAACTAATTAATCTTATTGTCCCGAGTATTCATTGCACTACTGATAACAAAAAACAAGTTCTAAATCACCTATTGTCACACTTTTGAGAAATCGTCTTGCTCTCAGTTAAAAGCGTAATGGATCATTTTCATATTTCATGACTTCTTTGTCTGTTTTTTTGTATTTTTTTTTCGTTTGTTAAAAATCACATTATTGATACATTTATTTAGAATTCAATAATTAATAAATCGTATAGACGCTAAAACGAGTTGACTTTTGCAACGTGCTTGATTTATCTCTCTTTACTTTTTATTTTTGGTTCGGTCGACACTCATTACCTCTCATTCATCAAACTTATCCTATATTATAGTTAGTGGAAGGCTATCTTGCAGTTATAACTAACTAATAACTATAATTAAATTGGAACATGTAAAAATATATTGTTAGTAATTTTCATCACTTTCGACCTTCCTATCCCTTCAAATTTCAAAATGCCTACTGTCCTTGCAAGAGTCGTTAACTGTGACAGGGTGTACTTAGAAGTGATTAAGTTTGTCTCACTTAGTTTTTCTAAATTGGTTTTGTTATACAATTTATGTTTATATTTCTTTGCAATATTTTGGCATTTTGTATTTTTCTTGTTAATTTTCTATATAATAAATACTCCGAAGTTTACTACGAAGTTATGTTTCTCGTCTTCCAAAAAATTTAGTAGATATTTATGATAAGAAATCGGGATTCCTTCAACGAGGTTCTTCAACTTTCATTTTCTACATAACTAAGCCTATTTATTTTTTATCCCAAGGTCTTAAGACTGCTTTTGGAGTTAGGATATGTTAATGTGTTGTGGTAAGCTACAATATTATATTGATGATATTGGACTAAATAGCGATATATTTGTTTTAATCGGATTGTTTTAATGTGTTGGTCGTGAAATTCCAAATATTTTTTCTTTATTAGTGTTTCTAAATCAGTAATCGAATAGCTAACCATCATACTTGTCAAGTCAACAGTCAACAGTCAAAATGTACATTAAATTATATATAATTTTGCTTTCTAATATTGGCAAAACATTTTTGCATGTTTTCATGAATCATGTTTTCAGAACTTTTTTTTTTTTAATCGTCTAATATTTGGGATGTGTTATGTAATAGGACTAATACTGGTGGTGCATTTACTTACGCATCCGGTAACATGGAGAAAGTTACTCTATGTGATTCAGCCAAGAAGGAAAGGACTCTATCTTGTTGCAGTCTCATAATTTATTGAATTGCATCTTATTCTATGTTTTCCTCCTTTTTATATATGTTTTCATTTCATAGCGGTATTCGTCGATTAAGTTTCCTCAGATCTGAAAGAAAGACCGATAACTTCTCCTTCTATTGTCCCTTTTTCGAATGGACCAATCTTCGTATTTAGGAAAGACGTGGAAATAGTTCATCTTTGTAGCTGTCCCATTGGCTTCCGTCTCCTTAATGCAAACTAGGGTGACTCCGAGAGAAAGTAAGGTGCTTATTTCATAACAGAGAGGCGAAACTTTCCAATATTATCCGCAAGATATTTTCTCCAATAGGCTACAATTAAAGGGCAGTGGATAGCAACTACTTCAAATTACCTCTAATTTTCTTGAAATTAAAATGGAAGCGTGATGGATTGTTTCCTTTGCTTTTGTTTGTTCAGTAATTTTGCCGAGAGTATCATATATTTTGTATTGTAATTTGCAGATATTTTGTTTCAGGAAGATGATCTGAAGTAAACTAATATTTCGTCTAGGTTTTGTACAATTTCGTTCCATGAGTCTTTATGTCCAGGTGAGACAAAGTTGGCAGTCACTTCACGATGGAGAACTCTCACCATTCTGTAAATGAAGGTGAAGAGGACTAATGACCACATCTTGGTCATAAATCCTTTAAAGTGAGGAAGAAACGTCAAGTAGTAAAAGAGAAAACGACGTTTCTCCGATGGAATAGAAGGCGGTGTCATTGCATTAACGAGTGCTGTGTGAGGAGCGCTGGGATCGTTAAAGATGCGTCCATCATCAGAAAATGCAAATGTATGGACCCTTTTTAGATTAGGCTTTTCCATCTCAATGATCCATCCCGGTCATGCAATGTACGAAAGTGATAATTGTACTGGAATAATAAAGCAATGCTCGTGTTAAGCGCAGTGTCGCAAGATAATGGCCGGCACAGCGAACCGAGATCGCCCCTGATATCTCACATTAGCTTGCGATTTCCCAACGCGTTCCGCGCTTGGGAAAACTCCGGACTTTTCCAGTGTGATGTTATATTCTGGACGGTGTGTTGTAAGTGAGGCGGGATCCAGTGTGAGAGATGAAAGAGGTCAAATCGCCAGGGTCCGAGCCTCTTTGTCTTCATTGTCACTTTCCCCCTCCCTTGCATCATTGGGGCTGATTATCAGGGCGAACGTTAAGTTTTTTTCATCGAATAAGAAGAATTAATCACTAAGTAACAAGTGTCTACAATTGCCAAAGGCATTGTTTGTTTTGTTCGCTAGTTAATTTGTTTTGCATTGCTAGTTACTTTTTTTAGGTATCAGTTACTCAGGCTGTCGCTTCGAATTAATTCACCAGTTTAAACTATTCATTCGTTCCCTTTTTTAATATTCTCTAAAATAAAAGTAATCGTGAGGTTTAATATGAAAAAAGTGTGTAATTATGGGAAACGTGTATATTTTGGTAATCATTTTATCAAGAAAAGAAGTATAGATATTGATATATTTTATTGATATACTTGATATATTTTATCAAGAAGGTTTCAACAAAAGAAATATAGATGATGACATAACCTAAACAGTATGTGTAAGTCGGTACTTTAGGTTAAAGTTCGTCAAGTCGATACTTAAGGTTCGGTAGTAGGTATATATGATTATAAAATTATTTTTATTTTCTTATATATTACAAAAGAATGAAAAGTTAATACTTGTGACTCTACTCGGGAGCTACAACCTGCTCTGATCTTTCTGCGTACTACTCTGCTGAATATTAAAACTGTCTCTGGGTTGGCACAGATTTAATTAACTTAACTCGTCAAATACACGCCCTGAAAGAGAGAGTTAAATCAATAATGCAAGACCGGTCCGAATGATTAAACTTTCCCTCTATGATTGAGCAGGTAACGTGGCATAAATTGGTTTAAAATCACGACTTATTTTTATAGTATTGGTTCCGCAGGCTGTCACTTCGAGTTGAGTTATAGTAAGTTTGAAGCCTTCGATCGTTTCATTTTTCTCCAAAAATCCAAATTATCGTGAACTTTGGAAAAAAAAATAATGTATTTATGGGAAATATGTATATTACGGTAATGGTTACTTCAAGATATAAGCATTTCAACTAATTTCAAAGTAGGGCTGATATTTTTTTGTTAACAGTTGAAAAAAAGCGACAACCCACGGAACTAATACTTTTATTTTATTTTTTTAATTATCACCACAAATGCTGGTTAGGGTTACGGAAAGTTCTAAATCTCTATTCGTTTTCTTTTTAATATTCTCCAAAAATATAAATTATCGTGAACTTTACTATGGAAAAAACTGTAATTAGAGAAATGTGTATATTTCGGCAATCGTTTTATAAAGCAATAAACATTTAAACTAATTTCGAAGTATAGCTAATATGTGTTTGTCAACAGTTGAAAAAAAAAAAATGACAACCTACGGAACTAATACCTTTTTTTTTTTTTTTTTTTTTTCCTTTTTTTCAATTCACAGAACAATTTGTAATTTAGGGTAAAACGCTTCTGGGTGGAAGCAATAAGTGGTTAGATGTGGGCGAGGCATTTCCTGCAATTTGTCAAGTGAATCCTCACAAGTGGTCATCGCGAGATCTTAGTTACCACACCTCGTGAGTCACCTGTGGTTGCTATGAGTCAGGGATGTGTGTGAATGCAGCCGTCTTGGTTGCCGGGATGCAATCCTAACAAAAGCTACGCCTATCTACTTGTTAAGAAAGGATCTTTCTCGTTTCCTCTGCGTTTTACATACCGTTTTGATCTTATCCAACAGCATATTAATAGAAGAGTACTGTTACTCAAGTTTTGCTTGGTGTGGCTCAACTGTCTTAATGCCATTTTACCAAAACACTTTTATGCTTATACTACATAGGGTATTCTGGAAAAAAAAAATTGAACCAATAATAGTATGATGCTCATCTTCACGACAGAGTAGGTTCTATTCCTTTCTTGACCTAGTAACCTGAGAAAAATTATTTTTGTAATTAGTTTTAATTAATTGTATAAGTGACCTGCTCGAGTTTCTTACCAGTTTAAGTTAGTATTTATTTTACAGATTTTTTCAATTTCAATCAATCATTTTTTTTTTCAATTTCCCATTTATCATAGTTCGTTGGACTCGTCACTACACGATGCGAAGTAATATTTTACTGAAGTAATATTTTTAGGCATACAATGATTTTATTTTTTTTTTATGTTTTATTATATGTTAAAGTTTCAAAAGATTTTTTTCAAAATAATTAGTCCCAAGTGGCTTAAGAACAGAACAGTGTTATCAATTTCTTAGCTCTCGATTTTGGCTCAATTCTTATAAATTCTTTGTAATACATAAATCAATTGTATTTTAATTTTATTTAGCTTAGTCTATATCTTTTTATAGTTGTTTCATAGATTTTTTTGTTTATTTTTATTTATTATTTTATATTCATGTTCTCGCTAGATCATTCCCAATTTGTATATAATCTTCATTATTTTCTGTTTATATTTTTATGCACTGTTTGTACATATGTGCATTTACTTTCTCTGATTCATTCATTCTTTTTTGTCTCTATTTCATGTTATGTATTTCTTTTATCCGCTCTTGAGAGAGAACCCATATGTTCAGGTGTAACATTGGCTTGTGATGATACATATATACATATATATATATATATATATATATATATATATATATATATATATATATATATATATATATATATACACACTCACATATATACATGTAATCTTGTTTTCTAGATGTTATATTATCCATTATCTCTTAATTTATTACACTTATATATTTTATTTTTTTAAATAAATGACATCTAACTTTGTTTAACTGCTAGCTTGAATTATTGAAATAATACTTATTATTATTGTTATTTTTCCAGGGGAGCGAAAACTCCGGGGCAGGTCCGGAGCGGCGGTCTGCCTCCAGCCGCGGCGGGCGGGCCTCGGATGAGCCCCACATCGGCAAGTACAAACTCCTGAAGACCATCGGAAAAGGAAACTTTGCCAAAGTAAAATTGGCAAAGCATGTACCTACAGGGAAGGAGGTAACTGTTTTTGCAATTTTATGTACAAGCTAGATTTAATTATTCCAAATATTATTATTTATTCCAACTTATTCTCCATATATATTGACGGCATACATTCAAATGTATTATTACCTACTATAGGGAATAATATCTGCGATCATATTAATTGGTCATTGTAAATCATTTATCCATTCTGCTCATGTAAATTTCATTTATAAACAGTTTTAAATGGATAACACTTTTCTATTACAAATTGTAGTAAATTGTACATATTTTGATTTTGTATTGAAAATATTAAAATACAATGTATAAATATGTTTTTTATTACATAACAATTTAACTTTCAGTAAAAAAGATAAAAATGTATAATTTCTTGTGACCCTATTATTTTTAATATTATGAACAGTAATCATTAGTTTTCATTTCCTCAACTCTACTGATCATATTCCTAAGAAGATCTAATTTTTATATTATATTATAGATTATATTTATATTATATTATAATATATATTATAGACTATAATATATATTATAGATATAATATATCTAATATGTAATATATATATATATATATATAATAATATATATATATATATATATATATATATATATATATATATATATATTTTGAATATGTAGGTTGATATTTGGGATGCCAGAGTCTCGTTTAGGATGAGTACTCAAATTATGCCTTAATCTTAATCGGGTTCCTTTCCAGAGGTCTGTTCTTTGTGTTTACCGATTTACTCATCTATTATAACTTCAATATATTATTTATAAATAAATAGTGTATCTGGGGTATGTAAGCACCAAAAGAATTACGGATCGTTTTTATTTGTTCAATTTCAAACAAGGTGAATGATTCAGATGTTGCTATATAAAAGGGATTGCCATAAAACGCGTTACAGGAAATAAATTAAACTTATCTGTGAACAGGGGTAGATTGGGTTACAGGTCGGTCTTCACTTTCGACATCTTCTCCGTCTGCTTCGTTCGCCGGCTCTCCTTCTCAGGCTCTGTCTCCAGAGTCCTCCTTGCTTCTCCGTGTCTCTCTCAAGAGTCCCCTCTCAGTCTAGTTTGCTTGTCCTCCCCTTTCTTCTTTCTCCACCATCTTGGACCATAAAGGCTCCATAACGGGACCAAAAGGTCTGTTCTTTGTCCTTCCCTATGATATTCCCTTTCATGTTTGCCACCCACATCAGTGCCGACAATATATAGCAATATATATATTGTTAAGGATTTTAATATTTTCTATATTTATATATAATATGGATAGTTAATTAAAATTTGGCGTTAATTATATTTTTATTTTATTACAAAATTTTAAATCATTACAAAAAACAAAACAGTTTGTTAGCTTACAATATTTTATTAAACATGAAATCTCTTATCTCCGTGGGTCAATGATAATTAATTACAATTTGGGAATATTAAAACAATTTAAATTTAAAACAAAATTTGTATAGTAAACTGATTAAAATAAACACTCACATGTATCTCATCCAATGTGCGTCCTAAAAACTCTTTCATGAAACAGCTTACGAATCAAAATTCCATCCGGCTTCTCTTGAAACTTGAAACTCCTTACACCAGACTGCCAATGATATTGTAGAATAACTAGGAGAAGATCCTATCTTCAGATCATCCAATAGTCAAGTAATATGACTTGAGAATCCTCACTCAGGAATCTTCACACTGAGAGCCAAAAACCTTGTGCTGTCCTCTTCCCTGGAGGTCCCTATAGAGATTGACATAAATGGGGAGGTCCTATCCTCTGGACACCCCATACTCGAATGCGATGAAATATGGCGGGATCTTGCCGTGGTGGGAGGCAATGCCATATGCATAAGTTGAAAATCAGTTACACACCATATAAAAATTGTGTTTATTAAACAATCAGTATATTAAATTTTTAAATAAGCTGTAATAAAATATAGAATAATTTTTATTTACTTAATTTACTCATAAATTCACGTCAACTTAATATTGGTCCGCTATTGATGCGCCAAATATCAAATACTTATTTTGATTTATTTTTAACATATTTTGAATCTCAACATATATATACTTATTTATTTTAAATATTACACTATCAATCATTATTATCATTATTATGTTTCAGGTGGCCATCAAGATAATAGACAAAACACAGTTAAATCCAGGAAGTTTACAAAAGGTATCAATATTTTTTTGCATCAAGTACTGCTTTTACATATAATTTTTATTATTTGTTCTTTTTTTTCTAATGCTTTATTTATTTATTTTTTAGCTCTTTAGGGAAGTTAGAATTATGAAGATGTTAGACCATCCGAATATAGGTGAGTTTTTTTCATAAATTGAAGCTGCATTGCACCTCTCATCGTACTTTAATGGTCGATGACATAATTATTGTCAGTTTTTCATAATTCCTGTAAATAATTTTCATAATTTCATAATATTTTTAATAGGATTTTTCTTCGTATACTTTTAGTAGGGTTGTCTATCTTTGCTCTTAAATTTCACTGTATATCACTGACTAGTCATGAATTGAATTTTTTTCACGTGTTTTGTTTTATTTTTCAAGGGGTAGACTCTTATATAAGTTTAATTCAATAAATTCTGATTCTTTAAGAGCTGCTGTTTAAGATATTTTAACTGTAATATTTGATAACAACTTGGTTGAATCTGTATAGAATGGGAAGAGTTTTTGAAAAATAGTTTGACATCCTTTTAGTTTAAATAAAGATAAAATGAAATAAAAAGATACTCAATTTTAGTAATTTGCTCTTTAGTTTCTTCTCATTCTCTCTCTCTCTCTCTCTCTCTCTCTCTCTCTCTCTCTCTCTCCTCTCTCTCTCTTCTCTCTCTCTCTCTCTCTCTCTCCTCCTCTCTCTCTCTCCTCTCTCTCTCTCTCTCTCTCTCTCCTCTCTCTCTCTCTCCCCCCCCTCTCTCCCCCCCCCCACCCCCCCCTCTCTCTCTCTCTCTCTCTCTCTCTCTCTCTCTCTCTCTCTCTCTCTCTCTCTCTCTCTCCTCTCTCCTCTCTCTCTCTCATCATTCTTCTCAATATTTCTGATCCATAATTAATAATCTTTGGAGACATTTCAACGGAGTCTTAGTCTATCCCGATGAATATAATGTCTCACCCAGCTGCTTCTTAATCAACAAGATTAGTGTCATCTCCTCTATGATTCCACTTATCATGTCCAGTGTTTAACGATTTCATAAGAATCAGACCAAAAGGTACTCCTATCTTTGATTAATTTATTCTTTTTTATAATCTAAGATATGAATGATAAGGTACTAGTGAAGTCCAATATATCATCAACTTTTTTACTATTAGTTGCATATTTATTTAACATCACTTTATGACACTATGGCTAATTGTCCGAGATACAATGGGAGTCCTAAATTTTGCCTACTCTGATATAATTAGTATTGGTATTACCTGACAGGCTCGGGTCTCCATTTTATGTTTCTTCCAAAGGATATCATAACTGAGGCTTTTTTTACTCCCATAAATTTAGAGATGCTGGGCAACACTTGTTACTATTGAGTATTCTAATCTAGTGTTATATGCGCTAACTTCTCTTCTATTAAGTTCAATCTCCTTTTGAAATTATTTCTATACGGAAACCAGTGGTAATAATGTATAAAATGAGGGAAAATTGTATATTTAATGCAATTCATTTTATGTATGGAATTTATTTATGAAGGCTTATTTTTCTTACTTTTTATTAAAAGTTTACTCGTAGTTTCTATTCAGAATAGTTGAGTTTGTCTTCTGCTTTTTTTATTAATTGCTTAAAGCTGTAAGATTCATTATATTATTGTTATATTTATTATTTCAAATATCTCCTTAATCACCTTTTTACATGTAAAATATAATGTTATTTTGAAAAATTAGTTACACTATAATTAGTAATGGTTTAAATCTAATTAATACATTTTTTTGTGCAGTAAAACTATTTCAAGTAATAGAGACTGAAAAGACACTTTACCTTGTTATGGAGTATGCTAGTGGAGGTGAAGTATTTGATTACCTTGTCCTGCATGGTAGAATGAAAGAGAAAGAAGCCAGAGCTAAATTTCGACAAGTAAGTTATACTTTCATTATTTAATTTAAAGTTTCTATTTGAGCATAATTAGCAATGTAAGGACGTTATTTAATTAGAACCATTTTAATCCTTAAGGATGGTTATTTTTTTATTTTAGGATGCCTTCATTATTTTGTTAATGATATATTAATGATCTTTACAGATAGTGTCAGCTGTTCAATATTGTCACCAAAAGAAAATAATCCATAGAGACTTAAAGGTAATTTTATTTCTGTTATTGAATCATTTCTGAATACCTCTAATTACTAATTAGTTATGTAGGTATTTGATATGAGAACCTTAATTTTGTGATTCTTCTTCTTTCATAGGCTGAAAATCTTCTCTTAGATAGCGAGATGAACATTAAGATAGCAGATTTTGGTTTTAGTAATGAGTTTACTCCAGGGAATAAATTGGACACATTTTGTGGAAGTCCACCTTATGCTGCTCCTGAACTTTTTCAAGGCAAAGTTTTCTTTATTATAATTAATTTTGACATTTTAAAAAGAAGTTGTTATTATATATCATCTATACAAATACAAAAAGTATTGAAAGTGAAAAACATCACTTTTGAGGAAAGTGAAAAAAAAGTTTCAAGGTTCATTCATAATAAATGTGTATTATCAAACTTATTTTATCTATTTCCTCATATGTGGTTTTGTTTGTGCTTGATAGATAACTCTTTATGAATTTTATATCAGTTATCAGCTAAAAAAACAGTTACTATAGATTGAAAACGAAAAATGTATTTTTTTTTTCTTTTCAATTTCGATACTTAAAAATTTGCATTCGTATTGATGACATCCACGAAATTAAGTAACAAAAATGAAAAATTGTTATTTTTAGTTTTAAATTTTATTCAATATACCAGAAGAACATTTGCAAAATAATATCTTATAAGCACAAATCTAGTCTGAATATTAGATTCATGTTTGCTAGATTTATAAGAAGAAGTAAAAAAATAGTTACTACCAATGGGAATTTCAAGACATAATTTTTTTTTTTTGTGTTCTTCCATATATTAATAATCTTTTCTGAAAATTTTCTTTCTTCATTTCCCAATCATTAAATAATGCTTATCAATTACAGGAAAGAAATATGATGGCCCAGAGGTTGATGTTTGGTCATTGGGTGTCATCCTCTATACTTTAGTGTCTGGCTCGCTCCCGTTCGACGGGTCAACACTACGTGAACTCCGGGAACGTGTGTTACGAGGGAAATATCGAATTCCATTCTACATGTCCACCGACTGTGAAAATCTCTTAAAGAAGTTCCTTGTTTTAAATCCAGCTAAACGAGCATCTTTAGAGGTAAGTTGATAAGAAATTTTTATTATACTTTTTTGCTGTATATTTTTAATATTTTATAATTATTGTTGTAGATGATATAATCATAATGCGTGGGTGAATCAAATATAAACGAGACTTATTTTTTAATTTTTTTATTTTTACTTTGAACACAAAGAAAAGTACACCTCATTTTTCTACATAGTCTCCTGATTTGGAAATACATTTTTCCCAGCGCATAGGTAATTTTCAATCCCGTCCTCATAGAATGAAGTAGGTTGTGTCTTCAGCCAATTGAGCACGTAGGCTTCAACCTCATCGTCACTGACAAATCTCTGATCTCCCAAAGCTGCCTTGAGTGGGCCAAACAGGTGAAAGTCACATGGTGATAAATCTGGACTGTAGGGAGGGTGTTCTAGCGTCTCCCAGCCCAGTTGCTCCAATTTTTCTCTCGTCAGGGCCGCAGTATGCGGGCAAGCATTGTCCTGAAGAAGAATCACTTCTCTCATCGGTAGATCCCTTCTTTTGCGGCGATATGCAAGTCTGACTTCATTCAAAATGTCGCAATAGTATGCGGCATTGATAGTCCTGCGTTCATGCAAAAAATCAAGATGCAGCAAGCCACGCTGGTCAAAAAACACGGTAGCCAAAACCTTCCCAGCTGACAACCATGACTTGGCTTCATGACTTCAGCTTCTGCTCAGCTGTGAGAAGTCGAAGAACCCACCTGGCACACACCTTACGAAACCCTAGCTCCTCTGTGAGTATGGAAAAAGTGCTTCCATAGCTTATCCCAACCTCACTTGCAATGGCACTGGTGGTTAGACGTCTGTCACCTTCAATAAGCTGTCGAACACGGCTGATGTTGTCTGCTGTGATGCTGGAGCGGGTTCTGCGGTCATGGCTTTCATTCTGAACACGATCACGACCCTCCACAAACTGTTTATGCCATGCAAACACTCTGGCACGAGAAAGTGTCTCTTCCCCAAACTGTACAGTCAACCTTCTCAAGATTTCAGCCGGTTTTACACCTTCAGCAGCAAGAAATTTGATGATAATACGTTGCGCAATCGAGGGGGATACATCCAGCTCAGACATCGTCACGACGGTAACTGGTGAGTTCGAGCGCATCCGCCCGCCTGCTTCCCCCACTCCTGGCATCCCTACCCAACACCCCTAAACGCGGGAACGTTCCCGCACCTTCGCTGGGCTTCCAGGACAAAAAGTCTCGTTTATATTTGATTCACCCACGTATTTAGCTTAACAGAGGTTATCATATCATTTTATTAGTAGCATTTTTATTTTACTTGAGAATATCATTCATTATCTGGTAATAATAAATAAACAATCAATTGTTAAACAGTAATTTTGCTATCTGCTTCCTTCATGGTATAATGTTCATTTATAAATGTTAAATATGGTGATGACAAAGTCAAGTTGACCACGTCACCAAAATACCTCCATATTTCTTGGAAAATTACATCCTCATTAGAACAACTTAAATTATGTAAAGGAGATAGTTGGGGGGTGCAGTCAATAAGAACACCGAATAAGTGAAGTACTTATATTATGTGCCGACGTTTCGACCTACAGTGTAGGTCATCTTCAGGGCTAACAGAGAAACAAACAGAACAAAAATGTAAAAACATCAAAGTTGTACAGTAACAATACTAGTGACAAATAATGTAGAAAAATACAAAGTGGCAGATATGAAAATAGAAGATAAAGAATATTAAAAAGGAGTCAGATTATAATAAAATAAAGATATAGACAGATTTAAAAATTACTGATAATGAAAAGGCATTAAACTAGTGGTAGATATAATAAAAATCAGATAAAGACAAAAATAACAAAATTATTGAAATAGTGACAGATATAATTATAGAAAATGTGATAGAATATAATAAAATTAAGATAAAGACAGATATAACAAAGATATTGATAATGGAAAGAAAATGAAAATAATGGCAGATATCATAAAGTAAGACAGATTTTATAAAATTAAAGAAAATGAGCAGAAATGATAAATAATAAATAACGCATATAAAATAAAAATAGAAAATAAATGTACAGAATGGATAGTACAGTACAATATAATAATATAAAGAAAAATCAAAAGGAGGAGTTAAACAAAAGAAACAAAATGAGGATATTTACATATAAAGAAAGGTTGGAATATGAATAATGCAGAAAAACTAGTAAAATAAAGGTGTAAAATGTATGATAACGGACTTAATGATGTTACCAAATTACAGAAAAGTATGGAACTATATGTACAATAACAAATGTGAATAATAGAAAAACTATTGTACAATAACACCAGTGTACAATGACTGTTTTGAAAATATAGTAGATAGGAATAGAATATGAAAAGATAAAATAGGTGAAAACGCTAGTACAGTAACAATAGTTTACAATGTATGTATGAAAAAAATTAGATGGGATTAATGAATTAGAAAAATAAAATAGGTGTTTAAAAATATGAACACATGATTACCAACATATGATGGATGCCAAAATGATAAGGGGAAAAAATAAGAAAATTAAAATTGGAGAAAGGATAAAGAGAAGAGTTTAAAATAAATAAAAAGAAGAAATGAAGAGGAGACATACCGAATGATGGGAAGCGTGGCCGTTACAGATCGCGGCTAGAGTGTACTGGGCCAATTTGACCGTTGAGAACGAGGGAAGAGATGGGGGCGGAATCTAGTGGCCGGAAAGTTAACTATAGAAGGAAACTATACTGGAGTATAGGAAAAAAGGATAAAAAATATAAATAAAATTAAAACAATGAAAGAAATGTCGATAGAGTGATAAAAAAGAAAACATCAAAGTCGGAGTAACGGGAATTTATCGGATTCCAGCAAAAGAACGTTAAGACCGGGGGAAGAGATAGAGGCGAAATCTAGTGGCCAAAAGTTAACTATAGAAGGTAACCATGCTGGAGAATAGGAAAGAATATAGGGATAGATGGTGGATGTGGTGATCGGGTGAGGGTGGGGGGGTTATAGTAGTTATAGTTATACCAATCGGTGGATTCATACCATCCCCGCCTCCATTTCACCGTTGAAGTCGAATCCAATAAGTCACTACCTTTCCTTGACCTCCTTATCATTAAAAATTCTGACCACACCTTATCCACCGATTGGTATACAAAACCCACTTACTCTGGCCGACTTCTTAATTATTACTCCCAACATCCACACCACCTTAAAATTAACGTCGCTAAAAATATTATTCACCGTGGCCTATCCCTCTCTGACTCCTGCTTCCATACAACCAACACCCTCCGTATCAAAGAAATCCTTTTTAAAAACAATTTCCCTCCCTATATTGTTAATAAACTCATCCATGACTACTATAACCCCCCCACCCTCACCCGATCACCACATCCACCATCTATCCCTATATACAGATCCTTGCCATATATACCCACCCTCTCTAATTGCATTCAAAAATACTTACGTTCCGTTATCCCCAATTTACGTATTGCCTTCAAATCCCATAACAAACTTTCCCATATCTATACCCGTATCAAAGATCCTATTCCCTTCAAGCTTCGTTCCCATGTCGTTTATCGGATACCTTGTTCTTCTACTAATTGCAACTCTTCCTATATAGGTGAAACCAAAAACTTCCTTAAAGACCGTATTTCTCAACACAAATATGCCATTTCCTCCCATAACCTCACCTCCTCTAAACTTTCCGAACATGCCATTTCTTTAAACCACACCTTTGATTTTGAAAATACGTCTATCCTAGCTACAGCGCATAACCATGACAAACGCATCCTCTCTGAAACCATCCACATAAATTTAGATTCCTCCTCTATCAATCTTAAGTCTGACTCTCATCACCTTTCCTCTACCTACTCCCAAATTTTTAATTTACTCAAAAGACCTTAAATTCCGTTTCTTCGTCATTTACGTTTCTTTTGTTATCACTCGGTTTACATCTCTTTCATTGTTTCAATTTTTTTATTTTTATTGTATTCATAATACATAAAAATATGTATTCATATTATTTTTATCCATCTACTCCCTTTCCCCATCTTTTCCTATTCTCCAGCATGGTTACCTTCTATAGTTAACTTTTGGCCACTAGATTTCGCCTCTATCTCTTCCCCCGGTCTTAACGTTCTTTTGCTGGAATCCGATAAATTCCCGTTACTCCGACTTTGATGTTTTCTTTTTTATCACTCTATCGACATTTCTTTCATTGTTTTAATTTTATTTATATTTTTTATCCTTTTTTCCTATACTCCAGTATAGTTTCCTTCTATAGTTAACTTTCCGGCCACTAGATTCCGCCCCCATCTCTTCCCTCGTTCTCAACGGTCAAATTGGCCCAGTACACTCTAGCCGCGATCTGTAACGGCCACGCTTCCCATCATTCGGTATGTCTCCTCTTCATTTCTTCTTTTTATTTATTTTAAACTCTTCTCTTTATCCTTTCTCCAATTTTAATTTTCTTATTTTTTCCCCTTATCATTTTGGCATCCATTATATGTTGGTAATCATGTGTTCATATTTTTAAACACCTATTTTATTTTTCTAATTCATTAATCCCATCTAATTTTTTTCATACATACATTGTAAACTATTGTTACTGTACTAGCGTTTTCACCTATTTTATCTTTTCATATTCTATTCCTATCTACTATATTTTCAAAACAGTCATTGTACACTGGTGTTATTGTACAATAGTTTTTCTATTATTCACATTTGTTATTGTACATATAGTTCCATACTTTTCTGTAATTTGGTAACATCATTAAGTCCGTTATCATACATTTTACACCTTTATTTTACTAGTTTTTCTGTATTATTCATATTCCAACCTTTCTTTATATGTAAATATCCTCATTTTGTTTCTTTTGTTTAACTCCTCCTTTTGATTTTTCTTTATATTATTATATTGTACTGTACTATCCATTCTGTACATTTATTTTCTATTTTTATTTTATATGCGTTATTTATTATTTATCATTTCTGCTCATTTTCTTTAATTTTATAAAATCTGTCTTACTTTATGATATCTGCCATTATTTTCATTTTCTTTCCATTATCAATATCTTTGTTATATCTGTCTTTATCTTAATTTTATTATATTCTATCACATTTTCTATAATTATATCTGTCACTATTTCAATAATTTTGTTATTTTTGTCTTTATCTGATTTTTATTATATCTACCACTAGTTTAATGCCTTTTCATTATCAGTAATTTTTAAATCTGTCTATATCTTTATTTTATTATAATCTGACTCCTTTTTAATATTCTTTATCTTCTATTTTCATATCTGCCACTTTGTATTTTTCTACATTATTTGTCACTAGTATTGTTACTGTACAACTTTGATGTTTTTACATTTTTGTTCTGTTTGTTTCTCTGTTAGCCCTGAAGATGACCTACACTGTAGGTCGAAACGTCGGCACATAATATAAGTACTTCACTTATTCGGTGTTCTTATTGACTGCACCCCCCAACCATCTCCTTTACATAAGATCATCCAGTCAACCATTTTCATCTCAAACAACTTAAATTATTGAGTCAAAGTAATCTCTAAGTTAAATATCAGTGGTCATTAAAAAAAAAAAATTTTAATGTTAGATCTTTAAGAAATCTACTGTTAGTAATGTCACATTACTGTAACATTTTTCCATCTCTTTATTTGTTCAGACTTGTGTGGTTTTTATGTTCGAGTTGCTGTATATAATAAATTGATAGATTCCTAAGGGTATGCTTATTTTGATACTGTAATAAAAGAATAAAATTATTGTAAGATGCAATAAGTACTACTAATTTTCTAATTTTATTCAGTAGTGCATATTTTAGATTTTTTCCAGTTAGCATACCTTTCTACTGTTTCTAAGAATATAATTTGAGATATTGTTTATTTTATGATTTAAAATTGTAGGCAATAATGAAGGATAAGTGGATGAATATGGGTTATGAAGAAGAGGAATTGAAACCATATCTGGAACCTGAACCAGATTACAAGGACCTTAAAAGGATAGGTACGTTCACATAGTCATCCTTATTCATGCATGGTCTGTTCTCTGATTGCACTTGTGAAAAAATTGTTGGTGATTGTTTGTTCAGTGATTTTACCCCCTAAGTTAATTTGTATTATTTTATTTTATTTTAAGAATATCATTTCGATCTCAAAATGGCACTAAGCTCTGCTCAAACATTCCTAAACACTTCTCTTTTAACACATTTATTTACATTCAGTTTTGCTTTCCTTACTTTGAATCACTTTATTCATAATTTTTTATGTACATAAATTAAATAAATTATATAAAAAAATAAGAAAGAAAATATTAGGTTATTATTTAAAAGCATTTTATTTTAGATTTACAGTAGAATCCCGATACTTCATATCTCTTTAGACTAATTACTTTCAAGGATTATTTACAACTTTCATCTATATAGACAACCATATACATTAATTAATATCTAGATATATACAGGCATATGTTTAGTTTTGTTATTATATTGGTTCCTTGTATTTTAAATGTAAGTGATGAATAATTTTACCATCTTAGCAAAAACCTTATGTCTGTTAGTTTCGTTTAAAGTCACTTAACCTTTTTTATTTATAATATTAGTGTTTGTTTATCAATATATGACCATTTTTATAATGATGAATGCCATTTTCGATAAATATAGAAGATGAGACTGAAAAAAATGCATGAATCTCTAATAGGACTGAAATTAGCTATATTTTTTCCCTAATAGGACATGAAATTCACTTGAGTTGTATTAATTCAAAATATATCAGGTGTAACATGACAAAGTGGTAGGATTCTAGTGTATTTCTCTACCATCCCTCTCTTTAGTTTTGTTTATACCTTTCAAGTATGATGCCTTTGTTTTCCTGCAGACAAAATGTTTCCTGTATGATAGATACCTTAAATTATCCATGATTGTATCTAAATAGAACTATTTTAGCTGTATAAAATATTATTTATGAATGTGGAGCATGCTACTGTACAAAGATGGGATTGAACCATTATACTCTATCGATTGCCAAGCTGATTTGACATAGAGTAAATTGGTCCACAACTCCCATACTTTTGTCACTGATAGCTTACCTGTTATGCGCATGTTGTGGTTAGTGAAAAAATAATTAATAAAACATTTATAAATGTTATTTAAGATTTTGACATTGAATTGGTGTTTTCTTTTTCCATGCGTGGTTGTCTCGTTGGTGAAGGTGTTGGTACAGGTAAGCTTTCAGTTGGAGAATCTGTCTCTATTTTCTACAATCTTATTAAATTCCTTCTTGAAAATTCTTATTTCCTAGCAGTCATTTTTTCTTCTTAACTCAGTGTAGCTTTTGTTGTTTCTCCATTGCCCTTTTATGTTTCCTATTATGTAGTAAAATACACAATAAAATATATTTTTTTTGTAGTTGGTAATTGCATGTATGATCCTAGTAACTAAATTTTAATAATTTTTCTTATTTTCTTTGCAGAGGCTCTCGTAGGGATGGGCTACACCAGAAGTGAAATTGAAGATAGCTTAACGCAAGCGAAGTACGATGATGTTTTTGCTACGTATCTACTTTTAGGAAGGAAATCAACTGATGTAAGTCTTTCAGTTTTAGATTTGTTTATAAATTAATTCATTTTTTAACTGTTTTAAAGCTGTATTATAATATTTGTTTTTAGTGTTTTTTGTTTCCTCAATTTTCTGTGGTTTCATTAATTTATTGATAATAACAAAAGAAATTATGATATTTATAAACACTGTTAAAGAAACTATGCCTATTGTTTTTTATTAAAATATCTGATTATTTATGTTTGATTACAGCCTGAGAGTGATGGTTCTCGTTCAGGATCATCACTTTCGCTGCGTGGCAACACCGGAGTGGCACCTGGAAGTGGGGCAGGTGGTGCTTCCTCGCCAGCGAGGTCTGTCCACCGCTCAGTGTCTGCAACAGCCGCTAAACCTTCGCGCAGAGCCTCGTCCGGTGCAGCTGACACTCTCCGTGAGTCATTAGCCCTAGCCCTCCACTATCACACACTCATACCCCCCTCAGTCGCCAATCAATCCGCTACCGGTAGTAAATCATTCTTATTTGATTTTTATTTTTATTTTAATATTTATTTTACTGATTTTATTTATTTATTTATTTTCGAGTATGGTTGTGTCTTACTGCATTTCGGGTGCAATTTAAGTGGGATTACAAATTCTTGTGTATTCCTCTTTTCTTCTCTGTTGCTCACTCTCCAGTTCTTTTAACCAAAGTTTTTATCATTTTTCTTTTTTATAGAATTTTAAATGTAACCTCAAATTATTTACATATACAATGTATGTAGAAAACAGAATGTTCTATTCAACAGATTTTTGTGCCTTATTTGGTCTAATTTGTTATATTTTTCCTGATTTTTTTTTTTTGTTGTAAACAAAAATCTTTGATATTTAAGTAAATAAATTCAATATGCTAGACCATTTATAACTTCCTTAAGTCAAAGACAAATGCAGTTCTATCCAATTCAATTAAATTTTTTTTACAAATGATGGAGGCTTTCTTCATATTTTCAGAATTCTGAATTGGTTAAAAACTTTCAAAATCGGTGAAGTGTGCATTTATGTAAAAAGATATTCACAAGGTCTTATGGTCATAGAATTTCTCATAGGATAAATAGTATGTTGTTTGCAATGAAAAAAATATGTATAAGTACTAAAAAGAATTAATAAAACTATGAAATAATAATTTCTTATTAAAAATATTTATTTATGCATAATCATTTTTAAATCATTAACCGTCAGACCCTGACTTAATATTCTTGCTTCTGCTGTGATGCTTGCTGACCTGGAGAATTTCTTATTTAACTGCTGAGTCAAGATTATTTCAATGAACTGTTGGCCTGAACATTAAATGATTGCTTATTTGCTACAACCTCCTCAATTCTTGTAATGAAGCCTAATTTACAAGCTGCAAATTACAGATGAGAAATAACTGTTTCTTTGTAACTTCTGATTCTTTTAAAAATGGCTTATATATATTGCCTATTGCATATTTCTTTATCCAAAATTTGGATATGCATGCATTGGAATGCTATAATCTACAAGATATGTGTTAATGTAATTTATTACTTAGAAAATGGTTAAATAAAGATGGCATCTCAAAAAATTATATTCTCTTACGGGAAAACACTTTTAAAACGAAAATATAGTTCTGCCTTCCGCCCTTATAAAATAGAAGTATGTTAATAACTATTAGCATAATTATTTTTAATGGCTATGACAAATGCTTGTTTATACACATATTCAATCATTAGTAATTAGTCATCTGAAGAGTTTTAGTCAATATATAATATTAAAAGAGCCATATACTGATAAAACTAAGTGTTGGGATATTTTCCCATGGATATATATTTTCTATATATCAATAATATAATATAATTGTTGCTTTGGCTAGTAGTTAGTTACTAATGTTTATTTATTATTGTCATTGGACAGCTTTTAAGAAGATATTAAACGGTAATATTTGCTTAATTAAATTAACCAATGTTAATTTTTCGAAGCTGCATTCATGTCTATTTTATGGTATACTTTTATGTTTAGTTCTTAATATCTAATTATGAAGGTATACTTTAATTATTTAATTTTTATTCTACATACAGTAGTATATGTTTATTTACATAGTTTAATTTAGATCTGTGTGGCATTTTTTTTTCTAACATTTTAATTTGTTTGATTATTTTTGCATTTTACTTTGGTTTTGTTTGCCCTCATTTGATTTGATTTTTCAATTTGAATTGTTTCTTTATTTATAATTCTTTATTACTTCCTCACCAATTCTTTGGCTCTATTATACAAAGGATATAGATCTTAAATAGTTGACAGTATAAAATAGTGTAGATATGTATTTATTGTAATAACAGTTAAGAATATGTATTGGACTAGTATCAGTATTATAAATACTCAAATCACTGGATTATCTAAATATACCAATGATATAGTTAATGATTTATGGAAACAAATTTTGATTTCCCTTTTTTACTGAAAACTAATAATTTTTGAAGATGGATCAAATATAATGAGATTTTCTTTTTTGTGGAAACATGTCTCTATATTTTCAGTTTTCTGGTAATTCATTTTTCTCATGAAATCAATAGTTTTTCATACTTTTCATATACGCCCATAATTATGAAAGTGGTCTAAGTCATATATTTCTTGTTTCGAGATATTTAATGAATTGCATTTGAATAAATTAAAAAATATGTTTACATTATGCGACATTTTAATTTATAATTTTCCTAGTTTTGATTAATATAAATTTATTATGAATATGAAATTTTGTGTGAATTTCACATGAAAATGTTGTTTTTAAAGCTTGAATTGACTTAGACCATTTTCATAATTAACTGAACGCCCTATAAATGACTTAAAGCAATAAAGAACTATGAGTTTTATTAGCAACAATAACTTTAATGAAATAATTCATGTACATTTATTAATTATTTTTAAAAAGTAATCCATTTTTATCATTTCTAGTTTTTAAGATTCTTAAAATGTTCCTGAAAAACTGGAGGGATGTATGGTAGTAAAGATAATATCTTAATGTTTTTCTTCCGTTACTGGTCTAGTGGTGGTGTATAATGGAAGTCATTTATTATTTCCATACATTTTTGGTCTTCCTCTTTTAGGTGAAAGATCCCAAACGTCGAATTTGGAATCATCTAAAGAAGTTTTATAGAACATTTTATAAGGTTCATTTTTCAAGAATCTCATCCATTGAATTTGGAGCCAAGAGACAGATTCGTCTGCAGTATTTTTTACTCTTCTTGTTATTGATTCTTCTAGAGATTTTGTTGAAATAAAATCGGGCTGCGACATTCCTTTTATCGAAAATGTATTTGTTCTTCTACACTTTTCTATCAATTCATAATAATGCTCAGGGTTATAAAAGTAATTTGCTTTTTTTATTTTCATTTCTATCAACCCAAAATCACGATCATTCGGTAGAAAGGAATGACCTGATACCAAAAATTTGTGGTCTGCCATTTCAATATTATTATTTGATGACTGAGCAATTTTCATCCATGTCAATGCTACTTAAATGTTATGATTTTGGCCTGAACAAGCATCACTGTCAGCTATTACATGTTTTTGAGTAGTTATATCCTCCATATGTGCTAAAATGCATGATGCTACTTCCTGTGCACCTCTTGAAGCTATAGTTTCATCCCATACATACATCTTGACATTTTCATCATGGAAATTATGGAAACCCAAGTTGTATACGTACATATTTCGCTTATAATAGGCTAACGAAACAGACAGTTTAGGATATGGAAATCAAATGAGAATCCATAATGTTCCCTGGAATTTTCTTTTGCTTTTTTCTGGTCCTATGCAAGACAGTTCCTAGCTCGTTCAGCATTTTGTAAATGTACATCATGACTTTCTCTAAGATGTAATTTCTCTTCTTCATTATTGCATACTTCGATTTTTCCCTTCAGCAAATCACAATTTTGGCATGTGCTTTTTCGAGGAGCATGGAAATTTAAGTTAAATTCAGTATTAAATACTTCCTGTAAATCCATTCCTTATTGATGAAGGATTGATTATTTTCCTCACATTTCTCTACATGCAGGTTATACATTTTACGTATATCTAAATCAAGACTCAAATATTTTCGACCAGGAGTGTGACGAGCTCTGGTGTAATGTCTCTCATATGCTGGGAAACTTAAAATATGTTCTCGTACAATTTTTATCTATTCATCTGTTTTTTGCGAAGATCCAGGCATCTTCCCATGACGATCAGTTCCAGGTGTTTCATCATTCAGAGCACGAGTTAACCGCCCTACAGAAATTTTATAGGTGTCTAAAAAGAAGTTCCTGCAAACCGACACTTCTGACTTATTATTTCTTGACAGAAAATAGTTGTAGCTGCAATTTCTCATTGGTCTTTCAAAAGTTCTGGGCCACCTTTGTTTCATTAATTGTTGATGAACTGTAGTACGCAGATACAGATTCTGGGTTTCAAAATCTTTTAGTTACCAAAAATTATCAAAATTAGATTTTCTTTCATTATATTCTACGCGATATAAACATTTTTTTGAGCAAAAGCAATCCTTATTTTCAAAAATGTTGGCACTCACAAGTATTGATTTTTTTGTTGTGTATTCTTCGCCTTTATTTCTCTTAATTTTTCTGATATTTTGTGCGTAACTATTCATTTCTTGCCCGTTTTCTTTTCTTATCTTTTTTTATTTGCACCATTTCTATTGTTTTACCTTGCACCATTTCTGAGGTTTCTACATTTACAGTGAAGTCTTGGTTCGATTCATCTGAAGATGATAATTGTCTTATTCTTTTCCATTTCTTGGAAGTATTACGTGGTAGTGTAATATCTGCAGATCACATATCAAAACAATAATTAACATATTCACATAATAAGTACGTTGTCATTAACTTACCTGAACCACTATCTGTTGACATAGTGGTAAAATATATAAATTATTTCCCACCAATAATTAGTTCTGAAGAGCACAACTGAATTATATCGTTAGATAAACCGGAATGAATAAAATTTTTGTTTTTGTTTTTATTTGATAGTCATTTTTTTATCGGCACATTATGTAGATCAGAAACCTGTCGAAGAGGGCACCATGCGCCAT
This sequence comes from Arma custos, assembly GCA_037127475.1. NCBI lineage: Eukaryota > Metazoa > Arthropoda > Insecta > Hemiptera > Pentatomidae > Arma > Arma custos. The sequence continues at coordinate 69,154,466 of CM073764.1, read as the reverse complement.
TTTCAAGTTGTGTTTATGTAATTTTTTTAAATTGTTGACTTAGACCACTTTCATAATTAACAGTAAATGAATTCCGTATAATGTTTCACAACTACTGAAGGTTCAATTTTGACGATATCGTAAAAATTACATTGAATGAATTTAGTTTAAAATATTGTGGTGTAAAATTACTAATAAACTCATTTTTTTTTTAATCTTAACTTAAACCACTTTCATAATTATGGGCACTTATATCAAAAGATATTTCTCATAAAGTATGTTTAAGTGTTGAAAACACATGTGAATAACATTGTGTGAATTGACTTATATGGGACTTTATTGTATCCAAGCTCATCTACTTTATTTATGTAAATTATATTGTAATGTGTAAATTGTTGTACACTACACAAATTGATATGCTTAAAAACTATTTCATAGTTTATTCCATAAGATATCTGAATCTTCGCTAAACAGACCCGTTGGCACGACCTTTGATTTCACCTAAAAATTGCACTGCGACCATTAATTGATCTATTGTGCGCCCCACTATACATATTCTTCAATTGCCCCATTGAATCCGATTATTATCATCTCATCTTGGCTAAACCAAGAAATTTATGTGCACTGCATAGGGTTGGTGACTCTATCCTGTCCAGAAGAGCTTTACAAGTCTTCTCATTGAAGTTGTCTAGGAATAGCTTGGAATATTTTAATCTTCTTTGTTTGCACCAGTGCTGGTTCGTTTTTCTGAGGTAGATGTCCTTTATTCTACGCCTAGCATAGGTGAGACTAATGCCACATGCTGGTTCTGGAGTAAAAGGTATGTTATCCGATCTTAGCCAGGCTAGTCTATCAGCTTCTTCGTCGCCAGGGATACTCACTCAATGCTATCCCCCTTATCATCTGCCAGTTTGTTTAGAGATGTGTAGTAGTTCCAGGCAATCCGTGAGTTAGTGCTGTGCCTGCTTAGTGCACCTATAATAGCTTGACTGTCTATGAAGAAAATAATCTTTCTAAGTGACATCCGCTCTTCCAGCAGTGACTGTGCACAGTAGTAGTTTATGGCAAGTACTTCGGATTGAAATACAGAGGAATACCTGCCCATGGAGATTCAGGCTTCTTCCCTAGGTTTGTCTTTCCTCCAGAACCCCGGCCCAGCACCAGTGACTGTAAGAGATCCGTCTGGGTAACATTGAGTCACGGATCTGAGAATCCGATCGCATGGCTAAGATGTGATCTGCCTCAATTTTCGAGATCAGTTAAGTCTGTTTTGGAAAGCGCGTGCAGATTATTTTTTAGATATCTTTTGTTTATGCTGTTAAATAAAATACTCATAACAAAACATGTCTGTAATTATAAATAACCTCAAAACAAAATATTGCAATTAAATTTGTGGATATAGATCAGCAATGCTTTCTATAATCTTAGTAAACAAACATTATTCCTCCATATGGATTTGGATAAATATGAATCCAACATATTTCTACTTGTTCCACATTCTTTTTTTGTTTCTTCATTTGACTGAAGCCCAAAATGATTCCTCCCTTTGGGTATGAGCACCTGTGCTTAAGTCAACGAAATTTTTTGAATAGTTTACAACTTAATGTTTATACCTAATACCTTCAATTTGCTTTATTCCCTTTTAGGCCTTCCAGCAATCAGAATATATTGCAGTTTCAGGTCATATTGAAGCTTTAATGCAAGAAGTCAGCATTCCTAGTTTCCCTGCATACACCTCCGAACATCCATTGCTGCGGATATATCCTCCCCGAATTATATATATCCTTTTGGAGAAGCAGGATTCGTCAATTCAACCTTCTCCTCCAATCATTAATGGCTTTGTTAATATTCCACGTTCCGCCTTATCCGCTGGTTTCCTAGGAAACCCTGCTTCCCGCCTTCCTCACTTCGGAACTCCTTTCAGAGTTGCCGACTTGCCTGCCGGTTTTAATGGAAACCTTGCAGTTTCATAGGCAATCTCGTGAAATGCCAGCCATGTTGCTATCAATGAGGTTCTTAGCTCTTTTGATGCGTCTGCGCCTATTTCTCCTTTGTGTGATGTTGAGGAGAGGACCAGATGTAAATTCCACACCTGCTGAGCCCCCAGGGGCTTGCAGGCTGGTCATGCCAATGTTATGTAGACCCATCACCAGAAGGCCAGATGAGGCTGCCGCAATTCCAGTATGTGCTGCAACAACCTCCCCCGACCCTGTGATGACTCTCAGTCCTTCAACTTCCTCCGTAAGTGCCTGCAATTGGGCTCCAATGGAGGAGTTATCTATTACATCCATTGCTGGATTTGATAGCAGTGATATATCTAAGGAAGATTGCTCTTCCTCAGATAAGAGTATGGTATTATAAAAGAAAATGGTATTATTTTTATTGGGCATCTTGTTCCCCCTCTTGTTGTACTGCCCCCTCTCCCTGTAGCAGACTAAATACAAAGGCGGGTGCCAGGTGCCCCAAGTGGGTCGACCTAAGACAGTGCATGTTTATACACGCCCTGCCATCCAGCCACAGCTCGAGCTCCCTACACTTGGCTTGGGTGTTTGAGGTCCTCCTAGGACCCTGCCTCTGTCGTTCACAAGTCCATAATGCCTTGTTGGACATATGGGCTCCCTAGGGGGCTCACCGCTTGGAGGTGACAGTAGGCGTTGATAGGGATAAGAGGGACTGTACAATGCACAAGGAGTGAGGGAGCACCCATCTCCCGCTTCAGTCTCCTTGTTGCCCTACCTATTTACCCCACAAAAGCCCTCCTTACTGCAATCATCTTAGCTGAGATTGATAGGCACCAGGGAGTAGCTGTAGTTCTCTGACAACAATTGTTTTTTAAAATTTTTAATATTTTTTATCATTTCGATTATAATTCTTCAGTTATTTCACAAGCATGTTAGAAAGGGACATTCACTTGAGCTTACTTCATTTTCCCTCTGTCCCTTTCTCAGATACCTTAACATAGATAAATTTTTCCTTAATACTTGGTCAAATATAATTAATATGACCAACTTTGTGGAGGCCGGCAGTTATAATAGAGTTGTAGTTCTCCAATGACTTCGAACTGTTTTTATTAATTTTTTTTTTGTCAGTATTATATATTTCATTTTTATTCCAATTCTTCTTTATTAAGCGTCTTATAATGAGTCACTTTAGTAACTATTCAATGGTTTAATATATGTACTTAAAAGTTCTGAACAAGCCAAAGAAAAGTCATGGCTATTAAGCTGTGAGCTAACATTCTACATTAATTAATAGCTGTAATCAGTGCTAGGTGAAGAGTAGCTTTGTTAAATAAACTTGATAAGCAAAGTATTCCCTTTAATTTTTAATGGCAAACATCTTTTTTTTTGTTGTTGTTTTTTTCATGCTAAATACAGAGCTTAAAGAGTGAAGCTTTGGAGAAGTTAAGATGGAGTAAAGAAATTGCTAATTTTTTAATTTCTTAATACAGATTATTAATTTTTACAATGTCTTTTTGATAGAAGGGCTTCATATTAATTCTTCTAATCATTGTCGAAAAAATAGGGTGAGTACTAATTTACTTATTATTGTTCAAAGGAGGAATAAAGTGGCAAAATTAATATTGTTAACATTGGATTATTATTGTCTATCGTGAATCACGGTGGGAATGTTAACAAAGGGCCATTCATAACCTCATATTCCCTGAAACACAAATTTTGTATTTATATCTATTTGTGGCTTGTATCTAGTTGTGTTTTGTCCATTTTTTCTGATTGTCCGTAATCTTCCTACCTTTGATTTATTGTGATATTTTGTGCTGTCTTGATTAATACTTTTTGTAGCATGTTAAAGTATGCTGCTTGCTATATAGTTTTGTTTTAATAAAGCTGTTTTTGTTGTTTTATGAATTAATAGTGTAACCTAATGGGTCTTTGAACTTTTTTTAATACTTGTTATAATTTGTTTATTGATTTAAGGCTATTTGAGGCATTCAGGATCAAAAACGAATAACTCCAAAATTTCAAAAATTGATTGATTCACATTTTTCGCTAGTTTAGTCTTGCAATTTTATCTTATCAAGACACTTTGCAGCCTAATTTCTCATGTTTCAGAAGCATAAAATTGTTTGACTTAACTTGAGAAAAATGTTAAAAATTAAAAAAAAAATAAGCATAATAATTAAATTTTTTTTTTAAATAAGTTAATTCTTTAAATTCAGGAACTTATCCCCTTTTGATCCTAAATGTCTCACTTATAATATATTTAACTGGTTGATATTTAATCATTAAATTCTATATTTATATACTCTCATGTTTTAATTTTAAAATTAAGAATTTACTTACATTTTTATATTTTCAGTAGTTTTTTTAAATGATGTTTTATATCTTTTAGTTGAAATATTTGATTAAAATATTATTTACATTTCATGTACTTAGAAATTGAATGCTTTATTACTTTGGAAAGTTTAGATTAATATATTTTTAAAAATTAATATTCTGATTAATTTATACTTATAGGGTCTTCTCTCATAGAAATGCTCCAAACAAGTAAATAAAATTCTAATTTGAATGGGCTATTATTACAAACTATAATTTATAGTTCTTAATGTTTTACAACTGATTAACAAATTTGAATTTACAATTTAAAATAACTTCAGTTTAGCTGATATTATTAATTATTTTAATATAATTCACATCACCTTTTTTTAATTTAATTTTCAAATTTTTTCTCCATCTTGAATGTTTCTGTATTTATAGTTACTCGTTTCTCCAGGTAAATTGTAAACATATACCCATTGCTATTTTGTACCGTTAGTCTAATATTCGTCGAATTTAATCTACCCATGATTAAAAAGGCAGGCTTACGTGTCTTACTACTTTGGAGTAATTCTTTGTGTGGAAGTTTTCATAATAAATAGATATACATTTATTTTATATCATATATATATATATATATATATATATATATATATATATATATAATATTTACATACATTATATCTATTCATTAACATATATTTTTTTGTTATATATTATAAATAAAAATCATTTATTTTATAAGTATAAACAACTTTTTAACATTGGATGCATGGATGACTCTTCTGTAGGTTTGATATAGAGGAGGGAAACAAAAAAAAAAAACAATATATAAACACACACACACACACACACATATGAGGGTGGTCTGAAAAGTTTCTGCCAAACATCGCCAAAGTTCACCAAATGGTGCTAGACGACTGCCGAATTAAAGTGAGAGATAGCAGAGATTATGAACATGTCAAAAGAACGTGTTTGTTACATATTAAATCAACATTTAGATATGAGAAAGCTGTCCACACGTTGGGTGCCACGTTTGCTCATGTTAGACCAGAAATGTGTTCAAATGAACATTTCCAACGCTCTGTTTAGGTGCAATAAATCCGAGTTACACCATTATACTCCCGAAACAAAAATACAGTCCAAACAGTGGATTGCAAAGGGCGAACCAGCTCCAAAAAAAAAAGTAAAAACTGTTTTCTCGGCTGGGAAAGTGATGGCGACTATTTTTTGGGATAGTCATGGAGTTATTTTAATCGATTATCTTCAAAAAGGAAAAACCATTAGAGGGGCATATTACGCATCATTACTTGACAAGCTGAAGGCAGAACTTGTGGAAAAACGGCCACATTTGTAGAAAAATAAAATCCTTTTTCACCAAGGCAATGCACCGTCTCAGACCTCAGCAGTTGCCATGATGAAAATCCATGAATTACGGTTTGAACTGCTTGACCATCAGCCTTAATCACCAACCAGATCTAGCCCCAAGCGACTTCTTTTTGTTCCTTCATCTAAAAATTGTGCTTGGAGGACAAAGATTTTCGTCAAATGAAGAGGTAATCACCTTCGTGAACAATTATTTTGCAGAGAAAAAAGTCAAAAGTACTTTTTAGACGGGTTACAGAGGTGGGAGCATCGCTGGGAGAAGTGTGTAGAGTTACAAGGAGACTATGTTGAAAAATAAAAAAAAAAAATCAGAAAAAATGTCTTGTATTTTTGTTAGGTCGGAAACTTTTCAGACCACCCTCGTCTATATAAAATAAATGATTTACCACGCTAATGCTTTTTTAAATACGCACAATTGTAATATTACCTGTCCAAAAGTAGATTATACTTCATTTTACTTAAATCTTTACTTCCTTTAGGTTAGTAAGTTTTACCTATGCCGCATGGTTTAATACTTAATGCATTCAAAGTGTCTTTAGAAAATAATAACTAGTAATTTATTTTTGCCTACTAGAGAAATTGAATGGAGTAACTTTTATTTAATTGAACTTTAAGCTCAAGATTTAACAAATTAATTTTTTTTATGGATACATGTTTAGCTATATTTTATTTTTTGTTTCCATAATTTTTTTTTTTGTTAATATTTCTTGTTCTCGAGCATTCTTAATGTTTTTATTTCTCGTTTTTTACTTTGTGAAATCTGTGATATAATTTAAAAAAATAAATAAATGAGCCAGTTTTGTCCAAATTTTTCTTTTGTATTTGATTATGTTTTTATTCGTCTTAAAGTTTCTAAGTGTTTTGTATTTTTTCTTGTTTCATTGTTTTTATTTTGCTTGTGACATCAGAAATAGGCTCTTGCATTTTAATAATATAGTAATCTTTTCTGTTTGTCTCTTAACAACTTCATAGGAGGAGGGCCTAACACCACAAATTCTACAGTTAACCACAATCACACAGGTGCTGGCGGTGGCAATAGTCAAGGTAGCAACTTTAAACGCCAGAACACAGTCGATACTGCCACAATAAAGGAGAACACAGCACGTTTAAATTCACGTGGTCCTGCAAAGAATACCAACAGTGCTCTTCCTGTTCTCGAACCCTCAAGTAAGCACTTTCATGATTAGATAATTCTTTATCAATAATGCTATTACTTGATAAGTTATAAGTTTTACTATTTTTTATTTTTTTAATTATATATGCATAGGATTATATATAGAAGGTTTTAATAGCACCTGTTGGCGAGATGTTCCTGCTTTCAGGATTTTTTTGTATTTCACAATTTTCAATCTTACTTTTAAGACTACTATCTAAGTTTGTCTAAACTATAAATATCTGAATAACTCACTTATGGTCCCAAGATAATCCTGTTAAACCTTCAATTGGAATATTCAGATTTATCAATCAATTAGTCATTCTAGTGTTTAAAAAGTGTTCAGAATAAAATTCTCTATTCTCCAGACTTGAAATTTAAAATATTTCCATTTTAAGTGTAGTTAAATATGTTAAGATTTACTGTAATGTCCTCCATATCCAACTATCCATCCATATCAATGTTACCAAAATTGATAACAGAAATATTGTGCACTCCTATATTTAGTGCATTGTTTATTAATTTTATTTATTGTATCCTTCAAAAAGTATAACATAATCTTTTTTTTAATCATAGATTGATTAGTTTTAATGTTACCTTTGTGTTTGCATTCGCATTTTTATTACCTTCCTGTTTTGTCTATAACCTACTATTAATTATGATTTTAGATGCAGCTAGCCCAGGTAAACCAAGGGGAGTAACTAAGTCCAATACGATGAGTGGAGGTAATAGATCGCTCGCTCCAACTACCGGTGTTGGTGGTTCTGTTGCGAGAAGATCAACAATTAGCTATGATGCGAAAGCGTCATCAAATGAAAAGACAAATACAGCTGGTGAACTTCCAAGGTACCAACTCCTGTTTTTAAAACTTCTGAGTTGTAGTAATAAGTTTTGTTACTTTACTAATCATAATAATCCTTCTTCCTTCCTCTTATTTTCTTTGACAACACTAAAAAAAATCTTTTTTATTTTTATAAAGTAGTCATTGAGTATTTAGCTTCATGTGATATGACCCGGTGATTAATTATATCTTTTATCTTTATGTTTATTTTGATTTCTGAAACATAGAAAGTCAAAATGCTTTTTATTAATTATCATTATTATTTCATTTGTTAAAAGGCTGTAACATTTTCATTTAATTTAGATTCCCTTTAGTTTTCTATGTTATATATTATGGCAAGGCTGTTCATCTGCACCCATAATTTATTTTCCGTCATGCTTGTTTTCTTTTTTTTTTCTTCTTTTTTGTATTTTCACGCCTCTCGTTTCTGTGATTGAGTCTTGACTGATTTCACTCTTTTTTTTTTTAATTATTATTTTTTCCTTTTTACATTGCATTAATTTCATGTTCCGTGTCTACGCTATGCTTGGCCCAATTTGGCTTAGTAACTGTTGTTGTTGCTGTCCATCCTATAGCCTTGGAGGTGCTGACACACTTGGTCGTTGCGGCAGCTCCAAAGGTCACGTCAAGTCTGCCTCCATCTCGACATCAACACAGAGGACCCCAGATGGTCTCCCAACATCTATGATAGACCCTCTGAGGCCGAGGTACGCCACTTTGTGGTATCCTTAGCTAGCTACAAACTGATATAGTTCCGCAAAAATATCATCTACGGCTCTTTTACAAACTCATACTATTTAAAAAAAAATTCCATATTTAAAACATATTTTTAATCTATATAATCCATAATTTTTTTTAATTTTTGGTCAACTGTTTTGATTTTTAAATATTTTTATTTTAAAGAGAAAAGATATGCCCCGGTTTCGAATCCCGGCCGAGGGCATATCTTTTCTCTTTTGGCTGCTTTTAATATGATTGGAATATTTTTGTACTGGTATCTACTTGTGTTTCTATGAATGTGAGTAAATATCATGCTCTTGCAAGCGTGAATGTTTGTTTTGTGTTTATACGTATAACAGGCACTTTCAGAATAATACTACTAATAGTATAAAGAGTAATAATACTCTTCTTTTTTTATCAAGGTACAGATGGGCATTTAAAAAATGTTAAAATAAATGTTTTCATGGGCACTAAGCTCAATAATAATAGTAAAAAATATCGCCTTGTCACCCACACCTTCATATGTGTTTTATAACTTAATCTAGAATTCAGTAGATAATATTGATTTAATATTTTTTACTATACTATAAATCTATAATTTTAAGGGTTAATATGTCTTTGTAATATTGAGCCATAGATGATACATCGATGCTTATTTTGTTTTTTAAGTTAACCTGATCGCTAGTTTGTTGTGACTACATGTTTATTTCATGATCATTTTTTCATAATTTTTATATTTCCATTCATTTTTATTTTATTTTATTCATCTCATCATGTCCTTGTGCTGTTCACATCCTTGTATGTGGCTTTGATTTCAGCAGTATTTTGACTGATTATATATCGTTTTTTTTATTTGCTATTTAAATGATCAGTAACTATTCCGTCTTCTAGACTCTTTTATTTCATCATTAATTCTTAAGAATGCTTTATTTTCCCTCTTTATCACTTATTATTTAATTATATAAATACCTTTCGTGTAATAAGTATCTTATTACTATTAGATTTCAGTTTTTAACATTGATAGATATTTAACTATCAGTTACTTTTAAATACTAATAGCATCCTAGACTAACTTTAACTGGCTAAGGATTCCATTTTATTTTACTTTTAACATTAGTAATAATTATGCATGCTTATAACAAATCTCTCTTTAAATTTAATCTTTATCTTCAGATATAGTGTAGTTTCTATCTAGATATGATACTTCCTAGTCATTTATTTACGATGATTAAAATCATATTATGAATACTATGTGTGATGAAACTCAGGTTAACCATAATCCTGACTTTATAGGACCTAATAAAAAAATGAACTAACAATTATTTTTGTAATGCATTCCATTCAGTTTCATCCTTTTTACTAAACTATTATTTACCTTAACATACAAGAACTTCAGTTCTGTGTTTATCTGTTTAGCAAGCAGAATTGATTACTAATGCTATAAAAATGTCCAATAATTATATTACCCTAATTGTACTTACACTTCATGATAATGTGAATGAATGTTATCTATTTTCACTTAAAAAATGAAGAAATCCTTTTGAGTCAACAGAGTTTTACTTAAGTAGCAATAGCATTTATTTTTAAATAATATCTGCACTATTCATTGCTAGGATTAATTTCAGTAAAAGATTCTTACACCCTTTTATCATGGCAGGAACCTTAATGAAAAATTTCTCTGTGAGGCTTGTTTCATCAGCAACTAGCAATAAGTATAAATTGTTAACAGTTTGTGTTTGTTTCTCAGACACTGTTAACATTTTAGCAGTCTGAATGTGATATGTAACCTTATAGTTCTTTGAATGGATTAGTTAGTACCGCTTTGTTTCATAACATAACTTATTAAAAGCCTCTTTTGTGCTGTCCAGCTGTTATATAATGGTTATAATACTTACCAACCATTTATGCTCTACTTTATTGTTACCAAGTGTTTAATGAACATCGAGTTACCAAGATCTGAACAATATTGACTCAAAAACTGGGATTGCTTATGTTATGTTTTTAGGAATCTGTAAGTGAATTTGATGTACCAACCCACTCTATTATCAATCAAGTTATTTAAGTTTCAATATTTAGTGATGTCATGTGTTTTTGATTTTCTTCTTGGAAGTCAATATTAATAGATCTCTTTTTTGTTTACAAAATGTTTTCATTTATTTATCTCCTAGCTTCTACAAATGAATTTATCTCAAGGAGGTATAGATTTGCCTTCACTTATTTCTGGGAATTTTTATTCTAGTACAGTTGATAATATTGTCACTTTATGACATTCGATTTTTAGTTTTCCTCTTCTTAATCATCTAATAACTATAATTTTTTTCAAGAATATGATTGGATTGTTAAGTATTTTTAATGAAATATATAATGTGAGAAAACAAATATTTAAAAACATTTTTATTTTTAATCAATTTATTTACTTGCAATAGGACTGGAAGAAAGGTCTGGAATGAAACAGAAACAAAAGATTTTAAAGAAGTGAAGAATTTATATAGGCATAATCCACAATTACTTATGAGGTTATATGTATCAAGACATGTTTCATAGCAATTGGAAAAGTCTTTGTTCCACATGTGCCATATTAATTAGGATAATTCACAAATTTATATTTGTATATACATTTGTTGAAATATTTATTCTTTGGAATATTAGTTGATGTGTATATTCTTGATTAAATATATTTTTCATAATCACTTTTATTTATTTTTGAACCATCTAAAATTTGTTAAGATTTTTTGGTCAAAACCGTTGCAAAATATATACGTAAACTCTTAAAATTAAATTGTGCATTGTTTTTTCAATTATAAAACCCCAATTTGAGTTCTAATAAATATTTAGTTATAATTATGATTTTTCAGTATTTTTTTTTATTTAATGCATTATTTAAATATATGTTGATTATTAATTGGGAAGTTGAAATCTGCTTCTGTCATCAATTTCTTGTGGTCTAAAGAAATTTCTGTACTGAGTTTTCAAATTGTTTTGGTTGCCTTTAATTTTCATATTTGATATCTTTAACTTAAAGATTTATAACTTACTGTACAGCTCTTTATTGAAAACATTAGACTAGTGCTGCCATTTTTCAAACTGAAAATGTGAAAGCACATCCTGTAAATATTTTATTTGGCAAATAGCCGTTCCTATTAAAAGAAACACTAACTTACAGCTTTTATCAAATGATTCTTTTTAAATATTGATGGAAAATTTATTGTAGGTCTTTTTCAAAAGTATACAATTTTTGAAATTTTCCAATTTTATGAAATGGAAAGATGGTGTCTAATAGCGTACGGGTTTATCAAAATAATATCACTTTCTGTTAAAGCACTGCTTGTTTAGTATAGGTTTGTATAAATTTATTTATATAGAAAAATAATAAAATCAGTTATCAAACCGTAACATAACACAGAATAGATCACAGACTGTAACAGCCTACTCTCTAATCACTACCTGCAGCTCTTGGGAACTGTGCTAATCTGCGACCAAAGAGGTTACTGGCTGTCGTGACACGTATTAAGCAAATACACCTTTATCTTATCTTTAGTTTTCAACGTTCAACTGATTACACTTCTCTTTATTTAATCATATCTGAATTATTTGTTTTTTAGTTTTCAATAAATAGGAGCATTTATTTTGAAAACCTATTGTGTAATTCTCGACTCAGCTTTAGAATTTTTATTTTTAACACAATTCTTGCAACAATATAGGGCAATGACCATTGTTGTGACTCTTAATTAAATTATTGTTCAATGATTATATAATATATGATGTATCTTCAGGTGAATGCCGGTGTAACTTCAATAAGAAATAATCTAAATTAATTAGACCAGTTATTTATTGTTCTGTTTCATCCTGATCCTTTTCTTTTTGCTCCAAGGTTTCGGCACAATTTATCGTTTTAGCAGTGTGCCTATAGCCTGGCCATTTTTAAAAATATTACTTCATATTTAATTCTAGTCAGTGAAATTTTTATTTATTGCATGATAGGTGAATGATATTTCACCTGTATTATATTTTTTTTTTCCTATTTGATGTAATCCTTATAATCATTCATATGTATCATATAATTTAGTAATAAGCTGCATAAATTATTACTTAATTAAAGATGTACTAATTTTCATGTGTTTGACCCTAGTGGTGCATGCCGCACTGGTAGTGTTGTGCCTAGTGCTGCTGTTGGTGCTGGTACAAACCGGACTCAGAGCAGTCAGCCAGCTCAACCTTTCCCAAGGAACGTACCTTCGAGATCTACCTTCCATTCTGGTCAGAACAGGCAAAGGCCTTATACAGGAGGCGCTCCATCTCCTACAGACTCTTCTCGGACCAGCTTCTTCTCAAAGTTGTCATCGAGGTTCTCAAAACGGTGGGTCTCAAAGCTGTTCCTTAAAGCTGATAGACAGAGCACAGCATGCTAGATGGCCATGGACTGGATATATCTTAAGCATTTTTTCATAATTCAGCTTTTATTAATAAATACTCTCATAGAAGACATATTGCCTTATTTGATGTTACTAATTTTAATAAGAAACAATTTTTTACATTTTATAATAAACAAATTATTATTCCAATTATTAATTTTCTGTTGCACTGTCATTGAGTTCGAATTCCGTTGTTGTTGGAAATAATGACTGACGCTTATAAATGTTTGTTTGTTTTATTTTATTTTTGAATTGTTTTTTTTTAATATATTTTTTATTAATATTAAATTTATTATTCGTTCTCTGAAATTTTTTTTTCATACATTGTTGATTAAATAAATTATTATATTGAAATTCCCTATTTTCAAGATAATTTTAATTTAATTAAAATATTAATTAGCATTATAGTTCCAAAAGTAATATTTTTGCTTATGCTTTTATAGTTATTTAAATAAATCTTATTCAAAGGAATCGTAGTTTTGGTTGTTTCATTTATTTATTATTTTATAATTATTTATCCCTTGTTTTAATATATACTATATCATTAGGCATAATAGCCATTCTTTTTCAAAAATGCCAATTCTTTTTATTATTGTTATAATAAATAATAATGCTTACATTCAACTGAAGTTTGTCCCAGGTAAAACTTTTAGTTGCCATTCTGACAGCTTTTTTTTTTTTTTTTAAGAGTATTATAATACTCTAGGTTTAGGTTTATAAGTAATTTAATATTACTTAGAACTTTTATAGAAGTAAATATTAGCCCAATCTTAGACTATGTTTTAGGTTCTGTGAATTATAAAACATGTCAGTTTTTCTACTATTCTGTATTTTTTAAAGTAACATGATTTATTTTAGTTCTGCTCTTAGTTAAGTTTTATTTTAAACTCATTTAGAATAATAATAGGATGTCCACAACCTGAGAATGGTGCTCTATGATAGGCTCTTCCATGCTAATTTTCCGTAACTGCATTTTCGTTTGTTAATGCCTTTATCTGCTGGTGTCTTACCAATGTCTTGATATGATTTATTTCTAGTTTGTTCTTTTATCTCAGAGGTATAAGATACTAAGTCATATTTCCCTGAAATCAATAAAAATTGCCTAATCATATGTTTTAATCAATATTTAACTCCAAGAATCAATATTAGTATAAACCTTTGAAATTTTAACTTGAAAATTATCTATTTGGACCAAAGATTTTTTTATTATCAAAAGTTTTTTTTAAATCTAAAAGTTGTGTATCTAACATCCTTATAAACTTAACAACAGAAATATTTTTATTTTTGCAACAAAACATTTATGTGCTTGATAAATACAGTATAATTTGGCATAAAAAAAAAATTATTTCTTAATTGAGAAAAAATAGTTTGTAAAGCTAATTTAATGTATGTGGAAAAATGCCATCATTATTTTGGTAAAGATATTTGTTTGCATAATTTTTACTTATTTTTTCTGATGATTGCATTGAAAAATATCTGACTTCATTTTTCACGAGATTCATAGTTTTGCTATTCCATATTGTGTAGCCATTTAAATTCTTAAGTTATTTTATTAATACATTTATTTTTTAGGGAGAAACATTCTATGTCGTATTAAGGCATTATGAAGACTTAAGAATGTAAAAAAGAAATTGAATTGTAATAACCTTTTAATATTTTTAGACCTAGGGTAGGCTGGTCTTTCCCACTTGTAATTTTTCAAGGGTTTCCTCTTATGTTGTTTTTCACATATATTTGATGAAAATTAATCTTTTTTTTTCTAAGTCTAATCACCAATTTTTATATTGAGTATTAATTGTTGGCAGTATAATAAAAATAATGTTGAGATTATTTTACATTTGTAATAATTTTAAAATATAAAAAGAAGCTTCAAAGGATCCCATTGCGCATTAATTAAGTATTATTAACATACTATATATTATTAATCATCAGTTTCTTACAGAAAATGTTAGGAAGTAATTGCTTCTTCTTTATTTTCTTCATATGGCCTGAAAGTGTATCTGTTAAATGGGTCTTATTTTGTTATAGAGTTATTTAAAAAAAAAAATTGATGAAGGCCTGGTTAACTAAATACACATAATATGGTGGTTAGCTAAATGCACATAAATTTATCTTACTTAATATTTTTGAGTTTTAATGAATTGATAGTTTATGGTTCTCATAAATGGTGTTAGATTAGTGCCTGCATAAAAACCATTGAGTAGGCGTTTAGTTTTGAGAACCCAAATTAGGTTTGTGAGGAATTAGGTATGGTTGACCAAATACCACAATTTCTATTTGAAAACACGGTCTCTCTCTTGTAACTTACTTTATATTATATAACTGATACTAAAATACTATTTATCGGCATAGTAATAACAGTTTTTTAAGTAGGTTTCCCTAATAACCTTTGGATATATTCAGACTCATCTTAATAAGATTTATATCTATTCTTTTACAGCATGTTGTGCTCTTTTATGTATTTTATATATGATGTATTTTTTAATTTATAATAACAATTTGTTTTCCTGTTGTTTTTCTTTTCTTTCTTTTTTCTTTTTTTAGTTTATTAATACTTTTAACTGTGCATGCTATTTTCTTCTTTGTTTCAACTTTCTTTATTACTCAAACCTCATTACTAATATTAATGTAGTTAGTTACCTTCTTGTCACTAGAATTTAAAATTGTTCTTTCAGTTTATTTACAATTATTAATTTTGATTATTTCAAGATTTGCTATATTTATATCAACTGATTATTGTTGCACATTAATTTGTAAATTAATTATACATTTGATTTGATAGATAATTACAGTTTTATATCTTACTGATATGCGTCTTATAATTATGCTTGTTTTTACGGTCTGGTTGACACAGAGATAGATAATCTATCTATAAATAATTAATAAATTTGAATTAAGTGAATTGTTAACATTTGAAGTTTTGGTATAGAGTGTAGAGTTAAAACAAAGATATAATTTTGTTTGTGCCTTTATTGTGTTTGTGTCTTTGTTTATGTGTGAGAGTGTGGGTGGAAGAGGGATTTATCTTTTAACAGAAATAATGAGTAAATTAAATTTATATTTCTCAAATTTTTAAATGAAGGTATATTATAATTAGGGATGGTTCTGTATATTATAGCTATGTTTGTTTTATTTTTAAATATAGGTATAGTGGCCTAAAACAAGAAGTTGTTTTTTTTGTAGCATCAGTTGTATATATATTTATATATTGTTTTTGCAGGATCTTATGGCTACATTTCGAGATTTAATGTACACATAATCATGCCCTAATAATAATTTTAAAAAATCTTTTAAATGAATTTA
This sequence comes from Arma custos, assembly GCA_037127475.1. Classification (NCBI taxonomy): domain Eukaryota; kingdom Metazoa; phylum Arthropoda; class Insecta; order Hemiptera; family Pentatomidae; genus Arma; species Arma custos. The sequence goes on along the minus strand of CM073764.1, from coordinate 69,138,395 downwards.
TGGTGAATATTTGTGCATTGAGTTAATGAGCTAATTTGAATACAAAATTAACACTATTTATTATATATATATATATATATATATATATATATATAGTTCAGTTAATCAACACTCTTCTGAAATTAATTATAATTATCAATATATATTTGTTTAATGATTTTACCATTTTTATATTTGTATGCAGGCATTCTGAATATATATATATATATATATATATATATATATATATATATATATATATATATATATATATATATATTCAGAATGCCTGCATACAAATATAAAAATGGTAAAATCATTAAACAAATATATATTGATAATTATAATTAATTTCAGAAGAGTGTTGATTAACTGAACTAATGTTGTGTGGTTCGGGTAATCAAATTTACAAATACAATCACCACGTTTGTGTAAAATAAAAAAATCAAATTTTTATGGTGTAGTGCTTAAAAATATATGTATTTAGTTAAAAAAAATAAATATCTAAAATTTTGTACCTAGCAAGATTTATCAATCAATGGTATAACACAAAGAAAGTTGTGATATTAGTTTGCTTCAATCTTGACTTTCTCTTCATGGTAGCTAAGTTTCTAATTCTGTTAAGTAAGTATTAAGTATTAGTCGTAGGAATTCAAACTTTAAATAAAATACTCTTCAAACTTATTTTATAGAAATGGCAATACAGATCCATCCTTGTATCTTTTCCGAAAGAAAGTTAGTTCATTTAATGAAATGTTTGGGTAATTGACGCTCCATTGTAAATATATAATTTGAAAAAGTTGAAATTGGTAGGGTGAATACATAAATTGTACAAATTGGATTCTGTTCTTAGAGAATTTTCTAGACAATGCAATTTATGGCTGTCATGTATATTGTATATTATTTTTATTTTTGATTATTTGGTTTTTATCATTATTAAATCTAATAAACCAGATCAAATGAATCTCTCCACATATTTCAGATGAAAAAACATACATTCAACGTTGTTATATCTAAAATAATATAGTAATAATGAAGCAATTTCAAACATCACACAGAATAATATAAGAATTTGCTATAAACGAAAAATCAGATGTGTAAAATAAAAATTTATTTTATTTTAATATAATAAACCTCACTATCACAATAGGTTTCTAGGTTAAGATACATACATACATATATATATATATATATATATATATATATATATATATATATATATATATATATATATATATATATATATATAGATATTAATAATAACTGTTAATAAATAACAACTGTCTTTAAAGCAGTAATAATAGTAACATATAAACAACCATAAATTGTAGGCTTGACCATCAGATCTTGAGCCAGTGTTAGTTTTAAAAAAAAACCAATTCGGTTCATCCACAATCCAACCTGTGTTATCTAGAAACTTATTTTTCGTAATATAGTTCTATTACTGTACAAAATATTTTATTATAAATTTGTTTGTACAATTTTTGTGTTCTATATACATTTGATATATATATATATGTATATTCACTGCCAAGCGAAATGTCATGAATATTTGCCATAAAATCTCAATGCCTTAAATCACAATTTTTTTTGTTAATCGTTAAGAAATCTTGAACTATTCCTAATTTATTTAGTATTATTATATGCAATGTCTAATTGTAGTGCTGTGTTTTAAAAGTTACTTAAATTTATTATATTATATACTATGTCATTAATGAATTACATCATTATCTATTTTTTTTTTCTGGGTTTTATTTCTCAGCATAATTGGTTTACACTTGTGATATCTATTAATTTTTAATATACATTTCCTATATTATTTATTGATGACCTTTAATTTGCATTTATTAAATTTAGTTCGTGTTGTATTAAATGTGCCATTTTTCTCAGTCACTCTTTAGTAAAATATCAATAAAAGCTCACTGTTTTATTGAGTTCTTAAATTATTCTTCAACAAAATATTTTAAAAAAATTCTTCAAAGTAAATGAATTTTTTGAATTTTTATGCAGAAATATATATATATACACAGTCGAACCTCGATATAGCGAATTCCTTGATAAATCGAAGTTTTTCTATTCCCCTTGAATCTGCCTATCTTTTCTACGTTATTTTTACCTCTACATATCGAAGGATTGGTTTAGAAGACCTTGATATATCGAATTTTCCAAGATTCCTTAGCTTACACTGCACCTCTACAAAACGAAGTTTTTGTAGGAAAACCTGTACACATCGAAGTCAATTTGTTAAATATGAACCGTTTAGCCTGAACAGCTCGTTCTGAGAACCATTGTCATTCTCAGAACGGCCTCTTTTCTCATGTAATCCTGTAACTCCCCCACTCACATTTGTTTCCAGTTTGTTTCGGTTTCTGCTAACACTTGTGCAATATGTTTGGTCTTCTGTCGTACTAGGTTAAGTATTGCATGATGCATTGGATAAAGTGTCGTTTTCAGGGATACAAACTACTATTTCCAATTTTTTTCAAAGCTCAGCTTATTTTTTTTTTCACAAATTCAATATGTATCTGTTTTTTTATTCTATTGTTTTATTGTTAAATAATGGCGAAGTATGGTTTTTATTCTAATTGCTTATTTTTTTTTCTAACTGCTTTTAGTTATACTTGTCATAAAAATTCTTCATTTCAATATTCAAAAATAGCTATCTTAAGCAATGTAATTGGCGTAAATTGTATTGTTGTACATATATGTAAAATATTTTAATAAAATAGGTACATTTTTTCTATATTACATTGAGTATATACATATCTTATTATGAACCTCTACCTCTATATATCGAAGTCAGTCAGAAATCCTCTCAATAAATCGAACCTCGCTATATCGAAATCCTCGATAATTCGAAGTTTTCTCGTTCCCCCTGAGTTTCGATATACCGAGGTTCGACTGTATATATATATATATATATATATATATATATATATATATATATATATATCATCAATGAACAGAAACATGAATAAATCCTGAATTAACTACTAGTGCATGTTTCAATTAGGTTTTCATTAACCTAAACTACCTATTACTTTACACTCCTATTTTTAAATTTTAATATTGCAAAAATTAAATATAATTCCATTATTTTTGTATTCTCTCTCTACAGTGTAAAAATTTCATAATATTTGATAACAAAGAGTTCATTATGAGTATGAGATTTAGACCTTTGTTATAATATAATAATTCCATTTATTTAATGGCAACATATTTTTTTATATTTTGTGTCGATTTGTAAAACTGTTTTTTTTTTTGTTCAAATTTTTTTTAATTTAAAGTTTATATTTTTAAGTGATTTTTTTAACAATTAGTAAGTAAAATATTAAAATTATATACTCTTGTCATTTAGGTGTGTTGCGTAGTTTTCTGAATTTTTACATTTTTATTTTGATTCTTATGTAGTACACGGCTGCAATACTATGCAATTATTATCATTAAAAAAAAACAGTTTCCAGTCAATTCATTTATTCTTTTAAACAATGACGTTTCGACACTTAAATGTCATTTTCAAATATTTTAAAAGCATTAACATCCTATATAACTTCAAGAAAGTTTCAAGTCAAAAATTCTCATAAAAATGAATTGTTAATGATTTAAATTTTTTTTAATAATACGTTTCTCTTATTAGTAACTTTAATATGAGGTTTGAGATTCTTCAAAAATAAAAGAGATACAAGTAGTTTGTTTGTGACAATTAATGTGTATATATATATATATATATATATATATATATATATATATATATATATATATACATATATATAATGTACTTTGTTTTGGGTAAACAGTTCATAAAATTGTAACTTATACCCTCTTTCTCAATAGCTGAACTAAAATTAAGGTAATATAAGTAAAATATGAATGCTATTAGCTATTTTTATGTTTATTTTCATGTTCATATTCATCATTTTTATATTTCATTTATTATATGTTATTAAAAGTATTCATTCTGTATTTTATATATAAGAAATATTGCAATAAAAGCCCATGCAAATTAGTCACAATTTTGTAAACATAATTTTATTTTATTTTTTTTTGTTTTGTTTGTCAATCTTCTGTTAATATTTCATAAATATTAACCTATACATATATATTACAGGATTAAACAATTTGATGGGCTAAGTAGATGAATTATGATGTTTCTGTGTTTTACTTACACTTCGTATTTCTCGCTCAGCTACTTAGTTTTGATTCCTAAAATAAATGGAATATAATTATGAATTGGTGATAAGATTAGATATGCGCACAATATACAAATTAAATCATGTTCCAAAATTTTCTTGAATTTATGTATGTAGGTTCTCTGAACTAGTTATAATATTGTCCTATTGATTTCCGCTTGGAGGGACAAAAAATTAATTCACAGCTTTTTTTTTCATTGTAACTCAAAAATGATGCACAAAGAATATATTTCTCAATGAAATAAATTATTTCTTCAAGTTTGAAGATACAAAGGTTAATTATATATATTTAAAATAAATTTTTATTTATAAATATATAAATTAACTGTCTATACTTTATGTGTTCTCATTTCTTAGTGATAAGAGGGAAAACAATTTAATAAAAGCATAACAAAGAAAATACAAAAACAGCATAATTATTCTTGTTTTGTTTTTTCTTTACTAGTTATTATAAATTGTTTAACCCTTTAGCGACCGAATACGGCTGGACCGAGTGGTAGAAAAGTCAACCGTGCCCGCTGAACCGATTACTTTTTGACTCTGAAATCATGTTTTTTTATTTAATTCCTTATAGTTTCCCATCATCCTTTTTGATCCTGACTTGGAATGGTGAATGGACTGGCACTGGTGAATTTAAAAACATTTTTAATTTTTTTTTTTAGTTACTGTAAATTAATTTTAATTATTTAAAAAATTATACAATTATATACTATATTTTTTGAAATGTCTATATACAAATTTATACATATACTTTATTTTGTTGAAATGTCTATATACAAATTTATACAATTGAAAATTCTTTTGAGTGTGATAAATGCCGAAACACGACAGACACACTTTACGAAAAATAATATAGCCAAAAGTGAATTTGTACCACATCTGTTGTCAAGAAAAAGTATTTCAGCTTGTCATGCGGACACCTAGATGGCTCTAGGAACTGAACTACTATTGTAGCTCACGGTCTAGAAACGCCAGAGAAGCAAAACTATTATAATAGTCCATGGTCCGTGGAGCCCACCTGACACCGGACTATTATAATAGTCCACGGTCCCCACAGCATGGCGCGCTCGGACTATTATAGTAGTTCACGGTCGCTAAAGGGTTAATTGTGTAAACTAATAATTGTCTGTGATGTTGGAAGAACCAATTACAATTGTAGCTTCTACTATTTGATTATATAAATATTTTGATACAGCTTATTCACCAAAATGTATAATATGTATACATAATATATTTACAGTATTAATCACAATATAAATAATATAATAGCATAGAGTATGTATAACTCTTTGCATCATTAGAACTTGTCCAATTTTAACAGATGTTCTCAATTAATCCGATTGTAGCCACTGAAGATCATTCCATACAAAATGATAGATTGTAGTAAGTAGATTAAAGAGAATTTCAAGAGTCTCATTAATAATCGTTCTGATCCATCATTTCATTTTTAAATTTACCATGATACCTAAGTGTTAACTTAGGTCACATCTCTTTTTAAAAAATGCTGGAAAACGTTAGTAAACATGAATTTTATAATATTTTCAATCATTAAGTATTTCAATGTACTGTTCAATTATGTATTTTAGTGTATAATTTAGGATTAGATAAGATTAGAATTAGAACACCACACATATATTGTCACGACAATTGATAGAACATAAAATATTTTCATCTTAACTCAAAAAAAAAATAAAAAGTGAGCTTATTAAAAATTATTGGAATTTTGAAATGGAATATGCAACAAAACAAAATCTTTTGTAGTACAGGTTTTTTGTTTTTATTATAAGAAGTCTTTAACATAAAACATTACTTCTGAACAACTTTTGATTCTTCCATTTTGAACATGTTTAGTTAATTATTGCCAAAATTATCCTTCATTTGTTTACACTTTTATCTATAATAAAGTCAATTTCAATTTTTTTTAATAATTACTTTTAGTTTAAAACACTATTTACTTTTTGAGTTTTGATTTCTTGATCCATACAACTGTGAGTATGAAAAACAATGAAGTCTCCAGTTTCTTTTTTATCAGTTTCTCATACTTATTTTTAGTCTGATTTACTTTAGTACTTTAAAGTGTATTAGAATCTTCGAAATTTTAGCTGTTCTGCAATATTCAGTTATTTTATGCTCTATTTGCTGTGGATGTTGAGTGGTTTGGTGGAATTATCATTAGTGACCGTCCTTAGGAAACAACCAATAATGAAAGACTTATATCTTATTCCTTGGAGAATCTGTTGATTAGTTACTCAGGCTGTTTTTGTTACATTTTTTTATTGATGATATTAATGGTATACTATTTTTAGTTATAGTTTAAGACAAATTGATAACTTTATATAAACTAAGATTGAATTGATATAGATCTTCAAATACTGCTGGTATATTTAATAAATATTTGTTCTTATAGGTTAATTTTATATTATGACATTTTTATTACAGATCTAATTATAATTTCTTAAAGAAAAAGAAAAGTTTTAGTTAGTAGTGAAATTTGTTTATTATTATCATTTGAATTAGTTTGTTCTTAGTAGATTTGTTATTTTATCCTTGGCACATTAAAATAAAATTTTAGCTCTCAGCAATGGATCAGGGATAATTTAAATTGGCAGGCGCTATGCCTTAATACTCCAAAAACAAAAAACATTTTATAAAAATTATAGATGATTGATAGAAAATGGAATAGTAATGACAGAAAGTTTGGTACTGCTAGATAGAACCTCATCTTTCTAAATATTGCACATCGAGCCTCTTAAAGGTCTTGAATCCCTGTGCATTCTCGAGGGTTAAGGATTCCTTATTAAGGTTAATAGATTTTATCAGAAAGTTTATTTCTCTTCACTGTAATGTTTATTCAGATATATTGTTCAAAATAATCATCAATCGTGTTTGCTATTTACGTTATGTATAAGGAGTTGAGATGCTTGGTGGTAGTTTAGTAGTGGTAGGTTAGTATTGAATTATACAAGTTCAAGTAATAAATTATCAGTTTTACTATGCTGTAAAATATTTTTGATAAAACCTTAATTGTTTAAATTTATATCATGCCTTTAATGTGGCTCTGTTATATTAAGAGATATAACCACTTCAATATTAAGCAATACTAAGCTTTTGAAAAACATCAGTTACACCGCTTGGTTTCTCTAGCTTTTTATGCTATTTTTTTTCATACATGGTATTATGGAATTAATTATTAGGATTGTAGTTAGTTTTATTTGGCAGAATATTGGTGTCTATTGGAATATGGACCTTAATTTATTTATAATATTATTGTCATTATGTAAGAAATAGTTTAGTAGAATATTTACATATCTTTTTCTGCACTTTTTTAAACTTGGCACTGAATTAAAATTATTATAAATTTCTGTATTCTGTGTAATTACTAACTAAGCTTATCATTTTGTCCTTTCTTTTCTTTTTTTTTTCTTTATTTCTTTTTTTTTGTGGTTAATATTTTGTATTGCATGAAGTGTGGTTTTATTTGGGGTCTAATGCATCTGCGACTGTTATATGCATGCATTAGTCGCGTATAGATATACATGTTTGAATGCGGGTGCACAATGTACTATGTATTTGCTTCCTATATTATGGTCCTGTCCCAAATCCAGGATACCTTTATTTAGTTTTTAATTTTATTTTTCTTTTCATTTTGAAACACTTAGCCAAGACCATTTGTGAAAGCTTTTCTACTTGATTCTTTGTTTTATTTGATTTTTTATCCTTATGAGGGTCCATTTAGATGTAGTTTATGTTTAAATCAAAGTGTTTGTATTTTTTTAAATGTTATTTTAACATTTCAAAGAACAGCTAATGATCAGTTATAAACAAGATGGCATTGTGCATCCTTTATTTATTTTTATTTAATGTGTCTACATTTATACATTATGCATATTATAGGATAAATCTTAGGCAAGAAATGTATAGATGTTCATGCAAAATAGATTTATATAATATGGATATTGTAAATGTTGAAAAAGTTTTAATTCAATTAATTTTCTTTTTAAAAAAAGGGAAATTTGGATCGAGGTGCGAGGCTTTCACACAGGGTCAGTGCGAGGTGTCATCTATAGTTTTGTTTAGCCGTCCTACCAATATGTGAGCAATAATGTTTTATAGTGTGTGATCAATTGTCTAACATAGATTGTCATATTACAAAGCACATTTATATAAATAATTGATGAATTATTGGTCTAAAAAAAAAATATATATATATAAATTTATTCTCCTGACTTTTATTTATTTTGACTTGAGTTTTGTTATTGAGGATCAGTTTTAGTTGGTTACCGATATCTATTCATTAAATAAATTTTTTTCAATTCCAGAAGTTTACTATTAAATTAAGCCCTCGTGAATTTGACTATTATTAGGATAAAATATTATTTTTATTGTGAAATGTTTTTTTACAAACATTAATTGAAGACGCTGATTTGATTCAAAACTAACAAATCATTATAAATCATCTATTTTTTGTGACCGTAAATTTTTATATGTTTATATCACCCATTTTAATTTGAATATAATTCTCGTTGTCAAGTTATTGCATGCTCACCCGTTAATAAAACATTAGGCAACCTTGGTTTCATTAGAGTTAAGGACGAAAAATTGTATTAAAGGATTATTGCTTACTTGGTTTTTAGGACTGGCTAGACAAAGCTTATTAAATGATTAAAGTATTTCATTTTGATTTTACTCTTTTAGGCCTCAAAACGATAAGTGGATATAGGAGGGCTCCTTCTAAAGCCATCGAGAGCCTCGCCCTCTTCCTTCCTGTCAAATGATAATTTTTAAATTGTAAACAAAAGTATTACAGCATTTCCCCTTTTTATTTATTTTTAATATAATTTTTTTTTCTATTTTTCAAATTTTATGTAACTATTTAATATATGGTAATAATTAGAATAGCTTTGTGTTAAAGAAGTGCTTAAAAAGCTCTATAAATAAATTTATTTTATAATCACTTTACTGAGGTCTTAAGCACTTTGTTATAGTACCCAGTTGTATTGTAATTATAATTACGAATCATTTATGTTCTGTTTTACCGGTTTTCTTTCAATTAAATTTTTTTCTTTTCTTATTTATAAGAACATATGTTGTACAATCTAATTTAAATTTGTATTTAGTATATGGTAAAATATAAAATGAAATTAACAAGAGGTTGTGGAGATTATCGCCTATACAAAATTTTAATCATTGTTGTTCCATAAAAATTTTCTCCGATCCATCTAGTTGGAAAATAATTATAATATTTTATAATTTGATAACTTTTTGGCATTTAATTATACTGTGATTTGGTGCCTTATGAGGTCATACATTGAGTTTTTTTTTTTAATAAAACATTTCAGCTTTTGTAATATTATCTATGGGACAACAATATCTTTGCTATATGGCTTTATTTCATTACAGTGTTATTAACTCCATCTAACGAAAAAAAAGTTTTATGGAATCAAATTAAAATATCTTGTCAGGATTTATTAAAGCTCAATATTTCTTTTTTGGTTAATGAATACTTATAGAATTAATGAGAGGTTTTTCAAAGAGTATTTTTTAAAACCAAAGACTTGTCATGGTAATTAAATTAGTATATAATTAGACTCTTTAAAGCAAAAAAGTGAGATAATCATGAAATGAATATGGCATGTGATAAATTTCAATTTTTTCCCCTGTTCTTGTAATATTCAAATAATTTTTACTGAATATTTTTGAGTCATTCATTCAAGTAAGTAAAAAAACCTTTTTCCAGTCAAACATTTTTTCTTTATTTAAAAATACGTTTCAACTTCTTCAGTCATTTTCAATTTACATCTCTTATAAGTCCATTTTTTATTTAATTTAAATATATTTTTTAAATACTTATAAATTTGCACATTTTTAACCTTTTAGTAGATTGTCAAATAATTTAAATTTTTCTTATAATACTTTAGAATTAATGAGAACTCTAAGTATTATAAGAAAAATTTAAATTATTTGACAATCTACTAAAAGTTTAAAAATGTGTAAATTTATAAGTATTTAAAAATATATTTAAATTAAATAAAAAATGGACTAATAAGAGATGTAAATTGAAAATGACTGAAGAAGTTGAAACGTATTTTTAAATGAAGAAAAAATGTTTGACTGGAAAAAGGTTTTTTTACTTACTTGAATGAATGACTCAAAAATATGTACTCCAGTAACATAAACAAGAGAATTAAAAAACAAAAAAAACTGAATATTTTTTAGGAGTGTGTTAAAATAAAGTGCTTCTTGACAAATTTACCTTAAAACAAGACTTCATTATTTATATTTCTTATTAATGTGAAACCATGAGTAATAGGTTTGTACAAATTCACCACCATCTGTAATTCTTGGTTTAAATAAAACTGCACAAATGACCTTAAATGTCATATATTTTTAATTATATAGATTCGCTTGTGCCTTAGATATTCCTATTCATATTCTTTGTATATTTATTAAAATTTGTACAAGTTCTTTATATTTTTTCATATTTTTATTGTAATTATTTGTATTTAAGAGTATCATAATTTTAATAACATGTTTGTCTGATGGCTACAAGGTTTTTGTTTGTCGTATATATAAGAAAGGATTTAGAAGCGTAACGACTAGTCAGAATATCATTGTCTTTTTTTAATTAAAATCTATTTTAGTGTGTTCCAAGTAATGTGTTTATTATAGACATTATTTCATGAATCTTCCACTTTTAAGACAAATATTAGGTTTATTATTATTGTTTAAATGTATTGTTAGTTTGGTAAATTTGTATTTTAGGAACAACAGAAGTTTATTATGTTTAAATAAAATGAATAGATGGAATAGAGTTTTTTTTTTTAATATATATAAATTTATTTTTCTATTCAGAACATTTATCATGGTTTGCTTACTATACACTTTATAAATAACAAAGTGAATTTACTTGGGCTCCTACTTTTTTAATACTCTTCAGGATATGTCCGAAAAAGTCCATTTGCTTACTCTCTACTTAAATATTTAGTATAATCCTAACAATAATTATGATAATACTGATCTTGAATATTTTTATAAAACAAAATTTAACTGAAATGTTCACTAAAAATAATTTTATTACTTTTGGTCATTGGATATTGGATTATCTAACATTTGCACTATTAGAATGTATATGTGATTAATAAAAAAATATTTTGTCATATGTCATATTGTCAATAAAAATGAGAAACAGTGTAAATAACGAATGACAAATTAAAACAATGTCAAAAAATAAATTTTCATCCTATTGATATTTGTTTTTTTTTAAACTGTTTGTTCTAGAAGGTGATATATTATCAAGTAGAAAAATAGTTGATTATTTATAATTAATTATTAACACTAAATCATTATATGTGGTATATAGATGGTTTCATAATTTTGCTTAGTATATTCTAATAAGTTCAAAGTTCATCATATTATTATTCTTCTTAAGAGTTAGATTATTTCGGGCCAATCAGAGATATATTTCTTCATTAGAAAATATAGGTTATATGATCATGCATTTTCCATTTATGGTTTTATGAATGACTTAGGTGAAATACTGATCTAATTTTGAGTGAACATAATGCCTTGTTTCCATTGATTGTAAAGGTCGTATATAAAACACTTATATTTTTCTCTAGGTGTGAAAATTTAATTTTATATATTTCTATACATTTACATGTTCCTTGTTTATATGTGAATCCCTGTGTAATTAAACCTACAGCTTTGGTGTTGAGGGGGCTAAGTCCCATATTATTTTTTATATTTAGTAATTATTTTTGAAAATAATGATTTGCCATTAAAACAGTGTTCACATTTTATGTTTACACTATTCCATCGAGTTTTACCATTTTTCTAGAATTATATCGAACAAAATATATCTTAAACCAATTCTCACAAGAATTTTCGAGTATGTATGTTAAGATTTTATAGAAGCGATAGTAACTTTGAGTAGTTAAAAGAATGAAAGATATTGAAAAACAATTAAAATATTTTATATTATTGTAGTTCTTTCTAAAGTTTTGTTTTTCAATTTTAAGATTATTTCCGAGCATAATTTAAAAGTGATTAAAAAAAAGTAATAATAAGTTGACATCTAAAGAAACTGTAATTTGAGTTATATCTATGTATATAATACAAGTATACATTAAAAATTTTCTTACATAGTATTTTCTAAGAATTATGTATTATCTCATACATTTTATCTATGCTTTATGTGTTAATACTTTTTTTTAATTTAGGATACAATGTTTTTTTATTATCTTCAGTTAAGTATCTTCACTGCCTTTCCCCCTGCTTACAGTATGATTAGTTTTTCCTAGGACTATTTTAACTCGGTTAAACATATATTAATAACTTGATTTCTGTTGATTTTGTAAATCCTCCTGCCTTTTCAATCTATGCTATCTTGGTCTTTGTTTTTTTTTTTTTTTGTATTTTGAATCTTCAGTCTTAACTCTATGTATTTTGTAAGCATTCTCTTCCTCTTCTACCACTCATGCAGTGTGAAGTAAACTTATTCATTGTTACTGTAAGCTAAATTAACTATTAAAATTAATAGTAATTAAAATTACTACTATTTTGCCTAAACAATAACAAATATTCATTATTTTTAATTTAATTGGCAATATTACTCGTTAATTTTGTTATTTTGAACATTTGAATATTATTTTATAAGTATTAATTGAAATTACAATTTGTAGCAGTCAAGTTAGTTTTTTTTCCTTTTTTGTACATTTAAATTGATTTTTAGTTTTATAGTTTTGCCCCAAGCATAGTATTGTGGCAAATATTTATTACTTAAAATAATTTCAAACCCTTGCATCTCATCATTTCGGGAGCAGAGAACTTCTTTTTATTGTTATTACATACTATATTTAGTATTATTACATCTGATCCTGGAAGGTATGTTAAAAACATTTAAACTTGCAATCTTGATATGTCTTAATTTTATTCCAGACTAGTCTTTTAAATGTTTCATACTTAAACATTGTTATTTTTTTCTAGAAAATAATTTTATCAAAATACGCCTATACCTTAAGAATTGTATTGAACCGCTACTTATCAATTTTATTAGCTCATATCGCTGTAGGGTTGATGTTAGACTGAACCTCTTCTTGGTTCATAGGTTATGTCCACTATGTTCGATTCATTTTGCATTGAAATGGAATAAAATAGTGAAAGGATAAACCTCACAACAATTCTTTGTTGTGATTAATCGTTCCAGTGACAGTTTGTTCATTTACTTATTTATTATTTCTTAATCTTATTTAATACCCTTCAGTTTATCTCTTTAATTTTTGGTTGATTAGTTTTTTATTTCATATAATGAATCTATTTTTTAAAAACCTCTTTCTTTTCTTCCAAATTTTGTGCAATGTCATATTTTTTTCTGCACTAGTAAAAATTTGTTAACCACTGTTTTTCTAATTTTTTGACTGGTAATTTGTTTCGAAAGATTATTTTGAATACGTAATGTCTTCCTCATAATTTCAGTGCTGTTATCCAGTTTTTATTTTTATTATTATTATTATTTTTCATTTTGAATTTTTTTGTTTTAATTTGTGTAGTAATTTAGACATTCCAAAATTAAAACAAGTTTCATTTTTTTCACTATATCATCTCCTAATCATATCTAAATTTTGGGTATATTTTCCTATTATGATTTTACTTTATCTTTGTTTTCGTCTCATTTCATTTATGAATTTTAACCTTTTTATTTTTACAACTATAGTTTTGTTAACATTTTTTTTGTTTAGTAAAATATTTTATTTTATTCTACTATTTCTTCTTTTTTTTCAGACCTATGGACCCGGTACCAAAACATGTTGTTAGGTATGTTAATTAAATTTTTTAAAATGAAATTTTAAGCAAATAATTTTTGTCAGGGTGATGGAGCTAGTAACTCTTGTGTATCACGCTTTGTTAGTTAATGTTTTCATACATCTTTCGGCATGCACAGTTTGTTTTATTTTTATAATTTCTTTTCTAACAAATTATTTTTAGCAAATAGTAGTAATAACAGGAGTCTTTTGTTTTCTTTGAAGCATGAGGTCAGTTATGAACAAAAATAAAGAAAATTATAACTTATGATGAAACATCACAGCTTAAATATTCTGTCAATATTGTAATAGATTCAATGTCATCAATAATTATTGATAATAGACCAGAAATTTTATTTTATTAGTAAAATATACAAACAAACAAATTTTTTTTTTAAATTCCTCATGTACAGGGTGGCCCAAAAAAGACTGACATAGCATATTGCAGGCGTGCCTGATGATCTTGGGGAAGCAGCTGCTGTACCATTTGAATTTTATACGGAAACATTTTAAGATCCCGCTTCAAAATTCTTTGCAGGGATGTTCTGGAGATTCCCAATTGAGCAGAACGACGACGAGTAGAGACAGATGGATCTTCGTTTACACTCTGCCGTACACAACTGCTTCATTGCGCACAGATCGACCTCTTCCTCTTCCTGGAAGATCTGACACTCTTCCATGTTCCTCAAAACGGAAGACTAAGTTCCTAATCATGTTGTCACTGGGTGCTGTTCGGACATTAAAATGACGACGATAATTTCGTTGAGTTGTAATAATTGACCTTCCAGAAGAATAAAAAAATTCAATGATTTTGACGCGTTTCTGCACATCATATGTAGCCATGATTTATCTCCAAAAACCAGTAAATAACCTGCAAAAGACAAAAAAAAAGTATTAAACATAAAAAAGATATAACTATTTTTAATCCTTCAGTCTTTTTTGGGCCACCCCGTATAAAGTTGAGGTTTTGATGATTATCGTGGTTTATTTTCAAAATATTGATAAAATCAACTCAAATATCAGAGTAATTTAATCTTAAACAACGTAAAAATTAAATGGGTCATCTTGTATAGAAATTAAAGAATACGACTTTGAGAATTTTTTAAAAACCGAAAATGGATCTAAAACACAATGTACTAAGACTAACTGCTATTAAAATTATTATTTATCCATTTAACACAAATAGATTTGATTATTTACCCAATGCAGGCATGTTTTTCAAGGTTACTTTTACCAAAGTTGCTTTTACTAACTTTAAAATAAAGTTAATAAAAAATTTAAAAAAACATTTTTTAAAATAGTGCTTATGTTAACAAAAATTGTATGTTGTTTTGTGTGTCATGGATGATTCTGAAGTCTTCAGCTGGAAGTGATGCCTTTGTTTTATTCTTGTCACTAGTGCACCATTACTTGTGCTTGTTAAGATTAGTGATTATTTAGAGACACTTATTTTTGTTATATGGCTTCAATTTATCCGTTAATATGTTTTTATAAAATTTACCCTTGTTAGAAGAAATCTAAAAAAACAACTTTTGAAATATTTATGGATAGCTAAAGGGATATAAATTGAATATATTATTTAAAGTATTTTTAATTTTTATTAAAAAAGCATTACTTCCATAATATTTTCTTGATCTGGAAAGTTAGATACTCATTAAAGATCGCTACCTTAATTATACTTGGGAATGCAAAATTGACGACACTGTAGCATCGTCCAATTAGCCATAGTAGCGTAAAGTTATGTTAAAAAACTAAGCAAACAAGCACCAGCTGCATTGTGCAAAAGCAGTGGTTCCCAACATGGGGGCCAGCATGAGTACAAGTCAGGAAATGCGCGAAACCAGTTAAAAAGAATTCTACCTTAATTTTAGTTATTTTTCTCTTACCATTACTTCTTAAATCTTAAATTGAAACTTGAATGTTGTATCTTGTGGCATTAAAACTAATTGTTTATTTTTATAATGTAATAATTGTATTTTTTCATATTCTCATAAAATTTATTGTGCAAAGGAGAACGTAAGTGATTTTCATTTGAACAGGAGTGGCGTGGAATGTTTTCATTTGACCAGAGGGGCGTAGTTAAAAGTTATTTTTCTGTGATTCCATTGTATTATATTTTTAATTTATAATTAATAATTCTGTATTTTATTTAAGGCCATCATGGTTGGAGAAGTGCTAAAATTTTGCAAGTTTTTTTTATTAATCTTTTAATTTGGAAAATGATCATAAGCCATAAGATATAATATTATTCTTAACTTTGTGTTTCTATTGAATCGGAATGTTTTTTTTTTGTAATTATGTTAAATATCATATTTATAATTTTTATGATGCTTCACTAATTAATTAACTCTTGAAGGAAGGTGTTTCTAATTTCTGATTCATTACTTCCAACACTAAATTTAGTGCTCCTGGAAAGGTTATTTTTCAAAATACATGTGTTATGAATTGTTGAAAATATTTATTGCTTCTTAAAAGACTTTCTTTCTTTTGTTATGCTAATTTTTTGTTGCTTCTTTTTAAATCACTCTTTCATTCATTGAGGCTATAAAAAAAAATTAATGTTTTATCATGTATTAAATAATTTAATTATATGTGAATATATTAAATTATATGTGAATGCCAATATGATTTTGGTTATTATGGTGATTTATCAATACAAATTGATTAATAGGATACGCCTTCTATTAATACAATTTAAGTTAGATGTTTATGTATATTGATAGGTAATTGGACTTGTAAAGGCTGGACTAATATGGAACAAATACCTTTAAAGTTAATTTAAAAAAAATTAATAAACATTGAGCTGACTAGTAAACATCTGAGACCCAGCCTTTTAAGAAATGGATACTCTAAGCATGTCGAGTGCATCAGTTTAAAACCGAAACCCTTTAATTCATTTTATTTTACTTTGATACAACCATACCATAAAATATTTTTTGTTTTAGATTAGATTAATTTAATGATATTTACAACTGTAATAATATTATACAAGTAAATTTGCTAATATGAGCAAATGTCATGAAAACAAAAAAACACTGGTTGAGAAACTATCCATCGGTAGCACTCCAATAAAGTTCTATAGTAGAAGGTCTAGAAGCCATCTTCTTTTCAGACACCTCGAAGGGTTATCAGGAATATTATGGGAAGCAAGTTGAGAGACTAACGGATTCAAGTGTGTACGTAGCTTGTCATGGAAGGATAGGTATCTAGTTTGAGCCAAATCAACAACATATGGGATATTAAGATCATGATGGATAAGTTTGTTTGTGACATAATAAGGAGCATTGAGGATTTTACGAAGGAATTTGGATTGTAAGGATTGGATACGAGATGAATTGGATGGTTTAGTAGAGCCCCAAAGCTCAACTCCATATGTCCAAATAGGTCTGATAACTGTCATGTAAATGAGTCTTTTGTAATTAATTGGGAGCTTAGAACGTTTGTCCAGTAAATGTTGAAGTTAGCGAAAACGTCGAGCAGTTTCTTGTTTTTTCAGTCTTGTATGACGATATAAAATATTTTAAAATTAATTTTATGATTTAAATTAAATAATCTATTGTCGATGTATAATTGATAGCCACCTTAATGTAACGGTTTAAGTTTCAACTTATTACTATCCCACGGCACATATATAGCTATGTAATTAATAGCTAAGCACTATGATACATGATTTTTATCAACATGGCTATTTTATTACCTTCTTATTATAACCTAAACTTGTGTAAAACCCTCTAAAATATGATCAAATAAATATATGAACCAATCTTTACCCTTTTTCAAAATAGTCTATCTGAATTGTATTTTCCCTGTACCAGTAGGAGGAAAAAAGGATGGTATTAGAATTTACAAATGTAAGTTTCTTTTCAAATAATAACATTTTAATAAAAATAAACAAAGAATACTAATATCTAGTGTAGACAACACATGACGGTACTTTTCCGTTAGCCGGGTTAAACCGAAAAAATGACCAAATAATGTAGATTTCTGCCAAATGTCTTGGAAAAAGTTGTTGGGATAGACAAGAGCTTATTTACCAAACAAAAGAACAATGCCGGTCAAAATCAACCACAGCAGTAGATATTTGGTGGCATTTGCTGCAAAACAGGCGAATGCTTTCTAATTAAAGTTCTTAACCGTTCTATACCAGCACTTTTATTTGGGACCAGGAAAGAGTGCCTCGACAGCTAATTATATGTCCTCTTCATGAGAAAGGAGACCAACTTGACTGCATAAGTTATCGTGGAATATCCCTGTTGTCTTGTGCCTACAAGATCCTCTCGAATGTCTTTTTCAGCAGACGCCCCATTTTCGGAACGGGAAATCGGGAAATATCAGGCTGGCTTCCGGAAGGGCAGATCTACTGTCGATCAAGTATTTGATCCTCAGAACAATTTCGGAACGGGGTCATGAATATAAAATCCCTACACACCACCTGTTTGTTGACTTTAAAAGTGCATACGACAGCATCTAACGACCTTAGCTGTATGAGGCTATGAGAGAAATGGGCTTTCCAAGTAAACTGCTACGTCTCATGAAGTTGAAAATGAAAGATGTAAGGTGTTAGGTACGGATCCAGTCCTACTGCTCTGATGCAGTTCCATCCTGTAAAGGTTTGAGACAGGGGGATGAACTGGCCTGTCTACTTTTTAATCTTGTACTGGAGAAAGTTTTACGGGATTCAGAAATCCAGACAGGCCACGCGATATTTACCAGTACTGTACAGATATTGGAATACACTGACGACCTGGATATTGTTGCCAGGACCTGATCGGAATTGGTAGTAGACTTTAGGAAATTCATTTCTTACTGAAAACTCTTCGCAGATCACACAAGGGGCAACTGGCCACAAACATGACTCTTGAAAATAGCATGAAAATAGTCTTGTAATTTTCGAAAGAAAAATTTAGGGCGTTGTACCTCATCATGTATCATTTGGAGTCGTACCTTGCTGAATTTATATGGAGACGAGGAGTAAGCGATCCATTTGAGCAATTCTAAATGACATCACCGTATTCTGGAAAAACCAATAATTATAAGCATTTCTTTTTGGTTAAAACAGTTTTGTTTACAATTCATTAATATTTTTTATAGTTAAATGTTTTCGACTTTTATTCCGTTGACTGTTTCTATCGCTTGGTGGCTTGGCTCGTGTTTAGTTCACTTGTAGCAACATTTGCGTCCGGCTAATGGAAAAGTACCCACATGACTTCTACATTAAATCTGTATGTTTAGCTTTGGATATTACTAAATTATTATTTATTATTTCTCATAAACTACTACAAATATATGTAAAGTGTTTTTTAAAAAAATTGGCTTTGGCCACCCTATTTCCTATTTATCAATCTCATAGGATCAAGATCCATTGTATCAAAAGGGTTTAAACATTTTTAATTTTGATGAAACTCTTAAAGTCTTTTCTTTAAATCCATTTGATTATACAATACATATACTACGTTGTTGAGGAAAAGAAGGAAAAAAATTAATGACAGAAAGTTTATTTTGTTTTGAAACCATCTAAATAAAATTATAATTTATATTATTATTATATGGTATAATTTTTTAAATATTTTATTTGAAAAAAAAAGATATGACCAAGACCGGGACTCGAACCCGGGTCTCCCATCTATCCGTGGTGGTGCTTAACCATCTCAGCCATCCTGGTTCGCTTCCCGGTCAGTCATATCCCTTCTTTTATAGGAGATATAGGATCAGTGAAAAGAAGGGATATGACTGACCGGGAAGCGAACCAGGATGGCTGAGATGGTTAAGCACCACCACGGATAGAGTTCGAGTCCCGGTCCTGGTCATATCTTTCTTTTCAAATAAAATATTTATCTAAATAGAAGATCATTCAACTTTTTCCCTAGCGATTGAGAACAAAATAATGAAACGTGTTGAAAATGGTTTGCCGTTATTTTACGTTTTATTTATGATGATTTCCATTAATAATCCAAGACCTCTTCTTCCATATGCGGTGTATGAATATCCTTTCCGGGGCAGGGCAGACCTTTACAGCTCCAGTTCTTTTCTCTTACTCTGATCCAATCCTTTCTTTTGGAACACATCCTATGTGCCTTTGTCTCAAGAAATTCAGGGTTTTCCTGCAAGAATCTTGTAGGTTTTCTTAGCGACTTTGTTCCGATTCATATGAGACAAGCCTGAACTATATATTTTTCTGTTTCCACTGATTTCATCTTAATCAGCTCGAATGCTCTCGGTTCGATAAGTCCTGTCACCTGCTCTCCTTCTATTCCTTTCAAACCTATCACACCTTCAACAACTGATTCTGGCTCTTAATGATAATATATTATTCTGAAGTGCTAATTTTGAGACCTATTTGATTTTAAATTAACCTTCTCTAGCTATTTTTCACATGCAGTAACAAATCCTGATTTATTATTATATTATGAAGTAATAGGTAGGATACCTATTTTTGTTTTTTAGAATTGGTGGAATATTCTGGAAACGTTGACAAAAGACTTCTAAGGTGAACAAAAATATAAACAAATAATGGAAAGTTTTTTTGTCTAGACCATTTTCATTTCTGAAGACATCCAACTAAATTGTAAAGAAGAATCACCGACTGTTCTCAGTGGCTGATATCTAAACCTTCTATAGTGTTTTACAAAGGGTAGTACTAAATATCAAGTTGCTGCTTTGAAGTGTCGACTTTCTAGACAATTTTAATTATGCAGGTAAAATGTTGAATATGCTATGACAGTATCCTGCCTGCAATGTGTTGATTGCAGAAAAATCCAGCCTTTACCAACTACTAGGCCCAAGAATGGAGGTTGTAAGTGGTATTGGTTTTGATGCATTCTACTCAGTAGATAATTTTCATTGATATTATTATTAATATATTTTTATGATCTAATTATTTATTTCCTTTAAAAAAATACTATAAGTAATTTTTTATTTATTTTGCAGTAGTGCAGTGAATGATGACCAGGTGAAACCAAGATCTCTACGGTTTACATGGAGTATGAAGACAACTTCTTCAAGAGATCCAGTTGAGATCATGTCAGAAATAAGAAAGGTAATTATTGATGGATATTATAAGAAAGGTAATTATTGATGGATTATATAAGCAATTATTAGGAAACACCAATTGCTTGGTCTGCTAAATTCTAGTATTTCTCGTATTATTAGATTTGAAGGCATGCCTAGTCTCATTGTAGACTGTTAGTAAGATTTTTTTTATATTTTACCGAAAACTATAGCCTAGGAAACCTGACTGTTTACTAGTAAATAACGATTTTTTAAGGGAACATCTTAACCATAATTTTCAAGTTAACAGTTGACACAAGTTACTTATATAGATCCTGGGGATGTTTTGAAGTATATATAATTAGTGATATAAAACTTGGCAGCATACTGATGGTACCTGTAAGTTTGGCTGGAAATAGTCCAGCAAGTGGGCCTTGAGATGTCTTGTGCCAACACCAAGAAAGCCAATGGAGGAAACCTAGTTTTCCTCCACATTGAACCTTCTGGTTTTCCTTACGAATTTCAGAAATGAGTTCTCTTCAATGAAAGAAGTCTCATTTTCGGCACTGGCCTACGAGTACTTCGATTAAAAGTTGCGAGTTCATATCTGTTGAGGCCCAGGAGCCAGGAAGGATTGGGATTTTTGATTATTGATTAGCTTGTCTCAGCCCAATGCCTTCCTGTTTTTTCGTTAGAATTCTTGAACTTTTAAATTTAGGAATCTTCGATATGACAAGGAATCCAAACCAATAGTAGATTACAGAAGCAAGAAAGAGTATCAAACATCTTGTCCACCTATGAACCCTTAGGTGTGTGGTGAAATGCTCTTTTGATTTAATTAAAGCCAGTCTTTAGATTCCACTCCCTCTATTTAAATATGTTCCCAAACTATATTTAACGCATAATAATATTTTATATTTAAAGTGTAGGGCATTATAAACTTTTGTGTATAATCTCTAACCTTAAGGTTAAAAACCCAGATAATATCTAAAGCACGTCCTGCTGCTATAGCTTTCCTCATTAACTGATCAATTTAACTTAAAAAAAAAATTAAAATCTTTCTTTTTGTTCCTGAGATTAGCATATGCATATATTCAAACTCTTTAGATTTATCCTCAATGAGGATATGTATACATACATACTAGGTATATGTATGTATACATTTGTGTATTCATACATATACCTAGATAAATCTAAATGCAATGATTGTTAAGAGATGTGATTTGCCTGTGATCAGACTATTATCATCAGAGATTATCAGAGTATTATTAAATATTAGTCATCAAATATGAATAATGAATAATATAAAATTACTATGAATCTTAGTTCCTTTTTCAATTTTTCTATGTTAGTTTTAAACAGGATTAACTGATTTCATGTAGTTAAGTTAATTTTTACTATCCTTTTATTTGCCATTCTGGATTTCTGGTTTGACAAAGACATTTTTTTTTTGTTCCTTTGTACTACAGTTATTCTAGCTAACATCTGATACTAATGTTTTTCATTTTATTGTATATTAAATTAAAAAGATGTTTGGTGAAAAAGTGATATATGGGAGCATTCTTTTTCTTTCAGCGTTAATCAATGAATTTATTATTGATACCTTAATTTTTTTATTGTTCTTTGCATATTCAATGATTATTAAATTTATAATTAAACTATTATTTTTTAAAGTGGTATATGTCCATTAGGATCTAAAAAATTGTTTATTCTTTAAAATAGTTTTAATAAATGATTGTTATTTCATAATAAAATTTAAATGGTGTATAGACAAACGATTTCAAGAAAAGCAACATGGACAACCTAACCTTTTGATAGAACAAATTACCACAACTCTCATGCCTGAGAACACTAGGAGGAGACTAAAAAGAACGTGGATGAGTTATTAGTTATCATACGAAATTGAATCAAGTCACTGGAGAGGCACTGCTGGGTAATGTTCTTCTTCATGCCTCTCATGACATTTTGTTATATTCTACTGTCAGCCAATCTGCTGATTGTCATTGTTTTTGTTTGACCAGTGTGAATGTAAATAAGTGCTAAGTGATAAAAAAAAATTGCCTATTTGCCCGTATTTTAAAAATAGTTCAAATGGGAACCCTCAAGTATCGCAAATATGAAAAAATGGACTTACACCTTAGGTAGGTGAAGTCTGTGACTGCTTCCATCTCTCCTCCGTTGCAGTATATATGGATTTCTTCCTGTACCCTTCCTACTTGCAGGATCTTGCTCTTGCCAGTGCTGATCTGCATACCTTTCCTACAGAGCTCTTCATCCCATTCTTCATGGCTAGCTGAATTACTACAGGCAGGATGTTTCTTCGCCCTAGGAACGTCCTTTCAGTTCGCCTTTTGCATATTGCTGTTATTTCATCCATATAAATAGCAACGGGCTTAAACTGTCACCCTGTTTTACTCCTTTTGCCATATTAAAGTGCCCAGAGTCCTTCCCATTCAATCTAATGACACGTTTTGGGTTTTGATATATGGACTTTACAGCATCCACCAGGCTTTTTTGAATGTTCTTAACTCTGAGTGTTTCCCATATTTCATTTCTAGGAACAGAGTCAAATGCTGCTTTAAGATCGAGGAAGGCGATGTACATGTTACTGTATCATTATCAGGATTTTCGTATGACATTTCTTAGTGGTGTTGAGTTTGTCTTCCTGTTCCTCTCCGATGTGCAGCTCCACTATATTTCTTAATCTACTTTCTAAAATGGACGTTATAGTTTGTAGATAACTGGAGAGATACATATGGGTCTATAATTGGAAAAATCTGGCTCTGTCATCAACGACAAACTAGATGAAACAGAAGAAATCAGAAGAAGAGTATTGGCTGGGAATCAGGCATACTTTGCTATTACCAGTTTGCTGAAAAGCAAAAATGCCGACGTCAAAACTAAGATCACCCTCTATAAATCGCTGATTCGGCCAATAGTGTCATATGCTTGCGAGACATGGACCCTAAACAAGAAGGATGCACATCTAGTGGATAGATTCGAAAGGTGTATCCTCAGACGCATCGTAGGGCCCGTCCAGGAAAACAGTATATGGCTCATAAGAAAAAACAGAGAGTTATATGAAAGGTATGATGACATGACGATTCCTCTTTCGCCCGGTTACAGAGGATGAAGTGGCTGGGTCACCTGCTGAGAATGGGAGGAGAAAGAACTGCTAGAAGAGTGTTCGAGAACTGCCCTGATGGAGTGAGGCGTAGAGGGAGACCCAGGGGCAGGTGGAAGGATAGCGTCCTGGGAGATCTCAAGAAACTGAGAATAAGTTCCATACATGCTCAGGACCGAAACAGATGGAGCTTGGAGATGGAGCAGGCCAAGGATCGCTTTAAGCATCTGTCGTGCCACTAAAAGAAGAAGAAGAATTGGAAAACTCAGTCTGGCTACCCTTCTTGTATATGGGGATTATAATATTGTATTCCCATTCTTTTGATATCCTCTTCTTCTCCCAAGCTTTTTGAAAAAGCATTTGGAGAGTCCTGACTAGTTCCATGCCTCCATACTTTACAAACTTTCCGACTATGTTATCCCGTCCTGGAGCTGTCCCCATCTTCATCCTTTCGACCTCCTCCTCTATCACCTCATCGAACTCTGTCTCATTCCATTGTCTACCTTGGTTATTCATATGGTTCAGGAACTCATCACTGAATTGTCTCTCATAATGTTTTCTCCAGACCTCCAAGAATGCCTTTATCATCTGTGACCGTTTCATCTTTCTCATTTTTAATATTCCTGATTCCTTTACATTTACGGCCCCTTAGTGATTTTATTTTACTCCAAAAGAGCTTTATGTTTTCACCATGATCCTGGTTAAGGTTTTCTCCAAATTCCTCCCAGGATTTCCTCTTGGCCTCCTTTATTGCTTCCTTTGTCCAGTTCCTGACCATCATATATACCTGCCATTTTTCAGGAGTTTTTTCCCGGCAGTAATCCTTCCAGGCTGTCTTCTTTTCCCTTATCTGTGCCCTCAGTTCTTCATTCCACCACGATGTATGTTTGTCTTTCTTGATTATCCTTTTCATTCCACAGATTATTGTTGCTGACTTTAAGATTCTGTTTTTTATATGTTTCCACATATCATCTAGGCTTGCATCTCCGTCTAATTCCTATAGTCTTCCTCGCAGTTCCTCTTCAGTTCGAATTGGGATTTTTTCTCAGGATCCTGTAGCTTTTTCACCTCGATCCTGTCATAAGTCTTTGACTTTATCTTGCGTTCCTTTAGTACTTTTGTGTCCGCTACCAGTAGAATATTGTCGCTTCCTATCTCCGCGCCTCAAATAACTTTTACACCTGTAAAATATCTCCTGATGTCCCGTCCATAGATGAAGTAATCAATAATACTATTTATATTCCTTTCTGGGGCTGAGAAAGTTATCTAGTGTACTAACTTGTGCGGAAAGTAGGAATTCCCTATGTGTAAATCATTGTCTATGCAGAATTCAATTAAGCGTTGCTCACTGTTGTTCTTTGTACTTTGACCTCCATGTGGGCCCATCACTCCATGTGCTCTCATGTAGTCATTACATACTCGTGCATTGAGGTCTCCCATAATCAGGATGCTCCTATTATTATTCCTGTATTTATTTACTATTCGCTCAAGGTTACTATAGAACTGCTCTTTATCCAGGGTATTGGCAACGTTTGTTGGGGCATATACTTGTATTAGTGTGCACTTCCCAATCTGCATATTTATATTGACTGCAAGGATTCGTGAGCTCACAGGCTCCCACTCTACCTCTTGCCTAAAAATTTCGTCTTGGACTTATTCCACTTTCAAAAATAACTGCTCAATTATACTAACTATTCAATCTAAATTATTAAATTTATCAGCAGTGTGTCTGTGTATATATAATACTTTTAAATTATTTGTTTTAGGTGTTGGACGCTAATAATTGTGATTACGAGCAAAGAGAAAGGTTCCTACTGCTTTGTGTACACGGTGATCCTAACACTGATTCGCTTGTTCAATGGGAGATTGAAGTTTGCAAGCTGCCTAGGTTGTCTCTCAATGGTGTTCGGTTTAAACGAATTTCAGGAACGTCGATAGGGTTCAAGAACATCGCATCGAAGATAGCCAACGAGCTGAAGCTATGACTCTCAGCCTTCCCCCCGTCCTTACACTCCGTCATATAGCCCTCCTTGGCGGCTGCTGCACTCTGGCCATCGCTAGGAGATATCAGCCTCGATACACTATACATTTATCGGCATATATGTATACTGTGACGATGGAACTAAACGACTCGAAACAATTGGTGAATCTTTCTATGCACCATGTAAATAAGATTAGTGGTTTGTATGAAATAAAAACTCAACCAACAGAAGAGATTGGGAAACAAAAAAAAAGTGTATCTCAAGTGCACTTTTTAGAAGAGTACCGAATACTTTTCACTAATAATTATATTTATATGAGGAGAATAAGCAGTTATATATGAAATTTGGACAGAAACAAAGAACAATTAATGCAGGAGAAAAGATAGTTAATAATATAATACACACATATTCATATACACATATGTGCACACATGCTTGTATTACATATATATATATATATATATATATATATATATATATATATATATATATATATATATATAAAATATGTGAGTATGTGTATGTGTGTATTCATATAAATATGTATACGGTTACGTATTACAGTATTTTTAAACTTGTGCTATTCTCCTTGTGGATAAACGGGTCCAAAATGAGGACTGCGGAATGTTCCCCTATGCCCCCCTGAACTAAATAATGTTCTGGTAAACGAATTTTGAATTGCAATTAATATTTAGTTACAATCGTACTTAATTAGCCAGGGCAGGAATTATATGATTGCGAGAACGTAACAGTGTGTGAGGGGGGGTTATGTATTATAGTGATTTATTTTTACTGTTAAAATAAATTATATCATACTATATCAACTCACCTCAACTGTGTAATATTAGTTATTGTTTTTATTATAATGCTATTGCTAATTATACTGTAACCCTTGTTTAATATGTAAATTTGCACATATTTAAGTATATCTTTTAAAAACAAAAAAAAAATGTGAGAATGAATAGCACGTATTTTGTCTATAAAAGTGAACTTGTATGTTTTTGTTTTTGAAAAAGTGTGGATCCAATGCTCTCAGGGTCGGGTAAAAGCAATCTTCCGCATATTGTATTCTACACAAGCTTTTTTTTTTCTTAAGTTTTTTAAAGGAGGAACAAAAAATTCAAAAAAATATGAATTAAAGTTTATTCAACTTTTTTATTTTGTATTTTCAATTTTAAAGAAAGCTTTAAAAAAATTGTTATCAAATAAGTCAAATTAATTTTACTGTTTCCCTAGTACCCTTTGTGTTCACTTTCTACAAAAGTAAAGTGAGTTTAGACATAATGTATATATAAATTATACTATTCACATTAAATCTAATTTTATATTTCTTCATCAGCCTATTAGGAAATATATTGTTTTTCTCATGAACTGTTTATACAAATATAGTAAAATATTTGATTAAAAACTTAGATTTAAAAAAATAAATAAATGAAATGAACAGACAACAGTGAAAGCTTGAGGTTGGCTTTATGCTAAGGGATTAAATTGTTTTAGTTACTGCATTCAATCTGTTATACTTATGTTTTTTGTTTTCAGTTATTTCATTGTATAGCTAAACAATTTAGACAATAATGTGTTGGGTATATATGTATCAAAAAAAAAAAAAGAAGCCTATTTAAAAACACGTTGAACAAAAATGACTTAAAATTTGATTTTATTTATTTATTTATTTTTTTTATTCTTCAAAATCTATATTTGGAGAAGCTTTTGTAGATCAGAAATGAATTGATAAATGTTTGGTGCCAAATACGTGTATTTAGTTGCCTCACACAAAAACTTGTGATTTTAGCTTATCATCTCTTCTTTATTCTTATTTCTGTTCTTCAATGTTCATTTCTTTCAAATGTAGAAAAAAAATGTGAATATTTAAGTAATTAAGGTTTGGGAAACAAGCAGTATTTGTTAATTAACTAATTTGTTAAATAAATAAAAATAAATAAATAAAAAAATTATAATAAATTGGAGAAAAATGATCATTTGTCACACACTTGTTGTCTTTTAACTAAAATATACAGTTTATTAGAAGGTAGTCTTTTATTTATGTCAAGGTAGGTTAAATCAAGAGAATTAACGAAAGATAATTCTATTACTATATGATTCTAAAATTTTCAATAGTTTAAAAGATTAGACCAGATTTTATTTCCTGTATTTTCATTTTATGATTTGAAGATAAATTTTGCAAAACAATAGAGACCACAAGTAAATCTTCTGAAGTATAAATTCATATACCTGAAAAAGGTGTGAAAGATTTAATTTTATATACAGTAGAACCTCGATTATCCGTCAGGGTATGGGACCAAGATGGTGACAGATTTGGAAAATAGATGGATATGGGAGTGAGTCATATGTCTCATATATATATATATATATATATATATATATATATATATATATATAAATTGAACAATATATTTCAAACATTCGACATTATATATGTACTCGTAACTTATTTATGTACTAATAAGGTATACTTATGTATTAAGAATGTTTTTAAAAAATAATAATAATTACGTATGTTTGAGCAACCTCGAAATAGTTATTGGACCTTTCGATGAGAGTCCCGAAATATGTGTGGGAAAGTAACACTGATTCAAAACACCAGATTGCATGTAACCATTTATTAAAACAAAAAACATAAATCACTTTTATAAATTAAACAACTAATAATTTTGTTACTAGAAAATAATCCAAAGAATGATTAAAACAAGAAAACAATTTAGTCGTTTTTATAGTGAGAAAAATGAAGTTACAAATACTAAGCAAACTATAAACAAGTAATTAATATCAAATGAAAACAATTATTATTCAATCCTATGATAATAAATTTAAGTCCATTAATTACAAATAAAAAAATGTGCAAACAAAGTATATTACAAAATAATAAAGGTTTATCACGTTTTGTAGCTGAAACGATATAAATAAAAAACTTATCTGTCTGTCGCAGTAGATTCCCGTAAATAGTAGATTCTCGGCTGGGCGAGCTGGGTGTTTGAGAGAACAGAGGATTTTCATCGCGGGGCGACAAAAAATGTACATGAATTTTCCTCAGCAGGGCGAGAAAAAATGTCCATAAAATTTTTTGCTCCAACAGGGCGAGCGAGGATCAAAATATCGAGTCGGTTCGAAGCGGTCGAACCGACTGACAGACCAATACTGTACTGTGCTTGAACTTGAACTAGGTAATTCCCAACTGCAGAGGGGCAGCGAATTAGACCGGTTCAAATCCACCAAAACAACTGCACTATTGTTTATAATGTGCACTCTCTCCGGCTAAAACTGTCAAGCTTGATTAATCGACTTAAACAATAGCCGATCGAATCCACCATCGGCATGTGCCTTTTTTTCCCTTAAATTTATAAATAAAATTAACTTATTCTCTTTAATTATTTAAACAATAATAAAGACATAATAATAAACAAATAATAAAATATGAAAATAAATATTTATATTACTATATTTACAAAAGGTGAAAATAAAAGGAAACTGTTCTTTTATAAAATATTTATTGTTTTATTTTACGTTTAAAATAAATACTCTTTTAGTAAAACAAATAAACTATCTGGCCTTAACAACGTACATCCATGGCTAAAAGCACAAGCATTGTATGTCCAATTTTTTCCCCTTAAGAAATTAATATCAATTTAAAGGTGGAGTTCAGCTCTCTCCTCGTGCACAGATGTAGTATGCCCCTTCTGAATAATCATTAAATGATTATATAGAAGGGACATACTCTAGGGGCCCCCCGCATGTTTTATATCATTAACTGTCGTCCGAAGAATTTCATAGAGTTTTGCTAAGATTGAAGCACTTTCACCTTTTCGTAAACATTTTACAATTTCAAACTTAGTAATGAGATCTAAACTCTTCCTTTGTCTTTTTTTCCGACGTCATTATGCATACTTTTAAGAAAACGACAAGTAACCCTAAGACAAGAATGAAGACTGAAGGTAGTTCAACTGCGGAAGGTACATTAGGTAGAGATGAGAAGATAATAAATTTCTGAGAAATGTACTTGAGGATACCTAGGGTTTGAATAAACAACAGATTCTAGAAAACGAAGTTGTCAAGACACGATTGATTCTTAGCCAGCGTCTATGACTTTAGCAACCAAACAATATATATACATATATATATATATATATATACATATATATATATATATATATATATATATATATATATATATATATATATATATATATACATCCTTTTTTTTCTCAAACTGAGGTGATGGTTAACAGAGAGTGACGGATAACAGAGGTTTTACTGTAGTTTTATTGCAATTAAATCAAGCAAAATCTACAACAATGGAAAATTTATTTGCAAGGTTGAAACTGGATGAAAACTTGGTTTTTATTTCATTATCAGCATTATTTTTGTAGAAATATGATAAATTAATTTAAAGTTTCAGAGTACTTATTTTTCAATGCTTTTTATTTTCTAGGAATATAGATATTAATAAAAAATTTGCATATAGCCCTGAAGAAGACCTACAAAATAGGTCGAAACGTTGGCTAATCAATAAAGTTTTTCTCAAATTCTACGAGAAATTCATTGTGACCTCTACCCGGACCACTTTCTTCCACATTAATAAAAAAAAGATATAATTTTTGTAATATTGAAAGAAAAACAACTCATTTAAAATAGTAAGAAATAACAAATACTTAAGAAATTAAATGGTGTGTGTTCATGTTTAGATTATGGTAGTGGCTTTAATTGTGATGGAATTCCAATCTTAAAGTATGAATATGATGAAAAGGTACAACACTTCTAGATAGGATTATAATTCTATAACTTCTTAAAGTTATAAAAAATTAAATTTTGAAGAAGTTCTCAATTAAATTCAAATAATAATTAGCATAAAAATACTGTAAACATCACTTAAAAAATCTTTATAAATGAAAGTTGAGGTTTTAAATTTGGAATTATAAGAAGAGATCCAATATTTAATTTTTTTTTTCTCTCTAAGGGTTTCCTCAGATTGAGCTTTCCTTCAACCAAAAATCTCCTTTAATTCATGTTTCCAATTTTTTCTGTATATCTTCCTCCCTCAGACCATGGCCATGCATACTTTCCTCAATGCCTTCTATACATCTTTTTTGTGATCTTCCTCGCCTTTTTCTCCCTTTGGCACTCCAATTGAAAATTAAGTTGGGCAATCTTTCCTCCTTCATTCTATGATGACCTTTTTTTCTGTATATTTTGTTGAATTTGCATTTGTTCTCCAATTTCAGCATTAGTCCTTTCTAGTCTGGATATCCTGGCAGCTTTCCTCCAATAGTCCTCTCAGTAGCAAGTAGCTTTTTTCTAGAGCAGCACTTATTGTCCATATCTCTGCCTCCATATAGCAATATGCTTTCAATTATGGACTTGTATATGAGCTTCTTGGTATCTTTTGTCATTAGTGAAATAAATACAAAATAATGCTTTAAATTAACCTCTTCATTTGTTTATTTATTAAATATAACAAAAAGTATAAATTTAAACACTAAAATAAATTATGCATTCATATCTGTTGAGGCCCAGGAGCCAGGAAGGATTGGAATTTTTGATTATTGATTTGCTTGCCTCAGCCCAATCCCAATGCATGCCTTCCTGTTTTCCTCTTAGAATTCTTTTAAACACTAAAATAAATTATTATTAATCCTTCCATAGAATTGTATCATAATAAATTATATTTTATAAAGATAGTGAGAAAACCTGATAAAATAAGTAAACAAACTTCAGTTTGTTAATGAAACAGGTTTTAACTTTTCTGGATCTAATTAGTTATTTTTCAATTAAACCTTTAAAAATGGAATAACCTATTTAGGTCAAATAAAATATACAATGAATCAAAACATTCATATTTTTTAATTTTGTAAAACAGATTATGAATAATAAGAGACATATGTTAAACTATAAATAGAAAACTATTGTGAATTGTTTTGTTAAGAAATCAAGAGATTATTATAATTTTTTTTGTCTTTACTCAAAATTAAATTACTTTTTTGTATTAAGAAAAGTATAATTTTTTTAATAATCAAAATATTAAATTAAATTGAGGTTATAAATTGAATATAAATGCATGAATCCTAGAGGATTTTGTACAATTTTCATGAAAATACTGTCTCCGAATATAGCATTGGTTAAGAACTTATTATTCATACAGATTTTTTAATATTTTACCTCTTTGAATATTGATTATAATGCACTATGAAAACCATGCAAATGTTTTTTTTTTTCTCATTTTTACCTTGGATGCTTTTAAAACAGTGGAGCGTCGATTATCTGAACGTTCAATTAACGGAACTGTTTTTATTTTTTTTTCTAATGTAATTTTAATTAATTTGGTCTGATCATCAAGTTACTTATTTGTATTGTTAAAATTATTATTATTTTAAATAAAATTTGATGAAAAATAAAATGATTTTTTCTATGATCGTCAATAAGGGGGCCTAATAATTTCTCTGAAACAGCAAAAAAATGAACTTATATTTCAATATTTATTTGTTTACTTAACTAGGTAATTTCATTTGTTTCTCTGATTCCTTTCTATTCACTTGGTTGGTATTTATTTTTTAGTGAATTTCGATTATCCTAATTTTTGATTATCTGAACCACCCCTGACAACATTAGATCCAATAATCGACGTTCCACTGTACATAGCATTTCCAACTCTATTTGAACCTTTTCCAAGTCAACTGTAACCTTTTTTCAAATCAAATGCTATCCTATCCAGTTAAGGCCTCAGAACTCAACGGGATAAATCATGACAGTATTTTTCACTCACTCACAGTCTGGTGCTACAGTCCTTGTAGGACCTGGGCCTCCTCCAACAGCTTGCTCCACTCCGCTCTATCCGAAGCAAACCTCCTCTATCTCCGCACTCCCATCCTACGCAGATCCTCTTCCACATCTTCCATCCATCTCAATCGGGGGCTCCCGCGTTTTCTCCTTCCTTCGGGATTATCGCACACCATTTTTCGAGGAAGTCTCTTCGGATCCATGCGTTCAACATGACCCAACCAGCCAAGGCTTCTCTTTCTAATGACCGTGATTAAGTCTGGCTCCGCTAGCAATTCCATCAGTTCTACATTGCTTCTCATTCTAAATTGCTCGCCATCCTTAATAGGGCCATATATTGTTCTTAATATTCTTCTTTCCCAAATTCTGAGGGAATCTTTGGCTGCTTTGTTAGGACCCATGTCTCGCTGCAATATGTCACAACGGGGCGTATGACTGTCTTGTAAATTAATATTTTACTTTTCCGGGATAGATTTCTAAATTTCAAGACCTCCCGTAGAGGATAAAAACACTTGTTGCCAGCTGTAATTCTTGCCTTGACTTCCATTGTTACGTTGTTGTTTCTTGACAACATCCCTCCCAGGTATATGAAGGACTCGTATCAAGGGAATTCCCGGTCACCGATCTTTACTGGTCCATTCCTATATGTCCTGCTTCTCGTCGTTATAATATATTTTGTTTTGGCATTGTTAAACTGTTTGTAACCTTTTACAAATCAAATGCTATCCTTTCCAAGTCACAAGCAACCCTTCCCAATTCAAATGTAACCCTTTAAAAATGAGTTGAAACCCTTTCCAAAGCAAATGTAACACTTGACAAATCAATTGTCACTCTTTTTATTTCAATTGTAACCTTTGCCATTTCAACTGTCACACTTGAAAATGTTTTGAAAATTTACCGTTACCGGGAATGGGCAAAGTTAAGGCCTCAGAACTCAACGGGATAAATCATGACAGTATTTTTAGTTTTGTTATTTTCAAAAATATTATTAGCATAAAGCAGTAAACAAATGAAACTAATACAATTTTCGAAAAGCAATGAATTTTTTTATAACATAAATAATTATTCCTTTTTGAAGAAACCCATTAAAAAAAAAAATAATAAAAATGCATTTTGTTTCTGAGAAAGTAAAACTATGTAAACTGAAGTTATCAACAGTTTCTTTCTTCGATTTGACAAAAATAAAAACTTCTTTGACCCTGAGGAGAAATGAGAGAAGTTCTTTTGGCTTGCTTGTCTGCTCTTGCTGTCATTCAAGTGTGAACTTGAATTTAGAGTGAAATACCTCCCACCTTATTCACCTCCAAAATCCAGTGGAAAAAGCATTTTCAAAAATAAAATTAGTAGCAAGAAATATTCTTAGTGAGGGAGGTGAGTATAATTTGGTCAGAATCATTGCCCTAACTATAAATGGAATAGGCTCCACATACAATTATATTGTGGACATGGTACTCCAGCTTCCTGCAGCAGCAGCTGGAAATTCAATGCATTGAAGGTCCTAAGATTTTTAAATCAAATTTTCACAAGTTAAACGAACAGTGTTGTTTTACTTTCTCCTTAGGAATAAAAACTTTTTTTAAATGTGATAATGTTCAATTCAGTTTACATTTTTTATTATTATTTACTTCTTGAGAAAAAAAAATCAACTTTTTTCCTTAATTTTTTGCAAAGAATATTATTATATTAATTTTTTTATTACCAAAACTATGAAGATACTGTTGCTAAGTTCAAATTATATGTTTTTACTTTTTTTAAATAAACTTTTTCAGAAACAAAAAATCTATTTGTTTTTTGTATTATTTCCCTCATTTGTGTCCTACCATGAGTTGTGAAGAAAAAGGTTGTGATGGTTTTATCCTGGTGTGTTCTGAGGCCCTAAATTCACCTGTTCCCCAGTACGGTAAATTTTCAAAGGTGGCAATTGAAATTGAAATGGTTACAATTGAAATAAAAAAGTTGACAATTGAGTTGTAATGTGTTACATTTGCATTGGAAAGGGTTGCTTGTGACTTGAAAAGGATAGCATTTGATTTGTAATAGGTTACAGTTGACTTGGAATAGGTTCAAATAGACTTGGAAACCATACATATATATATAAATTTTTTTTTTAGTTTTCCTAATTTATTTTTTTTCTTTATCAACAGTTTCTAGAATATATTATGTAAATAAATAATGTAAATAAGCACTTATATTTAAAAATACTAAATAAATTTTAAATCTCTACCCTCTATTCTCAATTGTGCTAGGAACACCTAACTAAAGATTGGATCCTGAAGTTGCACCCAATTGGTTCGGTTCCAATGGTTGACTAGGAACAATAGATGCAGGATAGTGGCCCTTGGCATTTGAAAACTTTTTCTTTGAGCTACCTCGTTGTATTAAGTGGAGATATGAGCACACCAATCGTGTGTATGGCAGATACTATAGTTTGTATCTCGTATGCAAGGGATGGCCAACTAATGAAAGAATGTAAAAGGAAATTGACAAATGCTAGCCCGACTTGTATTAAGAGTGTGCTGGCGAATAGCGAGCCAGCTATCTGAAGCATTATTCTATCTGGAGCCGAGAGTGCCCTGTGCACACATCATAGTGCAAAGGAAGGCTAAAAGAACTTCGTATAAATAAAACCAGAATCCTAGAAATTAATATAGGCCGGCAACGAGTAATTGTAGAAGCACTTCGTTCCCTATGTATGGTTTGGCAATCCTGAAACAGTCCTGCTCATAGGGTTCGGCCTTACGTCGAGGATTATATCCCAATGCAGTGGGGAGAGGAGACCCAGAGCTGCAATTGAGATTAACAACACACACTCGAAGTTAAATAACTAAGGAAGTATTGTATGGCAAATATCGTTACATATTATGCGAGGTGGGTAACATCCTGTTAACGGTAATTTCGGCATACCTTCCTTCCTAAAGAAGATATTTCTTTATATAATATTAAAAATCAACCCCTATCCTCTTTCCTTCCGTTGAACACAGGAGTGGCTCAGGGTTCTAGTATTTCCCCAATCATTTTCAACTGTTGCATTAATGACTTTCCTAAATCAATCCACCACCTATACGCCGACGACTCCCAAATTTATTTCTCCTTTCCTCCCTCTGAGATAATAGCTGTATTTGCCAATATTCAAGGTGCCTGGGCTGATCAGAATAAACTGTTGTTAAATGCTGCTAAATCTCAGGCCATTCTAATTGGTTCCAACACCCTCCTTAAATCCATCAACTGTCTTGCCCAACTAATCTTAAACGATCACCCTATTGTTACGGGCTACTGGGTATTAAAATGAATTAAACAATTCCTTAATTAAAAATACTAATATTTATTAACAAAATGATAAAAAGGATACAATTAAACTATTAACAATTAAATTATTGAACTAATATAAATTTATAATAACAGTATTCTAAATATTTATTATCTAGGCCTAACTCCTATTTAATTATTACAATAATATAAGATGTTACTAATTCTAGATAGCTTAACTAGTTACAATAGTTTCTATGAATATTATAAAATTACACTACAATTTATAACTAATAGTTAACACTTACAGTTCACTAGTCCACCGACCTTAAGATTCTCCAAGTATGACAAACTGACACACAAAAACAGTTTATTACACTCGCGAGACTGTCACAGTTCACTGATACACTTAGCACACGGGCCGGTTCAACACTGACTAGTTTATCACACTGACACTCACTTATTACACTTATCACTGATCTTCACTGGTCTACTCTCAGGCTAAGACTGACTGACTCGAGGTGACGGAAGTCTTTTTATAGGCAAGGCCGAACATTCTAGAACACGGAGGGGCCAGACAATTCTGGAATATTCTTAATCCTTTGCCGACAAAAGGAGACGATCTAGAACCGTCCTAATCCTATTTTAACTTCTCCCGCCGACGGATTTAAGCCGCTAATCCTCTTGCTTCCGTCTTCCTGCCGGCGCCCGTAATATAACATTACTTTTAGTTCCTCTGTTAAAAATCATTTTCGACCAAGCCCTTTCTTGGAAAATCCACATTGTCCAAATTTCCCATCGATCAATAAGCTCCCTAAAGTTATTCCATCATATCCGGCATCTTCTAACACTACCTATCTGTAAGCTCCTCATCACTTCTTTCATTTTTCCATACTTTGATTATGGCTGTGTGGCTTATAGAGGCCTCTCGAACAAGCTTGAAGAAAGACTGAGCTCACTTCGGTTTGTCTTTGACACCCCAAGGAAGCCTCATGTGTCCCACCTCTATGATGAGTTAAAGTGGCTCCCTCCTTCTATCCGTAGACTCTATTTCCTAGGTTCTTTCTTAAACCAAACCATCAACTCACAACATCCATCTTATATCAATAGTCTCCTACAGCTCAAACAGGGCCCACTTTACCTTATGTTTGGTGTGCAGGGCACATGAGCGCCGAGTCTTAAGGGGCGCGTAAGGCGTCTCAAGGTCTCAAAAAAATTCATTTCATGTTGATCCCATAACAAAATTTGTTTAGTTTCATGGGCACATTCACCTCCTTGGGGGATTTGCCGTTTTTTGTAACACCTTGTATAACTGCAGGTGTTCAATTTTAATGGCATGCCTACTAGGATTGCACATGGGCGCAACATGGGCTAGAGCCAGTGCTGAGTTCAAATCCTCTATCCAATCCCAGGGCACTAGATCTCGCCTTTCCGACCTTTATTCCTGTTCCCACAGAACCAAAACTTTTGAGGGCTCCTTTCTCGCTCGGTCTACCTCTGTTTGGAACTCAGTCTCACCCGATATCCATCATGCATCTTCTTTATTCACATTCAAATCCAAAGTATTCCTACATTTCCTTAATTCCCAAACAGATGCTCTCTAATCAATAATATAAATAAATTTATTCAACACAATAGATTGAGAAAATACTGTAGATATTCCAACACTCATTATACTATTATTCATATTATTAGATGTTCTTATCTACTTTTATATTTTTCCATTAGCCAATTTCATTTATTGTAAATTTGTATTCTATTATTTTATTTTATTTTTTTTATTCTCTACCAGAACATATGTTTTAGTTCATGTTTATTCCAGAGCAAATGTTTTAGTTCATGTTTAATTGAAGTATTCCAAAAATGTAGCCGTCGGGCCAGATATATTTCTATTAATTTATGTACAATATTGTTATTCTTAAGGAACCTGGTCCCAGAATAAAATTACTTTTCTATTCTAAACATGGATAAAGATATTTCTGCAATGGAGATGACCAAAAGGTGTAAATAGGAATTTGAACATGTGCTCAATTTCAACTACTAGAACACCGTCTGGAGATTCGATAGAAGAGATGGACGGTATTCTAAGCCCAAAGACTTCATCATGAGAGGCCTTGTGGGAGTCAGTAATGACACCAGATCTATCCCTAGGGAGTAGTGGATGAAAACTGTATTCAAATGCTTTGCCTCAAAGATACTCTCAGGACACATTTTGTCAATTGGATTCTCAGATCAAAGACCAAAAAAAAAACACTGGCATAAGATGTAGTACATTCCCACGGTACCAACAGGGGACAATAATCCCCATTAATGACTGAATCGCCTTTATATCATTACTACAGATCATGTTTTATGAAGTGATGAAATTTATAAAATAAAGATAAATCACTGAGAACAGCTGTAGTATATAGTAATTTTAATAGTTGAAAATTCTATGGGACTAGCATTGTTGATACAGCTATAGCTTAGGAACCAAACACAACTTTGATACTAAGCGATATCATTTTATATCTTGATTTTCTAAAACTTTGGTGTATTTATGAACCAGTTTCTCTTATACTTAGATCTGTGAACTGCAGACCACAGGCTGAATTATTTTGTCTTACAATAATCAACCATTAAGAATATTTTTTATAATGTTCATCCAATTAAAATGTCAAAATATAATTCAATATCTCAATTATTAAAAAACATTGCTATATGCTGATTTATTTCCAAATCAGCTTAAAGCTAACTATAAGTTGGAGTTTTAAAAAACTAATTGTAAATAACTATGAACTATAATAAATAAAAAATATTCCATAAATCATTCTTTCCCTCACGTCATAACATAATTTAAGCACCAGCCAGTTATATTTTTTTTTAAATAAAAAAATACCACCAATTAATTGTGAGAAATTACTAATTTACTATGATTATTTATTTTCCCTTTTTCTATTTTAATTCTATTAAAAAATTTAAGGGTCCATTTACGCGAATAATGATCACAAACAAATGATAATGAAATTAAATAATTTTTCACAATTTATTTAGCCAAAAGTATTTTATCATCACAGCTAAAATATAATTTCTAATTTCTAAATAAACAAACATTAAAAATTCTGTTTTTATTAGAGATAGAAACTACTAGATCTCTAGATTTTTTTATTTTTTTTTTTAACATTCAGTCTTAAAACACATCATATACATATATAACATCAAAGAACCATTAAAGAGACATCCATAAACACAAAGTAGTTTTGGTTTATTTGAAATAATTAGATGTATTTGTTAATAAGGCGATCAGTGACCCGCCATAATTTTTCTTGGATATTATTATCAAATTTATGGGTTGAATGATACAGCTTACAATCTCTGAAGATTTTACCAGACTGACCAATCACATCATTAGATAATGCACAGTGCAAAACAGTTTGGCATCCCTATAAAAAAATAAATAAACAAATTAAAACATCTTTAGTGAGAATCAGTATCAAATAACCTGGAGACAAAAGGAAGAATCATATTATTAATTCCATTTTCTTAATACTATCTACAATACTTTCCCACAATTTTAATTTTATGTTAAAGTAATAAAAAATGGCTACTTTCAAATGATTTCCAACAATCAACTTCGAATGAAATAGGATTACTTGAAACTTATGCATGAAAAAGTAATAATAAAAAATATTACTATATATACATATATATATATATATATATATATATATATATATATATATATATATATATATATATATATATATATATATATATATATATTCTCATGACCAAGTAATGTACAAAGAATGCATATGATATAAAAATACCTGTTCAGCGGACCTCAAGAAGAAAAGTGCAACTGGCAAGAGCATAATATACTGGTACCACTTAATGCCGGCGTGTCTCATTAATCTGGTAAAACAAAGCCCTGGGCAAACCGCATAGGTTTCGACCCCAGGAGGAAGTCGTTTAGCTAATTCACGACAGAAGTATACATTAGCAAGTTTAGAGTTATTATAGGCTGGATTTCTGTTCCTTACATCATCATATCCATGTTCACCGAGTAAATTGTCAAAATCGATTTCACCTTTTTCGTGGAGTTTAGATGTAACAATTATGATCCTGAAAGAAAATGAAGAATATTATAAAAAATATCATTTCCAATTTATTATTTAAACTGTGGTGTATGTTAAATATAGGAACATAATAAAACAGCACCTTTTTTTTTTTTTGGAAGTAACTGTTTATTAACAGGCTGATTAAGAGTTCCTCTCTTTTTCTATCTGTGTCCTCCTTTCAATCCTCTAATCCACTACTTTGAGATTTTCTCCATGTTCATTTGTAATGACTTTAACTTAAAACTTTATACAAGACAGTGATCAGACAAATCGTGACCTGTGGGAGGGAGGCGTGTTTTCTCACGCAGCAAGCAGAGAGAGAAATCAGCAAATAGAAAAGAAAGGGCCTAAGAAAGATAGGAAAATAGAGCATGGCGGATAAGGAAAAATATAGAACTCTAGAACATCTATCAGGAACCCGTCATTGTTAGTATAATAAAACATATGGAGAGGTGGAGCCAAGAAGACTCCCCAAGAAAATGCTCAATGGAAGACCAGGAGAGAGGAGAAAACAAGGAAGACCACGTTTGTAGTGGATTGATGATGTAGAACAGAATCTGAGAAACATAGGAGTGTGAAGGAGACAGATACAGAAATGTGGAGGAAGCTTGCCAGGGAGGCCTAGGTCCTGCAAGGGCTGTTACACCAAAATAGTTAACTAATATAACATAATATTAGTTACATAAATATATGTTAAATCTTGCTCTATAACAGTTTTTTTGTAAATGAAATGAACAAAATGCCATCAAACATCCTATCATTAATGCAAGCCAAGACTTGCAAAAACCTTGAATCCAATATTTGACAATCTTTTCCTTTTTTTAGAAAGGTGAAGTGG
The DNA here is from genome assembly GCA_037127475.1 of Arma custos. NCBI lineage: Eukaryota > Metazoa > Arthropoda > Insecta > Hemiptera > Pentatomidae > Arma > Arma custos. The sequence goes on along the minus strand of CM073764.1, from coordinate 69,097,360 downwards.
GGTAACTTTCCCAAAAAAAAACACTTTATGTGACAGCTAGCCTGATCGCTAATGGTATTTACCATTTACCATTTATCACCAATAACAATTATACCACATTTTGCATGTTTAATTCACGACATATGGTTATTTCAAATGTGATAGGTAAATTAAGTAAATAAAGCATATAGTAAAATTGATATTCAGGATTAATTTTGTGATTTAGCATAGCTATGTCAAGTGGATAGTTCCTCAATAGGCTTGATTTTAAATAGTAAAACATTACAAGTGGTCTTTTGTACATATGCAAGAACTATATATACTTTCATGTCATCAATGTTATTGATTTATGTTCTTATTAAATCGCACATAATTTATAACTACTATGGAAATACTTCAAAGCAAAGACAGTTTCACCTCTCTCAGCTTGATTTAACAGTATACCAGGTTATTGTTTCACAATTTAATATCTGTTTTCCCAACAGATTTTGATATACCTGGAACTGCGCTGTATTTATACTGTATTAAACTGGCTAGTGAGTTATTTAAGAGATTTTTAATTTCTTTTGTTTATTATAGCGTTAAATTATGTCATTATTAATAATATAAACATTGCTGAACAAATTTTGTGACCATATTCTTTATTGAACTTTGAACCAAAAGTAATGTAATGAGTTACAAGCAATGATCATTTAGTAACATAAAATTAACTTTAATTAATCGTTACTGAATGCTAACAATTATGAACAAAATCTATTAAGGACATTATGGTATCTGTTCCACAGGTTGTTGCTTCGATTCGAGTCACAAGTTTTAGTTTTTCATTTCTTTCCCTTTCAACATTTTCCAATAATAAAAGTTATCATGAGCATTAATATGGAAAATGTGTATACTTCGGTAATCATTTCATCTACAAACAAACATATATCATCTATAATTCAAACTATTAGTTGAAACTTTTATTTCTTTATGAAATGATTACAGAAATCTACTCATTCATTACCTATAATCACATACTCTCATCCATTAGGGTCAATCCATATGAAGTGGTCCAATGATAGTTGCTTGAATGTTTTAAAAACAATTGATATTTGAAATATGTTTTTACCAAACATAACAGAAGTTCAAAACAATAAAAAAATTTTTTTTATCTCACATCGTTTATGTGTGGCGGCCATTTTTGTTCTGGAGCGTGCGACGTTTTTTGGCTTTGAAAGCATTAGCGATAAATTGATTATCTCAGGCTGGGTTAGTGCTACAACATTGCAAATTGTACCATTTTTTTCAGAATTTTCTGCTCTACAACATTGGTTCCTACACATTAAACCATATATTCATTATTTACACCTCAAAATATTCTTCAAAGTATAGTGATTAGAATTCAGAAATTCCAATTTTTAAGACTACAAAAACCATGAAGGAATGATTTATCAGAGTTACAATTTTTTTTGTAGCTAGATAACATAAAGTACTTACTGAGAATTGAGTTTGAGCTTCAGCAATGTTGTCCTTATTTCTTTATGAATTTTTAAAATTTCATTTTTTTGAAATTTTTGGAATTTTGAGGTTCAATATCTTTGGTGGGACTGGATGAAAAGTCCCCATTTTTGCACATTATGTAGACCTATGTGATGCCAAAGTGGGGTAAAAATTTTAACTTTGATATCTTACTATTAAGCAAGTTATGAATTTTTATATTTAAGGAAAAATGGCGCGAATTATACTGAAATGTTTGGTACAATAGGTGATCTAGAATGTGTTTTTACCCATTAAAATGTTATTGTTTTTTTATTTTAAAGGGCATATTGGCAATTTTACAAATCACCCACACTATTGACATGTCCTATATAAAAATAAAATTTTTTTGAAAATTAAAAAATGTTCACTTTTGCTACAAATTGATTTAATTTCTGCGTTAAACTTAATCAAATGTGTCATTGTTAAAGTTTAATAGGCTTTGAGTTATTAAGGCATTTGAAACATTTTTAAACATACTATATTGTAAACTTTGCAGGTTTTTATTTAATATTTGTTTTGTAAAATCTACAATTGTCACATATACAAGTGTATTTACAGGACATTTTGCTTCACGTTTTTTATTTCTTAATCCAAGTGATTAGTAAGAAGCACACTTATTTCTTCAGAAAGATTTTGGGGAATGGAATAAGATCTTCCTGTTGCAGTAGTAAGCTCTAGAACAGAGAGTTTTCTGAGCACATTCTTCAAAGATATCCAAACTCGGTCATTGTTCGATTTCTTGAATGATGTTCTCGGTCCAGCAGGGTGATAAAAGTGCACAAATACATCTGCATTTTCTAAACTTATACTTTCAACTTCTGCAAGCCACCATTGATTATCGTACACACAAGCTACTATGTCCCTCACATTCAATGTCAAAGATGTAATTTTATTAACACAGTGATCTTCAAAAATGTTGGTTTCTGATGTTGTGTAGCACCGAATTAAGTTTTCTGTGATCCCATGGAACTTGTGAAACTGCCTTGTTCCTTTTACTGGTACAGAGTTTTCAAATCTACTTTTGAGTGTTTCAATATGTTCAATAATTTCTTCTTTCTTAATGAGAAAATAGGTAATACCTTTAATGTTGTCTTTGCAAAAAGTGTACATATCCTCTACTGTAAGAATTTGGTTTGTAATTGTTCTTTGTAGACTAGCTTTGCTTACTTCACGCTTTGTAGTGCCACCTACTCCATCACATGCATTTTTGCCATGACAAGAGGCAAAAAAATGCCATTCAGCTTCTAAATCAAAATCTGTTTTGTGGTTACAAAGGTTTGAGAAATTTTTTCTATTCTTGTATTGACTTCCACTTCCATCTGAAAAGTACATGATCTTCTCACCTTTTGGCATTGTTTCTTTAATATATCCTGTTACAAGTTTTTGGAATGCATGAACAACTGCAGTGTTGTGCTCTAAGTAGTCACTGAGGATGCAAAGTGAGCGGCTGCAAAGTTTATCGTCTTCATTTTTGAAATACAACACAAATGGATGCACAGTTGCTTGATCATTCACCCAGTGGTAGCCTTGTATTTCATCTTGGACCATAAATGTAAAATTTTCTGCAAAATCAGCCAGAACTATGCATTTAGTATCACTAAGTATTTCCACAGCTAGTTACTGTATACATATAGAGCTTGTGAAATAGGCCAAGAATGTGTTATAAAAATAATGTTTTAGTTAATTAAAACTAATTGATTATTAAATGATAAAACTTTAGTACTGAATCTACATGTACTTTTAATTATTGTTTTTATTTCTCAGGTTTATATATAAATATATATATATATATATATATATATATATATATATAGGGCATGTTAATAGTGGAGGTGTTTTTAAAATGTACATTATACATTTTAAAACTAAAGAAACCAACATTTTAATGGGTAAAAACACATTCTAGATCACCTATTGTACCAAACATTTCAGTATAATTCGCGCCATTTTTCCTTAAATATAAAAATTCATAACTTGCTTAATAGTAATATATCAAAGTTAAAATTTTTACCCCACTTTGGCATCACATAGGTCTACATAATGTGCAAAAATGGGGACTTTTCATCCAGTCCCACCAAAGATATTGAACCTCAAAATTAAAAAAAAAATGAAATTTTAAAAGTTCATAAAAAAATAAGGACAACATTGCTGAAGCTCAAACTCAATTCTCAGTAAGTACTTTATGTTATCTAGCTACAAAAAAAATTGTAACTCTGATAAATCATTCCTTCATAGTTTTTTGTAGTCTTGAAAATTGGAATTCTGAATTCTAATCACTATACTTTAAAGAATATTTTGAGGTGTAAATAATGAATATATGGTTTAATGTGTAGTAACCAATGTTGTAGAGCAGAAAATTCTGAAAAAAATGGTACAATTTGCAATGTTGTAGCACTAACCCAGCCTGAGATAATCAATTTATCGCTAATGCTTTCAAAGCCAAAAAACGTCGCGCGCTCCAGAACAAAAATGGCCGCCACACATAAACGATGTGAGATAAAAATTTTTTTTTTACTGTTTTGAACTTCTGTTATGTTTGGTAAAAACATATAAAAATGTTAATCTTTTTTAAAACATTCAAGCAACCAACTTATTTTTTTTTGGATCACTTCATATGGATTGACCCATTACTAAAGCTTACGATAACTTGTATATTTGGAAAATGTTAATAATGAAATGAATGAACAGTTAAAACTTGTAGCTCAACTCGAAGCAATAACCTGTGGAACAGATACCATAAAAATTCATCAACAAATAAGGAAATAAAACTACTTCAGACTAGGTTCATGAAAATAAGTGAAAACCACACAAACAGATTTATGTAATTATACCTGCTCGGTGCTGAATCTTTTAATTTCTGTAAAAGGAGATTAGTCAAATAAAAATGACCAATATGGTTAATGCCCATGTTTATTTCAAAACCTTCCTTCGTTTTGCTTTCTTTAATTGCTGGCATTGCAACACCAGCATTATTAATAAGAACGTGTATCTCCGGAAAATCTCTAGAAACTTCAACAGCAAAATTTCTAATAGATTGAAAGCTGGCCAGATCCAGCTCCATTGGTACCTAAAACCAACATAGGATCAAGTGAAGCAACCATCATAAGAAAAATATTTTTGTACATTTTCATACTGACCAACTCTCCTGTCGAAATAGTACGGCGGATATCTCTTATGGCTTCTCTCCCTTTTTCAATATCCCGAACGCCCATAATAACACGGGCCTTTCTCTTCACCAAAGCTTTAACTGTTTCTTTTCCTATCCCAGAGTTAGCACCTGTTACTATAAAACACTTGTTAGTAAGCGCACCTTGTTCTTCACACCATCCCCAGGTGAGCTGGCGGCATTTCCTTATAAATATAACAATCAACGGGACCGCAGTCCAGTATAAAATGACAGGATCCATTTTGAGAAAAAAAAAACAGAAGAAATTTACTGGTTTAGTATTATAAATGAGATTGAATAAATGTTTGAAAATGAATTGGTTAAATTGATGGAATTGCGCAGAATAAGGAGATTCTTGTTGAAGATGGTAGTTCTACTTGCCACAACAGGCTTCACACTCCAAGTAGTCAATTAAACTTTGATCACCAAAAGGCTTTATTGGTTTTTTCAACAGCCAAGGAGGTAGGTTTACTGAACAGTTCTAAACAACTTGATTGTTTTACCATACCACCGCTAGATCGCATGCAAGTGTCAATTAGTAAATATCAAGAAGTCTAAAATTTCTATACTCGGTCTTTTAAGTGTACTTCGTTTTGTCTTTTAAAGATTATATGCGAATTTTAGAAATATTCACTAAATTAGCAACGGATTGATTATCTACGCGCTACTTAGTTGAATCCAGCAGTGCTTGATAAATTCTTTAATCTGTTAACAGCCACGATGGAAGCTTTGGGGATTTTAGAAATAGTACAGTCTCTACCATTTACTGAACCCAAGAAACCTATGGATCACACTTGTGCAGGTTTTTTTTTATATGTATGTTCCACTTAAATCGATTTGCGAATGGAGGAGTTTAATTTTTGAAGACAAACGATATTCATTATTATCATTTGTACTCAAGACCTTTATAGTGCCTAGTGTTTTTGTTCAAGAGTACGATATACGATCCTGAAAATTTGTAATCTAATGTCCAAATGGGTGCATTAATATTATATATTATGGTCTAACCGGAGCTTTAAGATTGGGAATTTCACTCTGATTGAAAAGGATTGGCAAACTTCAACTTGTAATTTAGCGGGCCCTTCTTCTTCTTCTACTAGTTTGCTCGCAAAACACCTAGAGAGCGTTAGGGTACAGTGATCCTGTTATATTGCTGGTTCACTTTATATATAAGTATGTAATGTGGTCTTTAATTGCTAAGTTGGTCTGAACTTCTCTTTCGTTATTTATATTTCTACTTAATTTAAAAAAAAAGTGTGTCCAGACTCTTATTCTTTCTTAGTATAATTATAAATTTGGGCACTAATTCGTTATCTGATGATTCACCTGGTATCTGTGAGAAATCATCCCTTCTTTGATACTTCCACTTTGATCTTTCTAAGCCTCTTTTCGTGTTTATAGTGTCCGTCCAGCGGTATCTTAAAATTCATCCCTTTGCCGACCGTTTATCCCTTAAATGCTATCTTCTTTCACCAATATCTTCTTTACCTATGCACCTCCTTATATTCAATTCGTTGTGTCGAATCGTTCAAATATTCATCACTTTTTGCACAGGTTTCTCTCATCAGTTCCTCTTAACGTTTATTAATATTTACCGAATTGAGTTCACATTTGAGAAGTGTTATTCATCTCACGAGAGGAATGCTGATGATTACGATAATGATCAAAATGTTTCTTGTTATTCTACAATACACAAATTATGACGTACATCTAACCTTTTCGCGTGAAATCGTTTGAGGAAAAAACAAACTGAAACTGCTTTATTTTTTATCACGGGTAAAATCGTAATGGTGTAATCGTAATCGTGGTGTTGAAAATATCACAGAATAATCAATCAATTCCACAATCGAAAAACATTTTTAATTATTTAATGTTTACGTTTATATTATTTAATTTAAAAAAAAATTAATTTTCGGCTTAAAGATCCGTACTTCTTGTCCTTTTTATATGGAAGATATTGGAATATATAGAAAGAGAAAAGTCACTTATTTCCAAATATATATACAATGATTTCAATCATTTAAAAGGTTTGTGTTACAAAAAAAGTCGTTATAGTATAAAGTAAAAAAAAATGAGTTTTATGCAGTTAACGTTTAAGAGCGAATTATAGTGTAATTATTTATTAAACAAAATTACAACGAATTGAGTAGTCTTAAAACCTTTACCGACGCTACAAATTTTGGTTTTGGTTGTTCAAAGGATTAGTGATTAATTGGAGTTCCCTAATGTTTTCAAAATGATTAGAATATTACAAATATTTAGGCTGGCAAATCTTGGGCTCAAAAATATTTACTTTTAGAGTAGCCTGAAAATTTACATATAGGTGATATGAACCGAATCTGAAACCAGTTTTTAATATAATAAAATCTGTTAGTATATTTCACTCCATTCAATACTACTAGTAATTGAATGAGACGTTTTAGAGCAGGTGTGACCAGTCCGCGGCCCACTTTATCATTGCATTGTGGATCAACTATCTTTATTTTTATTTTCTATATCTTTGCATGTAAGAGTAATTGTCAGCACAATAATAATAATTATGCTTAAATAGATTATAATATAATTATGCTTAAATAAATAATGATACAGAATTATGCTTTAATTCTTCATTATAAAAAAAAAGTCTCTAGTGGGTCTAAATCTATGGGGATAGATCATAAGAGTTCGCCACATCTACTTTGGGAAGAACTTTTTATTTTTGCTGATCAAGATTAAAATGCTAAAGGATAACACAGCATTAGACTACGATAACGTGGGATAAATGCGTGCACAGAACTTCTTGATTTCATTAAAATTTACCGCTCCTGTAGATGTGAACTTGAAATAAAATTGAAGAGAGTAATTAATCACGTCGTTAGAATTGTCTGCAGTTTTTTTTTAAATTATTTTCTTCGATTCCAAGAAGAAAATAACCTTAATATATATTTCCTATTGGGATTTGACTCCATATTTTCTAAATACTCTTTCTCTGTCTATTCTTTAAATACAAGCTACCTCTTTGTTTCACAACGCTTCACTTTGTTTTTGCAAATCCATTATTAATCGTGCTTACTTCTTTTGAAGTTACTTTTCTATTTATCTTCATAAATTGTACTCTTCAGCTTCTTTTCTTGTTGAGAAGAAGCAAATGGTCTGTTAAACAACTTATGTTTCTTCTCCTCCATTGTCAAGATGCCAAGATTATGTAGATAATATTTCTTTATGTCATAGAATATTTCTTAATGCTTGAGTGGAAAATAGCTGACCGGATAATTCTAATGATGGATTGAATTGGTCAGAGGGTGCAGTCAATGATTACTCAAAAATAAGAGTTATTTTTGTTTTATCATTGACTGCACCCTCTTAAATCAATTTGCCTGACCAATTAAATCCATCAATATTTCTTTATAGTTGAGCTGTTCAGGATCAAAAGCGGATACTTGCAAACATTTTTAAAATTTGACTTTTTTACTTTATTTCGCTTGTTTAGTCAAACGATTTTGTCTCATGATATTTAGACGCATTATGTCTAATCATTTGCATCAATGTTTTAGTCATGTGCTGAACCTGAAGTTTCGGGAGCACAGAGCATTGATCGACTAAAGTAGCTAAAATTTGAAAAAGTCAATTTTTAAAATTTGGATTAATCCGTTTTTGAGGCATAACTCTACTCATCAATCAGAACTGCATAAATTCGTTTATTTAGTTAATCTGTAAATGTAATTAGACACATACATACAGCTGGTTCAGTTATGTGATCTTCAAGGAAAAATAGGTCCGAAATTAAGGATTCATTTTTAAGTTTCTATTTTAAAGAGGATGAACCGGGATGGTGGCATTTAAAATTGGTTAAGCTCTAAAACTCGACGATAATCAGATCATAACTATTACACGATAATGATTTTTTTACATATCCATTACATAATATCATGCGATAAAGGCAAGTTCAACAGAAAGGTTTGATATCGGGTTCAGGCCGAACCAGCAACAAATAGGACTTCGCAACATCGCAAGGAGTCTGAGGATTTTACAACGGGGAGGGGATCTAAGGATTTTGGATGGTAAGAATTGGGTATGAGAGTAATGTGATGGCTTAGGAGTCCTAGAGTTCTACTCCGCTAGTCCAAATAGGTCTTATTATAATAATAAGTAAATACAAGCCTTTTGTAATTAATTGGGATCTTAGAGCGTTTCTCTAGTAATTGTTTAAGTAGCCTGAATCGCAGTTACAGTCTAATAATCGGATTCCAAGTTAAACGTTTGTAAAGATTTAGTCCTAAGGATGGGATCCACAGGAATCAAAGGGATATTATTAAAGAACACTGGAGTACAGGAAGTCATTTGTTTACGAGGAAGGGTGAAGATGATTAGACAGGATTTGTGGAAATAAATACAAATCCAGTTTTAAATTTAATAATTAACAAGATTTTCGAGTTAGGTAACTAAGGCCAATAAATATCTAATGAATAAAATAGTTTTGAGGCTGTAACCGGCTATGTTATTTAGTAATATTAAAAGCGATGCCACAAAGATTGCACTTCACAGAAATTTTAAATTATGTAATTATTTGATTATATGCAGAACCCTGGAAATGGCTACTGCAACACTTACTATACAAACGCTCTAAGCTCACAATTAATTAAGAAAGACTCATACACATGGCTATTATAAGACCCATTTGGACTTTTAGAGTAGAGTTTTGGGGCTCTATTAAGCCATTGAATTCTTCTCGTATCCAGTCTTTACAATGCAAAATCCTTCGTAAAATCCTTCATGCTTCTTATTCGTTACGTATAAAAACATCCACAATGACATCAATGTTCCATTTGTTGCTGATTTGGTCTGAACCCGATACCTTTCATGAAAAACTTTATTCCTACTATTTTTAAATATTTTATTTGAAAAGAAAAGATATGACTTATGGCTTATATGAAAAGACTAGCTTTTGCCCGCGGCTTCGCTCGCATGGAATTTGGTCTGCCACATAGTTCGTGACAGATCATTTTAAAAAAATAATTTAATTTTTTTTTTTAACTATAAGTTACTCGTACATCCAAAATTTCAGATATCTAACTTCAAAACAGGCGGATTCCATACAATGTTTGAACCCCTATTATATTAAGGGGGAAACCCTTCGGGGTGGAATTATCCAAATTTCTTTTTTAAATTATATAAAGAACCTATCTGCAAATTTCAAGATGCTAAGTTCCCGATTTGCCTTTACTTATGTATTTCTCTACAGGATTCTCTACAGTACCTAAAAAAATGGCTGAGGGGGGGGCACGTGCCCCCGCCCCCCCCTAAATCCGCCCTTGCTATAGCCTATGTGTTATTCTGATGTATAGGTAACCTATATTACTGTAAAGTTTCATCCAAATCCGTTCAGTTGATTTTGCGTGAAAGAGAGACAAACTTTCGCATTTATAATATTAGTAGGATATGTGGGAGACCCGGATTTGAGTCCCGGTCATATTTTTTCTTTTCAAATAAAATATTAAAAAAATTATAGCATCTGACAATAAATTAAAAGTAATGAATTATAATAATGTATAATGACGTAAGTCAACAAGATCGTATGAAAAGAGATGGCCTCGTGAACTTCCAAGTTACTTGAGTAATACCGCTGGATAGTTTCTCCACTTGCCTTTATCCAAGCCATTGTGTATCATTCCTGTCATTTACTTGTCGTATTGTCATAATGCAGTTGTAAATTTCAATGAATAAATTAATAGATAAAACAAAACCCTGGTGATGTTGTCCAATCATCCTTTTCTAACCTCCAACATGTTGTAACATAAAAATTAAGCGGGAAGACGCTTCGCCTGTGTTTAAGAAAGTCATCAATTAATAGTGGCTGGAAGGAGGCTGAAGATTATACTCGACTGAACCTCGATGCCCGAACTAGAGGCTATCAGGTGAGAGGAGCGGCTCATTAGCGAACGATATCGGCGGATGAATGGCTGATGGATGACTCGCCTCGCAGATAAAACCCCTCCTCATTAATATGCATAAATTGACACACACCCCTCCCTCCGGGAAACTATTTAATATTAATGTGTTGACAGGCGGGCCGGGTAGAAAGGCCTCGATCGACAAGTGATAAGCTAACACGAGAGTCTGCCTTTTCACTTCGGGGAAACACTTCACTCGTCTCCTCCTCTTTGGCTACCCTTGAGAGCTCCAAAATTTCGCCATATTATATTTTAATTATATTGTTAACAACTTGTAATTACTCAGATATACAATGACAAACATCTCTTGCACCTAGATATACACTGCATCTGAATTAGATAGAAAAATCTTAAAAGAGCAGATTAGAACGGGATAGCTCCGTAGTAGATGTGCCGAAGGTCTCGGCTTTAAATGCGGTTGGGGCAGATAAATTATTTAATCTGTTAACTGTCTGGAATGGACCTCGTTGGATCTGGAAACCTCCCTGGGGCTCACCCAGCCTCTATAAAGTGGGCAACCTTATTTGTGGCACAGTCCCTAACACGCCCTGAGACTAAGACCCTTCATTGGCTTCAGTGGTACAGCTTAGGTTAAAGACTGTGAAATTGTCTTATATGGCAGATAATTGTCTTCGTTTAAACACAAAGTGGGGCCTACCTGGCACACTTTTACCTTCCTTCTTTGATTTTTTTCTTGAGTCTTAGTTAGTGGTGACTTAAACTCTAAAACATCAGAGTTCAATGTTTCTTTGTCCTCATTAGGATCTTTTGCAACCGAAGTTTCTTCTATTACGCATCGGTCATTTATAGGCATTTCTATTTTCTTTGTCAATTTCACTTCCTTATTTAATAAGTCATTACTATATTGATTTTTTCAATTTTTTATCTTTTAGACGGAGGTACTTCACAATCAACAAGTTTCCTCTTCTTACCATCACTAAGATCGCAAAGATTATTAATTGAACCCAAAAAGGAGCAATTTTCCTTATCTCTTTGTAATTTTACCTTAGACAAATTTTCTAGAACAATTTCTTTCTTCTGGTTAAATTCTTCTTTCTTGTTTACTATTTTCTGTTTTACCTTTTCCCTTTAATATCTTTTGTTTGCCCTGTCCATTACTTCCTTTATCATGTCATTAGTTTTAATAGATTTTTATGATGTTGTTTTTCTATATTAAATATTTCTTTCTTTAGTCATGCAGACTCCCCTCTCATAATTAGGATATTTATAATCAGCCAAATCATTTACTCCCTTCGGCAATACTTCAATATCAAGTATTTGTTCACTCGTTTTTGGAGCACCTTCAAGCCTCAATATGAGATTACTCAAAAAGGTATTAGCCTATATAGTTTGAGATTCTATTAATTTTTCCATGTTTTCACACATTTGCAATATCCTAATTTCTCTTTCTTCCATATCGTGGTCTTTACAACCTCTCCGAGTCCTGTAGTGCTCTAATCTTCCTTGCGTTTACGGTCCTGGCTTCATTTTGATTAAATAAAAACGATTACAGCTGAGATTATCATTAAAGAGATCCCACTTTTCACATAGATACCAAAAAAAAAAATACGATAACTGTTTAGACCAATTCAAAAATTTCATATATACTATTCATAAATAATCAATAAATAAACAAACTCCCGTCAATCTGTTCAAAATCCTCTCATAAGGGATGACAAGATGCTATATTTGCTTTACTGCCCAAGCTATGACCTCAGGGAAAAGTCAGATCCTTTGATCTGAATATATTTAAGTACTAAAATGGGATGCCACCCTGAGATCGTAATACTTAATGTTTATTAATTTTATGCTATTAACAAATAAGATACATATATACTCTTCTCCCAAGGTTAACGTGGCTGACGGACCAGGAGTTGTTTATTAAATAATAATAATTATTGAATCAGATTATATTTATTTATGCTGATCATGGTTACAGACTTAATAAAACTTATACACTTATATACACAACAAAAGGGGGGCTCTATATGTGACTTGCTGGTTCTCGACCATCTCCATCTAGCTCCTTGCATCTTGAGTTGACCGCGTCTTCCGAACAACTCCCCTCTCTTGAAAGTAAAGATAATAAACCCTAAGGGTCATTTTACTTTACCTGGCCTAGGCTCCTTATTGTCACATATAGCATTACCCATCGTCCAAAAACAAAAAAATATACATACATATTTAAAAGTCCCACTATACCATCCGATAGACTCTAGTAACATAAAGTTAGATAAATATCTAAATATACTCTTCGAAAAATTCTTAATGGGATTTCCATTCGTCAATGTTCTTTTTAATATTTTCTGTCCAGAATATTATTCTATTTTTCTAGTTTCGTATCTCTAGTTATGTTTATGTATATAATGAATTGAAGCATGACATGAAAAAGATGGTAAGCATAAAAAAAAACAACCATTTTTGTCATAGAAAAGGTAGTAATTAATTAATACTATTATCACTATAGGTTAGAAGGGATGAAGAGTTGCTCTGAGGTAGAGTGCTGAGTTGCTGTGCCTAATGCCCTGGTTTCAAATCCGTCTCGCTCGCAGACATTTATTTAATCTGATAGGGAGTGGAGATGGATCCTATTGGGTGTAGAACCCTCCTAAGGCTCACCCAGCCACTATAAAGTACCCAAAATAAGAAGGAAAAATCTGACGGTTGAGCGTGATCTAGGACAAATCACCTTCCTGCACAATCGTTGGCCAAGTACAGTTTCTACCACTTACTGAACCCAGGGGTATTCTTCATGGGTCGTAGTGTTGCAGGATTTTTTTTTCTTTTTTTTTTAATGGTATTCTGTCAGTGTTGGGGCCCCGTCCTTGTGTTAATATCTGCCGTTGCTTTGATATTTAATATAAACTATTACCGCTTTCTTCTTTATCATGATATGATGATTATTTCATTAGTTTAAGTAGACTGTCCGCTACGACTCAAGGGCGCAGTGCGAGAGCGGCTAGCCCTGCACAATCGTTTTCCAATAAACAGTACAGTCTCCACAATGAAGTGGACCCCAGACCCTTCATGGGTTGTAGTGGTACAGGTTTTTTTAGGATAGAAAAAAAGTAAGTCAAAACTGAGAATGGTTTAATCTCTTTGAACGGTAGCATTTATTATTTCCCAATCGAAACATTCATCACTAGTTGTCAAAACAGTTGTTTTGCTTCTCTTGTAAAATTACCTTTTCAATGCCTCTACTGCCTTTCAATCGGTTTGTTTGTTTCCTGGGATTTAGAGGGTGTAGAACATCTAGGTCATCAACGCCCTCTTTCAAACGGTATGACTTTAAACTTTTAATTTCTTCCCTATAAAATCGCAATAATCTACTTACATCTTATTCTATGTTTCAACATTACAGATTCATTAACTTATAAAGCTGTTGGTTCAAAAGAAGTTAATAATAAATCAAAGGATTATTTTGAGGGCGAAATATTAATAAAAAAAAGATTTGTAGAGAGCCGAAAGTGAGAGCGTCAAATTGGAGACATAAACACCGCTTTTCTTCCCATTACAGTCCCACAGCGACTGGGGTAGGGTGGCGGCTTCGTTTTAAACTGTTGAATTATTCATTGGTTGGAAATCAGGAGCGACCCCTTCACCAGCGAACAACACTCCAATGAAGATACTTTATCCCCCAACGCTAAATCGATTAGGCGCGGTGTTCTTTTTTATTCCGGCGCATCCTGCCTTCACGGTACTTCATAAAAGAGAAGAAGGCTAAATGGTAAATAACTATCTCCAGTGGCGCTAGTCCTATATGTAACATGACGGGATAAACTGTAGCTTTTCCAGCGATTATAGTTAATGGAGGAAGGAAAGGATTATTCAAATGGAATAAAGATCAAAAAATAATTACTAAGCAACTATTTATTAGTAACCAGCATTTAAACGCACATTACAAGCCTTCATCATGGCTAAATATCGTATGAACGCTGGATTTAATATTTCATTTGTTTCAACTATTTGATTTCGGCTGTTGAAGATAAATTTATAATCTAATTTATAATATACCCTGTGGCATCTACCGACCATGCTGCGACTCATCCAGCCTCTATAAAATGGGTATCCTTTATAGGGGCAAAAAACTGACGGTAGACCATGATCTTGGACAAATCTCAACGCTGTACATCTCTTGACCTATAAACAGTTCAGTTTCTACCACGAGTGGTACCTGTACCGCTGCAATCCATTCAGTACGTGGCGATACAGGTTTTTAACTATTTATTACCTTGTTGTTCTACTATTTTTAATAGTTACATTTTTTTTTTCGCATCCTCCAAGATTTTATTCACAATAAAATACAAATTTACAATAAATAACTGAAAATGCTTCTATATAAACCAAAACCCTCCTGTTACCTTTCGGTATTTTAAGGCGTTACAATGGGCTGAGTCCGCTGAAGGCGAATTTTACTCGAACCGGCCCAAAGCCGCTGACAAAAATACATAGTTACATTAATATTTTTAACTGTACCAAAACTACCGGACTGACCATCCTGATGGAAAAGCTCACGGTGGTACTGCTGTCATAGTCCATCAATCCCTCTCCCATCACTCATTTCCACTCTCATCAAACGATCTCCTTCAGGCTACAGCTGTTACAATTAAAACCTTTTCCTTTCCCATCACATTAGCATCGGAGTACTGCCCTCCTAATAAATCCATTTCCCATTCCGAATTCAGCTCTCTCCTGAACTCCTTAGGGATTCATTTCCTTTTAGGTGCAGACTTTAATGCGAAACATCAACAATAGGGCTCAAGAACTACTAACACCCGAGGTCGCATCCTCCTCTCTGCACCTAACTCCCATAATTCCAGTTTTATTTCTCCAGGCACCCCTACATATTGGCCCACTGACCCAAACCGAAATCCTGATCTCCTTGACTTCTTCATCCATGCTGGCTTAGGTCCCTTAAACTATTCCATAGAATGCCTTGATGAACTGTCCTCAGATCACAGTCCTTTGATCCTTACCCTTTCTATAGTCCCAATATCCAAACTTCCTCCGCCATCATTTATTAAGGGACCAATAGACTGGAACCTATTTCACCAGCTTGTATCCGACATAATTGACCTCAGAGTTTCCCTAAAAACACCTCAGAAGTTAGATGGTGTAGTCAATTCCTTTACCAATATGATCCAGCAAGCAGTTTGGAGTGCATCTTCACCCCGTCCTTCCTCCAAAGTCCGCAAGAAAAATCCATTACCGCAAGATCTTAGGGATCTTATCCTTACCAAACGCCGTTACCGATCCCTTTGGCAAAGAACCAGGCATCCTCACGATCAGAGACTGTATAACCACTTCACCAAATTAGTCAAAAAGAACCTGACGACCTATAGATCCGAATCCTACAAATCCTACCTTTCCACACTATCTGCTTCAGATAATTCCCTTTGGAATGCCACCAAAAAAATACTCAAATACCACTCTATTTCCCATTCTCTCCGACGTGAAGACAGTTCTTGGACTGCATCAGATGAGGACAAAGCAGAGGAATTTGCCAAACACCTTTCAAATACATTTATCCCACATCCTGAAATCCACCCTAACCACGTTTCCAATATTAATGAATTCCTTTCTTCACCCATTCCTCTATCCTTACCTCCTAACGCTGTAGGAGGTCAAATTTCTTTTACAAAAGTTAAAAGTCCGCAAATCTCCTGGACATGACCTTCTTACCACCCAGATCCTTCAACGACTTCCTCAAAAAGCGATTATTTTCCTTACCCATCTATACAACTGTATCCTTCGTACAACTCACTTCCCTTTGCTGTGGAAACACTCCGTCATCATCCTATTCCCTAAACCTGGCAAACCACCCAATGTCACTTCATCATACCGACCCATCAGCCTGCTCCCTATTCTTTCCAAAATTTTTGAAAAAATCCTCCTGAAACGAATCCTACCCATCATCGAATCCAATAATATTCCTTCACATCAGTTTGGATTCCGTCCCAGGCACTCGACGGTCCAGCAGGGACTCCGAGTTATCGATCACATATCCTCTGCTCTTGAAAGCAAACAATACTGCACAGGCGCATTTCTGGACGTAGCACAAGCTTTCGACCGGGTATGGCATGCCGGTTTGCTGTTCAAGCTCAAAACCCAGTTACCTCAATCCTTATTCCTAGTTCTTCGATCCTACCTCTCTGATCGCTACTTCCAAGTACGCTGTGGTAAGGAATACTCCAATCTTTACCCAATTCAAGCTGGAGTTCCCCAAGGCAGCGTCTTGGGTCCTATCCTATACATATTGTACACCGCTGATATCCCAACTACTCCTGAAACCTTCCTTGCAACGTTCGCAGACGACACAGCTATCCTATCATCTCATCCAGATCCCGAAATAGCTTCCTCGAACCTACAAACCCACCTTTCACTCATTGAAATTTGGTGTAACCAATGGCGGATCAAAGTCAACGAGGAAAAATGCAAACACGTGACTTTAACCCTTCGCCGGGGAACATGTCCTTCTGTCCAATTCAATGAAACCATCCTACCTATTTCCGACACAGTACGATACCTTGGCTTCCTCCTAGACAAAAGACTTACATGGAATCCTCATACCAGACTCAAAAGACAAGTACTTAACAGACGATTTAGCCAACTATACAGATTACTATGTCGGACCTCCGATCTTTCAATAGACAATAAATTACTAATATACAAGACCATCATCAAACCTATTTGGACCTATGGACTGGAACTGTGGGGGACAGCAAAACAATCGAATATCAGACGCATTCAATCCTTTCAATCCAAAATCCTGAGAACTATTGTCGATGCTCCTTTTTATGTTTCCAACAAAACCCTCCATAAAGATCTCAACATTCCTTTCGTCCTCGACCTCATCCCTACTAAATTATCAAACTTTCACCAAAACCGTGCCTGTCATCCCAACCCCCTGGCTCAGTCATTATCCAGTTCCACACATCCATATAACCCACCCCGCCGTCTAAACCGGCAATGGCCCCGAGATCTGTTGTAATAATGTCATTTGGAGTACTGGCACTGGCCAGATTCTCCACTCACGACCTGTGTGTGTGTGTGTGTGAAGCGCCCTTAACCAGCTTCCATTGGCGTTTAATGCCAGTGACGCGGCTGGGAAAGGGGGCTGGGGCTTCCCGGACTCCTGCTTTGCCCTCATTCCTGGGGAAGAAGCTCAGTTCGGGGACCCCAGGCAAATTGTAAATAGGGTATGAATGTGTGCATTTTATTTTATTTTATTATTAGTATTATTATTATTATTTACTTTACTTTATTATAATTATTATTACCGCATTAATTTCTTTCTGTTACCGCATGTATATATTTTTCCGCATGTATATATTTATTTATTTTATTTTGTTTATATTATTGTTTTGTTATGGAATGACTGTAAGCTACACAGCACTATTACTTATTGCCCATAAATGGCAGATTGTAATATTTCAATAAAGTGTTAATATTAAAAAAAAAAAAAATTTTTAACTGTATATTATTTTTATCATTATAGTTATTGTCGGGTATCAATAGCTATTTTTTATTTATTTAACTTTTTTTTTCTTCCAAACGAATATTTTATTGCATTAAAAGCCAGATATTTTTTTTATATAATTATATTTGAAAAAACAAAACAAGATCAGTCTGAAGACAGTTGCCCTGTGAGAAAATTGCTTGCTACTTCTACATTTTGATTTTGTCACCACTCTCTCCATCTTCTTCATCTTGAATTTTGTCAAATCTCACCAATAAAACCTCTCACTATTTTCAACTCACTTTGGATTTACCGGTAAGAGAAATTTAGTTATTTTCTTCTCATCAACATTTCGAAGCATCAACTCATCGCTATCAAGAACTCAATTAAGTTAATTTAATTTTTTTTTGTAAATAATTGTAGATAATAGCTTAATGCATTTTCTTTTTTTTTTCATAACTTTTTTATTCAGTTTTAAATAACTTTCTTTGTATTTTCTTAGGTTCAGTTGGGCACATTAATATTTTTATAATTGTTTTTTTTTCTATTTTTACATTATATATTTATCATTTACTCATTTTTGGATGTTTTTATTTGTATTTACTTGATGAATTTCTTTCCTTTCCTTTTAAAGTTTCAATTATATGTATTTACACATATATTACGTACAGGCACATGACTGCATATCAAATTAATTTAAGATGAAAGACTGTTTTAATAAAAATGTTATTTAACAATAATTGAGAGTATTTTCTTGGATAGACGTATTCCACCGGGAAGACCGCCGGACCAACCTTAGAAGGACCCCGATGAAGGACAACCTGAAGGAAGAAGACGAGGATAAGGATAAGGTCTAGCCCTAGGGTGTACAACCGTGCACCGGGCTACACCATAGTTCCAGAGGTTTATACTACTAAAGACAATTATCAGAATAAAATTCCCGAATTGTACCTCTAGTGGTGAACCCCCACTGGAGGTGACTGAAGGTGAGGGAAGGGAGGGGAAAAAAAATGGTTAGATGTATCCAAGGCCGTAGCTAGGGGAGGGTTAGGGGGTCAACCCCCCCCTCGAAATCCCGAAATTTAGTTAGTATTAAAAATTAATACTAGGTTTGAAAAGTGCAAATTAAATTAAAAACAACATACAACAGAGGATCCAACACATTTTACATAATTGTGCATTGCAACAAGCATACTTATATTTATATTTGCTTGAAAATAACCTCCAACAACTTCACAATAATTAATTCGTATCGAAAATCAAGAATTGAAGTATTGTTGTTGTTGCGTATTACATTTAAATCCAATAATATTTTATATGGGCAAATTTATTCAAATTTTATAAATTATCATGAATAATGGTATTAAAATCCTCGATCCTGACCTGACCCCCCCCCCCCCCCCCGAAAGGTTTTCATGGTTACGGCCTTGGATGTATCTATCTGCAAGTGACTATCATGAATTTCGGTCCTCGAATATAGAAACAGTGCTGGTGAGAATGTTAATTAATGCAATTTATATTATAATTATGCAATAATTGTATTGAAATTTAACTTATAATAATAATAATACATCATTTTTTGAAGATGCTGAAGCTATATTTTGAATGAATGAATATAGCCTTTTATTACAAACAATTAACAGGAATTATTAAAATAATAAAAAAATAAATTAATTTTACTACAGATACTATATACAATATTTATAACTTTTATAATATTATGAACTTTTTTTTTTGCTTGTTAATTTATGTAGGCCTTCTCCTTAGGGAGAGTTTTATTTTAATAACTATTAAATGTATGAAGTAAAAAATGTTAAGATAATTGAATAAGCATTATTCAATAATAAATAAATAAAATTATTAATTCGAAGGTAACTTCAAATTAAATATATTAAAAAAAATAAAACACCGCCACTACAACCTATGGAGTTTCTTGGGTTCAGTGTGTGGGGACTGTTTCTTAGACAACGCTTGTGCAGGGTTCTGAATTTTACGAGATTACATTCAACCTCCAGGTTTTTCCCCCTAATTAGGAGTACCCCCTTTATAGAGGCTGTTTAGCCCCAAGAGGGCCTACAGATCCCACCCTTGGCTGTTAACAGATTAAATAATTTTAATAATCTGCCACGACTGCATTTAAACTCGGAATCTTTAGCATATCAACTCAATATCATACCACTGAGCTAACTCGCTCCCTTTAGGAGAATGGTTGGAGTAAACAAGTAATTACATATAAATGTTCATTCCTGTCTGTATAAACACAGACAGAGATGTCGTTATGTAAATACGAACAATGATATTGAATATAATTAATCATTGATATCGAAGATAAATAATTCATTGGACATCCCGCATGAGAAGGGTATGAGCGGTACACGAACCTCTGTTGACAGAGGCTGGGGGAGATATGTAGCAATCGAATCGAAAAGGTAACAAAGGAAGAGAGTAAACTGACTGAGACATAAAAGTATGTGACCTGGGTCCAGAACTCTTGACCAGCCTTGTGTACCATTCTCTTTTTTATCCCAGATATGCTTCTAGGGTTCCACAATCTAATTTGGACTGTTTCTTGTATTTGATTAAGTTTATATATTTATTTGGATTAGAGTAAGTTCATAAATCAATTTAACTTTGGCATAGTAAGAAGAAGTTTTATTCATGTTTTACTGTCCCTTGCCTCCTCCAGCGTTCTTGTTGAATAAATGAATAATTAGCAAACTCCAAAGGCTTGGTGTCACAAGTACACCCTACATCCCTCCTTTGTTTGATTTCATTGAAAAATTAACCCCATTTGGCTTAATACTGTCCCTTCAACTGTCACTTCTATTATTAGCACGCTTATTTTAGTTTCGCCTCAATGTAACGGAATCTTTAAACTAGATTTCTAGCCAATTCAAAACATGTAATTAAATTGATACATTGCACTCTTCTCAAGGACCGGTGACAATACAATAATTTAATATGCTGTCCCATTATCCTGTCCAGAATCTTTCGAATTCGAAATTTTTCATAGTATCATATCACGGTAGTGTCTTGTGCCTAGTACATAGGCGTGCACTAAAGCATACATGTCTTTGAGACAAGCACGTGACTTGCAGGATCAACTTGAGAGTTTCGTACATTTTGCAACAAAAAGTTATAAAACACACTTTTGTAGTTAACCGAAATAAAAAGTAGAAAATGAATACTAGTTTTTCAAAAAATAAAGACCACGCATTTACAGTCAGTCGGACTTAAACGTAGAATACAATTTTCAAGAAATTTAAAACAAGAATTTATTGATGAATAAAAAAAATCATACCTACATATCTCTTTTGTTTGATTTAATTGAAATACTAAGCCTATTTGACACTATACCTTCACTACCCCTTCAACTGTCAACATCAATTATATTTAAAGCATGCAGTTTACAAAACCGAAGTTGTGTAAGTCTATAAGTTTTCTCAATAATTTATCCGAACTCGGGTTCAAACATTCTATTCGAAACTTTTCAGAATGTTAAACATAGTACACATGGCTGATTACATATTTGTAAGTAAAAAAACTATTTGTTCGTGGATAAGCGTTAGAGACGCAGAGGACACCCATTCTCTGATGTCTAGTTTTCAGAAATAAATATTTGCCTATGTTCCAGCTGAAAATTGCGAGGCAGGACAGAAAGACTTTTTGTTTTGAAGAATAGAAATTCTAAAGTATCGGTAAGCAACTAACCATTCGAAGGTTAACCATTTGAGGAATCTCACAGAACAGAAAAAAATAATACCGTATACATGTTGGCAGAATGCTGCACATCTGATAATAGCAGAAACAAGATATATATATATATATATATATATATATATATATATATATATATATATATATATATATAATATAAAAAGAGTTCCCTCCAAGACATCAACCAAAATGTTCTGTGTAAGCATGAGCAATACTTAAGCATTGGGTCATGGTTACCATGACAGCCTACTATGCCCAAGATCGCGGATTCCCTTATTTTTTTTTAAAAGGGATTTAACCCGGTAAGAACCAGTATGGGTGGAATCCCACCCAAGCCCTTTATTTTTTAAGCTGCTTAAGCCAATACATTTCTTATCACCTTCCCCATTTCAGTACCCTTGTAATCAGTCTAGCTACAGCCTTTGCGGGTGAAGGTACGCTGTTTGTTTCTCTTTATTTCTCGTTTTTTTAGTTTCATATCTCCTTGGGTGAGAAACCACCCAACGTGGTTGTGTATGTTCTGAATTTTGTAATGCAGTGAATGACTACTTTTTCTAGCTTTTTTAGTTTTATCCACAATCTATTGTGAAAACAAAAAAAATTTACTTATTTCCTTCCCATATTCTTTCAATCTATTCGCCTTAGCCTTTTCTGTTTGATCTGACTCAAGTACATAGGTGTCCTTTGGTTTGCCACTAGGTGTTCAAAATGTCGATTGTTTTCCCATCACAATAAATTGAGAAAAATTTCCAACTTTTATGTTCTTCTGCATTATTTGTTTTCTGTCAGAGATTTTTCCTTCAAGTTTATGCGTTAGATTTTTGAGAATTTGAACTATAATCAAGTCGGTTTTCAATTTTATTTCGTTCAAGTTTTTCATTTTGTGATTTTGAATTTTATTATCCTAGTCTCTCAATGCTGTGAATTAGCAAAGAATATTTTATTTTTTGTACTGAGGTTTGCAGTCTTAGTTTTTTAAGAAAATAAATGCAATGCCAAATACTTTTCCTTTAATTTTTTTTTATTTTTAAATAATAAAGATTTAATTGACTAAAAGTTTATTACTTTCTTATGAAATATGTTTTGAATTTAACTTTAAAAAACAAGAAATATCATGCTGGGTTGGAATTCACCCAAAGTGGGTAGTTGAGTCTGGGTAGCTCACGTGGCTCCAGCTGGGTTAAAAATCCTTGGTTATGCAGTTCTTCGAAAGGGATGTAAAATGGTAGTCGATAAACATCCCTATCATAATGGTGCCTGAATAGACAAAATTTATGACTTCCACAATAGCATCGACCGATTAATCATAGTAGCATAAAGTGATGTTAAATGAAATATACCTATAATTTATAATAATTATACTATAATTGTTTATTACTGATGAATAATAGGAATAAGATACAAACTAATTATGATCAAAAATCAAACTAAATAATATTAAGGTAGAAAGATTAATATATTAATAAAAGTTCGTTTAAGAGTTAAGGGTTTGCAGCCCGGCGAGAGCCCTTATGTTTTTTTACAGGAACTGAAAAGTACTTAGTTATCCGTCCTTCTGTGGGAACATAAATCGGTGTGAGCGTGGAGAGATGTCAGGTACTCGTTGAAGATTCGTTTCTTAATTAAACCTGGGAATGCAAAATTTAGTGCTCCTGTTGTAGCTTCGACTCAGCATAAAGTGTCTTATGAAATAAAATGAAAATGTACATACTTATATAATGTGTGAATTATTGATATATAAATACATTATTACTTGTGAAGTACATATCTGAAATCTTGAGTTCTTTTTTTAGTGACTGTCTGATATTAGCTCAATGATGATAAAAAGAGAGAAAAAAAGATGGAATATGACAAAAGAGTTCCTTAGCAGATGTAATACCGATCTTTTGTTTGCGGTGCACTTGTAGGCTATATTGCTCCATTGCTCCCTTTATTACCGTTCTGGGGTGGTGACAATACTCCAATATCCAGATCCGAATGGTAATGGCGTAGGGAGAGTTTTGTTTATTTTTGTTTTTATTATTTCTCATCACTTTTTGTTTATTATTAATAAATCCGGTTTCGATTCGGAAGATTTTGATTTAATAGTAAAATGAACTGGGTAATGTACATTGATTACGAGGTATGATCGACATATACACCCCTATATGCAGGTATGGCTAATCGGACGAAGCTACAGCGGGAGTACTAAATTTTGCCAATCTAGGAATAATTAGAACTGCGATCTGTAAATAGAACAGGCTGGACAAGTAAAAAAATAAAGATTTCCTTACACGGTTTATATTTTCGTGTTGGATCTTTAAAATTAATGGAAACTGGACTAGTTGTCAAGTCAAAATGAATATATGATGACTACCTGAGTTATTTTGGTATAATTTGTTATCTGTCTGTGTAATATTTTTTTTTTTCAGGTCCCGAATGAATGCTTTAATAATGACAATAGTTATTTGCAATATTCACATGCATCCTGTTTTTGCTATAATTTAGAGGCTTAAGTATTTTTGTTTGGAATTTTTCAGTGTTTTACTTTTCAATATTAATATATTTTGTGGAATATCTGAAGGCTAATAATAATAATTCTTTTCCTCTTGCACTTTTACTTTACTTTTGGTTTCTTGTCTACTGTTTTCGTGTTTGTTTTCTTTAATTCTCTGATTACCTTTTTGAAGTTTGGTGTGTATATTTTCTATTGTTTATTCCTTTTTTATTTATCAGTTTTTTTTATTTGTCTATTTGTCCTGTTAAATTCCATATCATCCAATTATAGCAGGAGAAATATGCCAGAATAGGTAGAATATTTATAGGTATTTTTGCTTCCTGTTTTTAGTTTAGAAACTTAAGGCTTTTTGTTAGTAATTTACCATTCATGTCTAAACAAGCATTTTATGTCTATTTTGTCCAATAGCCGTGTCTCCTGATTTCTGGGTAATGCTCTTTTTCTCTAGAACTTTTAACTTATCTTCTGTTTTTGTGATTTGTTTTATTTATTTCCTTTTTGTACCTTTTGGAAGTTTGATTTGTGTATTTTCTATAGCTTATTCTTGTATTATCAGCTGTTTTTATTTAATCTTTTCCTGCTGTGTCATCCTGTAGCCTTCATTATCACTCAGTAATTGCATTAGGTCCTTGGTGGTGGTGGGATGTCTCCTCTGACTAGGTGCTTATTTGAGATTAGAAACTGCCTTATTTATTTTCTCTTTCTGTCCTGAAGGTGATGGAATGAACGAAATATTGACAGATATTTTGTTCCCTGTATAGTATAGTGACTTATGGCTTTTATTTTGATATTTTTCAGTTCATGTCTTAACAAGTATTTTATACTTCGTTTGAGCTTTTGCTCTTCTATATTAAGAATATGGGTTTCAATTCCGAGGGTTGTCGCTTCGAGTTAAGTCACAACAAGTTCCTTTTTTAATATCCAAAAATGAAAATAATCTTGAGTCTGAATATGAAATAAGAGTCTAATTATGGGAAATGCGTATATTTGGGTAATTATTTCATCAAGAAATGATCGTTTCAACAAACATATTACTATATAACTTAAGTTGTATGTGTAATTTGGTTCTCTGATCAAATATACAGTCAGTAATAGTTATAGTCTGTGTTTCAGTACACGGTAGAAGACTGTACTGTTTCTTGGACAATGGTTGTGAAGGGGAGTGATTTGTAGTAGATCACGCTCAACCGCCATATTTTTCTCTTGTATTTTGAGCACCAACTTTATAGAGGCTGGGTGAGCCCTAGGATGGCCCTATATCCCATCTTGAGCCGCTAAGAGATTAAATAAAAGTTTGCCTGTGATCGGGATTTGTACCCAGGACCTTCGGCACGGCAACTCAGCGCTCTACCACTAAGTCACTCCGTTCCCACTGAATAAAGACAGTAATAAAATTATTTTTATTTTCGAGAATTTTAAAAAAGTAACGAATGAACCTGTGGAACTGATACCACAATATGCTTTATTGTTTCGCTTTAATATGTCCAACTAGCTCCGTATGTAAATTGTTGGGATGAGACAGGAGAGGAAAGCTATTATGAGGACAGACCGCAGTGACAGATAGCCCTAAGATGGCCTATTTAAAGGGTCGCACTAAACAGCTGGCCCTTCGGGGCCTATTGCCACCCCAACCAACCACAAGATTGAGCACCTCCCTTTTGATGTAGTCCCTTAATTGCATTGACGACTTGGGAGCCACCCTATGTTTAAATCTCTCCCTATCAATTGGGTCATACAAATGTCTTCTTCCCCCTAGTCCTCATGTTCTGTTTTCCTATTTCCTCTGTGAGTGATAAAAAGTTAGTGCTAGCAATGCGAGGAGCTTGTAGTAAACTCCAATCTCTATATGGTTTAGCGAATTGGCTCTCCTTCAAACGAATTAGCGAGGAAAAACACGACTGCTATCTTGCGCCTCGATATTTTCTGATGTGTGCTTTGGGCAAATCTCATACTCCTCATAAACAATATCATTTTTAAAATTTGTATTTGGTTCTAATTAAAAACAAAAAAAATTGTAAATAGATCATGCAGCGTGCAGTAATTTATTATGTAGATACAGTTACGTTCTTTTACCTGATGATACTAGACGGTTGGTTTTCTGCATTATTCTGCATGAAGATAAAGTACTCCACATGCATAAAGATTATGAGTGGCCGAGCTTAAGTACTATACTATCTTGCTTAATACTGTGCGGCCTGTGGTGATTGTTGTTTGTTGATTATTATTTTAACGTAATTTTATTGTGCTATGGCTAATCGTATCATGCTACAGTCGTAAATTTTGCAAGATATAATTAGGAAAGTTTTCATAATAAAGGTATCTTTTATTCCACGTACGATTACGTGAATCGCACTTGTGTTGATGGGAGTAACATACATTCATAGATGGCTCTACATCCCACGTGGGGACTAAGCCATTCGTAACATCAACCGCTAGTCATCTCTGCCACGGTATTAATGGGATGACCATTTTACGTTCCCCCTGTTTTATACACACTTTAAAAATTTCCAAGGCAATCTGCTAGGCTGCGAACCCGCGATCTTGGGTATTTTATGGAAGTTTTGTCAGAATATATTGTCATGCTATGTTTTATTAAAATGTCAATAATTTCCCATTTAAAATTATGACTTCTCTACAATAATAGGTAGTTGTTAGTTAATGTGTCCAAATATTTTGTCGAGGAAATATCTGTAGACTGACGGAATTTCGTTATTTAGGTTTTTCATAAATTTTGGATGAGTGAATAGGTTTCAATAAATTTCTGTATTAATAAATTTCTGTCTAATAATCTTTCTTATAGGACCGCTGATAGTTCCTTTCGCCCTTATATCCGTCATGCTTTTTCCCTATTCTCATTTAAACCTTGCTTTGACAACATCTTGCTTTATGGGCCAGTATTAAATAATGGCGTTTGTTGGTTAATTTTTTTGTTAAAGAAGATGTATATTATGTAAATCCTAGCTCGTGTTATTTACAATGTTTAGGTGATTAGTTTTTGGTAACGAATTGAACTTTGTTCGTTATTGTTTAAAGGCGAAAAAACCCGTTTGGCAATACACATATGTCAAAACACTCAAACTAAACATCAGAAAAAATTAGATACAGTTTGATCTATAATTGAGCATTAGGTGTTGTGCTTTCAAAAACTGAAAGACCAATGCGAAAGTAGCTTCGAATTGTACTTTATTTAATTCACTTTTTAGCTAATTTTATAAATACTTTATTTGAATTATGTAGCCTTCCGGCCAGATGTATATTATGTTTATTTTTCTGTTCATATTTGATATTCTAAAGGGATTTTCCAGAGTAAAATTAATTTCCTAATCTATCCTAAATCAATCGCTGTATTGTAAATTGAGTTTAAGTTATGCTTTCTATCCTATTTATTGGAACTTGATCGTTATTTAATGGTTCCTTAGGCGACTCCGAACACTGTAAGGAGTAGACTGAGGAAAAGAGAAGGAGAAATTGGAGAAAAAGAAGAAAAGGAGACGGAGGAATGGTTGGCCAAAGAGTCGCTAAAGAGAATTGATCCGCTACGTGCTCTGGGTCGGGCGGGCCTCGCTTCTAACGAGGGATGTAAATGCCCCAACTTGAGCCCGGCCAATCCCACCGCACCCCCTCGGCGGTGTTCCTCAAGGCTTTGTTGTTAGCTGTTTCTATATACTTTACTTTCCTCCCTTTTATCTCGTAATAAACCCTTCTGTAGGAGTATTCACAGGAAAATATTTCGTTATTTTCAATTGAATAAAAAAACAAAACATGTACCACTACAGCTCTTGGAAGGTCTTGGGTTCAGTGTGTTGTAGAGACTGTACGGTTTCTAAGACGACGGTTGTGCAGGTAGGTGATTTTTTCCACCGCCAGGTTTTCCACCCCAATTAATTTACATAGTACATTACTAGATATGTATATATATATATATATATATACATATACACTAGCTTTTGCCCGCGGCTTCGCTCACATAGAATTTGGACTACCGCATAAAGTTTCTTGGCAGTGCTTTTTAACAATAATTTAAAATAATAAATAATTTAATTATTTAAATAATTTAATTTTTTTCACTATAGGTTACTCGTACAAAATTTCAGATGTCTAACTTCAAAACTGACGGATTCCATACAACCTTTGAACCCTTATTATAATAAGGGTAGAATTATCCAAACTTCTTTCTTAAATCATACAAAGGACCTATCTGCAAATTTCAAGATGCTAAATTCCTGATTTGCCTTTAATTATGTACTATAATGGATTCTCCACAGTACCTCTAAAACTGTCGGGGGTGGGGAGGGGCACGCGCCCCCCTAAATCTGCGCTTGGTATAGCCCATGTGTTATTCTGATGTATAACCTATATTACTGTAAAGTTTCATCCAAATCCGTTCATTAGTTTTTGCGTGAAAGAGACCAAAACATACAAACTTTCACATTTATAATATTAGTAAGATTAGTAGTATATCAAAACAAATAGTTTCACTCTTGTTCTTTCTGATATTTTAACAACTATGATCATGTTATTTTCCTTTAATTATGTACTATAATGGATTCTCCACAGTTCCTATAAAACTGTCGGGGGGGGGCGCCTGCCCCCGTGCGTCCCCCTAAATCCGCGCTTACTATAACCCAAGTGTTATTCTGATGTATAACCTATATTACTGTAAAGTTTCATCCAAATCCGTTCAGTAGTTTTTGCGTGAAAGAGAGACAAACATACAAACTTTCACATTTATAATATTAGTAAGATATATATATATTATTTCTCAGTGGTATTTTTTGCCAAATAGTCCGTAATGCTTGATCAATACTTTTGATCGGACCATCATTTTAATGACTTTATTCTTTGAAAACAACACTGATGACTAAGAATATATTTTCCTTAAGCGCTACAGTGGCAGCGTAGTAAAAAAGTTAAGGAAAACCACAGAAATATTTCAAACCTGCCATCAGACATAAGGAAACGATAATTGAAGTTATGCCACCGATATATTAGTTACATATATACAAAAGTCAAGTCAACCACACCAGGGATTAATAATATGTGTGGACAAACTTCTACCACTACAACCCATAAGTACTAACGCAAAGGCGTTGGGTTCAGTACATCGTAGAGGGCTTGTTCGTAGTACTTGTATACTTGTGTGTACTTGTATCGTACTTGTTCTAGAACAGCAGTTGTGCTGGGCGACGATTTAAGCGTAATCATAATCAACCAATTAAGTTTTTAACGTAAACCAATTGGTTTTCTCCCCCAATTAAGGATACCGAATTTATAGTGAGCCCCAATTTACAGAAGGATACCTGCATAACTCCCTCAGGGCCCATCCGTTGCTGTGAACAGATAAAATAATTTAGCTGCCACAACCGGATTTGATCCTATACATTTATCACCAATTAATACACCTCGCATGGTAAATTAAAAAATTGGAATTACTTACAACAGTAATTAAATTATTCGTTTATAACCATAATAAATTTTCAATAAGAGAGAGTTTCATATTGAAGAAGTATTAAATCGTTTCGAGATACTTCGTTGCAATCGGACATTATTGATGGAATACAAATACTTGAAGATTATGAATTTCAATATCCTGCATATATACATTTCTACATAAAAATTAAAATGTTTTCGTACATAAACATACACTCACACATATGTAAACAATAAGTGAATGGAGTGACGTCAGTGGCAGCGGACGAATCGTGCCATGCTCCCTCCACCCCATGTGTGGACGACCCTACTTTTTATTGCTGGAGCCATTATCGGACCGATGTAACTATTTGTTTCTTTATAGCTCTAATGGTTATTAGTTCTCTTTTCCCTCTGTTTGGAGGGGGGGGGGCGAAGAGGGTGAAGGAGGAATCACCTAGGGTGGGAGGGGAACAAAAAGTTAAGAGTGTCTTGGTTAACTGTTCTGATGGACATTTCTCGCAATAAGAATAGATCCGAAGTAATGTAAGCATAAGTTAAAAATGTATTGTATCCGAACAGTACATTACCATAATAGTAGGTAATAATTGGCAACACTAAGAGGAATTAAAATATTTTTATTTTGGTAGAGCACCATGACGGAAACATGGGAGACCCAGAATCCCGGCCCTGGGCATATCTTTTCTCTTCAAAATAAAAATATTTAAAATTACAACAAATAATAAAATAAAATAAATAATAATCTTACTAATATTATAAATGTGAAAGTGTGTCTCTCTTTCACGCAAAAATTACTGAACGGATTTGGATGAAACTTTACAGTAATATACATCAGAATAAAACATAGGCTATAGCAAGAGCGGATTTTTGGGGGGGGAACGAGGACACGGGACCTACCCCCCCTGACAGTTTTTTAGTTACTGTGGAGAATCCATTATAGTTATAATTATAGGCAAATCACATGATAATAGTGGTTAAAATAACAGACAGAACATGGGTGAAACTATTGTTTTGATACCATACTAATATTATAAATGCGAATGTTTGTTACTCATTCACGCAAAAACTACTGAACGGATTTGGATGAAACTTATTGATTAAAATAGGTTATACATCATAGGCTACAACAAGGACAGATTAATGTAGAGGCACGGGGGGCATGTGCCCCTCTTTATAGTACATAATTAAAGGCAAATAGGGAACTTAGCATCTTGAAATTTGTAGATAGGTTCATTGTATGGTTTAAGAAAGAAATTTGGATAATTCCACCCCTACACAATAATAGGGGTTCAAAGGTTGTATAGAATCCGTTAGTTTTGAAGTTAGACAAATGAAATTTGGTAATTACGAATTACCTATATTTTTAAAAAATAATTAAATTATTTATTTAAAATGATATTTCACGAAACTTTATGTGCCAGACCAAATTCTATGCGAGCGAAGCCGCGGGCATAAGCTAGTAATATGTAATGACGTAAGTCAACAAGATCCTAATTAAAGTAATGTTCAATGAACATTCGTCCCCTTGTATATTGCGCAACAAGCAAATTGCGAGAACACGGGGATATGGGATCAGTGAAGAGAATGGATTTGTCTGACCGAGGTACGAACCAGGATAGCTCAGTTGGTAGAGCACCATAACGGAAACATGGGAGATCCAGGTTCGAATCCCCGGCCCTGGAAATATCTTTTCACTTCAAATAAAAATATTTAAAAATTATAATAACTAACAAAACAATAAAATAAATAAATTAAAAGGAATTAAGTATTAAGTATGAACTCAACAAAAAAATGGAGTGATGACGATTCTTTAAACTTCTGAACTTCTTCCATGGATTTATTTGTCTTCAAGGCTAAAGTCTCCATCTAAATCTCTGGAATCACCGTTGAACAGTCCATTCACTTCAACTGCCTTAGGCACAGACTTCGTTGGTATTTCAGGCCAGTTGGGCCCTATATGGCCGAGTTTTAACCGGTGAAACATAATTATGCAAGAATCGCGCATTAAAATCTTATTAAAGACTGAATTATTTTTAAGCAGCAAAATCTTACTGACGTAAAGAACATATTTTTGTTTGAAAGAGGATTAATAAGTGATTACATCTATAAAAGTTTAAAGTCCAACAATACTCTGTACCATGTTGAGTGTAATAAAGTAATGTTAATTAATCTTCTGGCATTAAAATGCGGGAATGAAAACGAAATTGATCCTTCAATAATAGAACCGACGTGACACAAATAGAATTCTCTTCTTCCTCGACAATAGACGGAAGCACCGGGGGGAAGATTAACTACTCTTTTTTATTCGTGATCTTCTGTCAGTCGAGTGTTGAAAGATACAAAGAGTTAAAAAAAAAAAAGAGGAAAGTAGAGTGTCGAATGCGGCGAGGGCCCGCTAGATGGCAGTGATAGGGCAGGCCCTCCACCCCAGGGACCACCCTAGGCCAACCCTCTCTATATTGTAAACAGAATATTTTAAGTCTTCATTATCTGATTTATTAGAAATCTGTATTAAAAAATAACCTATTATTGTATTTATTTATTTATACAGGATGTCCCGAATTTAAATGGCAAAACTTCAGGAACTTATAGGGGACCGAAAAACTAAGACAAAAAGTTCTTTAGAGATTTGCTCGTTTTTTCTTAGTTTTAGAGAAAATCGCAAAAAAAGAAACAAAACAAAAATGTTACAGGTAGCGATGACCACCTTTCAAAGTTCGTCAGGCTAGGCAGTGAGATATGTAAACACTTAATGTTATCCTTTACATTCTTTTATTTGTTTACATTTTGGCTTTCTTCTAGGATTATAATTCCTAAATCAGTCTTCAGTTAGTTACTCAGATATTTTTGTGTGAGTAGAGAATAGCATCAGCCACAATGCCGCATACAAATTCTAATGTTGAATACGCTGATATGATTTTTGTGTATGGTTTCTGTAACGGTAATGCTTTAGAAGTGGGGCGGGAGTATGCGCGCCGATTTCCAAATAAAAGAGTGCCTAATCGACGGGTCTTTTCGTTAACTTTTAATAGACTACGAGAGACTGGGTCATTCTTAATACGTAATGAAGGCGACCAATTCCAGGCAGCAGTAAGAGCAGATTATCGGAGAAGAAATTGTGTCCAACGCCACTTCGATAACAATCCTGAGACTAGCATCCGAAGAGCATCTGATGCATTAGCAATTTCGCGGCAAGCAATATGGCGAATTTTGAAAGGTGATAATCGCTACCCATACCATGTTCAAAAAGTTCAGAATTTATTACCTCAAGATTAGGTTAAGAGATTGAATTTTAGTAACTGGTTTCTTGAAAAAATTCACGATGATAATTTATTTCCATTAAAAATTATATGGACCGATGAAGCTACGTTTATAAGAGGAGATTGAATGGTACTACATTTACACATTTTTTGGAGAACGACTTTTCTAATTATTTAGATGATATTCCCCTACAACAGCGGATTGAAATGTGGTTCCATCTCGTTGGATGTCCACCTCATTATAACTCAAGAGAGCAATTAAGAGACCGAATCATAGATGCAGTGCACCAAATATCATCAGAACAATGTTTAGCTGCAATTTATCAAGTGAGTGATATGGTTAAGATGTAATGCTTTCATTGGTGCAAGAGAACAACATTTTGAGCAATATTTACATTAAAAAGAACATAACATAAATATAAATGTAAATAAATAAGTATAAAAATGAAAATTTTTTTAGTTTCTTTTTTTGCGATTTTCTCTAAAACTAAGCAAAAACGAGCAAATCTGTAAAGGACTTTTTGTCTTAGTTTTTTGGTCCCCTATAAAATCCTGAAGGTTTGCCATTTAAATTCGGGACACCCTGTATATCGCACCTTCAGTAAAAACTGCATTTGTTGAAACCTTTTAATTCACGAACGACATATATGATTTTTCCTTTCCGAAATTTTTTTTTTTTATAAAGTCATATTTTGAGTTTTATCATGTTTTCACTTTCTCTAGATTAGATTACGGAAATACATTTTTTAATGGGAATAATGACACAAGTTTAAATAAAAAAAGTTTCAAATATTTAAAATGTTTCTAATGGTTAATAAAATAATTCCAATCCCACCATTACAATAGGAATGCTTTACATCAGCTGTTGACGCTCACAATAAATTTAATGTTTATAATTTGTTGTTTTTTTTGTTTACTTAAACAGCATCTTGAATATTGGCTTTTCTTTCTTATTTAAATAATTTAATTAGGTAATAGTCTGAAGAACGAAGACGAAAACAATTATTATTTGTTATAAAATGTGAATGTTTAAAGATTAGACTTAAAACTGCACTAAATTTTTAAAACTTACGCCTTCTAAACATTGGTCCTCCGGGCCCGGGATTTATTGTCACACTTTCTTCAATTGTATTTTCTTATTTTTTTTGCTGAGGTGAGAGTAGTGGTGCATAAATAGCCCGCATAAATAGCATAAATAAGCGATAGCCCCCATTTAAAAAAAAAAAAAAAAAAAGGAAAAGGTAATTTGTCGTTTATTAATATTGTGTTTCTTCATTCGGTCTTTCATAGTCTTCATATTATTCTACTATGGCTCCAAAGGATCAAACTAGCAAATTAGAGCAACAGCTAGACGAACTATTAGCAGATGCAAATGATCGAGCGGTGGATATTAACGAAACATTCGATCTTGGGCAAACTTTAGAAATTGACTCTTCTCAATTATCGACTTTTGAAGCGCGACTTTCACGATTGGATGATTGCTATGAAAAATTTCGAACGGCAACAACAAGAGCCTGCAACTTAGCGCGTTCATTAAACAACGAGGAAGAGATCACAAAATTAGAACGGCTAAAAATAAAAACCCGGGATCTTTATTACAAGTCTTTAGCTGCAGGGCGGAAATGCAATCAAGTTAACACTTCTGCTGTTAGTAATGACACTGGCCTAAACCACAGCTTTGCTGGAGGGACCTCCCGCATAAAATTACCTACCATTAACATTCCAAATTTCAATGGAACAGTGTCAGACTGGGTTTCATTCAAGGATACGTTTTCCTCTTTGATTCATACAAATTCCGATTTGACTGATGTACAAAAATATCATTATCTAAAATCAGCATTAAAGCATTCAGCAGCACAAATGGTTTCATCGATACCAATTACCGAAGCCAACTACATACAAGCTTGGGAAACGCTATGCAAGCGTTATGATAATAAAAGGTTGCAGGCGTCTAATTATCTTGTCAAAATTTTCAATTTCAAGCCTTTAAACAAACTAAATCTCAACGGGTTTGAACAATTTGTTGAAGTAATTTTAGAATGTGCGTTAGCCTTCAAAAATTTAAAATTGGAAGACCCTGACGGGTTCATACTTTATACCTTCGCTTTACGACTGTTAGACCCTAGCACACGAGAAAGATTTGAAATGGAATGTGCTTCACTCACTGAAGTTCCAGACTTTAATTTTTTTTCGAATTTTATACAGCGACAGTTTTTACATTTGCAGTCAACTAACCTAATCGCCGATACAAGTCCACCAAACCACCGCGCTGTCGGGGTCTCAGCTAAAGTTTCTAAACAGGTTTTCATGTCTACCGAATTCGACAACAGAAACTATCCTTGCCCTATCTGTCAAAATCGACATCGCATTTACCAATGCACTAAATTTTTAAAACTTACGCCTTCTGAACGTTTTAAAGAAGTGAAGCTCTGAAAACTCTGTCTGAATTGCCTTAGATTTAACCACAAAACTTCAGAGTGTTATTGTCTACAAAAGTGCCAAAGGTGTAAGCTAAGCCACCATACCTTGCTTCACTTTGTACAAGGCCGCTCTCATAAGACTGATGACTCTGCGGATCCATCGCAAGCTATTAAAGGCACAGAAATCACAGAGGAGCAGGAAAACTCTCAAGTCAAGTCAGCCAACGCCTTTTACTCCTCAGCAAACGGTGGAAATTCGAATACGCTTCTAGCAACAGCTTGCGCCAGAATTCGAGACAAATCAGGAAATTATCAACCTGTTAGAACGGTCATCGATTGTGGAGCTCAAAGATCCTTTATTACCACTGACTGCGCCCGCCGATTGGGGCTACCTTGGTCACGTAATCCACATTTCTTAAAGGGCTTTGCTGATACTCCTATCGACGGTGGTAGATACCAAATAACATGCGCTCTGGTACCGAAAGACAAGGCTAACCCTGAACTCACTACTAATGCTGTAGTAATTTCATCTATAAGCAAGATGCTACCATCATCGCCATTGCCAACTGAAATACTTCGATTTTATTCTGAACAAGAATTGTCAGATCCTTGTTTTCACGAACCAGGCCCAGTTGATTTTTTGCTTGGAGCTGATTTGTTTGGTGAAATATTTACTGGAGAACGATTGGATTTACCTTATAACATTCCGAGAGCGTTCCAAACTATATTCGGTTGCATTGTTCTGGGGTCAGTAAAGAACCCCACCATAAATACATCAACTCAGGACGTTTCTTTATTGGCCTTTGAAGAGAATTTGGAAACTTCTTCTTTTGAAAAAACCATGCAACGATTTTGGCAAGTTAAAGATGTAGCTGCTATCACCCACCTGGATCCGCTCGTTGTCAAAGGCGAGGAACATTTTCGCAAAACCCATTTCAGAGATGACCCGTTATACGGAGACTTGCAGGAAGAATGGAAGAGATATTTTGACGATCTGTATTCTGTAAGGTCCATACGGATCCCACGCTGCATACTGCCGACGCCCGTCCAGGATATTTCATTAGTAGCCTTTGCTGATGCCTCAACCTTAGGTTATGCGACAGTATTCTATATTAGGACAAAGGACTCCGCTGGTTTTATACAAACACATCTCGTTTATTCAAAGACCCGGTTAGCGCCACTTAAGACGCTAACGATTCCACGCTTAGAGTTGTGTGCAGCTCATTTGTTGATTCAAGTACTGAAGACTCTCCAAACATTCTTAAAGTGTTTCCCGATTCATACCATATATTTATTAACCGATTCGACTACTGTTTTAGCCTGGCTTCGCACACCCCCATATAAGATGCGTACTTTTGTTGCAAATAGAGTGGTTGCCATTCTCGAACATTCTTCATTGGAACAATGGCATCACGTTAAATCCGAAGACAACGTTGCTGATCTAGCTTCTAGAGGGATATCACCTTCATGCTTACTAGAGCATCAAACTTGGTGGAAAGGACCAGCCTGGTTGCAGGAAGAACCTCCCAATTGGCTCATATCTCAGACTTTAAACACGAACACGTTACCTGAGCTTAAACCACAGTGTTCAACAGTTCTAGCGGTTAATAGCGAATTGAATATTAACGAAGTAATTCAGAAATTTTCTTCTTGGGAGAAACTGATCTGTGTAATAGGTTACATAAAACGCTTTGCCTTTAACTGTTCAAGAGGGCTACTAGAGAGACAAACAGGGCACTTAACCTTGAAGGAATTAAAAGAGAGCAATTTTCTCATAGTACGAGCTTCTCAAACTTCTTATTTTTCAGAAACTTTAATATTAAAAAATCCTAGCCTACAAAAGTTGTCACCGTTTTACGACAACCGGGGAATCCTCAGGGTGGGCGGACGCTTGGCAAATAGTCCTCTGAAGGAAGATGAAAGGCACCCGATATTGTTACCACGCAATGCCCATTTAACAAAAATACTTATCGATCATTATCATCGTAGCTATCTTCACGCAGGACCACAATTATTGCATTCCCTGTTGAACCGACGTTACTGGATCGTCTCGGGAAGGAGCGTCATAAGATCCCGCATTCATAACTGCCTCGACTGTCACCGACATCGAGTAAATACATATCAGCCCTACATGTCCGATTTGCCGAAAACACGTTTCGCTCAAGGTCGTCCTTTCATCAACATCGGCATTGATTTCGCAGGACCTTTCGTCACGAAGGAATCTAGACGGAAACGATCTATTCAACACAAATCATATACCTGCATCTTCATTTGTTTAAGCACAAAGGCGATTCATCTTGAATTAGTGTCAGATCTTACCACGACTGCATTCCTAGCTTCTTTGGATCGTTTCATAGGGCGGAGAGGTTTGCCGTCAAAAATAATATCTGATCATGGGACCAACTTTGTTGGGGCTGCCAGAACTCTAAAGGAGCTTTACTTATGGTTTAATTCAAAATCTGTTCAGAGTGAAATTATTGAGCATCTTAACTCCCAACAGATTGAATGGGTCTTTATCCCACCAGCTGCCCCTCACTTCGGAGGAATATGGGAAGCGGGTGTAAAATCATTTAAATATCACCTAACAAGAATCTTAAAGAATCAAGTATTCACATTTGAAGAATTCAATACACTTCTTATCAAGATTGAAGCAGTTCTTAATTCAAGACCACTGTATCCGATATCCACATCACCCGATGACTTCGATACCTTGACTCCGGGACACTTCCTTATAGGAGCTCCGCTACATGCCGTACCGGAGCATGATCACTCATCCAATCCTACCATTCGATTGACACGGTGGCAATTGTTAAGTAAATGCATCCAAGATGTTTGGAGGAGATGGCGATTGGACTACCTTGGCACTTTACAAGCGCGGGGAAAGTGGAGAGTCTCAAATCCCAATATTGAATGTGGTACGTTAGTGCTTATAAAAGAACAAAATTCACCTCTACTGAGTTGGCCTGCAGGAAGAGTCGTTGAAGTATTTCCTGGACCAGATGGTGTAGTACGAGTAGTGAAGTTAAAAACCGCCAAAGGCGAATATTTACGTCCTGTTGTAAGGCTAGCACCCCTACTGCCACCTCCAGAATAAGGAAAATTTTTGTAAATGAAAATTTTGGTGGGCGGTATGTTGGCGCTCACAATAAATTTAATGTTTATAATTTGTTGTTTTTTTTGTTTACTTAAACAGCATCTTGAATATTGGCTTTTCTTTCTTATTTAAATAATTTAATTAGGTAATAGTCTGAAGAACGAAGACGAAAACAATTATTATTTGTTATAAAATGTGAATGTTTAAAGATTAGACTTAAAATTGCATTAACGGTAAACTAGAACAATACGCCTTGCGAGCTTTGTTTACTTCAGGAGGATTAACTTTGACTCTTATCTAACTAACATCAGTTGTATGTTTGATGCGGCCATGAATAGACTGATAAATCTTAGTTCGTGCGTTACTTTTTTTAATGAAAAGTAATTTTGTTTAAATTGAATCTCTCTCGACCTGGACATTTATGGGACACTTCGAAGACTCACGCTCACCGGCAACCATCTATGATGTAGTCTGTCATGAAGCTGACGTCAAGTAATGCCATTCTCCAGGTCGATATCGGCCCAATACGTACTGCAACTCTACAGTCATCAGGTCGTACGCCTTTTATTACTATTTGGTGTTGAGTTATTCTTTACTCTCACAAATAACATTTCGATTAAAAAATATCTGGCCAGATAAAGTTATACTTGAATTTATTTATGAAAAATCTACCTTTTTTTTTAATTATTTTGTAAAAATAGAAGTATTGTTTTATTTTTTATTTTATAATTTAATCGTGTAAAGATGAAGAATTGTTTTTATTTTATTTTATTTTATAATTTAATCATGTAAAGATAGTGTGACAAATAAATCAGGGAATTATTTTGGTTTATTATTCTTTGTTTTTCCTCATTGAGGGTTTACCAATTAATCTACTACAGACATTCAGGGGAAGAACCAGAAATTAATTTATTAAGGTGGGTAGATTTGCGGATTGCAACAGTTTGCCGCTACCGCCGAAACATTTTTAATATATTTTTTTTAAATTACAAGGAAATTATATGCTTCAATAGAAAAATTAGGTTTCTGAGTTATGTATATGTTCTTTGAAAGGAGAGATATATACAGTGATTCAAAGTGGAAACGGTAAACCGTGTAGAAAAAAAGAAACAAAAATACATACATGGTTAAAGGAAACAAAGGCAGAAACTCTTCTACACAATTACTTATAGTATCACTATAAATGTTATATATAGAACGTATTACAAGCATGTTTTGTGATTACACAATAAATTATTGTTTGTAATGTAATATAACTTGAACTATTTATTTATTCGAAGATTCCTATCAATATCGTTTTGATCACTTGGAGCCACTGTATATACAGGGTGTCCCGAATTTAAATGGCAAAACTTCAGAAACTTATCATATCAGGTGATCTGGGTGGCCAAGGTACTACTCCTCCACGTCCAACCCATCGTTGTGGATAATTTATATCCAGCCAAGCTCGAGCAACTGCTATAATGAGCTGGACATCCATCGAGTTGGAACCACATTTCAATCCGCTGTTGTAAGGGAATGTCATCTAAATAATTAGAAAAGTCGTTCTCCAAAAAATGTGTAAATGTGGTACCATTCAATCTTCCAGGTAAAAAATATGGTCCCACCAGTAATCCGTTCCAAATTCCAAGCCAAATGTTAATAGCAAATTCATGCTGAAACCTATTCTCTCTAATAGCTCTGGGATTTTCAAGAGCCCATACATGATAATTTCTTTGATCAACAATTCCTCCTCTTGTAAAGGTAGAATCATCGGTCCATATGATTTTTAATTGAAATAAATTATCATCGTGATTTTTTTCAAGAAACCAGTTACTAAAATTCAATCTTTTGACATAATCTTGAGATAATAAATTCTGAACTTTTTGAAGATGGTATGGGTAGCGATTATCACCTTTCAAAGTTCGCCATATTATTAAGCTTGCCGCGATATTGCTAATGCAGCAGATGCTCTTCGGTTGCTAGTCTCAGGATTGTTATCGAAGTGGCGTTGGACACAATTTCTTCTCCGATAATCTGCTCTTACTGCAGCCTGGAATTGGTCGCCTTCATTACGTATTTAGAATGACCCAGTCTCTCTTAGTCTATTAAAAGTTAACAAAAAGACTCGTCGATTAGGCACTCTTTTATATGGAAATCGGCGCGCATACTTCCGCACCGCTTCTAAAGCATAACTTTTACAGAAACCATACACAAAAATCATATCAACGTAGTCAACATTAGAATATGTATGCGGCATTGTGGCTGATGCTATTCACACAAAAATATCTGAGTAACTGACTGAAGACTGATTTAGGAATTATAATCCTAGAAGGAAGCCAAAATATAAACAAATAAAAGAATGTAAAGGAAGTAAACATTAAATGTACTCATATCTCACTGCCTAGCCTGACGAACTTTGAAAGGTGATAATCGCTACCTGTAACATTTTTGTTTTGCTTCTTTTTTTTTGAGATTTTCTCTAAAACTAAGCAAAAACGAGCAAATCTCTAAAGGACTTTTTGTCTTAGTTTTTCGGTCCCCTATAAGTTCCTGAAGTTTTGCCATTTAAATTCGGGACACCCTGTATATTCCATAATACTTGATCAACACTATTGATCGGCCTCCTCATTTTAAAGACTACATTCTTTGAAAACAACGCTGATGATACAGCGGCTGTGGAATAAAGTAAAAAAAAAACACAAAAAATATCTCAAACCTGGCAGAAGACATAAGGAAACAACGCTGAAGTTTTATGGACATATTAATAGAGTTCTCCGTTAAAGATGCACCAATAGAATAGTGCTTATATACAAAAATTCGTCAACCACGCCATGAATTAGCCAAGTAAAAATAGATACAGGAAAAGCTAAAACCGAACCAGTTGATGTTTGGCTATTCATTTCACGCCACTTTATCCTACTATGGCTAATACCTTAAAAAAAAGCTGTTATTGACAAAAAAAAAAGTTTGGATCCATTGAAGAAACCAGAAACAAAATGGACAGTGGAGAAAAAAATGAATACTTGGAGGAAATATGAAGGAAGTAATGGCAAAAACGATGCCAGATTGCTTTGCGTGATCATTCTGGGTCCATTCGCAATAAGTAACAATATGCACGTATTAACCTGCGCCACTTCAATCCATGAAAGATGTCGGGTTCAGTAAATGGTAGACTGTACTTCTTACACAACAACAGCTGTGCAATGAGGCGATTTGACCGAAATCACACTCAACCGCTAGATTTTCTCCCCCAATTTAGGACACCCACTTTATAAAGGCCCAGGAGGCTCTATAACGTTGCTGTGAACAGATTAATAATTTAGCTGCTACAGCCGGATTTGAACCTATACTTTAATACCAATTAATACACGAATGGTACACTAAAATATGCCATTAATTATACCAGTTATTAATTAAATTATTCGTTTATAACAAGGATGCATTTAATTTTCTTTTATTATAAACGATGTCTTCTTCTTGTTCTTCGGCTCTACAGTCCAAGATGAACTTTGGCCTCTCCAACAATGATTCGCCATTCCTCTCTGTCCATGGCCCGTCTCGTCCAGTTGGTCACTCCAATTTTACGCAGGTCCTCCTCCACGTCCTTAATCCAGCATTTACATGGTCGTCTCCTCTTTCTTTTTCCTGGAAACGCTTCACGCAGAACTTTTTTGGGCATTCTTTCATCCGGCATTCGCTCAATATGACTCAGCCAACTAATTCTTCTGGATTTAATAAACCTTAAAATATCTTCATGCTTTATCAGGTCATCCAATTCTTGGTTACTCCTAATACGCCATGTGCCCTGTTCATTTATTGGACCGAAAATACGTCTTAGGATTTTCCTTTCGAATACTCTAAGAGTATTACTCTTGCTGGTCGGCTACTTTAAGCGTCCACGTCTCCGCACCATAGCACACAACGGGCCTGATAAGGGTTTTACATAATTTGAGTTTTGTGCGCTTTGATAGTAGGGAAGATTTAATCAATCTAGAGAGGCCGTAATACGCTTTGTTGCCACACATTATTCTTCTCCTAATCTCATCACTCACCCTAACCACACTGTTTATTTCAGTGCCAAGGTACGTGAATCCATCAACAGTTTCGAATGTATACCCATC
The DNA here is from genome assembly GCA_037127475.1 of Arma custos. Classification (NCBI taxonomy): domain Eukaryota; kingdom Metazoa; phylum Arthropoda; class Insecta; order Hemiptera; family Pentatomidae; genus Arma; species Arma custos. Next base: position 69,054,787 of record CM073764.1, on the reverse strand, counting down.
ACACCTAAGATCCTGCTTCCTTCTTCTTGCCTCAGAGCCTGATGCTACCATGTATTTGGGTTTAGATTGGTTTATCTCAAGACCCACGATTCTACTTTCCTGCCCAATCTTTGCCAGAATTTCCTTTAATGCCTTCTCACTTCTCGCCAGAACCACAATGTCATCTGCGTATCCAAGTATTTGACATAAGCGAGATGCTAGACTTCCATCTGACACAATGTTTTGCAGAGCCTTATGTAGCACAAGATTAAACAGAACGGCAGAGAGAGAGTCTCCCTGCCTTACACCAGAAGCAAAATGGATTTTCCTGCTAACTCTATTACCAATGATTACACTAGGCTGTGACCGGGACATTGCCATTTTTATAAAATTTATTAATTTAAACGGAACTTTGAATTCTTTTAGAGCATTAAACAGTTGAACCCTATCCACAAGATCAAAAGCTTGCTTAAAATCAATACATAGCATGTGGACATCCGTATTAAGCTCATAACATTTTCATTAACATCATAAACGATATCTGGTTCTATATAAATAATACAATAAAAAATTATTACTTCTAAATTCCAAAGTTTTAAAATTATTGAAGACCTAACCGATTTTTTTTTTTGGCCCAAAGAATCTTGAATGGAACCCATTGTAGAAAAGTTTTGAAAATTTACTCAGTTAAATTACAAGAAATTAAAATTATTTTTTTCAAAATTTCCAGTAACACATTAAAATCGAATCGAAAAAAAGTTTTTTATTTGCTTATTTAAAAAAAAAAAATCTATTTTTCGAATGAGTTGAAATGAGGCGCAGGATCAATTTTTTCCCACTAGCTTAGTCAAGTAATTTTGTCTAACTCACTTTACCGTATTAATTTATTATGGTTTTAGCCTTGTTATGAATCTTAAATTTAGGGAGCATAAAGCATTGAAATTAGAATTTTTTTCCGCTTTTGATCCTGATCGCCTCAAATACTAATCTTATATATCATTTAAGAAAAGTAAAATAACAGCCGGTAAAGATTTTTTATTGAAAGTATTTACTTACATCTAAGGTTGGTCCTGTTTATTTGTTTTATTTCTTTTTACTTAGCGCCATTCTCTGACAAACGGACTCTGCCGTTGCTCTGATGTTTAAGATAATTTATCACCTCTTTCTTCTTTATGATGATTATTTATATTAGTTTAAGTGGACTGCCCGCTACGACTCAAGAGCGCACGTGCGACAGCGGCTAGACCACAATGACTGTTTACCCTGAGCCTTCAATAGAGCCTCGGATCCACCAGATAATGATCCCGTAAGATGCGGCCGCTATCAAAGGAACTTAGAGATGAGCCAAGCAGAAAGTTAATAAAAGAAGGATTGCCCCAGTTATAGGAAACGTCACATAAACTTACTCTCCGGCCCGGGAATTTCTTTTTTTTCCTCACCCCGTGCGAGTGCCCTCTGAGTCAACCCTAAATCCAGCTGTCACCATAAATTTCCAGATACTCAACATCAACATGACCTTCCCTGATGCCGAATCCTTGAGTGCCGGCTAACCTTTTCGATCTTAAGTATTAAAAAAATATAATATTTTAATTTTTTTATTTAGTAACCTTTTAACTGGAAGTTTACATTTTAAGAAAAGTAGATGCTCCTTCCTTACTTGATACTCCATTCGTTGCTGATTTGGCCATGAACCGACACCAATCCATTTCATGACAAACTTTATTCCCACTCAAAGCCAATAGTTTCTAACCTAGTCTTTAATTCCGGATAATCCTCCGAGGAGTCTGAAGAGAAGATGCCTAGTGAGCTTTTAAGTTGAAGCTGATATTTGAGTGCAACCACTGGGTAGTTTCTCTACTTGTCCTTATCCATGCCACTATGCCATGCCACTACGTATAGTCCTTGTCATTTGCTAGTTGTATTGCTATAATACAGTTGTGAATTTCATCGAATAAATTAGTAAAAAAAATATAATTTATACAGTTCCCTTTACCCATATTGACTGTTAATGTTATTTACTTGAAGTACTTCATCTAGAAAAAGATAAACTTAGATACAATTAAAATTTTGTGTCTTTTTAAGGGACAAAGCTAACTTAATTATTAGCTGATTAATTATATTATCTTAGGTGTTTCCTATTAACTTTAATTTGTTTACTTATGATTTATAGGAGTACAATCGAACCCGATGCCATTCCATTTTATTACAAACTTTATTACCAATACTCAAACCCAGTAGTTTTAAACTTAGCTACTTCTTTAATTCGTGAGGAGAAGATGGCCTCGTGAGCTTTTAAGTTGAAGCTGATATTTGAGTACTAACACTGGATAGTTTCTCTACTTGTCTTTATCCATGCCATTATGTTTACTTTATTGATGTAATTAATTGATGGTTTTTACTTTTTCGCAAATTTGTTAATTGTGTCGTAGCTTAGTGATGTTATTAAATTGACATGATTAAATTATCAAATTTTTATTTATTTATTATTTAGTTTTCATTTGCACCTTCTCTTTTCTACATGATCATCCAGTTATTTTGGAAAAATATGTCAATTGTTGAGTAGGTCTCTTGGCCAATGTCTTTTTAATCTTTTCTTATCAAGTCCAGGTAACAGGGAGTAGGAAAGCGGAAGAACGATTGGGTTTGGGTGATATTGTGTCGATGAGTGGAATGTTATGTATTTGTTATGAATATATGATTTTATAGTGGGAATGATCATGTCGTTGTATATAGTGTTATTCGAAATATACCATGGTGCATTAATACTTTTTCCGAGAATTTTGACTATGTTGTTTGTATCTTGTGTAACTAAACTTTTTTTGCTGACCCCCAAAGTTCTGTTCCATATGTCCAAATAGGTTTTAGTATCCTGATATATATAAGTCGTTTGTTCCTCAAGTCAAGTGAAGATCTGTAGTCCAGAAGATGTGATTGTTGTTTGTACCATCTAGTCAGTTCTTGCCTTTTTAATTGTGTATGTACGTTCCATGTAAGTCTTTTGTCCAAATATAGTCCGAGGTAACGTACATAATTTTTGGAAGGTACTTCGTCGTCAAATTTGACTGCTGGACACGAAGCTTTGCTTAGAGAGAAGCTTACATGACTCGATTTTGAGGCGTTTATTCTGATTTGCCATTTATAGAACCACTTTTCTAAATGGTCGCGGGCATAAGCTAGTAATATTTAAATACGTAAGTCAACAAGATCCTAATTAAAGTAATGTTCAATGAACATTCTTTCCCTTCGGGGATCGGTGAAGAGAAAGGATTTGTCTGACCGAGGTGCGTGCCAGGATAGCTCATGTGGCAGAGCACTATCATATGATAGTTTGAACTTTTCATACTAATAATATATCGAATAGAATGACCTTACAATAATATTTGAACGTTAAGAATCGTATGCTAATTATCATCTAAAATATTTCATAACATGTGAAATAAAATGTATGTTTATTATTACTATATAAGTGAGATTTTTGTTTTGGATGGGAGATCAGTGTGTAGAGAGCTATGCTGAAGATCCCGAGTTTAAATCCGGCTCGGGTGAATATTTAATCTGAGGGTACCCCTTTTGATCTGGAGATCCTTCTGGGTCTCTTTAAAGTAGGCTCTCTTAATTAGGGGAGAACCTGAGAGTTGAGGGTGATATCAGCCAAATCACTGTATGCCTATTATGTGCTAGAAAAATAGATTCAAAAAAGTTTTTAGTAGATATCATAGAAACTAAGCCAAAACTTACGCCGTCCTTCGGAAGGGACGTTGAACGGGGGGGGGGGGGATTCCCGAGCCTGTACGATGTCAGGTACTCATTAAAAATCCCTCAACCCTCCCTCAACATGGATAGGCAAAATTTAGAGCTCCCAAAATGTTAAATGAACAAACAAACATAGAAATTTAAAGTAAAGTGGGGAAAACTAGATGTTTTTTATTGTTATATCTATTCTTCTTGAAAATAGTAGAACGATTATTTTATAAGTCATAATTATATAACTTTAATTTTATAAGTTATTATTACTGTTTTGGGATTTTGTTAATACTATTTTATATTAACATCACTTACAAATTACATTCCTGAGTTATGTGGATAATATTTTTTTCAATATAAATATAATTTAAATATAATGGCTAACGTAACATGTCGAGCGCTTAGTTGTACTGAGGGAGCCTAGTTCTAATCCTGCTGTTGTGAATAAACTATTTAAACACTTTTAATAGGCCATAAATGGACCGTGTGGAATCAACGGACCCTTCTGGGCTCATCTCTCCTCTATGAAGTGGATATCATTGATTGGAGAAAAAAAAACCTCGTAGTTGACCGTCATTTCGCAAATTCCATCCTTGCACAACCTCTGGCCTATGATTTCTTTGAATAATTGATCTTGTAGATGAATAAACAAGAATTTATTGTTTTAAATAAAAACCATTATCTTCGAAATTGAAATATAATGCTTCATTTCCCGTTTCGAATGCAAATGCAAAGCAGCTTTTACTTATCTCTATAAAATACTCCGCTAGAAGGGGGGAGTGTAATTAGCATCTAGTAGAATTAATATCATCTTCAATAACAATATTCTCCTTTTTTTTTTTAATATTTCCTGTTACCGGTGCTGGCTATAGCGTAACCTTAGAATCCTAAAGCGATTATAACTGTTTGTGAAATAATGACTCGACTAACCGACATGGAATAAGTCCCTTGAAGATCGGAGTGGCGACGAAAGCCCTCCAAGATGGCCACTTTGCATAAGTGGCTCCCGTTAAAGAGAAATGAGCGAGGAGACTTGCTCAGGGCAGATAAGGAACAGCCAATAATAAAAACTCATCTCGACCTCCCCCACTCCTGTCTAAGAGCTCTAAATTTAAAGGGGCTGTATAACTTTATTTGTAACTTCATAATGCTTTCCTTAAGCATTAGCAGTTCGAACGCTCAGCCAGTCGGAGATATGGAGGGGCTCCGCCTTACGGTATTTAATAAGTTATTTAAACAACAAAAAACTACTATTATAATAATAAACATTATAATAATTAATTAGTAATTATTAATGACTGATATTTCGGTGTATAAGAGGGTAAATTGACTGCTAGAAGCAGAAAACAACTCTATTATGTATGATAATTCATATGTTAAATGATAAATATAACTAAAAACTGATTACGTCATGGTGTGTAAATTATGATTAAATTCTCAAGCACTTATTACTAATCTGTGTGGATTCATAAGTATTACTTATACATGTTTTAACATGATTGATTAAGTATAAATTATGTCTCATTACATTTATTGCCACATATGTACCAGATCAAATCAGTTAAGTTAAAAATAATCCAGAACATGATTTTGTGTTTATAGAATGTTTGATAGCCTCTATTTGTTTATTTTAAACTATATGGTAGTAAATAAGTCAAGCTGGCTTATCTTTAAGTATAACGTCCCAAAATATGTTTGTAAATATTCTTAAGATGTAAAAGGATCATTTCTCACCTCCTAAAGCATCTGAAAAAAATATTAATTTTGCAATTAATAAAATAAGATTAATAATTAAAAAAGATTAATCTTACCAATATAAATAACAAACAACTTGAGTCGCAATAATCAATTCTTTAAACGTTTTTGTCGATTAGATACTTTTGATATGTAATTTATTTTTATTTGAAATAAACAGTTGATAAACTGCTCCTTATCAAAATTCCCCTCGTGTAAAATAAATCTGCATACGCTAATGAGTATTATTATTTTTTATTGGAAAAAATAAATTAAATATTAATAAATAAAATTCAATATTTTTTTTTTAATGTTCAATTATTGTTGGGCTCCTTTATACTTTTTTGGGCGTCATTTTTATTATACGTATATTGTGTTTGCTTATTAATTTATAATTAATAGTTTTATAGTCATTATTGAAATTATTGATTTAAGTTTGCCATCGTAAAAGACATAGCCGTTCCGTTTGAGAATTAATATGATATTATTATATTGATATGTTGTTTTTTTTCAACTTCATACCTCACTTCTGTTTGGACGAAAATGACAAAAAGTTCCTTGTGTGCGACATTTGTGCAGGTGATTTTGAGATTTGTATAAAGTCATATGGAACTGGATATCCTTGGAATTCGACTTAACTATACTTATTTAAAAATAATAATAATTAATATTCTAATAATCAGTATAGTTTCATTTATTTAATTATTAGCGTTGCAAAATTATAATGTGAGTCAGATAAATTATTTAACCTGCTAACACCTGTGGGATTTACAGACCCTCCTGGGGGTCACCCAGTCTTTATACAGTGGGTATCCTTAAAGGAGAAAAACCCGGCGGTCGAGTGTAATCTCGGACAAATCACCTCCCTAAACAATCGTGCTGTAAAAATAGTACAGCCACTATCATGTACTGAATCCAAGACCCTTTATGGATTGTTGTGATACAGGTTTAAATATAAGTTAAGGTATGAACTGAAAAAAAAGCAATAACAAGAAATAGTTTGAATAAATATTTCACTTAATAATATACAATAATTTAATAAATGAGATTCACCATAAAAATTTACTTTTTACCCTTAAATAACAGTTTGTGAGGATGACCTACTTGTATGTAAAATTGCAAAATATCGAAAGGGAAAAACACGACTTTCCAAGAAAGTGAAAGAACTGATTCATGGTTATTAAAAATCCATTGCGTATCGTCAAACGTATTTTACGTGCCGTTATACATGATTTTGTGCATCTTAGATGACTTTGATTTTATCGAATTATGTATTCTAATAGTTAGTCAAAAAGACAATCGTCAGTTGGAAACTATTAAATATGTGATAATGGATAGTCTGCTTTGATACGGGCCGTTGTTTAAAAAAAATAAAAAATGTGTGTGTCAGCTCCGACACGCGACTGCAGTTTACCACTTCCGGTTCCCAATGGATTTTAAATTTGTTTTTGCCAATTAAACGCCCTCTACTGATACTTATCATCGCGTATTCCTTTTTTATAATTTGTAAATTATTTTAAAATAATGTGAACTATTTTAATTAAAATTATAAATATAGATTTGTGTTTATATAAGTAAATAAAAAAATAGATGTTTGAGTGGAAAATGGTTGACTGGATAATTCTGATTATGTATTGAATTGGTCAGGGGGTGCAGTCAATAATGACACAAAAATAAGAAGAACTTATTTTTTAATAGTGCCAACATTTCGGCCTACGGTGTAGGCAATCTTCAGGGCTAACAAGAAACAGAAAATAACTATATAAAACTTTGCAGTACCAAGTAAGAATTACAGAATTTATATATATATATATATATATATATATATATATATATATATATATATTTTATAATAAGTAAAGAATTACAGAGTGTCGGATAGAATTATAACAGGATTATGTATGAGTAACAGAATTTGTGTACAGGATTGATAATGTAAAGAATTACAAAGCGTAAGAAAAACATTATGAAAAGGTACATAATGTAAAACTGGTGAGACTTAAAAAGTATGGAAAACCTAGTTAAATTACAGGTAGGTAATTTAATGATATAAACATGTTTAATTATTTACCTATTGGGAAGCTATATGAATATACATTTTTTAAGGCACATTAATTTTAATATCACTTCATATTTTAAACATTATATTACGTTATATTTTGACGTTTGGTGATTGCCCTCACATTGGTGGGGGTGGACCTGAATATTCCTTTCTATTTTGATGAGTTCAGTTGACAAATGTTAGTTTGACAGTCACTACAGCCGAGGCACCCTCTATTTGGTTCGTACACAGTTTAATATTTTATATCTTCCCTTCATCCTTCTCCTTTTTCATTCTTCACACACATTTCTCACTTCACCAATAATGGCATCCGTCATTTGATGTAATACAATCATAATTTTTTTTCTCATCTCAACTGTTATTACCATTCTTCATATATTATCATTAGTATCTCACTATAACATCACTATAGCAGTCTGCGGTGGTTGAGGTATATAGGCGAAAGTTTGTAAAGACTCTGAGGGGGGTGGTGAGTGCAAGGTTTGACTGGTTGATGGTTGTGGTTTGGATGTCATTTTGGTACCTTGTAGAAAAGATGCGTATTCTACTCCTGGGTGCACTGTCATGCTGTTAGTCATTAGTTTGGGTATGTTTTGGTCTGATCTGCTAAGATCCCTTTTCTTCCATACTTTTAGTCACTATTTCTTCTAATTTTTTCCAATGGAGGCATTTTCGATAAGAATCGACATGCGCTCCCTCGCAATTCGAGCATTTTGGTTCGCCTAGTCGCGGACATTCAGAAATGTATTGTGAGCCGCTGTATCTTATACATTTTACGGTTGTGGTTGCAGTAGTTTTTTGTGTGCCAAAATTGCTGATATTTATAGCACTAGGGCGGTAGGATATTCTTTTTTGGGATGCATTTCACAACCGTAGATATACATCTATTGACGTGGCGTACTTTGCCTTGTATATCTTTAATAGTGGTACAGTTATGACTAAGTGATAATTCCATTTTCTTTCCGTCCAGTGCAGTATTTTGTCCGAAGACCTCTGTAGGTTCAAATGCCTTCCTGACAAGCTACAAAGCTACACTATAGATTAAAAACAAAAAATGCATTTTTTTTTCACATTCGATACTTGGTATGTAAAACTGTTGACAGTTTTAGTTGAAGAGAGGTTTATGTTAATTGGCATCAAAGTTGGATTTTTTTTATCATCACTGCCACTGGATTAGTTATTATACTAAAATGTTATTTTCAGTTGGCTAATTGTTACTACTAAATCAATCGATAATTGTAACATGGTGATTTCATCCACTTGATTCCTAGATGAATTCATATGTTTCGTCAGTAGATCGTTCCCCTAATCAATAGTATTACTTTTATTGCCCCGGAACTGGTAGAAATATTTTATTATCTCCCTGAGGATCAGTTTTATTGGTCAAATCCATAAGAAGAAGCGGACCCCAGAAGAGATATGAGCTGTATAGATTAGAGGGGAGCCTCTCGGATTGGGATGTCCGACTTGGACCTTGCTGTAGGCAGCTCACGTACTCGGGGACACCACTCCTACTCTTCTGAGGCTAATCACTAACTCTTCTCATTGCTCAATTATCGCCGTTATTACAAGGCTTCTTCTTCCGTCTCTCTTCCAATAGGGAGGAAGGTTCAAGTCGTAGCTCCCAGTACAACAATGAGTATAACTTCACCGTATGACTAAAAAAAAAAAATTAGAAGTACTAATTTACAATTTCAGCATCTGATTAGAGGGACAAGGTCCTCAATTACCAATTTTAAATTTTAGGATTCAGCGAAAGGATTATGCTCCTTCCTTATACCCTGTAATAAATACCCAATTGAACTATAATACGATTATACTACACTACAACACTACTACAGCAATCGACTATATCGTCTCTGCCATTTCCAACTCCTAAAAAAAAAAGAAGGGAGTTGCATTTGAGCCTTCGAGGTGGTGGGATGTTTCTTGGGTGCATTATTCATGTTTTGTTTTTGCTGTTATTCTCTTTCTACCCTGAGGATGCCTGAATGGGCGAAATATTGGACAGATAATTTCTATTTCTGTTTAGTTTGGAGACTTAAGGGCTTTTCGTTGGAATTTTTCCACGGTCTTAACATTTATGTAAGGTCTCTTTTTACTTTTCAATATGCTTAAAAATATTTAAGTGACAGGTTTTCAATTTTTATTTTGCATTTATAAAAACAAAAAACAAAACCAAAATCGGCACACACCATTGCCAGACAGGTTAGGCCGAGAGCACGTAAAACCGCCGGTTTTCTCCTGTAATTAAAGGCGCAAACTCCATAGAGGACCAGGAGTGCCTGCAGATCCCGCATCGATGGCTTAATTAAGCTTTATTGAGACTAGGCCATCACTACTGATCATACAATTTCTCATAACACTCTGGTATTTTGCTTATACTAAAAGAAGAAAACTATGTGAGTAAAATTGAGTACCGAAGAGTAACGGCAGATGACAACCTGTACAAGATGGTTTTCGAAAATATCAGACCTGGCAGAGGAACTGAGTGAATTATATAAACTTGACAAAGCAAACGTTTTGCCGTTAGTGATATCCATAAACGAATTCTGGAAATTACGGTGAACAGTATAATAATTGGAACTAAGTTGTAATATTCTAGAACAAATGCAGAAAACAGTGTTGCTCGGAACTGCGAGTTTCGTTAGAAAAGTGATGAAGATTACACATTAAATTTTCTAGCTTCACTCTTAACTTACGTCCGAGGAGTTACCTTTCCCTATAGAAGCCCAGAGAAAGAATAAATAATTAATAATATTCTTATACTATGTACAAGATTTATAGATATGGTAGCAACGACGAGGAAGTGATGAAGGTATAGAGTGTGTAAAATCTGCATCAGTCGGAGTTCTATATATGTATATATATTTTTGATTTATTTTTTTAGCTAATTTTGCTTATTTATATTTACTCCTTCTTATCTTATTGCCGAATTATCTTTATTCTCTTTTAGTATCCTACTCATACGTTATTTGAATCTTCAATAATTATTTGTTGACCATATAAATATGGAGAAGAAAAGGGTCTTGGTAGAAAACGACATTTCGATATTACAAGCCCTGAAGAAGACCTGAAATGTTGGTCAAATAATTTGGTATGGTTTTTAACAAATAGTTTATCACCATTTACGGAATTATTTATTTGACTTCCATCCAGAACAATTTCTTCTCCGTTCTTTGAAACTATTTTTATGTTTTATAAGTAACCCAATGTGATATATCTTCCAGATTAATTTCACCCATAATAATGATTTGGAGTAAATCCCACGTGATGTTATAGCCATTCCTGAATATAGCTCAGAAGGCTAATAGCGTATGAGGAAGATATCCTGTAAAAACTAGAGGATGTATATGGATAAGCGGATAAGGGAAACGATCAGTACAGATGCCGAGGATCGGAGGGTGAGTGTATTGGCTGTGGGGTCGGAGGATAAGTCCCCTATCTATTGCCCTGAAGAAAAATCATTAGGTCACTTGTAGAAGTTGGTCTCAGGACCTGTTTTAGACTTTTCTTTGCCCAGTTTTCTTTTATAATCTGAGTTTTTTTTATCTTATTAAAATTTGGCTTTTCGACGATTACTTTATCATTGATACTAATGCAAAGTATCGAATGCGAAAAAAAACAACAACACATTTTTTGTTTTCGATCCATGAGGATTTTGTTTGCGAACTCTTAAATCAGAAATCACTTTGTAAAGGATTAAAATAACCCATGCACCTTTTTCTTTTATATTTAAAAGCAAATAAAAAATTTGTTATTTTAACATCGTTAAGTTTAAGGGAATTTTATAACGGTCCGACAATCGGGATATATGGTTCCGCTCAGATTCGGCCCTGTAAAACTCCTTATTAAGCTATTATTATTATTTTTGTTTTCAAATTTAGTTCTCTCTCTTCTTCCTAGATTCTTCCGGATCAAAACCAAATTTTTGAAACCAAGGGACCAAAACACTATTCAAAACTCAAGGGGATGTAAAAGAGATATTAATTTAAAAAATTTCTGACAATTCTACATTAGTGACAAATTAGTATATAGTGAAAATGTATTTTTCCTATATACTGACTTCAGGCCAGTTTCAATTTTTCCGAATCGTGGTCAAGGGCACTTAGCACTCTCTTAGCAGTATGAGGCAATTCGAAGACATGACAATAGGAGTTAGTAGCTGTTTTTCCAAATGATAAGTGATTTTAACTCTTATGTTTCTGGTACTTACTTTTTTTTTTCGGATTTGGTGTTCATTAGGTTATCACTATTTGGAACTACTGCTTCCATGATTTAAGCCATTTTCTTTGATTTATCTATGAAAAAAATATCCGAACGGTTATTCATAACTTTGTGGTCCGTGATTATTTGTTCATGCCTATAAATTTTTCATTCTTTCCTTTTATTTTCTTACTTTATACTAATTTTATATTATTTTATACTAATTTTCTGACTTATAGTGATAGTACTGCACCTAATCCTTGCCAAACAGTCCCAAGAGTCAGCACATACTTCGGCCATATATCTTCGCTACATTATTATGCCTGATCAAGCAATCCATTCAAACCAAAGCACAGCACCCCTTTTGCCACATACTGAATAGATTCATGAGTTTTGGAGCAGGGATGACATTTATCCGTGATTAGGTTCTCTTTAAGAATGTGTTTTTTTTAGACTCTTGTATCAATTACCTGATCCTGTATAGCTATGGTAAATCCTTCTGTTTCTCCAAACAGTTGCTCTCTCTATAACAGTTCAACTGTCAGTTCACTGTCAATCTGAGATTCTTGTAGTTGATGGTAAAATCTAAAATTCAGTTCTTTCTTCTTAAATTGTCTTAAAACTCACTATTTATGCCAAAGAAACTAGAGTCTTTGAGGTTACGGGCAATCTAATCTTCATCCAATTCTCTCACCACGCCAATTATTGGTGGCGTTCTTGTAATAATTGAGATTAACCCAAGGCGATCTTCTTTTCCAAACAAATATAGCCTAGTCACAGATGAGTTATACCTGTCATCCACCTTTTGTACTTCGTAGTTTATTATGCCAAACTTTTAGTTTATTACGCCACCACTGGTATTCCCATATATTTATGTCTTTGATTTCTTCCAGTCAGCTGACCTTCAAGAATTGGTTACAGTATTTTCTTAAACTTTGCAGATATTTCACTCGATGTATTTTTCTTGACTATTTTAATAGCTTAATGATCAAGTCTTTATAAAATTCTCCCAGCGATTGGTGCTTCACGGTAGCTCCTGAACAAAGGTGTAGAGAGCTTCTTTCCTTTATATTTCCTCTTTTAACGTTGACTGTAGCACAATTTTCGATACCAAACGATAGATGGAGTTACTGAACGTAGGAACAAGTTCCATAATACTTTGTAACTGATTTTTATGTATTTGGCGTATAGCTTGAAGGGATCCACTGAGGACTGACTGCTGTATAGTACTGACTATAAACTGAGTTGTTCTAAGCTATGTTTACGTACACCTTTGATTCATTACTGGAAACTGTCAATCAAATGAAATAGTTAATTTAATACTTTATTAATGTCGAAATTATTAAATCATAATCTTAACACAAATACCTAATTCATTACCAATGCCGTATAGAAGAATTCCTTTAGTTATATCCTTTGGTTATGGCTAATCGCACATCATGGTTTAACGTATAATTTTCTTGTTTGGTTTGGTTTTCACATATCGATAATTTTGTGAAACATATTAGTGAGCAAATAACTCAAACTTAATAAAGCGTTTCCTCAAGCAATTACAACAAAAGGGGCTTCTAAATCTAGCTCTCGAGAGAAACTAGGATTAAGTTAAGTGTCGGCCTAATAGGCGATTGATTAGTTCCAGTGGGAAAGTGTACTTTAATGTTTCTCCTGGGATAGGGAGTTCCCCAAGAGGACCAACTCCCGTAATAAATATCAAAGGACAGTGATTGGAGGAAGCCATTGGTCGGTTATCGAATCAGCCGTTCAAAGTTCTTCTCGTTCCGCCTCTTGTTTACTAGCGCGGGAGGGGGCCAGCTTCTTCACAAATACTTCGGGAATGGTCTTCTCCAGATCGCTAGCTCTGGGGCATCCGGATGTGACGTTGGTAAGAGAGGCCTATGATATAATAGGCCTACAAATAATGTTTACTATACGTATCTATACCTATATACATATTATAAAACAATGTCCTCCACCGCGTCTGTCTGTCGGATCGCGATAAACTCAAATACTATTGCACGGATTTTAATGAGGTTTTCACCACTTGAGAGAGTGATTCATGAGGAAGGTATAGATATATAATTTATCAATGGTTGGAATATAACGGTAATTGTTGGAAGTATTAGAACAAGTCAAGCCACCTAGGGGCTGTCACCGAAGACGCTGCCCAATCCCTTTCAGATATAACAAAACAATGCATGGTGGAATATTCCTCTTTTATAAACTTGTACGCACTTTATAGAAGCTGGGTAAGCCCCAGTAGGGTCCTATATTCCATATGATTCATCTCCGGCTACTAACAGGCTAAATAAAATTCTGGTCAGGAGCGAGATTTGAACCAGGATTTACGGCATAGCGACTCCTTGCTCTACCACAGAGCCACTCCGCTACTATTCCTCTTTTATAAAGTATATCTACGCAAAGGTCCACGGAACATATCTTTTAATGAAAGCTTATTATACCCTACAATAATTACAAGCGGTAATTGGAAAGCTATTTAGACGGTTACAGTACTAATCCTTATCAACTTAAATGCTTTAGTTACCTTAACCATTTCATGCACGTTATTACAATATTTTACACCATATAATTTAAATGATTATCTTAGGAGTTATCGCAAACAATTAACGCGCGTGAAAATAAATTCGTATATAAAGAAATATATCTTTTTTTATGTTTATAAAATCTGCATCATAAAATACATTAAAATACTACATGCAGCGTTAATATTATATTACATTTAAATCTAATCCACATATTCGACGCATCAAACTGATGCGATCCTACGACAGACAAAACATCTAGGCACAATATGCTCTACTATCCGTGTGAAGCCGATGCGGGTCTCTAGCCTATGTATAAAGCATTATATACCTGTTCATTTATAACTGATTTTTTAAAAAAATAATAACTATTTACTGCCGTAAATTATACTAATGTTATTTGGCATATACTGTATTTGTGATCTTCTTTTGGAAACGAAAAGAACCTCCCCTAAAGGATTCACATGGAAGTGTGGATGGAGAAACCTCCCATTGTAGGTACTCCTGGCGTGTTTCATCTCTATATAGTAGATCTCTGCTACAGAGACGTTTCAATCCCTTTATCGGAATGTTTCTTTCAGTAATGTTTGAACTAGTAAGTATAATTGAAGTTAAATTATAAATCCGAGTTTTTCAAACGTCTAATGCATATACTGATATTTACAAATTTAAGATACCATAAGGACTATAACTCCTGAACTCCTAAGTTATAGATTTTTTTTTACTTTTGTGTAGCTGCGTTTAATTGTTACAACTAGAATCATTACAATAATCGTAAAAAAGATTCTGAAAGAGCGCTATTTCTCCGTGTTTGAGTTAATACATATATCACAACTTCTTTTCAAGCCAAAAGGTACAAGAATCCGCTTCACTCAATACATTCAACTCCCTCTGGACAAATTTGACCATTATACTTATTCACCGGGGCTGCAGATATCGTTGTGAACCTGTCTTAAGTAAATGGAGTTAGTAGAAAAGTAATATTATTTTGACATTATTTGCGTACTAATGAATTCGGTGCTTAAGTGAAAGTGGTGCTTAAGTGAAAGAGTCACCCATTTAAATAAGGCCCTTATCAATAATAATTATAGCCATAATGGACTGTATAGTTTTATGGACTGCATAGAAAATGAGGTATGAATAGAGATCCTATGAAGTTTAATTATTAAGTGGGGTCAAACCCATGTTCAAAAATCACCAATAATGTGAATGAAAAAGCACAGTAGTTGAGTATGGTAATGCCACAAACTTGACAAAATTCTTTCTATTTGTAAAAACGGCAATATCAGTAGAAAAAGTTGTTAAAATATTACAACATAAATATAATCATAAAAAAAGTATTAAACTTTCTAAAATTTTCATAGACAGACAGGATTAGGTAACATTAGAAAAGATGATTTATAGGACTATATGTCATTTTCATTTAAAAAAAAAAAATCATCATAGCTGCCAGAATACCATTATATATATATATATATATATATATATATATATATATATAACATTAGAAAAGATGATTTATAGGACTATATGTCATTTTCATTTCCAAAAATAAAAATCATCATAGCTGCCAGAATACCATTATATATATATATATATATATATATATATATATATATATATATATATATATATATATATATCGTGCCGTTATTGAAATCTACAACTGTATTAGTTGATGGGCTTAGTAACGAAGCATTTCCGAAAAAAAGTAAGCGCTGTGCAGACTGGAAAGCGTCTGAGGGGTAGACTGAGGCGTAGATGGGACGATTGGGACGAAGAGTGATCTACCGGATTTGGGTTTGGGTAGTGGCCCGTGGACAGAAATTTGTAAACAGATATTGGTGTAATCGGCATCGCGCCGTTCGCTAAGTTGAAGAGGTGACTAGGCTAGAAACTAGGGTGTTTTAGTTGGAATAACTTTTATCATGAAAGGGCTGAGTAATAAATGGAACATAGAGATCATTAGGAACGAATTTATTCGTAGCAAAGTAAGTGGCATCGAGGGATCGTATGGATAAAATACGAGAGGAGTTCGATTGTTAGTAAATTCCGTACTCAACTAGGATAGTCCAAATATGTTTTATAATAGTCATGTACATGAGTATTTTGTAGAGCGTTTGTCTACATATGTCCGGTAGTTTGATATAGCCTGAAACGGCTAAAGGAATATCTTTAGACCTGGAGTATTTTGAGGATAACCAGATAGAAGCATCCTATAGGAAGTCTGTATGTTATGCCTATCCTGCAGGATATAATGTTCCATGACAGGGAAAAAAAAGAAGAAATAAATTCCCAAAGACGAAGCTGCGCCTTGAAGTTGATATGTAATATTAGGCTGGGTTCCTCCCCGTGTTGCGTATAACGGGCGATGTTTAGTTTACACCGTGGCACATTGCGGACTCAGCATTGCCCAGACTGATAGCCTGGAGTCGCGTCAGCGCTCCGAGAGCCTCCATTCCCTGGAACTCTATCTCCTCAGGCTCCGATATCTCTCAATCTTATCTAATACTTTATAAGTACTCCATGATAACGTTTTTAATGTTAATAAAGCCCTTGAGTGGCTAAAATAGCACTCGTCAGCTAGACATTGTTTATTTATCCATGGAGTAATATGCTTTTAGGAGTTGATCTAAGGAATTCTAGTCCTCTAACAGAAATATACAATCCCAGTCAACCACCATTTCGATAGACTTCTTTAACAATAAACAAACAATAAACTAAACGAGTCCAGTTCCGAAAATAACTTTAATATTGTTATAAATGACAATTGTTTTTCACTCATTTAGTCTTGATTGTGAAGAATTTTTGTTGTTTATAATTTCCATAGGAGGCGTACAGGATCATAAGCCGATAACTCCTGATCCTCTACCACCACTACAACACATGAAGAGTCTTAGGCTCAGTACTTGGTAGAGACTATACTGGGAGACAGTTTTTCCTCTATTTTGGATAACCATTATATCGAAGCCGGATGAGATCCAGATATATGTTATAGAGGCTGGTTGTGCCTCAGGAGGACCCCATATCCCGAAGGATCCATCCCCGGCTGCTAACGAATTAAAGAATTTATCCGCCATAACCGGATTTGAACCTGGGTCATTCGGCAAGGCACTCTAAAATTAATTGTTCATATTTTTCGCTAATTTATTCAAGCAATATTTTTTATAATGCTACACTTGTCAGCCGTATTTCTAATGGTTGCTATTAACAGTGATTCTGAACCGAATTAATATCTTAATAGTCAGAAAATATTTTTACTAAATTACTTAACTCATGACAGAATGCTGCTAAATTTATAAAAAATAATTGATAACAACTCTAAAGAAAATACCTGATGTAAATAAGACACGTTGAATAATTATAGTTTGCTTTATGGGGAAGAAAATGGTCCTGGTTGAGGTAAAAAAATAATTTCTTAAATAAATTAGTTATTTGAAACAAACGTTTTAATCAAGGTTCCTGTTCCTGAAATGAATTTTTAACAAGAACAAGAACTACAAGATTCCGCCCCCTTAGAACAAAACCTCATTATGGAAAATATTCGGCTCAAACAACTTATTCGCCGGGGCTGTAGATATATTCAAGGTACATACATGGTATCTTCTAAAAAAAAAGGGGAAAATAATGAACAAAAAATAAAAAGTGTTTTAGATAAGGAACAGAATAAGAGAAAAATATATAAAAATTTTTTTTTACTGGTCATTAATTTTTCTCTGTATCCCAGCCGTGATAAAAATGAAAAAGAAAAAATGATACCTTACCTAAGAGATAGTATGATTTGTTTCTCATCTGTGCTACCATTTTCAGCTATCATTTACAGGCACGTTAACCTTTTTTTTAAATTTTATTTTAAGCCACTTGTTTACACGGTGGAAACTCTCAGGCTAAAGCCAGGGGAAGCCGCGAATTATTACCCCATTACTTTTAATCAGAGCAATTAAGCTAATGTTTTCCCTATGTAGGGTGGGGATTAAAAAAAAAACGAGGTAAAAAAAAAAGGAAAACAAAGTGTAACAAGGTTGAAGGCGAAGGGCCAGATATAGAAGGGTTGTGTGGAAAGGGGTAACATTAAGCGAGGCTTGGCCAGCCGGGAGATAATACTGACTGTTATATGGTGTGTGTAGTGAGCCCCGGTTTATAGCGCACTCTCTTATCTAAATTGTTAATTAGGGGTCACTCCTGTACAAATCCATATAGAACTCCTGTTTGCACTGGTCACTCTAATCTCCACGTCTCTTTGCTTAGGTCCATCTTTATGGGCCGTCTCCTCCAGCGCTTGCATAATCTGCTGCTTCTGCCCTCTCTTACGTTCTGATCTACGGTGTCCATGTCTGTTAATGTCTCCCTGATAAGACCTGAGAGATTGTTTTGTCCAGACAGTATGGGCAGTAAAGCCTCCAATAATGGGGGATAGGACCGGAACATTAATTTCTACCCTATTTACAAATAGGTTTCAAAAATGAAATGCAATAATTATTGCACTAGTAATTGTTTTCCCACTGTAAAATCATATTTTCACAGCAAATATTCAACGATTCACTCAACACAAAATCAAATTGTTCCTATTTTCTCTAATGGTTCCTATTGCCTCTTTCTTATTTCCCTTTTACCCGGACTTGCTAGAAGAAGATTAAAAACTGGCTTGAGACCTGCTCAGGAGCTATTGATCATTTCTAAAATTTCATCTTCCTGCAAATCAAGAAGAAAAAACAAACACTGAGATCAAAGTTGCATGATTTCAAATTTTTAAATAAAAGGTTTTATAATAGTTTTAGCTAAATATATATTTTTCAGAGTATAATTACATTCGCAGAGAATTTTAAATATTTAGGTTCTATAATGGAAAGAAGCTATTGTTATTCTGAACTCGGCTCTTTGAAGTAGTAATGTGACGAAAAGTATCAAGATGCTCATTTACAAGTCCGTAATTGAGAGCATCTAGCTATATAGAGCAGAAACATGGACGACAGTTGGTGCTTTAGAAAAAGAAGTTACTTGTCACTGACTATTGGAGGAGAGCTGCAAGGGCGTCCAGGCTAGAAAGAAGAATTAATGTTAAAACTAGAGAGCGAATGTAAACCTAAGAAAACGTCCTTCAAAGTATTGAGAAAAAGAGATTGGAATGGTATGGTCATCTCAAAAAATTAAGGAAGAAAGCTAGCCTAATTTAATTTTCAATTGGAATACTGAAAGGGGAGGAAACGGCGAGGAAGACCAAGGAAAAGAAGGAGTTGAGGACTTTCCTCTTATCTCGTGTAACTATTTCCTTATCACTCGTCTCATTTCAGTTATTTTTTGTATGCGTTATTAAATTTCTTTCCGGTAATGTTTTTTAGTGTTTTTTTTTAAATCTTGTTTACTGTCTATTTAAATTTCTGTATTGTTTATTAAATTTATTTTTGTGTTTTTGTCTTATTCTTTGTTTAATTGCATATTTTAAATGAACAGGATAAAACTTTAGGAATAGCCGTATCTTACACAAGAAGCTATAAAATGATTCAAGTGTTTCGGAATATTCCAAAGATGAAGTTATGTGAAAATGATCACCAAATGAATTTAGACAAGGATATATATGGACATCTTATCGTCGGATGTGCAGGGAAAACCATTATACAAGGAGAGGAATGTGGCTAGGATCTAAGATTAGCATTTTATCATTAAATTTTGAATATTTCAATTTTCACTAATATGAATAGGAAGGTAAGTGCTATCAGTATCAGAAATATCATCAATTTGTGCCGGCTAATACACCATTATAATTGTAATATCTAATAAATGTAAATTGGAGAAGGTACAAAAACTATAACAGTTTTAAACAGGGTGGAATAGGATTATTCATTACAAATATAGCAGCTATTATTGATGAGTTAAAATAAATATATAAATATAAACGAGACGCTGTCGTATTGCTAAGAATACGCTATTCGTATTAACGGACAGTTACTATTCAATTTTAACTAATATGGTCCTTATTTATTGGCATGTATCAAGCCATTACACTTTGGTTATTCATTTTCATCGATATTCAATATCTGCTCATCAGGCTAGTTGTGAAACTACTCTTGCAATGAGCGAATAATATAAGATTGGCGTAGAGGCTAGATGACACGTATCCAACTGATCTATATTCCCGGAAGAAGTTGGAGGGGCGCGGGCTGTGTTGTGTGAAATAAAGCGTGCAAATTGAAAGTTCCCGCCAGATTTAACATACGCCACTGCCTTGATCCTCCCCTTTATCATCCCCTAACTGGATTTTACGTCTTCTTCTTCTTCCATCTCTTTTCCTGGACCAATCACTTCTCATCTGGTTTGCTCCTTGTTAGCCGGGAGGGTTATGAGATTTGATACACATTACCACCAGCGCCGAAGGAAATTAAATTGTTCCCTCTGATTTAACCAAAGATTTTCATCTATTGAAACTTGTTTCAATGGGGATTCTCCGAGCAGATATTGGTGGCTGATACAATTGAGAAGAGCTGTGATGACAAAATTGTTAACACAAAAATATTTGGTATGCTTATGCTACCTCATTATCAATTTGTTATTTTATATTTTGAAAATCTCATACAAGACTGAAAAGACAAGAAACTGCTCGACGTTTTCGCCTACTCCAACATTCACTGGAGAAACGCTCTAAGCTCCCAATTAACTACAAAAGACTCATTTACATGACAGCTATCAGAATTGAGCTTAGGGGCTCTACTAAACCATCCAATTCATCTCGTATCCAATCCTTACAATCCAAAAATATCCCATACGTTGCTGATTTGGCCCAAACTAGATAACTATCCTTCCATGACAAGCTCCATACACACTTGAATCCGCTAGTCTCTCAAATTTCTTCCCATACAATTCCTAATAACCCTCCGAGGCGTCTGAAAAGAAGACGGCCTCGAGACCTTCTACTGTAGAACTTTATTGGAGTGCTACCGATGGGTAGTTTCTCCACAAGTGCTTCTTTTTTTCATTTCATTTGTTCATATTGGCAGATTTACTTGTTGTAATATTATTACAGTTGTAAATATCAATAAATTAATCTAAAACATAAATATATTATGAAAATAAAAATTATTAGAGATTTATGGGAAAACTTCATTCAAAAGTCATGTGTTTTGCAAGTCAAAGTAGCTCACTAACTTTAGGCCGTGCAAAACTTATACCTCAGGGATAAAGGACGCCACAGCCAAATTTTGTATTTGTTCAGAAAAGCCAATTTCCTATAACTTTGAGCTATTCAAATTTCTTTCTTCCTTACTTATAGATAAATATTTCACATTGTTATTGGCAGAGTTGTTCATAGCAATTATTTATGGCAATCTACCTATGTTGTCGATATGGTGACTTTTGTGGGACACACATGTGAAAAAAATATTATCTGGTTTATTCCTTATTAAGTTTTAGGTAACTACTAACTAATAGATTTTTGGTTAAAAAAAACAAATACTAACATTGAAATTAATGCATTCCTTGTATTAAATTTGTATACAATTTTACACCCAACAATCGTTCTCGTTCAAAACATGTCGAGTTTGAAAGTCTCCTGAATTCTATTCTATATTTTCTGTTTGCAAAAGAAAGAATATTAATAGTTTTCGATTCATTTGGTTAATAAACACTTAACTTATTTCTTGACATTGATACCTTAACCATGGTTTGAGACATAATCACGATTTTTGTTCTGAATCAGAAGGCATCTCCATTCTGGCATTTATGAAAAAGATATTTAATTAAATATGGTGAAGCTTACTTGAACAGGTGTATAATCCCCGGAGTTTTAATTCCGGCCTTGAAAGTAGTTAACTCATTCTGCTAATTTACCCGGGGATTGGCTCTGGAGACCAAACATCTTAAAGCTGCTACCTTAGTGATTGGTGGAGTGGAGAAAAACCATGGTAGTCGAGTTTTGATGAAGAACTCAGAGTGTAGAGATTTGATATTCAGGTCCCGAATCCAGCTAAATTATTTAATGTGCAAACAGCCACGGATGAACCCTGTAGGATCTGCAGATCCTGTGAGTCATCCAGCCTCTGCAACATCAAAACCCTTAATTTTATTTTAGAATATTCAGCCTCCGTCGTAAACCAACGACTTCCTGTCCTCCTGTATCGTTTAATGACATCCCACTGATTCCTGTAGAACAGGTCCGGTACCTAGGACTACACCTTGACAAACGCTTAACTTGGAATCCTCATACTAGACTGAAACGACAAGAAACAGCTCGCCGTTTCAGGCTACTTCAAAATTTATAAGACAAACACTCTAAGCTTCCAATTAATTACAAAAGACTCATATACATGACAATCATTAGACCCATCTGGACTTACGGAATAGAGCTTTGGGGCTCCACTAAGCCATCGAATTCTTCTCGTATTCAATCCTTACAATCCAAATCCTTCGTAAAATCCTCAATGCTTCTTACTTTGTTACGAACAAAGTAATCCATAATGACCTGAATGTCCCGTTTATTGCTGATTTGGCCCGAATCCGATATCAATCTTTTTATGACACACTTCATTTCCACTCAAATGCACTAGTTTCAAATCTCGCAACCTCTTCAATCCCTGATAATCCTCCGAGGCGTCTGAAAAGAAGATGGCCTCGAGACCTTCTAAGCTGAACTTTTTATTTGAGTACTACCACTGGGTAGTTTCTCTACTTGCCTTTGTCTCTGGATATGATTTATCTTTCATTATATTTACTTGATGTAATCTATATACAGTTGTAAATTTCAATAAATATACTTTTAAAAAAAGAAGAATATTCAGATCCCTTATTTATATTTTTATTTTAATTAGGCACCCTAGCCTGCGTGCGTGATTAATCACCTATGCGCAACCATTGTTCTAAAGGAACGCTACAGTCTCTACCACCCCAGGACCGTTCATAGCTTGTAGTAGGACAAGTTTTCTTGTGATTAGATGATTAAAAATTTTTGAATTCCCTACTTAACAGTTGGTCTTGAAATACTACTTGCTTATGAATTACTGAAGTAAAGATATTGGTTTTCTAATTCCAATTGGACACTTTGCTAACTTCAACTCTCTTTTGATAAAATGAATTCCTAAACAAATTATCGCCTGTTATGGTTATACTGCTAAATGATTTAAGCAGTTAACAGCCATGGGTTGACCTTGCGGCACGTACACACCCTCGTGGGGTTCACCCAGCCTCTATAAAGTAAGTACTCTTAATTGAGTTAAAACTAGCGGTTGAGCATGATTTCGGACAAATCTCCTCCCTGCACAGTCCTAGAAACAGAGCAATCTCTACCACGTACTGAACCCAGGATCCTGAACGGCTTTTAGTGGCACAAGTTTTCTTTTAATTGGGTGATTATAAAGTTTTGAATTCCTTGCTTCACAGTTCGTCTTGAAACAGAACTTCCTTATCAATTATTCAACTTAAGAGACTTTTTGGATGGTAATGATATAAGATTATTTTTTCTATTTTTTTTTCGATTGGATACATTGCTAATTTCGACTACCTTCTGGTGAAGTAAATTTCTGAATAATTGATCACCGGTTATGGCTAGGTGTTCAAATATATTTACCCTTCTGTTGTAAGGTTCCTAAACGTTTCCAACCCGGATACAGTCACAACTCCCTTAGCGAGGTGGTTAAAGAGATCGGATAGGGAGTGAAGGGAGGTATTGGGTAAAGAGTGAATGAGCGGCGGTGAAGGAGTGAAGAGATAAAGGTGATTGATAAGAAGACGCCCGCATGGACCCTAATGACCCAGCTATATATAGTCAGCCCCCTCCCTTCATTTGTATCACACCTTAGCTTCTAATCGTTCCTCGGGGGCTCTTCCGGGCTAAGCTTTTAGGATCAGTCTCCTTCCCGAAGATTTCGGGCTTCCCAACTGGATCAATTACTAGCAATGATTCAAATCTGATGTAGTAAAAAGCGAAAATCTGCGCCGTTATTGGGTAGAAGGATAAACCTTACCTTACCAAGATCAGGAGTTGTATTGTTTTTTAATTACTAGTTTTATGTTTGCATCTCCGCATTATGGGCATCCAGCGAAATTGGTCTCATCGATTTTTTCGTTCGATTAGCAGGGATATGAAATTTTTGATAACTGATTAATGGTTTCTGAGCAGGTCTCTAAGACATTGTCTTTTTAAATGTCATAGGAAGTCCAGGTAACAGAGAGTAGGAACGAATATCTCTTTATTACTTTTTTATTATTTATATTTTTAAAATTATTATTTAGCTGTACCACTATTACCTGTGAAAGGTCTTAAGTTCAGTGCGTGGTAGATGCAATGCCTTTCCTTGGACAACGGTTGTGCAGGGAATTAATACGTCCTAAATAAACCTCAAACTCTATTTTCCTCCCCATTTTGGGTCCAACTTTATAGAGGCTGGTAGAGTTCCAGTATGGTCCATGATCACAAATGATCTACCCTCGGCTGTTAATAGATTAAATAAATCTGCCACAGCCGGATTTGAACCCGGGACTTTCGGCACGGCAACTCAGCGCTCTACTCCGCTCCCTATTTATTATTATTACTAATTACTTTTTTTCCAGAAAGATGTAAAGAAACACAGTTAATATTAATTGACTTGAATTTAATGACTCCCATGAAATAACTTTCATTTGTTGATGAAAAATATATTTTAATCAAGTAGATAAATTATATAATGTTTAAAAAACTGTGATCGTATTAAGAATGTCTTGAATTTTTAAATGTTTGTCTGATGTCTCACATTGACGGAAAAGGGAAGCCGAAGACGAATCAGTTTGGAGTAGGATTCTTGAGGGAACCAGGGGACTACGTCATGCGCGGACAATAGAGCTTGGACTTGAGTATGCCTCATCTTCCATTGTCCCTCTATGTTTATAGCACATAAATATATTTATACATATAAATGGTTATGTATATTTATGTTTATATACATAAACATTTATAACATTTTTATGTATTTTATCCATGAAGTTTACGATCAGCAAATGACTTAAGCTATCTCTGTTCTGTGGCAAAAGATCTGGTTCCCCATTTAATGCAACAATACCTTTTGATAAATGGATCTAACAGCGTATATGAAGTCTGTAGGAATATTTCTAGCCTCTAACGCTCTACATATTTCCTACCTTGGGACCTGAGTCAAATGTCACTTTTAAATCTAATAACGCCATGACCATATTTTCATTTCTATCCCAAGATTTTTCCTTTAGGCGTCTAAGAGAAAATATGTCATTCTGGGTCTGTCTTCCTGGCTTAAATGCAGCCTGTTCATCCAGCTCTTCTTGTACATGTCGTATACTACTAGGGATAGACAAATAGGCTTGTTATTCTTGCATTCATTGACGTTTTCCTTTTTTTATTTATTATACTCCTACTCCTCTGGTATTCTTTTCTTTACCCCCAGTTTCTGAAGCAGAGACTGTAAGTCTTCTGTGAGATGTGGACTTTCATATTTGACCGGTTACTGAAATATCCAACTCTGTATGCGGCTTTACCAATCTTAAGTCTCTCAAGGGAAAGTTCAACTTCTTCCACAGATATCATTTCATCATAGGCAGTGTCTTATATTGAGATCTGTTCTGAGGGAAATGCTTGACTACTAATTTTTTCGTGATAATGGTGTCTTCGTCTGTTTCAGTTTGTTCTGAGTGTACCATCCTCATTCTGAACATTTCACATTGGCTTGTTTTTTTTCTACCTTCTAGTCCTTTTACTTTTCTCCAAAATAGTCTAGTGTTTTCCCAATAATACGAATCCAGTTCCTTACCGAAATCTTTGCCTCCCGGACTAAACCTTTTCCCTCATTCCCTTTAGTTACGTAGTTGACTCATTTTTAGTGTGTCCGATCCGTTAAATATTTCAATCATTCCATCATTTGGATCTCTTTTCTTTAAGCCATTCCAATAATTTCCATTAGAGTATAAACTACGTATTATTACGTAAATTATTATTCGTTTTTTATAGCTTTGGTTGAGACTTTATATTAATATTTTTTTCAATATTGTACAATATATTGTTTTATACTAATTTTGAACAAAACAACCTTCAGAAAAGATGGTACTCGTTAGATAAAGACTTTCAGAATTTGCCAATGCATGGATAGTACAATGGACAATAAGAGAACAAGGAGTAGAATAAGGAGGAGGGTGCGGAGGGAAAGAGGCGACAGTGAGAGGAACAGAGGTGGAAAAAAAAGAGGGAGGGGGGCTGATTGGATTACATTTAGAGGGTAATGCCAGGCCGGCTGAGTGCGCCCTGGGGACCGCTGTTAATGACCCTACTGTAGTCTGCGCGCTTGTCTCTGCTCTTCTCTACTCCCGACTTCTCTCTATGTCTTTGAGGGACGTACCTTGTGGCTGATATCGGATACTATTCTTCTTTTTTCCATACTAATTTTATAATAATAATTAAAATCATGTTGGTATGATTAATTGAAACTTAAAAAAGACCAATTTACGTCATAAATAAAAGAGAAAAAATAGAACTTTTGGTATTCAGGTGTTTGGCCTCAAATAACTATAATGTCTCCAAAGATTGTTTTGCTTTTTACAGACTTCTCAGAAATTGCAGAAATATCCAAGGTTAATTTGTCAACAAACAGGACTTTAACAAATTTAGTGATGTTCAGGAATTAGGAAGGTTAATGGCGTTAGTAAATCCTCGTTTTTTTAACATGTTGTCAAGAGATTTCTGACATTTACATTGTGATTTCGGTTGATATCATCATTGACATCTAACCTATTCTAGTAAACAGGACAAACCTTTAACTTTCCTCCATCTATTCATACGACGAATCAGTCCCGACAGGTGCAAGGCGTATAGAAAAATATTTTCAATATCTAAGACACCGAATAAACAGCTAATGATTCACGCTTAGGTAATTGGGGCAATCGTTATTTAGGGCAATAATATCACCGACGAAATTTTGGGACATACATTTTCACTTAAATAAAGCTGGTACATTTTTAAATTATTGCTCCCACAGTAGGCTAATTTTGTTTGTTGGTTTATTTAACGTCACTGTATGCTGCTACGGCTAATCGGACGATGCTACAGTAGCAGCTTTTTTTTTCCTCCCTTCCCTGCCTGTGAGGCATAAAGGATGCTACAGTGGCAGCTATGACTTATGTAATAAACCTATTTAGGTTTAATGAGGATAGGGATTTTTAACAAGTACTTGACATCGCACAGGTACGGAACCTCCCCGTTTAACGTCCCTTTCGAAGAACGACATAACCAAGGATATTTAAACTCCCTTCTAAAAATACCGGGGCTACTTGCCGGGCTACGAACCCGCGATCTTGAGGTTAGTAGGTTGGTATGCCACTAGACCAAAGGTCGCCATTGCTACTTAGGTTGCCAGACGCCAATTGCTACTTTTAAGTCATTATCCAAGTTTTACATTTGGAGAACAGAAAAGTAATGTACTGTTTTTAAACTCTTGTAGCTTTTTTTGTAATTTTTTTTGTAGTACTGGAATTGTGCCTATTTATCTATTCTCTATAATGTACCTAACTTTATTAAGTCTAAATTTTATACTTCTTTTTATTCACAAAACTTCACTGGTTTCTGGTTTAGACCATGTTGTTAAATTTTCCTTCGCCAATGTTTCGCCAGACATACTGCTAGCTTCTTCAAGACTGGATCGAGAATGATGACGCTCCGGCAACTCGCGGCTTTATATAGCCGTCGCTCGGGTTAGTTCGGGTTCACTCGGGTCCACTCGTAGTTCGTCGGGTTTTTTCGCTAGTCCATCGGGTTCTTTCGTGTCCGTGGTCGGAGTCTGCTCTTCCATGACTGTGCTTTTTTATTGTTTTAGTTATGCCAATGTCTGTTGCCACGAAATACCTGACAGTTTTAATTTTAATGCGTGCTCGTGGTTATGATAACTAAGCCATCAGACGATTCCTTTCACCCTTCCTCTGGACCGTTTGAAGAGATATACAATAGCGCCCAATGATACCGGAGATGCCTCCCTAAGGGACTAAGGGATGATGCGGTCGAGTTAAGTAATAGTTAGGGATTATCGAGGGCCCAGCCGAAACACTCTAAACCTCATTAATCGAATCAATGAAGCCCTTTAAAGCATCGCATTTGTCCCCGAGGGTGAAGGTTTTAAATGTTACCTCCGCACCCGTTCAATGTTCTCTCCGTTCTAAAACCCACGGCCTGGGTATCCAATGGCTAATTGGCATCATTAAATTATCTCCAAACAAACATGGTTATTAATTCATTTAGTGCTCACGTTTATCTCTGAAATCAATTAGTATGTATCTAAAACAGTGGAAAATGAGTGGTTTTATCGAATTTTGTCCAAAGCGAATTTCTTGTACTTAGAGCAGCGGAATCGTGTAATTTTCTTAGTGGATAAAGGAACTAAATAAGTAATTAGCTTGAAATGAAGTTATTGCTTATACAACTACTCAATTTCAAACCAAATGCAACAAGAGTGACACGATTCCGCTTCCCTCAAGACAGTGATCTCACTTTGGACAAAATTCGACTTACCCGCTTATTCAACTGCAGGCATTTAGATTGAATTGGAATATTGAAGTTGGTGATTAATTAGCAATTTTTGCTGTGAATCTGTTCAAAATTTGCGTTAAAATATTTTTCCTACTTCACTAACTGGTTAGATATTGTTATGAACCCAACAACCAATTATTTTATTTTGATGAATAATAGTTGAAATTATTAGTAACTGTTAAGATTAAACCCCGAAGGATTTATTTTTTAAAATAATTTTTATGATCTTCAGAGATGATCGCGTTTATTAAAAACTGCTTCACGTTGAGCCAAGCAAGTTTTTCCATGCTTACTTCATACATCATAATCTCCAAATCGTTCCTTTTTATTTTATAACTGTTATATTTTAACAATTATAAAAAAAAATATATAACTCCTGTTATATTTTAAAACTGAAATATACTCTAAGTATGCTTAGAAGAAGGGAAATATTCGATGTGTGTACAATATACAAATAGTGTTTATATTTTTCTGTTGTTAATTCTCGGTGTTCTTTTTTAGCCTCTTCTGGGATTATCTCTTGAACAGTTGGAGCTGTTTTTAATTTTGAAGAGTTTGGAATTGTTAAAAATTTGAGCAATTTGATTTTATTCAGATGATGTTTTCGTACAGTTTTATACTTAAAACATTATTGTATCTCCACAAGTTCTATTTCTCCTATAAGTAAAAGTAGAAATGTCTTGATGAAATGAATTTCTTTATTTACGAATTTTGTGGATGCTTATTGTAACTTCCATTTTTCATACTGTTGCTCAGAGTGAATTACACTCTGGAAAAAGACAGCGGGAAACCTTAAATTGATAGAGGAATGAAAACCAGAAACTCCTTAACCAATTAATTTATAATACCACTTTAAATATGAACAAACAATAAAATAATAAATAGTCGATGGGTCGTGTAGCGGTCAGCATAACAACATACTATGGTCAAGATCGTTCTTAGCCCGTCGGATGACTTCAGAATTTTTTAACAGGGAATAAAAAAAAATCCTAATTTTTTTATTATCTTCCTTCGGAAGAGTCGTAAAATGGGAGTGCCGAGTAAACGAGTATTTAACGATTTTCATTATTTTCGTGATACATATATGTGTTCTAAAAGAAACGTTCATAAGGACATGAAATTGTAATAAAAATAAAGCATTAGCCGGTAGAACTAGCCATTAAAGAAAGGGCCTGGGGACGCGCGTGCTTAAGAACTAACTGGGCTGAGAGCTCGCCATTATCCGGGAGGTGAAGGAGCTCCCGAGCCCACAAAGAGCTCACCAAACCTCGGGCTAAATTAGTGCCGATAAAGGACACACCCACTTACTTCTCACATGTCACCGCCGGCTTCCCCAATCGATACCCAACAGCCTTTTCTTTAACCTTGCCGCTTTAGTCCGCTGTAACATCTCGATCTCATGTCGTCTTGTTAGCTAGTTTCGGGAAATTTTCAGCTCCGTCCAACCATCTAGGACTTGGATCGTTGATTGCTGAATGGTAAGAGAGTCCAGATTGTCAGTAATATACCATACAGGTAGATACTACTGTTTCTTGGACAACGGTTGTGCAAGGTTGTGATTTTTCCTATATTACCTCCAGCCATCGTTTTGCCCTTAGTTTGCCCACATTGTAGAGGCTGGGAGATCCGCAGGGAGGGTCTCAGACCTCAAAGGATCCATCCCTGGATAGTAACAGATTAAATAAAATCTGTCAGCTGCCGGATTTCAACCCAGGAACATCGGTACGGTACTTCCACTGAGCAACTCCGCTCCAATCTAACATAAAGCCTCGGTGAATTAGTGATTGAGTCGGATTTTCTTCAAAATGAGTTTCTTGTACCGTGTTATTTTCTTAGTGAATAAGGGGCTAAGCAAAGTATTTTAAGAGAGAGAATGCAACAAATGAACGTAAATACAATTTTTATTGTGAACCTTCGGTCTATAGTGATACAGCGCTAATTCCCCTTGCCGAAGCTCGCGGGCTCTAATCCCCTTGCGGTTGATAATTTATTTCATCTATTAACTTGGCAGAATTTTATTATTTTATTTCAAAATAATATTCATACCACTTAACCCTTATGACTCAAAGATGTCTGGAATAAAACTAATCTTATGAGGGTAGATAAAAAAAAATCACAAGTATTTTGTGGGATACAATGTCAAGAGCATTAATAAATTCATTACGCAATATTCTGATGTATCTGACAGATACATTATCAAGAGAAGGGTTAACAGCTAGGAATGGGTCCTATGGCTATGTATTCAGGGGTTGCCTCTATAAATTATAATTAATTTGGGAGAAAAACCTGGCGGATGAGCGTGGTCTAGGTCTATTCACCTGCCTGTACAACTGTTGTCCAAGAATCAGTACATATCCCTCGAAGGTCGTAGTGGTTATGAATTATTTATTATTTTTTTTTTTTAGTCTCCTAATAATCCTGATCGAATTTGAAAATTATTTAATCATAGTTAATATTCCTGTATGTATTGGTTTGTACGATGTGAGTAACGAAAAACAGTAATATTATCGGCCATGATTACAATGAAGCTGATTATATTATAAAGATAGTAGAGAGATACCTGCAGCCCATAAATTTCTTCGCAAATCCCTATGAAGACATAGGGCAAAAGGTCCCTTCCGGTATATAACTTAAAGATAATTTTATCAAAACGTCTCTTCCCTAATACCCTTAACTGACTGGAGCCCTCTAGTATGATAAATCCTCCAAGAAGACAAATTGAAGTTGGGGTCGCCGAAGAGGGGTGGAGGTGTCCTCCGCGAACGAGGGATCATGAACAACGGATGGAGAGTTACCAAAGCTATCCACTCTCTTATCCCATATTGAGCTAAGTGCCAATAGTTTAAAGTTTCTAACCCCCCTCGACTCCAGTACCATTTTTTTTTCTTGAGTACTTGTGATCTACGAGAGTATTTTCTCTATAGATATAGCCCTTGAAGGATTTAACTAGAAAGTTTTTAATAACATGGGAACAGAAAAAGTGATTAACACCAGAAACTATTCTATCATTAAATTAATAAAATATTCGACTATTTGATTTATGACATTATCAGGACTATAATAAACAATAAAAAATCTAGTCGGTTAGGCTAACAATCAAGGATAGAACCTATGGAATCTTCAGAGCCTCCATGGGCTCACCCACTCTCTGTGGAGAGGAGGGGAAACCTGGGAGTTGAACATGATCACAGACTAATCACCTCCCTTTATAGCCGTTGTCCAATAAAAAATCAGTCCCTATCATGTGCTGAACCCAAGACCTTTCATGGGTCTTAGTGGTAGTTATTTTTCAGTTTGTATATATTTTTAAATAGCACACAGCAATATTGTAATTGTAACCGTTGAGTAAGTATACAATAAATCTATAATAATTAGACCTTATTTTGTCACCTTTACCAAGTATATTATTAATATCAATGCGCAAAAAGTTGATTGTATTTTTATTTTCTCTTGGTGTTATGAATTTACTATATGGTACCAGAAATTGCTGTCTCTTTAGTTAATCGTTACTTTTCCAGTTACTTTAGAATGCAACTGTGGGGCATGTAGTTCAGTAGTCGAACAGCAAATTGATCATTAAAAACTATTTGTGCATTCTATTTTAGGTTTGTTTGTTTCATTCATCACCACTTTATACTGATACAGCTAATCGGAGGGTGCTACAGTAGGAGTCCTAAAGTTTTCCTATCAAGTTATAATAGTATAAGGGTCCTTAACGAGTAACGCTTAACCGTCAGAAGTTAAGAACTCATTTTGTAGAGGCTGGTTGAGCTACAGGTGTGTCCCAGATCCAGAGGATCCTTCCCACACTGTTCACAGATTTAAAAAAATCTACCAGTATCCGGATATGAACCCAGATCTTTCTTCACGGCAACTTAGCCACTCTTCTCCTTCAGGCGTTTATACTATCTTTCAATACACAGTCAGTTACTTAAACCCAAGTTGAGAATTCATATAAATTCAATTATTTCGGCATCCTCCTACTTCTAATAGAGTTGGGGAGAGAAGGAAGAGAGATGTGAGGCGTTGGTCAGTGCCAGGCGCCATTTAATAGCGTCAGTTGGCGTGCTGCCGAGCTTCCTCGCCCCCTCCCGATGACCATAAACCCTCTTAATGCTATCTACTTATTCCCACCTGTTTTCACCCTAACTTTTTTATTTTTCTAAGCAATTGCTAAGACAGATTGAAAAATTCAAGACAATCGGCAATCATATGAGCTCCTAGAGGTCGCTGAAAAGAGTATCAGGGTTGGATTGATTTGGAAATTTGCAGGATTCGATGAAACCTTCCAAGATTTTTATATTTTGCAAGTAGTGATGAACATGGCTCGAATAGATTATATGAGGCATTCAGGATGAAAAGCTGATAACTCCAAATTTGACTTTTTCACATTTTTCGCTAGTTTAGTCAACTTCAGGTTCAGAATCAAACTAAAACCATGAAGAGTAAGGTACAGTTTTGGAGAAAATTTCTTGACCAAACTAGCGAAACATGTGGGGAAAAAATTTTCTTCATGATTGTGTACAAGCTTTGCCGCTCCTTCCCCCAAATATTGTTTATATACTTTTTATAAATATTTTATTTGAAAAGAAAAGATATGCCCAGGACCGGAACTCGAACCCGGGACCTTCACCTCTCCGTGGTGACGGCTCAATCATCTCGGCCGAGATTTTTTTGTTTTCAAATAAAATATTTAAAAAATTATATCATATAAAAATAAAATGAATTATAATAACATTTTTTATATACGTTTGCAATTTTATTAATATTTTAGGTATTATAGTCCGAAATGAATATCTAGTTGGGGTGGTGTGGCCCACAGTTAGAACGCTATGTTCATGTGCCGAGAGTCCCGGGTTGTTGCAGATTTTTTAATCTTTTGCCAATCGGGGTCGATCCTTTGTTAACTGAAAACCTTCTTCGGTCTAACCCAGGCTCTACTCGTATAATGTGGGTACCCAAAGAGGGGGGAAACCTTGGCGGTTGAGTGTGGTCTCGGACTGTGCAGTGTGTAAACAGTAAACTTGTATGACTCCTACCTCTAATATACATATTATTTTTTATTTTAAAAAAATTTTTGTTTCAATAATATTTCTCCAAAAACGACTCCTTGATGAGAAGAGCGCCCTCTATATAAGGGCATTATACCAGAAGGATTATGAGATTAGGGGGCGGTGATGACAGGGCGCGAACAGAATACCCGAAGAGAGACAAGGAGGGCCTAATTGGCCGAAGCTAACCCTCTTTGTGTCAAGAAATCCAGAGGCCACTGGGTGGAGGGGGAGTCTATCTCCACCATCTTATGTCTCTCTCTCTCACACACACACACACACACACAAACTTTCTCTCTCTCTGCCTCTCTCACACACACACACAAACTTTTTCTCTCTCTCTCTCTCTCTCTCTCTCTCTCTCTCTCTCTGTTTAATTCTTTCTCTACCCATCTTTGGCTCGTCCCCACCATACCCCCTGTTTACCCGGTGTTCACTGCAGTTAGGTAACTATATCATTTCCTAGCTCAAACAACTATATACCAAATTTTACTTTATTGAAACTATCTGGATTATCTGAATAATTGTTCATTGTTTGTTCCTAATACATTAATTTATGCTACTATCGCTAATCAAACAGATGCTCAATTTTGCCTATCCAGCTATAATTAGGACAGAGATCTTTAACTACTCCTGAAGTAACCCCTTTTTACGTCCCATCCGAAGGCCGGCATCACCGAGTATTTTTTACTACCTTTGAAAAAAATCCTAAGGCCAAACGAGTTCTGCGAACCCGCGATGATAGGCATAGAAGGTTTTTATGCTAACCACCACACCATAAGTGTACAGAAACCCTGTTCTCTGCTGTTCTAGGGTTTAGATAGAAAAAGCGATGATTTTGTTTAACATCGCTTCAACTTCGGAAGACATTCAACGACTGCTTTTCTTATGTTTTTAAAATTATCTTTGTAGCTATTAAAACCATCAACAACTGTATATTGTTACGGGCTACTGGGTATTAAAATGAATTAAACTACTGCTAAATTAAAGATACTAATATTTGTTTGTTTGTTTGTTTATTTAACGTCACTTTATGCTACTGTGGCTAATCGGACGATGCTACAGTGGGAGCTCTGTTTGAGAAGGTCCTAATCCAATCTTAATTTCTCCCACCGACGTCTTAAGACGTTAATCCCTTGTTTCCGTCTTCCTCTCTGTGACCGTAAAAATATCATTATTGTCTTTAAACGGTAGACGCGTTTCAATATTCCAATTCATTCTCTCTATTTGATACTTTTTACATTCAAATACAAATTTCACTGAAAGTTAGTGTTATCATCACAACTTTGGCAACTTTTTTAATACGATTGAATTGTTCATTGGTTTATACGATGGTAAGCGTGTTGTTTATGAGAGGCATGAATGTAATATTTGCGGCTAAATTTGAAAATACAAATATGTCTGTGTAAATACTCCTTCAATTTTCCACGGCCACTATTTATACAAAAAACTTCAGTAAAACCAGTTTCTTCTGGTTTAGACCGTGTCGGTGAATTTTCTGCCAACGTTTCGACAGACATGCTGCTGGCTTCCTCAAGGCTTAATCGATACTCATGTCTGTGTAAGGTTTAAAGAGTTACAACTTCTTTTAAACGAACCTGCTTATTTACAAGCCTATTTTATGTGGTTCTTTATATTTATTTCACCCATTATTATTACTTACTTCTGAGATTTCAATAAAAATAAGAAACAACCCAAGGGGGGACTATCCTTCCTAACAGGATCTGATGTGTTTATTGCTTCTTTTTTTCTCTGTCGCCCATACGGAACGGACAAGCTCCTACTATACTTCTCTTTAAAAAAACGACAATGAGGAATGGAGCTTTACGAAGCGAGTGAAATGATTCTGAAGCCAATAAATTAAAGGGACGCAACGTGCTGCGAACGCGGTGACATCATCGCGGTGTGCAACGGGGTGCTGGGGATCTGGGGTGCTGGGGCGGTCAGCACGAGTTGAAAAACTGATGGCTGGTTGTAAGATAAGACTGCCCCCTGTATAATATAAAACAGAGAAGGGAAGGAAGTCCTTACTGAATTATCTACCCTTCGCCCATAACCGGCCCCCCCCTCACTTCCTATACTTTAGTATTTCCGCCTCCACTTTTTTTTTCATACTCTTCACACGTTTCCTCCCACTAACAGGTTATTGAAAAATATTTCAGCGATGCACTTGTGCTACTTAACGGGCTATGAAGTCCGAGTCTTTTAAAAGACATTCTTTTTTGACTTCGTTTCATATGAAATGTCCATTTTCCAAGGAAAGGTGTTTCTTCTATCTGAAAGACCACCATCAGGACGTTGTTATACCATGCCATTAAATGCCATCAACATCTTATTTCAAAGTAATGGAACAAGTAACAGCCAGATTGGGTCTCGCATCCTCCTCTTTTTCTACTTGAAGAGCAAGGGGTTTCCATAGTCGTATTTGATTGGTTACTATACAATGTTCGTTTGACTGTAGTGATAATACATATTACAACAAAAATAAAGGATTAAAACATCCCATTACAATCTGTGAACTCATAGTTAACAACAGCAGTCCACTAATTCCACTTTGAATTTTGGCAGTAATAAAAACTGACATTTCATATGAAACTACTCAGTATTACTGTTAACTGCTACACCAATTAGTAACAGTTTTCAATCATTTAATACCTAAACATCCCAAGATATTAAATTGTATCCAACATTCCTTGATTCAGAGAAACCATTGGCCTCGAACTTCTAACAAAAAACTGAAATTGTTAACTAAGCTATGAAGTATTAGAACAATAAGTGTTAGAAAGAAGTAATAAATAGTTTAAAAACGTATAGGTAATATTTTTTTAATAGCAAAATACTTGATTATATAATACATATATGTTTAATAATAAATATTTATTTAAATGTGTCTGTACGTTCTGGGATGCCATGTTAGAGTTAGTGTTTGTCGAAATAATGTCGTCTTCGTATGTCGGAAGCTGTGTTTCCGACGTATGTCGGATGTCTGTCTCGTAATTTGAGTATCGAACTGGCCCTGTAATACTGCCCTGCGGTATTCCTGTATTAAGTCGACATCAGTCGGAAAGTTTACCACCCTGTTTAACAATAAAAAACCTGCCCTGTAAATACGTTTTAATCCCTAATTTGATATATTTCGGCAATGAACAATTGATTGGATGTGGTATATTTCTTGAAGGACCAAACTTGTTTTTTAATTCACTTTATATAGATGATATATCGGAAGTCATACTTGAAGCTCAAAAACGGCAAAGTGGTGATATAGAATCATGCTGAAAATCAACTGTTCATGATTATTCTATAGTAACTGTGCTAGTTATTTGTATATATCGTATTTGATTTATTTTTAGTGCGTAATTAACATTAATTTAATATACAGTATAGATATAGTACTTGCTAAATGTTATTATCCATTACTATTTTCTAAAACTATTGCTAGAAGTTCGGTATTTGGAAGAGGAAAATAAGGTGCAAAGATTTAAGTAAGAGGCATAATTCGTTTGAATTTTTAAATTTCTGTTAGTTTTAGATAACGGTACAAAGCGGAGTTCTTTTCCGAAATTTCCAAATAGATATTAAACTATTCCAATCAGGAAGCGACAACTTAGTCATAAATATGCTAATATTATATTGGTATAAAATAATTAATTTAGATCAAGGATAGCATAGCCCAGGTAGCAATCAAAGAACTTTTTCAAATAATAAAAATACATTAATTTGAAAATGTATTGTAGATCAGGGTGGCTCAATTGTAGAGAGTCGTGCCGATGATCCCGGGTTCAAATCCGGTGGTGTCAGATAATTTATTTAATCTGTCAACAGCCGGGGATGGAGGCTTGGTGATCTAGAGGCCTTCCTGGGGCTCTCCCAGACTCTATAAAGTGGATACCCTTAGTGAGGTATAGGGGGAAAACTTTGGAAAAATCACCCCCTGCTAAACCGTCCTCCTAGAAACAGTACAATCTCCACCATGTACTGAACCCAAAATGTCCATGTGTTGCAGTGGTAAATGATTTTTTTATATACATGTTTATACGAAAATTTTATAACATAACATAGCCAGTATGGTTCAGAGTATAAAAAGACAGTTTGTTATAGTATAGAGTATTACATTTATCCTATAAGTATCACATAATAATCCTTTCTAGAAAATGTAATCCAAATAGATTCATTCTTTCATTCTGTATTTTAAGGACCATGTAAACGAGCATTAAGGATGGTACTTATGAGGAATTAGTAAGAATGCTGTAACATTTTGAGCGGGCTGCAGTCCTAATCCGAGGACTTATCAGGGTCATTTGGCGATAGCCCGTCCCTAGGGTGACTGTAGATGAGGGCTGGAATCACCATAACTCGTAGCGCTGGGATGTTTTGCCGGGAGGACCACAATCACACGGCACACGCCGGTCAGTCGTAAAGGCTCAATCGATACCCGGTCCTTCCTAAGGACGTTAATTTCGATACGGTCCCTCCTCCTCCTCCTTCTTTACGGCCCGGGGTTGTCCTTTCAGGGGAGTCCTTCCTGGGCGTCTCTTCTACCTGGATCTGGAGGACCATCAGGAAGTCGTTAGGCTTGACCATTATATTCAGCATCTTATTTCAAAGTAATGGACAATTAACATCAAGATTGATTCTCGTTTGCACCACTTTTTCTAATTGAAGAGCATGAGGTATAAGACTCCATTTGAAATTATACGTAGGTTTGAACTTCTATCCTTCATTTATCTATAAGCCCAAGTTAACCGACGAAATCATATGCGGGAAGAAATACAGAAGCGATTATTTCTTGAAAATCTACTATGTTCGACTTTTTAGAAATAGTGGAGAAGTACATAGTTAAGGACCCAAAAGCAAAAATTAATAAAATGCATATTCTATCGGGTCATTTCATATGAATTTTCCTTTTTTAAAGGAAAGTAAATGTCCATTTTAAAGGAACCCTAATTTTTTTAACATTTGTCCGAACGTGTTATCGAATTTTAATCTTATGATTGAAAAATTCAGTGATTTGTGATATAATGAAGTATGAAAACGTGTTCTTGACTTAAGAATAATTTTCAAAAATTTTACCCTGAAGGATGTCTGGCGAATAAGTTCTGGGAGGATTTCCGCTTAGTTTGTGCACTGTATGACGTAGTCGTGTAAGATTATAGGTCCCTACCGATTAACTAAAGTTGTTTTTTGATAAATTTTAGTTTCATCATGTCAAATTACCAGCAGTACGATGTGGTTTTGACGCTTTCACATCTGGGTAAAAATGAGAAGTGAAATATTCCTGTTATTGACCACCACACATAAACCAATAAACGTTTTTGATTTGTCCCCAAACGGGGGATGTTAGTGTTTCATATAGCTTAGGCTGCCGAGCGTCTCGTTTCTAACTGATAAAAATAAATAAATGTAAATTGTGTCTCTTAAAGGCCATATTTGATGGCATACTTAACATTTTTCATTCAAATTGTTGTGATATGTATTAAAAAAATTAGAGGATTAATAACAGCTCATATCTATCTGTAAACATAAACACAGAAAACAGCCGAAGCCCACTAATTACAAAATCGTACCTTTTAATATAAAACGGTAATTGTTAATTGTTCCATACATGCAGCATTAAAGTTGAGAGCTATCTAGAAAAATGTTCTGAGGGCAAATAATTCAATGAGATTCCTTCATGGGGAATCAATTCAGACTTAATTAAACAACACGATTTGGGATATGGCTTTTAGTCTGAATAAATATCAAAGAATACTTAAAAAATGTTTGGCATGTTACAATGCCATTGATTCAAATAATATAATATGTTTTTACTATTCTACCAATATCTACTATGATCATTAATAAACAATAATAAAATTTTTTAGTAATAAGGAAGTATCTATCTCGGAACATTTTTATTTTGTTCATGGTTGCCAATGATTTCGTTTGTCTGATTATTTGAAATATCAGCTACCAAGTGCTTTTGATATTTATCAACGTTTTATTGATAAGGGCAGATCA
Organism: Arma custos; assembly: GCA_037127475.1. Classification (NCBI taxonomy): domain Eukaryota; kingdom Metazoa; phylum Arthropoda; class Insecta; order Hemiptera; family Pentatomidae; genus Arma; species Arma custos. The sequence goes on along the minus strand of CM073764.1, from coordinate 69,014,974 downwards.
ATGCTGTGCAATCGAAAAAACAGAATCTGTTATAAAGAGGTCTGAAAGATCCATTCCTAAAATTTTCCATTTGGTGCAAGCTCCAATAGAAAAATTATTTGTTGTTTATTACACGGATGTAATAAAAAATAAATGTTGAAAGACTATTTTTTTAAATATAATATTGTTGGTAGATTATTTAATTGTATTTCAAATGAGAATCTGGAATATTTCAGGAGATTATAAAGTTAGTCAAAAAACTAAAAATGGAGCACAGATTTCAAATGAGAATCTGGAATATTTCAGGAGATTATAAAGTTAGTCAAAAAACTAAAAATGGAGCACAGATATATCAGAAAGTTAACTACAATATTTTCAAAACGGATAAATTTGAAAGATAGTGTAATAAACATTAATTGAGGCGTACAGGCGAATTTTCAAAAATTTACTTTTTCACATTATTCGTTAGTCAAGAATTCTATCCAGCACGATACGTAAAAGGTGTATTTTTAAAATTATGGAGTTATCCACCTTGATTCATAAACTAAAGCCAGGAATTGTTTTTTAATTCGGATTGCAAAAAAGCTGGAACCTTATAAAAATATGAAACACCTCTGTTCTCATTCAGGATATTCATTTAAGTTTAGAGAAAAATAAAATAAGAACTACGATTTTTATCTTTCTTTTATTTTATATAGTTTACTATAGTTGTTTTAGAATTAAAAAAAAAAATATTTTTCAAGATATATTTGCACTAAGATATGCTCGCCGTACGCAGGACTACACCTTGACAAAAGATTAACTTGGAATCTTCATTCTAGACTGAAACGACGAGGAAGAGCTTCCTATTTCATTTACTAGACAAACGTTCTAAGCTCCCAATTAATTACAAAAGAATCATATAGGAGACTACTGTAAGGCGAATTTGGACTTACGGAGTAGAGCTTTGGGTCTCCACTAATTTCCTCTCGTATTCAATCCTTCTATTCCAAAATCCTTGGTAAAATCCACAATGCTACTGACTTTGTTAGGAACGAAGTCATCTATAATTGGCCCGAACCTGATAACAATTCTTTCATGATAAATTTTATTCCCACTCAAATTAATTAGTGCTAAATCTAACTACCTCTACAATTCCTGATAATCCTCCAAGGCGTCTGAAAAGAAGAAGCCTCATGACCTTCTAAGTTGAATTTGTTATTGGAGTAGTTTATCTACTTGCCTTTATCTTGTGCCATCGTTTTTCCTTCGTTCTATCTAGTTGATTTATCATTATACAGTTATATTTTCAATAAATACATTTTTTAAAAAGTAACCCTATTTTAGCAAATTCTTATTTCAGATTCTTTCACAAAGGCGCCTGGCCAATCATTAAAAAAAAAATCTAGACGAACAAAGCGATATGCGACACAACTTAAAAAAAAGAATAAGTATAGCGAAGCCGTAAAAAGGCCTGGAGGGATAAAGACTACGTGACTGGAGCGATACCAGCGGGTCATTATGTGGCGATGTGAACACGTTCTGTTTGGTCTCTCTCATCGCTTCGTTGTTGGCATCCAGGAATTTATTACATCTCGTTTGGGAGCGATGGAATCAGGGCATTAAATAAAACAACCTTTACGAAATTCCAGGCGTATTTTAAAACATCTCGCTTTGTGATGATTTAATAGATCAGAAGAAGAATCAATTCGTAAACCGCTTTTCTCCAGTTTATTCTATATTTGCTAGTATCGAGACCCAAAGTAAATAATATCCGATGGTTTTGAACCTTCTCATCTCAGATTTGTTTTTCGTAGTTATTCACAAAGATGAGAGGATAATATGCCATTAACGGGACTGCGGGTAAAGCATTTTTTAGAGGTGGCCTATGGTGTAGTGGTTAGCATAGCTACTATGCCCAAGGTTAACAAAGAACAAATGAGCAACAAATCCTTGCTTTAATCGTCTTTTGGAAGGGACGTAAAATGGAGTCTCCTGTACAATATCGTAAGACATCCCTATCTTAATTATACCTGGATAGGATAAAATTAGGACTACCACTGTAGCATCGTCCGAGCAACCATAGCTGCATAAGGTTAAATGACTAAACAATAAGCAGGTTTTATCCTCTTATTTCTATGTAGATTCCAATTTTTAAAAATAAAAAATATTTTTTCAGTGTTTTTTCGGGTGCGGGATTGCTTAGTAGTAGAGCTCTGGTTTGCTATCCTGAAGATCCTAGGTTCATACAAATTATTTGAAATTCTTTAATATTTTTTTTTATTGATTGAACGTGTTTTTTTTGTTGATTGATTGAACGTGTTCATTAAATAGTATATAATAGAAAACAAACTTTATTCTGGGATCAAGTCCCTTTAGAATAACAATCATGAACAACAAAACTAAACATGATGTACATCTGGCCAGAAGGCTACATAATAATAAGAATCATGAAAAAATTAAAAGTAATAAAAGCATAATAAAAATAAAAATAGAAATGAAATAACTAAAAAGAACGAAGCATGACAAGATTTTAACTAATTGTCGAAAATAAATATATTGATACCAACAAAATATACCTATTTATTAATTAAAGGAAGAAATAGTTGGGGGTGCAGTCAATGAAATCACCAAAATAAGCATAACTTATTTATTATGTGCCGACGTTTCGGCCTACAATGTAGGCCATCTTCAGGGCGAATAAAACAAGTTGCAGGTTGGGGAGCTCAGAGACCAAGCTCTCAGAATGGTCTCTGAGCTCCCCAACCTGCAACTTGTTTTATTCGCCCTGAAGATGGCCTACATTGTAGGCCGAAACGTCGACACATAATAAATAAGTTATGCTTATTTTGGTGTTTTCATTGACTGCACCCCCAACTATTTCTTCCTTAAATTAGAAGATACAGTCGACCAACTCTTCTCTAATATTTATTAATTAATATAATCCAACAAAATTAATATAATCGTTAATAACAAAATTACTAAATAAAATAAATGCCACACCTGGAGATAGAGTGGGGAAAGAGGAAAGTGGTTGTTTGGCAAAAAGGAAAGAATGGTCCAAGGAATCGAAAGATTTAGAAAAGTCTAGTAGGATTAGCACAGTTAGTTGTTTGCTGTCCATGGCTGTATTTATGTCAGTGGTAATTTTGGTAAGGGCAGATTGTGTGGAGAAACCAGGACGAAAGTCTGATTGAAGTGGATCAAGGAGGTTGGACTGTTCGAGAAAATTTGATGATTGAGATTGGACTATTATTTTGAGAGGTTTGGAAAGGTTGGAAAGTATGGAGATTGGCCGGTAGGCTTTGGGAGATAATGGGGCAGAGGTTTTGTTTGTAGGATGGACTAAGGCTTTTTTTCAAGAAGTCGGGAATACTGCGTTTTGTAATGAAAAATTAAATATGAAGGACAGACGGGATATCGATGAGGCATAACTTAAGTAATTTGACGGGGATCACGTCAAAGCCAGTAGAACTGGAGCGGGATTTCAGAACGGAGGAAATAATGTCGTTAGGTGAAATGTCTAAGTAATAAAAATTATCGGGGCTGAAAGATGGCGTTAGTGAAAAGATGGAGGAGGATGATTTTGATGTGTTGAGGCAGACAAAAAGTACGAGTTAATTTCATCGGGAAAAGGATGAAAGGCTCTGGAGGATGATGGTTTAAAGAGAAAGAGCTTTCGTTGGAGTTGCCATTTAGATTTAGGATCGGGAGCAGCGGAAAGGGCTTCATGGAAATATTTGGATGTTGCTTGTCTGATTGTAGACTGTGTCGGTTAAAGTTTTGAGTGGGGCATGGGCATCCAGGATGCTTTTGAGATTGGCAGTGAGTATGTCAACTAATTAATCGATGGTGGTACAGGAATAAATTTGGTTCCAATTCAGGGTTTCGAGGGAAGGCGGATTGGTGGAGGATTCGAGGTATATAATAAATATATACAATCAAAATTTAACTAGAACACTAGACAATGGGTAACCATATATTCCAATTAGTCCATATATTTCGATATTTAAACTGCCCTATATATGGACTCTAGGATCTCCAAAATACCAAAACTTCGCTTTAGAGCATTTTCGGACAAGTCATCTCCGTGCACATTCGTTGTCCTAGAAACAATACAATCTTACCATGTACTGAACCCAAGACCTGCTGTAATGGCACAGATTTTTCTTTTCTTTTTCAGTTTACATTTATTTTCAAATAATGTACAATTATTAAAAAAACAAAATAATTTATCTCACAGTCAATCGTTATGACTTTAATTTCTTTACATTAATTCTTATCTATTGTTATATTTACACATTATATACACGTTATACATATTGTTATATTTTCTCATAAACAGTCTTAAAATTCTGCTTCCGGAGGATAATAGAACGATGGTGTAATGAATAAATTTTACTCTTAACGAAGAACGTAAGTTCTTGTCCTCAAATGTTTACACTGGTTTAAGGAGTTAGTTTTCTACCCAGTTAGTTCCCTTTACTACCAAGCATAAATAGTTAATAATATAAATACAAATATCCCTTATCTTATCACTCTTATCGTATCTAATACTAATCTGAATCATTCTATAAACGAGTATCTTGTGTTATTTTTCCCGTTTGTTTTTTTTACTTATAAAGCGATTTCGCTATTTCCTTACTTCCTCAACTAATCTTTACATGTCCTTAATTAGTTCCTTTTGATTAGGGTTGAAGAACAACTTCCTGAGGATGCGTTAAAAAGTGTTTATGATGAGGTGAAAGATCTCTTCCACCCGACCACCTGGAGTCAATGGATGACCGCGAACTGGAAATAGATCTGGATATCCCAGTTTGAGTGTTTGTGTTGGAGAGTTTGCTTACGCTTCTTGGGGGTGGGCAGTGATCGTGGCCATTCATGGACCTTTTCATAGGATTCTTGGTCATCAGGAGTATATCTAAGTAGATCAAACATCAACCTCAGTTCTCTACATACTTAAGAGCGAACTGAACTTAATAATTGTTATTTGTTTAATATTCAATAATCACTGGTATGATATTTTTGAAGGAAGCCAGTACTTGCTTATAAAAGTACTTATTGATAGTCCGTTAAGTGTGGAATATGCATCCTTGGTTATGCTGTATTTCGGATGGGTCGGAAAATGGCGGTCTCGACCTTGTACATGTCAGGTACTCATTAAAGATCCCAATATAAGTAGGATAAATAATAAGTAGCATAAAGAGACGTTATATAAAAATTGTGGAATATGCCTCACAGAGTTATGAAAATATGTTTAACAACACTTTAATATACCACTCTAGCCTGATTCAGTTTCTCTATCTCTGTCTTTTTCGTATGTTCGCAGCTATAATACAGTAATAATAACGTAATCTTAGTTGTAATAATTAGTTTAGTGGCTAATATTTCTCAGTTTTTCTTGATTTGAAGAAAAATTCTTTTTATATAAATTTGTATTACATTTTAAACATCTTTAACACATTCACTGTACTCTTCAGTATTCCGGAGTGATAATTAATTAGAATGCATTATCACTTACTTTACTTTATATGCGTTCCAACAGGTCACAGCAGAGCTCCATGCCTTTCGATCCAACCAATTTTCTTCCTGCAGACCTCGGTCAGCCATCTCTTCCTGGAATACCTCTGTCCACCTGCTTTTGGGCAGTCCGCCCTCGACTACTCCATGGTGGAACGCAATTCAGGAATCGGCCAACATTCGAACGTGGTCGTACCAACTTAGGCGGCGTGCCCCGATCCTTTCATTTATAGATACATCCACACCCATCCTCTGTCGAATTTCTTTGTTTCTTACTTTATCCAGCCTAGTGACACGGAGACATCTACACCAGAAATCCATCTCAACCGCCTTCACCTTTGAGTACAGACGGCGGCTCATAGTCCAGGTATCCGAAGAATAAGTCAGGATGAATTCAACCATGGCTGTGAAAATACAGCGTGTATTTTCTATATGAATCTCTGTATTCTACAGGAAATACGTCATGCTCAGACGACCCGGTAGGTTCCAAATATGAACCCAGGTACTCAAATACATTTACTTTTTTACAGGCCTCCCTGTCCACAAGAAGCGTACTAGTATCACGGTCTCCAATGGCCATATATCCGGTCTTCTCGAAGTTAATTTTTAAGCCCACCGTTTCTTAAAATACATTATCAAAAAGTATTATTATAGTAGATTACTAAAAACAATAATTATAGTTGTTGGATCTGGAGACCTGGAGATCTGGAGACCCTCCTGGTGCTTCTTTTTAAATCAAATCTTCAATTGTTTTTGGAAGGACGTCTAATAATGCTAACTTTTACGAAGATTATTTTAATTTTTTTAAAAGCTCCCAGAAAAGGACAAAAATCGAATTTTAGAATAGAAAAACTATTTTTTTTTCTGAAATCAGTTGGTGTTTTCTTTTTCTTATGCGACTCAAGAACACAGAAATAAACATATTAAACGAACTGAAGTACTTTTCATATTCATAACTTATATTTAATTAATATGCATTTATTGTTTCTTATCTTGACTATTAATGTTTTACTAATTTATTCCAAAAAATAAGAAAAAAATAAAACAAACATATGAAGAGTACAAAGGACAGAGCAGAGAATGGGCTTCGGAAGGCTAACGACATAGCGACGAGTGCTAGAAGACTCCCCCTCCGGGTCCGCTCTGATCTTATCCGACTGACCCTCGCAGAACAGGGGTTGGTCGTATTAGCACCCCAGTCTCATCCTCTGCATAAAAATAACACAAATTCCCGCCTACATCTTGTCCTTGTCAGTCTACGTAAACTGCCACTGTCTTCATTTCGGGTTCTTCACACTTCTTTGGCAATTCTTTGTGGAATATATGTGTATAAATCTTTGTTTACAGGCGTAATACCCTTAGGCCATTACCATCTATAATTGCCACATAGGTTTTAATACACTAAAAAACTCTGTTATATTTTAAATGAACATGACATTAAAATTATCATCAAACAATTAGAGTGATTTGGGCACCTACTGAGGATGGAAGATGAAAGGAAACTAAAAATGACCGTATTGGTACCTGAAGGAGGAATAAGAATAACATGGATTAACCAAGTTCAGGAAGAAATGGCAGGGAAGCATTCTAAATTAATATGTTCCTCCTAATAGGAAGACCTGAATAAAAGTAATATAACATTTGGTTACATAGTTCTTAACTTGGGGAAACTCTCATTAAAAAAAATGACACACTCTCATGGTATATGGGTTTCCTGGGTATTATTAATGTTGGAATCAGACAACCTGCTGGAATGTAAAAGAATGAAAACGAACTTCTAATGATAATGAGTCATACAATACACTGGCAGGCAAACAAATAATTCCGCCCATTTGATTTTTTAATCTGAAAAAATTTCTGCTTTGGATTGGTCTATTTTTTTTAATGAAAAGATTTTCTTTATTTGCTTTCGATTAGGAATGTCAATAAAGAGGATAATAACCCTTAATCCTTAATTCAATGAAAGGACTGGATATAGGACTGGAGCCACTTTACAGAGGCTGGGTGAGCCCCAGGAGAGTTTGTAGATCCTATAGAATCCGCCCAGAGCTGTTTATAGATTTAAAAAATTATCTTCCATAGCTGGTTGAACCCGGAAATTTAACTTTAGCAACTCAGTGCTCTACAAACTGAGCTACTCCGCTCCCTCACATACTAGGCAATATAATACGAAAAAATAAAATTATAAAGATAAAAATATAAATATAAATTATGAAGAAAAGCAATATGAATTAACGGTACACTCATATCATGAAAAAGTTTTAAGATGCTCGATAAGGGCAGTTTATGATAAATGGAGTATGCAGCTTAGGTTGTAATATCAGCACACATTCCACAAAAACCTGTTATTTTACTATTTTATTTTTATTAAAAGTTATTATGATGGTAATTATTTTTAAATATTTTTGTTTTGAAGAGAAAAAGAGAAAAGATTTACCCTGGCCGAGATTCGAAACCAGGTCGTCTACATCTCCGGTGCAGTGCTCTAAGCTACTGAGCTACCAGGGGTCGTATCCAAGTCATACAAATCTGTTCTCTTCATTTATATTCTCGTGTTCTCACAATTGTCGCGATGTATACACGGGGAAGAATGTTCATTGAACATTACTGTAATTAGGATCTTGTTGACTTACGCCAAAATATTATTTATAATTTATTTTTATTAGTAGTTGTTTTGACGGTAATTATTTTTAAATATTTTTGTTTTGAAGAGAAAAGATTTGCCCTGACCGGGGTGCAGTGCTCTAAACCACTGAGCTACCATAGGTCGTATTCAAGTCAGACAAGAAAGCGAAGTAACAGTCAGACTTTTATTTTACTTTTTGGTCCGTTGAATTCTTAACCATTTCTTTGTGAAAATGTTGCATATTTTAGGTTTTTTAGACCCAGAAATCATGTTACCCTATATCAATGTAATCGGAAGTCTCGTCACTTAACAACAGTGGTTTTAAAATTGGAATATAGATTCCAAATGTTCCGATATTTGATAGAAAGGAAATCTGGTTTTCGTCTACCAACTGAGACTTGGGGATTCAAGAAATACACACCTCTATGTGAAAAGAAAAGATCACCGAACTATAAAAATGACCTAAATTCTCATCTACTTCTTGTCCATATTAAATAATTTTAAATAAGACTAGGAGTATTGTTTTCCTCTTCTTAGGATTCAAAAACCATCTATCTAGAAAACATCAACTAAATTTTTAGAACTTTTTGCTGCCTCAGTTGCTTTGCATTAGGTCATGCCTTCTAGCCTTGTCGTTTTACTACCAAAATTAGGGATTACAACTTTCTAATATAAATACTTATAAATAGGGTAAATAAAACGGATACTATATTTTCCTTCTCCTCTTAATTCGAAATATATACCATTGATAGAGGTACTATACGGTAACTGGCATGCATGTATGGTAATTTGCATGATTTTTGGTCAAATTATTTAAAAATAACTAGCCTATTGAAATAATAGATCCAAATTCGCCGCTTTTAGGCGTGAACAGTCAACTTCAAATGAGCTTTAACTCCATGAATAATTCTTATGTAGAGTAAATCAGAATTCATTAAACAAATGTAAAATTTGTATTAGCATATTGTGAACTGAGCGTTAGTAAACAGTACGGGAGTAGAATGATAATACAACGCACATCGCAGCGCAATATCTTGTTACACGGCGCCATGGCGTCCTGTCATCAGTTATTTTCTTTCTTTGTCTTCTCATCGTAGCTTTCAAATATATAACATCGTTATACACATACTGAAAGCACATTTAATAATTTTCGGAAATGGCAAAGTATTTTTCATTATTAATAGTTCATTTTTTTCCCATTTTTCCTTAAGATTCAATCCAATAACTCAAGTATTTCACTTTCGTTTGTGAAGATGTTTCAATTCAAGGCTATATAGCTGACATTATTTATAAGTGTCGCAAACTACTTAATACTTGCTGGTTATTGACTTATGACAAGTATTATAATCGAGGAATAATAATAAATTTATGGGGAAGAAAATGGTCCGGGAGATCAGAGAAATAATTTCTTAAATAGGATTGAACTATTTATTTGAAACGATCTAACCCACATTGCAGGTCTTCGTCAACTAACGTTAAAGAAAAATAATAAAACTATGGGAGTGACGGAAGAAAGAAATATAAGAAAGAATAAAAACGTACTGGTCAGAAAAGAACGCAATTTCCAGAAATAAATAAATCGTAAAACAATATCATTTAGTTAAATAAATATATTTATTTACGTAAAAACCTATACCACTACAACCCGTGAATGGGTCTGGGATTCAGTATATGGTAGAGACTGTTTCAAGGACAACGGATCTTAAAAGGTGATGTAAGAGAAAAAAAAGAATTTAAGTACGCGATCATTTAAATTTTCTCTGTCAAGTTTACGTTTCCAATTGAATTTAATTTACTTAATTGGAGTTTCGTCGCATAGAATGGAGGACCATAGAAATGTTGTAATAAAAGAAATAAATTTAGGCTGAAAATTAATTACAAAGTAATAAACTGAAAGGAAAAAGGGTAAGAAAAAGATCAGCTCACCTGAATATCTGTATCTTCTATAATCTAAGTTGTATATGGTAAAAAACGGAATGTGTACATTTTGTGGTAGCCGACTAAAGGTAGAAATAATGTAAAAAAAATAGTAAAAGCAGCATAAGGCGGAGTAATTCAAAGAAAAAAAGGTTATATGATACCTGAGTGGTTTCTCTACCAAGTTCACGTGTGTGATGAAAAGTATCAGGCTTTTAATAATAATATAGGAGAAAAGGTAATGGTGTAAAAGGAACAAAAAGGAATAAAAAATACCTGTACAAATCTTCATACACATAAAATAGATAACTGTAGGTATGTGGCTACCACTTGAAACATCGTTGTAACTGAAGCTCTTATCTTCACCATGACTCAAATTAGACTACGTCTTTTAAAAAGGTCCAACTGCCTAAAGTGCGGCAGAACAAGAAACTAAGGGCGCTAGTAGTTCAAATTAAAAGAGGTGGGGTTTAAAACTAGGAAAAAATTAACTGTAAGTCTATGATATCTTACGACTCTAGGCATAATTAAAAATAAATTAAATTAATTTATAGTAAAAGAAAACGTGCCGAAATACGGCACAGGTGACTTGTTCTAGGTCACGCTCAACTACCAGATCCCCCCTTATTTTTGGTACCCTATTTTTATAATATTTTATAGAGACTGAGTGAGCCCCAGGGGGGTCCTAGATCCTATATGATCCATCTCCCGCTGCAAACAGACTAAATAAAAGCCTTGCCCGCAGCGGGATTTGAACCAGGATTTCCGACATGGCAACTCAGTGCTCTACCACTGAGCCACTCCACTCCCTGTTTATTTACGTTGTGAAAGTAAATTATCTTAACTAGCGAAGGTAATAAAAGGCAGAATATAGTTAATATAGCAGAATTGCATCTATTTATTATATTTGTAATTTGTATATATTGTAAATAAATCTTGGAGGAATAAAAAAAAAATTATCTTGTGAGGAAGGAAATGTTCCGGGTGGAGGAAAAAATCCTCTTTAGTATGGGAACTGTTTATTTTCAAGTCAACGTTTCGACCCACATCTTCTTAAGTGCTAAATATACAAGATATATACAAATATAGAAATTACAAATACAAATACAAATACAAATTACAAATGCAAATACAAATTAAAATAATACATAGTGAAGAATAAAAATATATATCGGCATGTAGGGGTATGTCTGATACAAGTATATGATAAAAATGGGGAACCCTTAAGTTAAATATAAAAATAGAGAATTTCATCTTCATATATTTAAGGTCAACTAATATTGTCCAAGATAAATTATCTTGAATTTGAATTGAGTTATTGAATTTGAAGCGGTGTCTTTTACATCACATAAGTTATAAATTTTTTAAGTTTTACTAATATGTAATATTAATTATTTCAATTAATTACCTTGTAATATTATTAAAATTATTCGGCTTATGACATAGTTATATTATCTTTTTTTTTTTAGAAATATTTACTTGTCTAAAACTAGAGTAATAGTTTTCAGAGTTAATTGTGTTAGAAGAACACGGTGAACAAAATTTATAAACAACGAATATCTTTAAAACTGTATAAAAAAAATACAACTCAGTTTCTATTCCTCGCACTTGCGCTTTGCCATGTATGTTTTTTCAAGAATATTCCTTTTTAAAAGTTCGGCACATCTGTCATTATTCCTTAATATAACATATGCATAGATTGCGTTTAGTACATTTTTTTTCAGAAAAAATAAATCTGTGTTCGTATCCATCTTAGCATTATTTCCCAATCGTCAAAAAGGTAGTTATTTCGCTTATTGCCTTGTGATAGGGGTAGTTAAAGTTCCGTCATTTCTACATTGTTCCGCCACCAAGCTGCCATCCTTCGGAATAAGTACCGTCGAAAAATATAAAATATCCATATTGACACTGTATGAATAAGAAATAAATTTATGTAGTAAAACTCTATTTAGCATAACATAGGAAACTACTACATTCCATTTCCTAAATCCGTTTCCAGGAGACCCTTTACTCGTGTGTCTGCATTTACAAACAGGAAGTGGAAGGGCCGGAAAAAGAGGACACGTATAATTTAGCCTAACGTCCAGCAGAGGGAGTGAGATTAGCAGGCTCTCACGGGACATTGGCCACGATAACAGAAGGGGAGGGAAAAATATCGGGAGGTGTTTAAAGGAAGGAGGAAGCAGCGATGTCAATTAGCCTGAATTATGATCCGGGGAGGATTCGCATGATTGTCCACTCTTGTTGACTGGTCTTCAACTATTAGTCCCGAACTTAAAGGGTATTTGTCACCTCTTGCGCATCGATTTACTATCATTGGTTTTGTTTGAAATAATTGATTAACGATTTGTTACAACTTTACTTACTTTCATAGAGTGTCTGCTAGTAATGCAAATAAGTTTAAAGCTCTGTCTTATAGTTCCAAAATTTGGTTCAACTGTTCTTGACCCATTCTGCCGTGAACATAGTGTTGTATTTTAAAATCTGATTGTAATATCTAACTTCGCGATGTTGCTTTCAGTGACTGATGATATTGAGACATTTTCAATATAAAATAAAAAGCGAAATTCTTATCTTTTAGGCACATAATGAAGTGAAAGAGAAATAAATAAAGGAAATAATACTTTGTACCACAAATATTTTTGGGCAAAATTTTGGATACGATTAATAGTAATTACTTAAAGTATGAACTGTTGTATTTATTCCTCATTTTTCTAACTATGCTTGTTTTTCTTTTGTAATAGTACTTTGTGTATCTAAGCAGAAGCGTAATCACTCTTATTTTTGAAACCACAGATCGTATGTGGTTTCAAAAATAAGATCTTCCGAGTGTCTGACTGAAAAAGATAAAATAATAAACAACCAATTTTTTCTTGCTTGCGATTCGACCCATACATGCTTCAACCTTCAACAAAGGATATAGTTTGTTGGTTATATATACATTTAACGTCACTTTTGAGCTGCCAAGAGTAATCTGACAATGTTACTGGACAGTAAAATTTACAGAGAGCCCGGAATTTCACCTGGGCAGGCATAATTAGAATAATAATTTTTAACGAGTTTCTTACATCGCACAGCCTCGAGACCATCAGTTTTCGTCCCCTCCGAAGGTCCTTTTTCGTCACTGTATTCAAAGGAATTATGAAGACAAGCAATGTGATTAGAAACGTAGACAACAAATAAGTGGCATATACTATGTTTTTTGTTTTTATCGATCCCAGACCATTTTTTCTTGTGAAATATTAGACATATCCCGTTTAACATCCCTTCCGAAGGACGGTGTAACTAAATATTTTTTCCCCCTTTAAAAAATCCTAGGGCCACCTTCCGGGTTACGAACCCGCGATCTTGGGCTTAGTAGTTTGTTACGTTAACCACTAGACCACAGGTCGCTCGAGCGGCTAAGTGAGGCATTGGCTTAAAATGCTAATGCTACAATACCTTTCCAGGCCAAAAACTAAGAGAATGGTACGATTCTGCTCCCCTAATTACTAGAAACTCATTTTGGACCAAATTCAACCTAACCACTGTGTGAATACACCGGGGCACTAGAAAGTACAATAATAAATAGAAAAAAATAAAGTTTCTTCTTTATTGAGATTGAGCAATGCCCTGTTTTCATGCAATCAATAAAAAGTATCACAAAGAAGGCAACACCCCCTCCCCCCTCCTTGGAGGGACAGAGACAGGACGTTGGACTTAATACGATCCTATAAATCAGGGTAAGGACACCGGATGTCCCGCGCGCGGGAGATATTGAGCGGCCAATCCTGCAAGCCGGTATGTATAATCTATGAGCTGTTTTATGAACGGGACATGAACGATTTCTCATAGAGGCCATTTGTTCATTCTCAGGCCTAAAAAAATCCCTGAGACTGATGCCGTTATCACAAGCCGTCCATCCACTGGCTGCCCCTTACTGATTGAGGAAGGAATCGTCACCCAATTATCATATAGATTTATTCCCTTTGTGGAAGAACCTACTCACAGTCCTCTGCACCGAAGTAAAAAAAAGAAAAGGAGAAATGCAGAGCTCCACTCTTGTCTTGGTGACCCTTAAGTTCTGGACTGATGGTATGAGATGACAAATTCTTCAAATAGTCTGCTTGGTATTATTTGATTAAGTTACAAAATAATTTGTCTACAAGATCATTAACCTTACCGTCTTCTCTACATTTTTAAGGTACCTTCATAAGAACAAGATGCATTATTGTTATTCCTCATTTTCCTTGACATATATAACTTGTTTTCCCACGATTATTCGTAATATTTCATACCGTTTTTGTTTATACGATGGAGCGCGGTATCTCAACGTATAGAGTGCCGATTTGCTTTGCTGAAGGTTCCGGATTCCCATCCAACTTTGACAGATAAATTATATAATTTGTTCACAGGTCTCTGACAATAGACCTATAAATTAGGTACTCTTAATTAGGGGGATGAACGTGATTTTAGCATTATTTCTTTACTAAAATCACTACCTCCTATAAATTTAAAATTAACTTTTTTTTAATCATACAATAAACTCTTGAATAACAATGTAAATTTTGAATAGTCAGCCTCTGAGTAGCAGGGCTTGCAATAGACTGGCTGCAACGTAGCTAGTAGTAACTTATTACTCGTACTTACATCTGACCAAGTAATTTTTCACCTTTTAATTAAATTATTAATACAAACAATTGTGTTTGAAATGTATTTTTATATACAGGATGCAATAGGAAAAATTACCAAAATACAACAGTTCACGATGAAATCCCATAAAAGTGCAGCATATCTCACACCAACAGGGGACACAGATTCAGCAACACCAATGCTCCAAGATGCTTCATAAACAATTTTTTTTTGTATTCTTAAATGATTAGTAGTTACGGGTAGACCTTTACTCATGTACCCAAAAATCTATCAATCAAATTTAACGCGTTTAAAAAAAATATGTATCTAAATTGAATAATTGCAATTCGCCACATATAGTCTGCTATATATTTTTTATTATACCCTCAAGTATTTCGTAAAAAAAAGATTTATAAGATCACAATTTCAAGCGTTTTAAGGCACTTAGGTCGCTTAATTATTAGCTGTCAATTGGAGGAACAATGAAAGAATTTTGTCCACGATTAGTGTTACGAGAGCTCTTTGATGTTTATGAATATTGTGTGGATCCAGTATCATGTGATAATTTTACAATGTTCTCTATGCAGCTCCCTGATCTACTGTTCTTAATTCATTTAACGCCACACACACGAACACACAAGGTGCTCTCAAATTCGACTATCTAGATATGACTGTAGTTCTAAATAACTATAGTCTAGATATAACTAGATTCCTAATGAGTACCTGACACCTTACAGGCTCGGGACCCTCAATTACGTCCATTCAGTAGGACGGTATAACTAAGGATTGCAAACCCGAGATCTTGGGTATAGTAGGTTGTTATGCTAACTACACCGCAGTTGACCCCTGTATTCTGGTCTTTGTTTCCACCCTTTAATGCTACATGAAAAGGTTATGAATATATTCTGATTCTACTCTTAGGTCTAGTTTCATTCATTGATATCTATACTGAGAATGGGCCAAACCTATATTTCAAAAAGCAATTATATCCCAAGAAATATTGGGAAGCTACGGGTAAGATTGTGAACCAGACTTGTTAATCTGAGATGAGATCAAAAGAGCCCACAAGAGCAGTACGTAAACAAACCCATCCATCTACACCCCTAACCCGCTCCTCGCTTCTCATTTACATGGGCCCATCTCCCATATTACCCTAAATCTATTTACAAAGACTCGGATTACCATTACAATTTATTACGAACGCCATTGTTACATATGTTTGGATAAGACACTCTCAAGGGTATTCATAATCTAACGTGTATATTATATTAGCTCTAAAAACAGATCCAATTTAAATAAGCAGATTTTTGGAACTTGTAAATGAAAGTAGATCCATGAATGTTTTCGTATTTTTACTGAAGTATAGACAAACGTTTAAGAATAACATAGTGTTTGTCAAATCACACGAGCGGCATTACATCCATAGCATTGGTGTAGTGGTTAAGATGAATTTTCTTAAAAATAAGTTTCTTATTCTTAAGAAAGAGCAATCGTTTTATGTTCATAGTGAATAAGGAGTTAAGTAAGGCATTAGCTTTGAAATGAATTACTGAGTATATTACAACTCCATTTCTAGCCAAAAACAAAGAGAATCACAAGGTTCCACTTCCTCAATACAATTAATTCTCTCTGTTCAAGGTTCGACTTAATCATTCATTCATCGATGCTACAGATTCTTCCTTTGATTTCCATTTTCTAACTGAATTAAAAGTCTTTTTTAATTAGCATTCACTTTACTATCACGCATAAGTTTAAAGACATTAATTTTATTTTATTTAATCTTCTCCTCTTCTACCACCATCGGTGTGAGGATCCGTTTTGTAGAGCTTGATCCATGAATCCCTCTCCTGTACCAATCGTCTTCTCCTTCTCCATTCCAAACGTCTTCTGTCAAAGGCCTCCTGGATTGCGCCATCCCAAGCCTTCCTGAGAGACAGGCGGCCTTCGCCACTCTTTTCACTAAAAACATTAAGACAAAAATAAAATCTTTTCTACTGGTCGTATACCTTTTATTATGTAATAATTAATATTGTGTAATAATTCATGTTGTCAAAACCAGAGTTGCCGTAAGGGAAGGAAGGGTATTTAAATAAATAAATAGGGTGGCCTTTGTAAGTTGCGGAAAAATCATGAGCCTGGCCTTAGTATGTACATATTCATGTAAGGATGCATTGGATAATGGGAAACACTAAATTTCTTGTTCACATATATGTAATGGACCAAAACAGAATTAGAAAACGAATTTTTAACATTATGATCAACGGTAAAAACAATTCCAAATGGTTATAGGAAACTGAAAAAGAATTCAAACAAACAAAAAAAATATAGTAAAACATGGATTTGATAATGAACTGACACCAAAGATGCCAGGAAAAAAAATGGATGTAAAAATAGTGAACAAATGAAGAGGATTTGGGAGGAACGTTGACGCAAGACTGGGCTACCTGAAAATTGTTCAAGCGCTCCCTAAAATATGGAATATATAATAACAATAATATGAATATTAATGAATAAAAGAAAAATTATTTCTGTTTCTTCTACTTAAACAAATAAAACTGTAACACTGTTCAGCACGTAGTAGTGACTGTACTGTTTCTAGGACAACGGTTTTGTAGGGAGATGATTTGTCAAAGGTCACGCTTATCCGTGAAGTTTTTCCCCCACGGAACCTATACAAAGACTGTGTGCCTGCGCCATTTATTTAATTAGAATTTTCGCTAAATTAAAGAGGAGGTATCTTTTTTATTTTATTTTTTTTTTCTTAGAGAGGATGGATATTTTTTATATACTCTGAGCAGGGAGTAGAAGAACGGTGCCGATTCACCACTATGCTGGTTTGTATACAAGAAGATAAGATAGTTTCGAGTTTTCAGCTGTTGATTTTAGTTGATTAAGTATTAATGAAATATGGATGGATAATCAAATACCAAAGGGGCTAGTCAGAAATGGATTAATATAATATTATTTTTATTGAAATTTTACGATACCGATAAATACGATCCAGCCAGTCAGGAGCAACCTTTGTTTTTTAAGGGTTAGGTGTGAGTTTAGATTATGTCTCGCAACTTTACTTGTTTTTTTTATTTTTCGCCTAGGATATCAAAAGACTCTATCAAAACTCCCTATCAAAAGACATTCTAAATTAAATAAAACTTCAAACTTTAGGTTATTGTAGTTTCGTTCGAGTATAACGTACAAATAATACGATATTCATAGGATAAAGGGAATGTAGACCACTTGAAGCAATGTAGCAATATCTGGAATTCAAAACCCGTGCAAGCCATATTTACATTTCAGGTTCGGCCATCAATATTAACATCGAGGCTCTGTGTGTTTTGTTTCCTTGAGATGGAAGAACGGAGGATGCCTTTCATCTCGAAGACAAGGGTACGGACAGGACAGCTGATACGAATGTAAAGCTATGAGATATGTAGGCAGGGGGTCAGCGAAGAGCGCAGTTGGGCACAAGTGTTACGGGGCAAGACATTTATTGGATTCGCTGGATCCTTTGGCTGCCCATTGCTCCTTGCATATTGGAGTACCGTCGGCTTTCACACCACCTATTTCAGTTCCTCTTCTTGTACTCGCCGCTTAGTAGAGTAGTCGAGCAAGTAATCATGATGAATATTAGAAAAATCGGGAATACAATGCACTAAGCAAAATTTATTATGAAAACATTAAGAGAATAGCAGTGTGATTGCTTACTAATCGTGTTCGAAGATTTGTTTTATTTTATCGAGAAACTCAGATCCTCTGTAGGCATGTTAGAGAGGTTTCTGGTATACTAAGAACCATCTATACATGCTGAAGAGTTTTTTAATAGCAAGTGTTACAAGAAAAGACTAAAATAGGTATAATTAATAACTTGTTAAGTCGCCAAATTCAGAACATCGCTCGGTATTTTTTTTAAATTAAATTTATCTAAGAAATATATTGCCTCTTTTATTCCTACAAGTGTCTTTGTTAAAATAGGCACTATTTAGTGAATATCACTTACTGCATATAGCGAATTTTTCCTAGGTTTTGCTATATTGGCTTCACTGCCTAAACAATGATCTAAGGGAAAAAAATAAAGTCCTTTAATCTGAATAATATTTAAACAATAAAATGGGAGGCAACCATGAGATCGTAATACTTGAGATATCATTAATATATAAGATGCATATCCCTCTTTTGACGTGTTTGACTGACTAGGAGTTGTTTATTAAATATAGATCCTTTTTCGTCTAATTGAATAACATTATATTTATTGTGTGCTGATCATAGTTACAAGTTAAGTTATATACCTACTTATAAAGAAAGGAAAGGGGAAACCTTTCGCTATATGTGACTGCCTACATGTTGAGTTGCTCGCTTCTTACCAATGACTGCCGCTGTCCTGTCTCTTAAGGTATCCTGCTATAGGTGACAATAAGGGGTCTAGGCCAGGTAGAGTAAAATGGTCCTTAGGGTTCATGACTTTACTTTGAAGAGAGGGGGCAGTTGTCGGTACGCAGCAGCCAAGTCAAGACGTAAGGAGGAGGATGGAGAATGAGGCCCCATGTATCATAAGTCACCTATAGCTTCCGGTTTTCATTGTAAGTTGTTTTTAAGATTTATGAAGTCTGTAACCATGATCAGCACAAATAAAATATAATGTTATTCTTTAATTATTCTTATTTAATAAACAACTCCTGGTCAGTCAACCACGTTAACCTTTGGAGAAGAGTATATATGTCTCTTATGTATTAATAACATAAAATTATTACATATTAAGTATAACGATCTCAGGGTGGCATCCCATTTTAGTATTTAATTATATTCAGATCAAAGCATCTGACTTTTCCCTGAGATCATAGCTTGGGCAGTAAAGCAAATATAGCAATCCTTAATCGTCAAGTTCCGATTATTGGGATCACTACCCACTCAGTGACCATACCCTATTTATTTAGACACTCCTATCATTCCAAATAGTGTTCCACTATTGAAGTTCATATAGTATCCAGAAGTTCATACTTATACCAATCCATAAATTCTCAACACACCTCATACATCTACTATTCCTTAAAATTCAAATCTTCTCTCCAATCCCAAGAAAACTAGACCCTTTTCCGAACTTTACACTAGTTTGCGCAGAAACCAATTATTTGAGCATTCTTTTGTCACCCCGCTCACAACAGTACGGACCTTATTCACACTTAATATCCGACATACTTCTTCCCTTCCTCATTTAAACCCATGCTTTTCTAACATCTTATTAATTCCCTAACAGATCCCCTCTAATCAGTTATAAATATTAGCTCATATTCATCAGAACTTACTAACAGCTTATTTTTAATTTTCTTGACTTATAAATTTATTATTTTTGATATACTTTATTAGCGTTTATTTATCTTTTTGCTTGGTTCTTGGAATTTTATTTTTTTAATAACAAGAGCTTACTTTAAGCTTTTATTATTTTTTTTTTATGTACTTTATGTCATTACCATATCATTTTTAGTGTGCTGCCTTCTAACCAGTTTACATAATTATCACATTTTTTATTCTTATGAGACCTGATCCTTAAATAAAATCGTATTTCTTTATATGTAAATTCAATTAACATTCTCCCCATGTATACATCGCAAATTGCGAGAACACGGAGATAACGGATCGGTGAAAAGAATTGATAAGGCTGGCCAAGAAACGAGCCAGGGTGGCCGGATGGTTGAGGCGTCACTACGGAGAGGTGAAAGACCCGGGTTCGAGTCCTGGTCCTGGCCATATCTTTTCTTTTCAAATGAAATATTTTTTTTTTTTTTCATATAACAATTAAATAAATTATAATAAAATCATATTTCTTTTCTATCATATTCTGTGAGCGAAGTAGCTCAGTGATAGAGCGCCGAGTGGGTCTTACCGAATATCACGGACTCAAATATGGATATGGCTTATAATTTATTTAATCCGTTTACTTTCGAGGTGGACGCAGTGGGATTTTGAGACCCTCCTGGGGCTTTATAAAGCGGGTGCTCTTAATTGGTGGAAAGCCTGGAGGTTGACCGTTATCTAGGACAAATCACCTCTCTGCAAAACCTTTTTCCTAGAAACAGTTAGGAATAAGACACATGGAATTATTACGTTGGAGATAAGGATGCTGGCAATAATAAACGTTGGCGTTATGACCTTATAGCTGCCAACAACGTAGATTTCAATGTATTGCAAGAAATTAAAAAAAAAAAAACCTGTTTCACTACAACTCGTGAAGAGTCTGGGATCAGTACATGGTTAAGGCTCTACTGTTTCTTGGACAACGGTTGTGGAGGGATTTGTCCTAGATCACGCTCAACTGCCAGATTTGTCCCCTTCTTTGGGTACCACTTCTTAGGGGCTGGGTGAGTCCCAGGAGGATCTTGCTCCCATTGGATCTATCTCCGGCAATTGCAACTCCCCGCTCTACCAATGAGCCACTCCGCTCCCTAATGCAAGAAATTGACAATTTAAAATTCTATATGTAATAAAGTACTATTTAAGTGTTCTTATGGCAGGAATATTGTGTTAAATATCCTCATCTTTGAGGTACGGTGTGATTGCCGCTTAAAATTAAAGATGCTAATTTGTTTCAGAAATTAAATGGAAACTACAACTTGCTGAAAAGAATTGTAATCCATGATTTTAATTGGCAAGCTATGATTTTACAGCTTGATCGTAACTTCAGCATAGGATATTTTTCCGTTCATAGAAATAATCATTAAGTTATTCTTCCAAAAGTATTATCTTTCTACTGGTTCCTTAACTTCTCCCTGCACAACCCTAAAAACAGAACATTCTCTACCACGTACTGTGCCGAAGACGCTTCACGGTATATAGTTATATATTTTGCAATTTTTATGTGTTTTATTTATTTGGATAAAACATAAACACTCTGATAGGTTGACTGGCTGTATACATATATATATATATATATATATATATATATATATATATATATAGTTTTTTTGTAACATGTAAATCAGGGATCGGCGGGAGACTAGCACTTGAAGACAACGAGATGATAGAAACCCCCTTCAGAGGAATGAAACCAATTTGCGTTAGAGAGATTTGAGGGGGTTGGATGGGAGATGACAGTAAAACAGCGCCATTAGGGCTGCCACTCAACTGTCTGCCTTCCAGCGTTTGTCCTCTGTTTAAGTTATTTAGTTAGCGCTGTTGGCCGTTTCTCCATCTCTATCCACTCTGTTTATTCGGTCACTCTCATAATGTTTAGCACTTATAATCCCATTTACAGTCTCTAACAATAATGGCAATTCTGTTTTAAATCATAAAAATAGACGGATACTGTTGTTTCCCGAACTAAGCAGACATAATTGTCGAATTAGATTGTGTAGTTTCAAACGTACCATAACGTTTATATCCCACAGAGGTAGAGAAGTTAGACAGGCATTGATTTATTTGATGCATTTTCGAAAAGTAAATACCTTATCCGAGTAAGGATGCCAGATGTCATATCATCACTGGAACTACCCTGCTCTCAATGTGGAGAGGGCTGAGTTGCTTGGTTGAAGGTCCAGGGTTCAAGTCCAACATTAGCAGATAAATTATTTAATCTTTAACAATCACGAATACATCCTGTTGGATCTATAGATCCTGCAGGGGTGGATCACTCAACCGCTATAGTGAAGATATGAACAATTAGGAGAAAACCTAGTGGTTGAGTGAGATCTTGGAGAAATTACCTTCCTGGTCCAACCATTTTCCTGGAAACAGTACAGTCTCTACACCATATTCTGAGCCCAAGACACTTATAGTGATACAACTATTACAACGACAAATTGAACTTCTTCAAATGAAAAATTATTTTATTTTTTTTTTATAATTATTGGTCATTTTTTATGAGTTATAAATAATTTTATTTTTTAATTTTTTAAAGAGAAAAGATAGGCCCTCGGAAAAAAAAAAAAAAAAAAAAAAAATTAAAAAAGAAAAATTATTTTATTTTTGATTCTTTTTCTTACATATATATATATATATATATATATATATATATATATATATATATATATATATATATATGTGTGTATAACATGCAGAGTTTCTAAAACATATGAGTTCTTACCTCAATTGAATGGATAAAAATAAAATTAACTTAAAATAAAATAAACGGGATAAAACAGTTTTATGGTATTTTAGGTATTTATCAAATTTTAATGCTGGTGAATGCATGAGGTACAACTAGTGTATTTAACTAATGAGAAAAATTAAAAAAATATATTTAAACTTTTATTTTTAGTTGTAAAAGGCAAAAATGCATAGTACACCAAGTGACTTCACTACTTTATGCATTATATATTTTTTAAGTGTTTTATAAAAACTATTATTTTTTCTAAGAGAATAATTTTAGAATTTCAAGAATATTAACATTATGTGAACCAGCATTTATTTGGTAACTCTTTTAAGTTATTTTTAAAAATGAAGTGCTGTCTGTTACGATCTTTTGAAGTTGTGAAAAAATTGTATTAAGGCTTTTATTCGGAAAGGAGCAGATAAAAATAAGAAACGAAAGTTTTTAAATAGTTTAAAACCAAAATATAATTGATAAATGACTTTGAATTCTTTTGAAGAATAATTTTCTAAACCTATAAAATACAGATTTAGTGTTACAAAATTAAAGCTATACACATGTTAAAAATTAGGGATTTAAAATTAAGGGGATAATTGGTAGTGGTGTAAAAATAAATTCCCTGTAATCATTAATAGGGCTTTACGTTAAATGGGTCTGTTCCATGTGAATTTATTTAATAAAACAATCGATAGGATTAACGACATGTAAAATACGTCATTGACACAAACGCCAACTGTATTGGCTTCTCTGGCCCTTAGTCAATGCAATTTAAATATCAGCCAACCACTATGACACCGTGGATAATTTGAAATAGCTTTCATTAAATTAAGTCATGAAAATACTTAAATGGAAGGTTATGTTTTCGATATATTTATCAACATAAAAATGAAAAACACAAATTAAAACTAAAACCAATATCAATATTTATGTAAACTTCTCTCCTTTCTTACTTAAAATAAAATTACTTTTTTACTTTTAATAAAAAATCAATTAGAACCTCTTCCGTTTGTCATCGCACTCTTAAAATGTACAACGTACAGTAAAAGAGATCCCTTCCATCCTTTCCTAATTGAAATTAGCTATCTTCGAACCCAAAAGGGGCTAAGAAAATAAAATTCATGCAGGTATTTATTAATTCTCGGTTATGTTTTATTAATTCTCTGGTAATGGATCTATTCAAGAATAACATTCAACTCAATCATAACAAAACAATAAGTATGAATCCTAAAAGATTATTTGGTTCGTCTAGACAAAAAATACATTACATATTACTGTTTACGTATTCATAGTAACAAATAGTAATAACAAACAGATTATAGTTACAATTATAGTAACAAAATAGAATATGCTAAATTGGTTAATTTGAAAATATGTACAAAAAAACTGCCTGAAGCGTGGGTACCTACTTGAAAACAAAATGGATGATGGCGAAAATGCAGTTAAGAATTCAAAGCAAAATCTAGAAGATATATAAGATAATATTAGAGAAGCTATTAAAATTTATGTATGGTTCGTAAAATTGATTGTTTTGTCTTAGGAAAGGCAATGCGTAAAATTTGTTTTATTTTAAATGTTGAGCATAAAATCGCTTTTTCCCCAAGGAAATGTATTCATATAGTAATACAGAAGCACTTTAATAAATGGAATTTTTTGGTCTAGAGACCAATATATAGAAACAACATCATTATATAGTATAATAATATATTAAATTAGCAAATATAGAAGAAATTCCAGCATTTAAAGAAATTTGAATCCTCTCCTACTTTATAATTGCAATCTGAAATTACTGTATAAGCGATATAAAATAATGCCGTGAGAATAGAGATTCAAGGTTTATTTTATTAGCAGTTACATGTTTTATTTTGTTTTCTGTGTATAAGAAAGGAGACGATAGTTACGTAACATGAGGGTGGCATAAGTAAGAAATTGCTTTAAATATTCCTTAAGGGTTTCCTTCCCTCGTGGGAATATTTTTTTACATGGCAATATAAATTTCGCTGTGTTAACATCTATTTCAAGAAACAGTAAAACCTTTAGTGTATTTAATTGGTGCTAGTTCCATACAAAAATAGTGGTCAATATTATCTATTTATTTGGAACAATAAAGGGATTCAGTTTCAGAAAGCAGATGGTTAGAATATATTTCGACGCAATGATAAAAGATTTTATCACATTGATTATAAAAGCAAAGAAATAATTATCACATCAAGTGGGTCTACTTGAAGAGTAAGAGGTCTATGTTTCTCTGTCCTATGGGTGTATCTATCTATGAACCCAATGAAGGAAGAAATACAGAGGCGATTATTTATAGGAAATATGGGTTACCATTGCAAGACCTTAAGCTTAATAACCAACGGTCGTTCATGACCTAGATGTTTTCCGCCCTCTAAACCCTAGTAAACTAACAAGCATTTCTAGAATATCGAATATGTTTTGCCCTCCAGAATTAGTACCTTAATCAAGTACCCCAAAACAATAATTAATAAAATCCTTATTCTATTGAGTTTTCATAAGAGAGCTTATTTAGTGAAACAACTTTATGAAATCAGAATACTTATCTTAATTTTCTATATATTTTTCTTTACCTGTTATCAAATTTTCGATTTGACAATCATTTTCAAAAACATTATCCTTAAGGGAGTTGTACAAATTTCTGAAGAGATAACAATCTGTTGGAGATAAGCCCGGCGAATAAGCTGGGAGTGGGAGGACTTCGTAATCAAATGTTAGTTTAGTAGTTTAGTTTCTTCACTCTCTGGCTTGTCTCTCTTCCCATTAACTGATGCAGTCAGTTTTTTGATAAGTTTTTGTTGAACTATGTCAATACCTCGATATAGCTCTATGTGGGTGCGATGGTTTCACCTCTGGGTAGAAAGGAGAAATGGATTATTTCTGCCATTGACACAGAAACTAATAATTTTTTTATTATTTATTTTATTGTTATATGATATAATTTTTTAAATATTTTATTTGAAAACAAAAGATATGGCCAGGACCGGGACTCGAACCCGGGTCTCCCAATTTGCGATTGCACACGGAGATATAGGATCAGTGAAAAGAAGGGATATGACTGACCGAGAAGCGAACCAGGATGGCTGAGATGGTTAAGCACCACCACGGATAGGTGGGAGACCCGGGTTCTAGTCATATCTTTTCTTTTAAAATAAAATATTTCATAATTTTTTTGTTTGAACAATTTGACATACCGACGGAGAACGACCCGTTCGTTATGACACACTCCTCTAACGCGGTGGTAAAGTTTCTCGCAGCATGTATCCAATGTCTGCTAAGTATCCAAGTTAAAACTAATAGAAAAATCACGCGAAGTCGCATGTTTACATGGTCATGTTTGATGGGATACTGATCGTGTTTGAAATAATGACCGTATATTTAGCCAAATATAACTGTGTCGTCCATAGAATTAGTAATTAAATTAATATTATTTTTTTCAAGGTCTATATTATTATATTTATATTATTTCGTCCGGCGCTTTACAGGATTTCTTCCGAGAAATGGAGTAGTTGAGTACAGAATATTTTAGGACGAAGCATTAGATAAAAGATCTTTGTGGACATCAGAATATTGTTTCATTTCTTGTATGATGCCCAGCCGGTAATGTTCGTCTAGTAATTTTGGACCTAAAATGTCTTAGTATTGAGTGCTTGAGCATACTTATTTTATTATATCAGTTGCTTTATATATATATATATATATATATATATATATATATATATATATATATATATATATATATATATATGGAGTTGTATGTTGAACGTCTTGGTGGTAGGGTGCTGTCTCATGTTTGGAGCCTGTTTGGGCTATTGATCGTTGGGATGTATTGCACCTTTTTCTTCGAGATGTTATTCACATAACCCCCTTTTTTGTTTTTGGTGTCTTGACAATGTCTGAATAGGCGAAACGTCGACTGGTAAGTGGGTGTATTTTTGAAACATAAGGCTTTGCATTGTGGTTTTTCCCAATTGCATTATAATAAATAATAGTGTTTCTTTTTGAGGTTTTGGCTCTATTTTAGTGATATATATATATATATATATATATATATATATATATATATATATATATATATATATATATAATAATGAATGTTTTTACCAACATAATGCATACATTTATCTGGACAAAGGCTTTATATATTATATTTATAAATTGTTTTGCGTAATTACCTAGAAAGTAAATAAAGACCAAAAAGTTCTTGTCATGAAAAATAAAAATAACAATGTATACAGATTTGTTATATACATATTTTTTATTGATGCACAAGTTCGAAAGAGTTACAGATGCATCAACAATTGACATATGAGCTTAGTTAAAGACTTGTTACTTAAAGACAAACAAGGGCAAAGGTGGGCAAGAGCAGGGAAAGTATTTGACCCCTCAGCGGAGAGAGGGAAGCCGGACTACTGAGAAGCCGTCCCTGTTAAGCAGTTTAGCCGACAATCAATAGAACCCTTCCCTTATTATCATAAAGTCTCCTCCCGTCTAATTCCTTACCAATTATTTCTCCTCGCTTCTTGATAGGTCATGGGTTTGTGGATAAGCACTATCGTCTTCTGCAGTCGCGGGGTTAGGGAAGATTCGGAGGAAAAATCTACCAGGCGGACCGATCTGATATTTCCTTTACTTAAGACATCTTTAAACTGTTACATATATATAATTAGAATAGAACAGAATAGAAAAGAAAATTTATTCTGAGACTAAGTCCCTTTAGAATAACAAACAGAAACATAAAAAGAACCATAATATATAATCTGACCAGAAAATTACATAATGGGAATCATGAAGTATTTATAAAATGACAAAAAAAATATTGTAATTTTTTTTTATTCATTTGAATTTACAACTATATTGTAACAATACGAAACGTAACTGACAGGAATAATACATGATGGGATGGATAAAGGCAAGTAAAGAAACTACCCTTGGTAGTACTCAAATTAGAAATTTAACTAAGAAGGTCGAAGTTGGGAACTTCACTAAGCCATCGAATTCATCTCTTATCCAATCCTTACAATCCAAAATCCTTCGTAAAATCCTCAATGCTCCTTATTATTTCACAAATAAACTCATCCACCATGATCTTAATATCATATGTTGCTGATTTGGCCCAATCTAGATACCCATCCTTCCATGACAAGCTCCATACACACTTGAATCCGCTAGTCTCTCAACTTGCTTCCCATACTATTCCTGATAACCCCCCGAGGCGTCTGAAAAGAAGATGGCCCGGATACCTTCTACTATAGAGCTTTATTGGAGTGCTACCGACGGGTAGTTTCTCCATAAGTGTTTTTTGTTTTCATGTCATTTGTTCATATCAGCAAATTTACTTGATGTAAGATTATTACAGTTGTATATATCAATAAATTAACCTAAAATAAAAAAAAGTTATTTTTCAGCATTTTAAAAGTTTATAGGATTTGTTTTTAGGAATTATCCATATTCATTCTAATAATTGTTCTATACATCTTTTTTAGGTTTCGCTATTTTTTTATTGCGGTTTCCTTGGTTGGGAAGCCAGAAGATTATGATTGGAGAAGACTGTAGATATAGGACAGATATTGAGAGACTACAGAATCCAAAATTAGTAGTATTTAAGAGTTGATGGTGATTGATAAAATTAAGAGCAACAGGGGAATTGAGATAATATTACAGAATAATGTTGTTAGTTATATCAAAGCAAGTAGGTGGAGATTTGTAGGGCATGAGTCAGAATGGAAGATAAAAGAGTCTAGAATAAAATAATGGGAGCGAATTTAAGTGGAAAAGGGTAAAGAGCAGACCTTAGAGCAGGTGGAAGTTTGAGGTGCAGAGAGACGCGAGAAG
Source organism: Arma custos (assembly GCA_037127475.1). Lineage (NCBI taxonomy): Eukaryota > Metazoa > Arthropoda > Insecta > Hemiptera > Pentatomidae > Arma > Arma custos. The sequence goes on along the minus strand of CM073764.1, from coordinate 68,986,415 downwards.
CCAGGAGTCTACCATTGTTGGAAGAGAGAAGCACAGAACTGGAAAAAGATGAAGATAAGTCAAGATTCTAAGGGACATGCTGGCCTGTATCTTCTGAGAGTTTGTTTCTTCATTTTACACCACCTTATGCTACAATAATTAAACAGACGATGCTACAGTAGGTGTCCTAAATTTTGCTTACCTAGGCTAAATCAGGATAAGGATTTTTAACGAGTAACTGACAAGTGCCTTCCGAATGGCGGCATAGCCTAGGATTTTTTACTCCCATTGTAAAATCCTAAATGAAGGGGAATGGTTCATTGGTAGAACATTGAGTTGCCATGCCGAAGGCCCTGGGTCGAAATTCCGCTATACTAGTATACTTTCATTTAATCTGTTAGCGGCCGGAGATTAATCCTATAGCCTAGATCCAGTAGGATTCATCTCCGGCGGTTCATGCCACCCTCCTGGAGCTCATACAGCCTGTAAAAGTGGGTACCAAATTTTAAAGCTCACAATAAACTGTTGGTTGAAAATCCTACTAATGTGCATTAATAGACTACCTAAAATATGCTTTGATAAAATGCTATCGGTTTAAAAGTCCTCCACTAATTTAATCAAATTTAACTGGACCAGTCAACTTGAGAGTATAATATCTCACTTAGGATATCGCTGGCCGTGGGCTGAACAAAACCACCAACTAGTGCTGAAACATAAAAATGAAATGATAAAGAATTACCATGAAAGGTAATAAATAAATATAAAGAAAGGTAATAAAGGTAAATAAATACGATCACGATGTAAATAGCTTTGCTCCCAGTACAATTTTTGTACAAACATTTATTCTGAAATGTAGTAAAGCTAAGTATACCTGACATCAGATTTGCCCGCTGACAGAATAAGACTCCTAAGCCAAATTAGAGTTTCCTTCAGTAAACAAATAGTTGTTTACTACAATAAAAATACCCACTGAATTAATACTGAAGACAATTGTCCTCTATGCTTAAATGAATCCCGTGACGATTTAAACTACATCCTTTTCGACTGTCCATTTTATAAAGAACCCAGAAATAAACATATTAGTTCATACGATCACAATATTTATACAGTACTGAATCCTAAACAAAACAATGATATAATAATCTCTGTAACTTCCTATATAAAGCTCTAAGTATTAGAATAGCCCTGACCCATTGATACATATATGTTTGTTTACCCACAAGATAATACTTTTGAATTATATAAGTTTTATTTCAAGAATTTTCCGTATTTTGACGTAGTGTTGACTCATGGCCATGTTTTCGATTATACCTTCATTACAATGTTTAGTATCATAAAACTTATCTACTTTCTTTTTCTGTATGTTTACTATTCTTTTATTTTTATGTGCTATTATTTTTGTATAACTTCTAACCAAACTCTCTCTGTATTTTACTTTTGCAAAAATCAGAAATAAAAAAAAATATATAAGGTGGGACATTTGGTGGTTGAGCATGATCTAGAACAAAACACTTCCCTGAACAACCTTAGTACCAAGAGACGGTACAGTTCAACAATCTACCAAACCCCCATAAAACTACACCAGATCCTTCAAGGGTTGTAGTGGCACAGGATTTTTTAATCCTAAGGCCACCTAGAGGTCTGCGAACCCGCGATTTTGAGTTTAGCATGCATTAGTGATGACTACACTGATGATTGTAAGCACTGTAACCTTTGTTAATAAAGTATAGTTTTAGTGTGAGTTATTTATTACCTAACAGCTGCTATTATGCTAACCACTACTAACTGTACTGGTAAAGGATTTTATCTTTTTTTATGGGCATATATATAAAACAGCTTGGAAGGGTCACAGAACGGATATAAAATGCTTCTCCACCCCTCTGCAGTGACCTCATATACAATGCAATAGTTTGCTATATTTTCCCTGAACATAATAATGTTGTTTTATAATTTATTAAGTATTTCGCAAAAGTTTTTTAAACTATTAATTTCAGTTTTTGCTTTGCTCTAAATCGCGTTAAACCCACACGAGGCATGAAGTTTCTTAATAAGTAAATTGATGTTTCTATCAGTGTTTATTATAAGACAATAATGCTATGGAGGTGGATTTTGATAAGTCAGCTGAACATAAAGAGGTCAACCGTTTTAACAGAGGGCTACTCTGATGCTGAGAAATAACTAATGAAAAACAACGCTGTCAATTGCGCAAGACTTTGTTAGTTCAATATTTGTAAAATGCCACTAGATTCGATTAAATGATTACACAATGTAATTTTTTACTAACATTTTGGCACTACATTAAGCTCTGTCGATAGCATTCAAAACTTTTTTAATTAGAATCATCCCCTACAAAAATTTGTATCAACAATGGTTAATGTATCATAATGGTTTCGCAAAGCGATTGCAATTACAAATGATTTCACCACGTAATTACTGGATTATTACAGTAATAAAAATTTTGATAATAACTGAGTATTTCTATGAAAAGATAATCTGATAATGTTTGTTGACAATAAAAATTCTTAATTTCAATTTGATAACGAAATTTTAAAAATAACGTGTAATATTGTACAATTTCTGTTTGAAATTTTATTGGAATCTATTTGATTAAAAAAATAAATTATTTTATGATAGATGGCTACTTTAACGTATTATTGATGGTAAATAGTTATTAACAAAAACTTTTTTATTTATTCATTAAACCTCACTCTATGCTACTTTGGCTAATCTGATGATACTGACTGTCGTAGGGAGCCCTTAATTTGCTTATTCAGATATATTGAGGATTTGGATCTTTTAAGGATATCTGATACTGCACTGGACAGGTTCCACCATTTAGGTGACAAAAATGATTCCAAGACTTAATAAAAAAAGGAAATATCTTAGCATTAAGTCACCCCATTAGAATTATTAGTAACCAGTATAAAACATTTATAAACATACATAAAAAGTATATAATGACGTAAGTCAACAATATCCTAATTGAAGTAATGTTCAATGAGCATTCCTTCCTCGTGTATACATCGCAAAATTGCGAGAGCACGGGGATGTGCGATCGGTGAAGAGAACGGATTTGTCCCGACTGTGAGGCGACCTCTAGTTGCTCAATTGGTAAGAGCACTGCCACGGAGAGTCGGACGACCCGGGTTCGAATCCCGGCTAGGGCAAATCTTTTGTCTTCAAAATAAAAATATTTAAAAATTAAAACAATTAATAAAAATTATATATGTACAGTTTCCTTCTAAGGCAATAAATCAGGTTCGATTGGGATATTGCAAATTGAATTACAGCATGTGGAATTTTATTTTATAGGATTTATTTTTCTGTTACTTTCTTGGTTACTATATATTTTTTTGTTTTGTGTTTTCTTCAGCTAAGACCTCGCGAGAAGCTTCATAAGTGCGATGTGCAAATTACTATCCCACAGCTGTCTAAACTAGGCTCGTGTAACTGCCAAGATCCAAGTTCTGTAAAATAATGTTATATCTTTTACTGGCTGAACGATCAGTTAGTTTAAGGATTTAAATATTACAAATATAATGAAATAACAGAAGAAGAAAGAATTTTATTAAATGTATGTGATGCTATGAACTGGAACTTAGACTACTGCAGCACAGCAGTTCAAATACGTGAGCTGCTTTTGTTTTTTTTACCTTATAATTATCTGAGATCATAGCCGTACCGAGGGGGATTTATTGGTGATGTAATCCCCTCTCATTGCTTAGAAAATATTTTTAAAAACTTGTAAGTAACAATTTTAAAAAAAATAAAACTTTGAAGGATTTTATTTTTTCAAAGTTATTATTGTTGGATTGCAGAAGTAAGGGTCAATAATGCCAAAAACACAACAAAGAAAGTGCAAACACAGTTATTTTAATGAATAAAAGATACGCTAAAATGACAAACCAAACCGTAATACTGTTTATTTACAATTAATTATATTATTATAGCGGCATAAGTGGCATCTAGCGGCAACAATAAGATCGCAAATGTGAGAAGAGCAGTTTAGACAATACTTACAATCTAGAAGTAAAGTCTGGATGGATCTAGAAAGTTCCCTATGCAATTAAGTGTAGTAAGTTATTGTAACCAATAAATAGGGTTACTTGTATTTAATAGCTTGATTGCCCTTCCAAAAATAACATTTATAAAAAATTATAATCTATTTATTAAAATTTATTTGAAGCTACATGATTATAGTATAATTCATATTACGAAACATCTTTTTCGAAGGGTGTAATATGATGGAGTGGTTGACTAGTAGGGCATAACCTCCCTCCCCCCATGAGTCAACTCTAGGTATGCCAATGTTTGAGATCATAATTCCAAATTAACGTTAATCACATTTTGTTTTGAAAAGAAGAAGAACAATGTTCATAATTTTGGGTAATTTCATTACGATTGTTAAATTCAAGGTACAAATATCCCATTCTGATTCTATTGTCAGATTTAATGAACGGCTTAAAAAACTGCAGCCAAGAGTGGTGGATTTTGATTTAAATGAATAAATTACAAGCCGAAAAATCTTAGACTTATACAGCCGCATCGTCAGTGTTGTGGAGAAGAAACATTTGCCTCATTAAGATATTTAGATCATGCAGTTGGTGTATAGAACACCCCCTTTTACATTTTATAGCGATTCTTGTTTTGACTTTTGGAAAAACATGACTTTCTCACCCCAAAACATACTGCTCCTTTCATCCAAGTTATTTTAGATCTCCTTGCTTGTTATTATGACCCATGATAGGAAAAAACTCTCATGAAAAATATTTGTTTGCATAATAATCTTCTTCTACACTTGATTTCAAGATTCCGACATACATACTACATTAGACTAAGGTTTCACTATTATTACACGCAGTGATTTAGGATAATGTGTTTTTTGACCGCTCTAGAATCCATTGTATCACTGTACTATTCATTGCATACAAAAGTGAGCTTAGTAGATTGGTCACGCTGAACTTTGTTAAATTTTTACGGACTTCATGATGGAACACGACCAACCCAAGCTTAACAAGAACACTTCCTTGGGAAGAGGAGTGTGGGGAGAAGGGGAGTACGTATTGTGGATATCTCGCCGATCTGAGTAATTTATTGGGCGGAGTCTGATACCGGAGGAAGTGCATTATCCCTAGCTTTTGATTTATCTCTTTTCGCTAATTTTATATCTTGTGCTTTGTTTCCTGCTGTTCTTAAAGTAATGGAGTCTTCTTATAATCACTGAGGGTTCCGGCTGATCCGTGATATTGACTGGATTAAAGTTAATGGAAAGAACTTGGCAATGCTAGTCCTAAAGGATGAATGGAAGGATCTCTAAAACAAATATCTGATTTCGTTAAAACAATAGAATTCTATGTTTGTATATTTTCTAGGGGTGGAAAATATAAACTAACTAACTGCTCGGCTCAACAATCCTTTCAGAGCCTAGACCCTCCCTGACGAGCCTCCTCCATTCCTCTCGGTCCGTCGCCTTCGCTTTCCACCTTCCCACTCATGTTTTTCAGATCTTGCTCTACGTCTTCAATCCACCATAGACGTGATCTTCCTTGTTTCATGGTATAATATCATCATTTTTTAATCGAATTTACGAAGAAAGGAGCATACTTCAAATTCATAGCCAGAATGGATACTGTTTGTAATTATTATAAAATTTTCCTAAAATAATAATTAAGTATTTATTGACTAAGCAAATAATAGACCTTTTCCGGAAGAAAAAGACTTCTGCTTCATGAAATAAATAATTAAGGAAAGATTTAGAAAAGTTGAACGTCACAGAGTTTAACGTGTTAAAAGGGAGTGAATTAGGGAGTAAAATGAACAATCTGGAAGGATTTAGAGATGAAGAAAGACTAGAGAATGTTGTAAGAAGTTGGACAGAAGAGCAAAAGAAACAGACTTGAAGGACAGAGAAAACTCAGCAGAGGAAAGAAGGAAATACACTTTTTGCACGAATCTAAGTGGTCAAAACTAAATTAAAAAAAATCTGTAATATTAGCTTTTGAAGCATAACATGCTATATTTCTTTTTAATAAGATACATATCATGAATTTAACCGAGAATGTTTCTCAATCTGCCACTTTTACCAAGAGAAAAATAGTCTTTCGAAAAGTTTGAAATGCATTGCTAAGTACTTTACTTATTTCGGGATGGCAATTATCGTCAGATTAAGTAATATATTCCCTTCAAATTGCTCGGAGGTGAATTTTTAGTGATAAGGTATTTTATTATTATTTATTTGTTTAATATCACTATTTATTTATACAATAAAATACTATATCCTCTTTTGCTTTTGTTAGTCATTAGAAATATATAATATATATAAAATGCAATGAGTAATTTATATTACATTGTTAAATGGAGATTAAGAATTCATCAAGGAAAGGAGAAGGGTTGAGGCGATGATTCCTCTTCAGTAAAAAAGTTTTCAGAAAAAGATAATTTGTCCGGAGGTCACGCTCTACCGCCAGGTTTCCCTCATTTTGTAGAGGATGGGCGAGTCCCAAGAGGATCTGTAGATCGCATAGGGTCCATCCGTGGGTGGCTGGTAACACATTAAATAATTTATTTGTCACAATGACAATAGAAATTCTTTTAGCGTAAGAAATGAGAATTTCATTGATACAATACAGTGTTTAAATAGAAAGCATTGTTTTTGTCTATTGTATGGGCAATGTTCGCAAAAAGCACAAACCCAAAGCTCGTTTAAGCAAAATCAAAAGTTCAAATCAAAAACATATTTATTATGATTGGGAAATCCGGTAAAAATAGACGAATTTTTTACTTTCAAAAAATCTTTTGAGCAATGTCGTTAATGAGATGGCTTCAAGCATCTCTCTCCCACATGGCTCTAAATAGAAAAATGGACTATTCTAGGATAAACCAGGCGGTTGTAATACATTGCTGACCACAATTTTGCTTATTTAAGACCTATCATTCAAAATTAAACGCATTTCGTATGAGCTTTTGCAGATATATCTTATTGACACAAAAACAAATTTCAAAAAGTTATCATTCTCAATTATTTTATTGTTTTTTTATCCGATCATTAACTTGAGTACAATACATTTCGGAATAGATACAATCTTAGTCGATCGACACGTGGAAACAATGTAATATTCCATTAATAACAATGTAAGAGGTCATTTATATTTTTTTTTAGTGATAAAGATGGAGATCATATTTTATAAACATTTAATGAGTCCTTTATCCTTTGAATTATTAATTACGCAAGTACTTTAATCGCCCGATTCAGTAATAGATTGTTCATTAATGTTAGATCATTCCAATATTTTATATTTTTTATTTTTATTTTTTTTACATACAGATAAAATGTTACTCCATTTTTACTCGTGGCGTATTTTTTTAACGTTATCGAAGATAATTTTTCAAACGTCCTTGATTTTTATAAGAAAGAAATGGTATGATGTATGATTCATAGCCTGTAACAGATCCGACTTTAAATATTTATTACATAAATTTTGTGAAATAACAGCTTAGTCATTAACTTTTTTGCTTTTGGAGATAAAATGACAAATTTGGTTTTATGAATTTACACTTCGTTAGTTTTACCGAGGACGTTGTTCGATTGTTACAACTAACTTTTAAATATTCAATATTAAAGATATGATATCATAGCCTGTTCAAACCATAAAATGATGGGATCTATATTTTTTGTAGCTTCTTCGCCGATTCGACGGAAGTCGAATGACTGACTGAATGAGAACATTCGGTTATGACTGTGCATGCAAACTGTAGGGTTTACATTAAAAAAAAAACATGAGGTTATTATTTTTTTGTAATATAAATTCTGTGATGCTCGATTGCTTGGGTGAGTTGTTCTTTTATATGAATACAAAATAAAACTCTTTTCGTTAGCCCAGAAAATGTTGATTATTCTATCTTATAGAATTGATTATTCTATTTTATTCTATGTATAGGATTTTCAATTAATTGATTTAATGTGAAGTAAATGGTAGAATATTAGTTGGATTGCGTCAAAATGAAATTGTACCATTAATGTACATTATCATATTTGTATCCGTACAACCATATTTCCGAGAGGGTAACGTTAATAGACTGAAAGGGTAGTAATAATTCCACCACATCAATTAATAAAGTGGTATTATGAACTTCAGTTAGCATTATATCCAGAAATCTTTTATTTTATTGTTCTTAACCCCTTGGGTTTGAACTTTGGTATACTGTTGTACTAGGAAGGAGTTTTGAAGGGATCTCTTCTACTGCACTTTGTACATTTAAAAAGAGGGATGTGGAGTGGACAATATTATGATTTTAGTTTGTTTTTTTTCATTTCTATTTCATTTTCCCGTGTATACAGAATTTTAAATTTGAATTATTCCATAAAGAAGCACCAATTTGATGTAAAAGGCATTTCTAAAGCACATTAAGATTTTTTCGAGAATAAATTGAGTTTATTAATACAACGCTTGAATTTAGGGTCTATATTCGTTTTTTTTTTAATTTTTCGTTTTGATTGAATTTTGTAACAAAAAAAATATATATATCAGAACTAATTGCCATAAGTCTACAACTAATCCTTCAACATATGCATATAACATTTTACATGGTTACTTACCTAAAGGGACTTAAGCACTTCTCCCGACGAGTATGTGTGGCCCGTCAGATTTCTGGAGGAAACTTACAGAGACCAGAAGTGATGATCCTTCTCTATTCTATTGCTTATCGGTTTATCAGGATGTCCGAAATCTTACGGAGGCTCGTTACAAAAGTATAAGAGAACTAGTTCATCGTACACCTGCTGACATGATCAGTCATAATTCATGAATCTCTACTATGTTGCTCCATTATACTTGCACCTGGATGATGCAATTCGTTTGTGTGAAGAACACTTTCAGTTCAAAATAAAAGCGAATATTAATTCCCTTCCAAAAATGAAGACAATTTAGTTCAGGAAAACAATAATTAATGTTATTTTTAATTTAATAAAGTCGGAAAAAATGTATTGTCCTTTTGATCTTTTCAATTTGCTTAGTGACAAATCTTCCAGTATAGGAATGTTCGTATTCCAAATTCACTTCAGAATCATTATTACTGTCACTCACCATTATCTCAATGTACAATACATTCCGCCATTCCCCGTCGAGAGATATTTAATTCAAACGTCTGATGGAATATCTCAAAAGTTAGGATTTTACTTTTACCAATTCATTAATAGAGGTATAAATTGTCGCATGTTCTTTTTAACACATATAATAATGAAAACTTTTACTAAGCAATAACTTGGTACGATTATAACATTTCTATCTAGGCTAGAAGGTTCATCGCTAGCAGAGCTTATACGAACTACCGACTAATGTATTGGAGAGTTGAGCTACGCGAGGATACTACTAGGGAAAATGATCAGAGGAAGAAAATAGCTGTGACTAAAATTCAAGAAATCTTAGAGCCAAGTCAGAGTAAACATATATTTCTTGTAATCTGTCTGTCTTGTAATTTTTCAGAAAAATTCAGTTAAGTTTATTAAAAGTCCTGAGTCAAATCTTTAGAGATATACACGTAGTTCTGTAAGCAGAACCTAAACTCTGAAAATCTCGGAAGAATCGGATTAATCAGAATGAAATTTGGGAAATATTAGATGTAGGCTCAATTAAAAGTTGTTCAAATCACTTTATTCCTTCCAAAATTGAATTAACACGAAGAATAAAAAAAATTGAGGAACGAATATGGACCCTAAATGCAGACACCATGTTAATAAAAATTATTCTTTATTCGAAACAGTTCAATGGAGGTGGCCCAAGGAATTTTTAAAGGGAATAAAAAATCCTTTGTTATACCGTCCTACGGATGGGACGTTAAACGGGTGTCCCAAGCTTATAATAAGTCAGGTACTCTTTAAAAATCCCTAACCTAATTAAACCAGGATAGGGAAAATTTTGAGCTTCCATTGTAACCATAGTAGCATAAAAGTGACGTCAAATTAACAAACAAACAACATTAGTTCAATCGGCTTCAGAAATCTAGTTCACATTTCTGCTTCTTTATAGAATCGTTCCTATATGTATATATTTATTATTCTGTATATGAGAAATCTATATTAATTACAAAATGTAATAAAAAAGCAAAATGAATTTCCAAATCCCACTTTATTGCTTGATGTGGATTATGATCTATATTTATATTTTATATGGCACAATTATTAAAACCCTTTCAGCTTACTTAAGTTACTTACCAAAATATGATGTAGGACTCGAAATATGACGGTAGTGAAACAAATAAAAATAAACAAAGCTTTACCATCAGAACCCATGAAGGATCCGGGGTTCAGTACATTGTACAGATTGTACCATTTCTAAGACAACGGTTGTAGAGGGAGGTGACTTGTTTGAGATCACTCACAACCTGCAGGGGTTTCCTCCAATTGAGAGTACCCAGCTTATACAGGCTAGCTGAACCCAGGTCAGCAAATAATACAGGGTCGGCCCCTAACTGTGAACAGATTTATCTACCATAGGTAGATTTTAAGGTATACCTTTGTAATCGATTAGTACTATATTAAAATATGCCATTGATTATCCCAATAATTAATTAACCGGTTATAACCAGGGTAAATATAATTTGCTTCTATTCTAAATGATCTCGGGTCATGATAGAAAATATTGAATTGATAAATAATAAAAAGGTAAATTATTATTGCTCGATAGTTGTTTCAACAATTAATAATATTCAGTTTACAGGGGTTGGGTGAGCCCAGGAAGGTCTGCAGATAATAGAGGGTACATCCCAACTGTGAACAAATTACATAATTTATATACCGTAGGAGGATTTGAACTCGGGAATTTCGCCACATCAACACAGCGCTCAACACAATGAGACGACCCTATCCTAATGAGGCAAATGCAATACTAAACTCAAGATAAAAAAAATTAGACTTTGGTTAATTTAATAGTTTTATAAATCATATGTTTAATAATAATTATTATAATGTTAAGAGAGCAATTAAAAACTAAATTAATTTCAACCTTATAGTGAATTATAGAACATATTAATTAGAAATATTCCTTGTGGGCTGGGATATGAAAATCGTAAAGCAGGGTCCTTGATCCCGCTGACCAGGCATTTCTAATAGCGACTTCTAACTAACTGCATGGCTAACACAAATCCTTAGGGCGCAATTCCATGACACCAATCCACCTTGTTAAACGGATAAAATGGTGTAAAATACTTTTAAATAGTTATACTGCGTCTAATTTACTAATTAATGCCAAGTCAGTTGGGAATGTAATCGATAAACTAAATATATTAAATATTAGCGACCTGCCCCAGCTTTGCACGGGTAGGATGACATATTATGCCTACATTTTTGTCTGCCTAATTTATTTTATTATGTAGATAATATAAACAAAAATATTTCCGGGAACAAACAGACAGGCACGGGCAAGGACTTTGTTTTATAATATGTATAGATAGATATATAAAAGACTAGCTTTTGCCCGCGACTTCGCTCGCGAGGAATTCAGTCTGCCAAATAAAGTTTCGTGACAGATCTTTTTAAATAAATATTTTAATTTAAGTTACTCGTACATCCAAAATTTAAGATTTCTAACTTCAAAACTGACGGATTCCATACAATCTTTGAACACCTACTGAATTAAGAGGGGACCCTTGAGGGGGGAATTATCCTAATTTCTTTCTTAAATTATACAAAGACCTATCAGCAAATTTTAAGATGCTAAGTTCCTGATTTGCCTTTAATTATGTACTAAAATGGATTCTCCACAGCACCTAAAAAACTGTTGGAGGGGGGCATGTGCCCCGTGCCCCCCATACATCCACCCTTGCTGTAGCCTATGTGTTATTCTGATGTATAACCTATATTACTGTAAAGTTTCATCCAAATCTGTACAGTAGTTTTTGCGTGAAAGAGAGACAAACATACGAACTTTCGCATTTATAATATTAGTAGGATATTAGGCAGTGTCTTTGATGAAACCTCCCAGGTGGCTATACTTTTTCCAACATTTCCGCAAAATATCGTCATACTCCAACCCATTTACCCAAAACCTCGACAAATTTTATACCGAAACCGTCCTGTTAAATCCCTCTATCTACTGGTGAAAACCGCATGAAAATCCGTGCAGTCGTTACTGAGTTTAACTCGAACAAACGCGGCCGAGGGCTTTGTTTTATAATATGTATATATTCGAAGTTATATTATGTTAAGTCATATTCACTGACAATTAGTTTACTTAATCAATAAAATTTTATTATTGAATATAATCTATTCATACCTAACAAAGTGCGAAAAATTTAACGCGATCCGGATTTAGGCATCCCAATGTATTTATTCATTACAAATTTATTTTTTCGAAGAATTTAAAATTCTTATTTCAAGTAGATCAAATATAGACAAGCTTTTATAAATAAAATATAATGGTGAAGAAAAATAGCCTCTTTTGCTAAGTCAGGCATCTCAATCTTCTTAAAATAATAAAATTAAAACTAATATTATTTCCGTCAATTGAACATAAAAAGCATAAATTGAGATTTAACTTGTTATAACAAAAAAATAGCGAAACCTAAAAAAGATATATAAAACAATTATTAGAATGAAATTGGAGAATTCCTAAAAACAAATCCTATAATCTTTTAAAATGCTGAAAAATAACTTCTTTTTTTTTATTTTAGATTAATTTATTGATATTTACAACTGTAATAATTTTAATTCAAGTAAATTTACTGACATGGACAAATGACGAAAACAAAAAACACTTGTGGAGAAACTACCCATCGGTAGCACTCCCATAAAGCTCTATGGTAGAAGGTCTCGAGGCTATCTTCTTTTCAGACGCCTCGGAGGATTATCGTATGGGAAGCAAGTTGAGAGATTAGCGGATTCAAGTGTGTATGGAGCTTGTCATGGAAGGATGAGTATCTAGATTGGGCCAAATCAGTAACATATGGGATATTAAGACCATGATGGATGAGCTTGTTTGTGACATAATAAGGAGCATTGAGGATTTTACGAAGGATTTTGGATTGTAAGGATTGGATATGAGATGAATTGGATGGTTTAGTACAGCCCCTGAAGCTCAGCTCCGTATGTCCAAATAGGTCTGATAACTATTTAAACTCAATGCCTGACTAAATCACTTATTCAGCAAGAGATTAATACGATGTCGCATACGTGATTGCAAGGAACTCATTTTGGATAAAATTTGATTTAGCCACTTATTTACCTGGGCTTTATTTTTAGTATAAGTTCTCCTTTTATTGATAATCAATAGAAGGAATATTACTTGTTGAATTAAGATACTCCTTTTGTTAATATTGTTACGGATAGATATATTGTTAAAGATCACTTATTTGTTCTTTAGGTTTTTTTGACTCTCTTTTTGGTATGGATCGTTATTCAAAAATATTTTCATTTAACATTTTATCTTTGTTTCAACAAATACTCTGAATCTTTTGCAGGGAACTACATAGTTTAATTTGAGTAACAGTTTCACACAAAAAAAAATCTATGAGAATATTATGAGCTATTCTTAAATTTAAATAATGACAGAAAGTAGACAGGTAGGTGTCGAGCGTAATAAAGTATTCAATGATATTCATTTCATTTTTTTCTGGTTTAAACAAATTTCTTCGATCTGGTTCAAGTTTTGTCGAGGGTGTTTTTCTATCTATCATTGTTACCAACGGAACAATAATGGTATTTAGTACATTACGTAAGTATTTTACTTATTATGTGATGGAAATTCTAGTCAGATTAAGCACCATATTTTCTTCAGGCTTTTCGGTGAATTCTATAATGAAATGATATTTTATTATTATTTATTATTTAGTGTTTGACTATCATTTAATACAATAAAATAGCATTTTCCGTTTCGAAGATTTGTTATAATACAACTATACTATATTTGTATTATTTTTGTGCTCATTCCATTTAATTTATTGGATTTAAGGAAGAAATAGTTGGGGGTGCAGTCAAAGAAAACACCAAAATAAGAAAAACTTATTTATTATGTGCCGACGTTTCGGCCTACAATGTAGGCCATCTTCAGGGCTAAGAGAGAGAAACAAACAAAAATATATAAAAACGTAGCAGTAACAAGAATATATAAAAAGTGGTACAGGAGTGAAAAAATAAAAATAGTGACTAGATATGATGAAATAGTGAAAAGATAAAATAGTGAATAGATAAAAATAGTGACTAGATATGATGAAATGGTGAATATATATATGATAAATAAGAAAGAATATAAGACTGGTTACAGAATATAAGAAAGAATAAAGAATAAATAAGAAAGAATATAAGACTGGTTACAGAATATAATAAACTTAAAAAAGTGATAGATAAAAAAAAAAAATAAATAAAATTGTAGATGATGAAAAGAAATTATAATGGTGACAGATATAAAAAACAAGAATACAAATATAAAATATAAAAAATACATGTCAAGAAAGGATAAAATGTAAACAATAATATAAAGGGAAAGAAAAATGAGGAGGTAAACGGAAAGATACAAGAAGAGAAGATTAAAATTATAGAAAAAGGGGGTTACATAGGTATGAGGGGTTACATAGGTAAAGTGTAATAATATAAGCATATATAGAAATAAAAGCTTGATAAATTTCAAAAATGAAACATTGAACATAGTGGTATTTATAACTATGCACTATGAGGAATTAAAAGAAAAAGAAAATATAAGTAAGGGAAGTTAATATGTAACTGTATACAGTAGGAAGCAGTGGCATTAATGCAAAATAAGATGTGAATATAACATAAACATGTAGAAAATAGGTAAAGAAATACAGAGGATGAAAAATATGAGGCTAAATAATAATGAACTCTATACATTAACAAATGATGGATGCCAAATGAAGGTGTGAGAACAGGTGAGAAGAAAGGTGAGTGTGAAAAGGATGGAGATAAGATAAATACCAAGGTATGTACTAACCGAATAAAACACGAGGCAGCTAGGAGAGCTCAGAAAGAAGTGAGAGCAAAACTACGTTATAAAAATACGTTAGGCCGGCTGGAGGAAGCGATACAGGCGAACTCTGACGGCCAAAAAAATAATGACAAAGAAGGGGGAAGGAGATATGCAGATGTAGAGGCAATAAGAGACCGTAAATAATGTAAATAGCGTGAAAAATTAAAAATAAATAAAATTAAAAAGGAGAAATGCAGATGCCTGGATATAAGTGACCGTAAATAATGTAAAATGCGTGAAAAATTAAAAGTCAATGCTCAACATGTAATTAATAAAAGAATGGTATAAAAAATTAAGAATGTAAGGTTATTTTAGTAAATTAAAAATTTGGGAGTAGGTTAGGGATAGGTGATGGGAGTCGGTCTTGGCATTAACGGTAGAGGAATCTAAATTGATGTGAATGGTTTCTGAGAGGATGCGTTTATTATAATTAGGAACGGAGGCCAGGATCGACGTATTTTCGAAGTCAAAAATGTGGTTAAAGGATAGGGCGTGTTCGGAGAGTTTAGAAGCGGTTGGGTTGTGGGAGGAGATGGAATATTTGTGTTGGATAATGCGGTCTTTAAGTAGGTTTTTGGTTTCGCCGATGTAGGAAGAGTTGCAGTTGGGAGTAGAGCACGGAATGCGATAGACGACCTGAGAGCGATGTTTTAGAGGAATGGGATCTTTGACTCGGGTATAAATATTGGAGAGTTTGTTGTGGGATTTAAAGGCGATGCGTAAATTGGGGATCGCGGAACGTAGGGATTTTTGAATGTTATTAGAGAGGGAGGGTATATATGGCAAGGATCTGTATATAGGGATAGAAGGCGGATGTGGAGATCGGGTGCGGGTGGGTGGGTTATAATGGTGATGGATGAGTTTATTGATAACATAGGGAGGAAAATTGTTTTTTAATAGGATTTCTTTGATGCGTTGGGTGTTGGTGTTATGGAAGCAAGCGTCGGAGAGGGATAGACCACGGTGGATGATATTTTTTCCTCCCTATGTTATCAATCCCACAACAAACTCTCCAATATTTATACCCGAGTCAAAGATCCCATTCCTCTAAAACATCGCTCTCAGGTCGTCTATCGCATTCCGTGCTCTACTCCCAACTGCAACTCTTCCTACATCGGCGAAACCAAAAACCTACTTAAAGACCGCATTATCCAACACAAATATTCCATCTCCTCCCACAACCCAACCGCTTCTAAACTCTCCGAACACGCCCTATCCTTTAACCACATTTTTGTCTTCGAAAATACGTCGATCCTGGCCTCCGTTCCTAATTATAATAAACGCATCCTCTCAGAAACCATTCACATCAATTTAGATTCCTCTACCGTTAATGCCAAGACCGACTCCCATCACCTATCCCTAACCTACTCCCAAATTTTTAATTTACTAAAATAACCTTACATTCTTAATTTTTTATACCATTCTTTTATTAATTACATGTTGAGCATTGACTTTTAATTTTTCACGCATTTTACATTATTTACGGTCACTTATATCCAGGCATCTGCATTTCTCCTTTTTAATTTTATTTATTTTTAATTTTTCACGCTATTTACATTATTTACGGTCTCTTATTGCCTCTACATCTGCATATCTCCTTCCCCCTTCTTTGTCATTATTTTTTTGGCCGTCAGAGTTCGCCTGTATCGCTTCCTCCAGCCGGCCTAACGTATTTTTATAACGTAGTTTTGCTCTCACTTCTTTCTGAGCTCTCCTAGCTGCCTCGTGTTTTATTCGGTTAGTACATACCTTGGTATTTATCTTATCTCCATCCTTTTCACACTCACCTTTCTTCTCACCTGTTCTCACACCTTCATTTGGCATCCATCATTTGTTAATGTATAGAGTTCATTATTATTTAGCCTCATATTTTTCATCCTCTGTATTTCTTTACCTATTTTCTACATGTTTATGTTATATTCACATCTTATTTTGCATTAATGCCACTGCTTCCTACTGTATACAGTTACATATTAACTTCCCTTACTTATATTTTCTTTTTCTTTTAATTCCTCATAGTGCATAGTTATAAATACCACTATGTTCAATGTTTCATTTTTGAAATTTATCAAGCTTTTATTTCTATATATGCTTATATTATTACACTTTACCTATGTAACCCCTCATACCTATGTAACCCCCTTTTTCTATAATTTTAATCTTCTCTTCTTGTATCTTTCCGTTTACCTCCTCATTTTTCTTTCCCTTTATATTATTGTTTACATTTTATCCTTTCTTGACATGTATTTTTTATATTTTATATTTGTATTCTTGTTTTTTATATCTGTCACCATTATAATTTCTTTTCATCATCTACAATTTTATTTATTTTTTTTTTTTTATCTATCACTTTTTTAAGTTTATTATATTCTGTAACCAGTCTTATATTCTTTCTTATTTATTCTTTATTCTTTCTTATATTCTGTAACCAGTCTTATATTCTTTCTTATTTATCATATATATATTCACCATTTCATCATATCTAGTCACTATTTTTATCTATTCACTATTTTATCTTTTCACTATTTCATCATATCTAGTCACTATTTTTATTTTTTCACTCCTGTACCACTTTTTATATATTCTTGTTACTGCTACGTTTTTATATATTTTTGTTTGTTTCTCTCTCTTAGCCCTGAAGATGGCCTACATTGTAGGCCGAAACGTCGGCACATAATAAATAAGTTTTTCTTATTTTGGTGTTTTCTTTGACTGCACCCCCAACTATTTCTTCCTTAAATTAGAAGATACAGTCGACCAATTCTTCTCTAACTCTAATTTATTGGATGTTGTTAATTTATTAACTAAAACATTAGAATGTTGTATTTATTAAACTACATTTGGAAAAAAAATCTTTCTTTCAATTACCTTAGCCTTGATGAATATTCTTATTTTGTATTATGAATATTAAGGAGCGGAGTGGCTCAGTGGTAGAGCGCTGAGTTGCTGTGGCGAAGTTCCTGGGTTCAAATCCCGCTGCTGGCAGATTTTATTTAATCTGTTAACATTTGGGGATGGATTCTTTCAGGTCTGGAACCCTCCGCGGGGTGCCCAGCCTCTATAAAGTGGGTATCTAAAGTAGAGGGGAAAATTTGGAGGTTGAGAGCGATCCAGAACAAATAATCTCTCTGCACAACCGTTATCCAAGAAGCAGTTCAGTCTATATAAAGTTCTGAGCCCAAGAAACTTCATGGGTTTTAGTGGTCTTTTTTTTTTTTTTAATTTTTAGTACTTTTACATTTATTAACACATTAACTGGCATATGTATATATTTGATACAAATTGATTCAATCTTGTAGAGCCATATATATCATGTGTATACATTAGAGAATTACATAGCGAGGCCATATGTATCAGTCTGATCCAACGGAGAGGGGGACTTTGGAGTAGTAGTATAAACTTGATACAAGGTTTTGTATTATTTTGAGTGAAGACCTTAATGACCTGTGTGTCAAAATGTAATGGTTTAATTTAGGTACAAAACATTCAATGGCTGAAAATTAATAATAAAGAAAACAAATTATAGCCATGGCCTGGGGGAACATAGATGTGAAATGCGTCTGGCCTGAAATGGCATACCATTGAATCACACTATGACAGTTAAAGTGTTAATAAATACATTTACAATAGAAAATCCTTAATATCAGATGTGATCTACAAATACATGCTACCTTCTAAAATAATGAGCATTTATAATAATTAAAAAAATCTAGTTGTACTACTCAAAGCGTTGACTAAACTGTACAGTAACGCTTGAGCACTGCGGGTCGGGTATACCTCGTAGCGCCTTGGTACCTGCTCTAACTCGTTCTCCCTTGGACCATGACAGCTGTCAATGAGTTAACTGAGAGGCCTATTGAGTGCCACGTGACTGTACAGTTGACATATGCACCTCTAATGAGTTAGTGTTAGTCGTCAGTGTAATTAGTAGGGGCGGGGGTGAGTGGGCGGGGCTCTGACGTCACCCGGCTCCACCCTCATTATATCTCTCCTCTCATTCTGGTCAGGTTATTGTGTCCACCATCAATTCCGAAACCTTTCCATTTCAATTAGGCAGCTCTTAAAATGTTCATTTAGATCTCTTATACTCTCAGAAACCATCCATAAGTTTAAAAATTATATTAATAGGTAACTACCGAGGATTAACTCTTCTACCCAATAAGAAGTCACCTCCTTCAAGCCAATATTATAACGCCATTTTAATAATTAAACAATTTTTTGTAGAATGTAATTATTACTTTTCTACTATAAATAAAAAAAGGCTTGCTCCAAATTTTTCGAAGGCACTTCGTGGCCACAAAGCTATCATAGCTCTGCTTTCTCAGTGTTTGAAATCACATCGCATACTCTGTAAATTATAGCACTAACTTGAATCGTATTTGATTTTTTACCCATAGTTCGGTGCGAATGAGTTTATTTGTGTGTTATTTACCTACAGTAGAATATCAATTTTATTACTTGCTTTAAAATAGGCGCGGAAGACCTAAGGGTTTGACACCTTTTAACATCGAAAAACAAACTTCTACACTTCTATTGATACCTTTGGATGTATAACATTCAAAGTCAAAATTTCAAATTGTGGATAATATATGTTTGTTGAAACATTCATTCCTAGATGAAATGATTACCGAAGTATAAACATTTCACATAATTTCATTTTTTTACCTTACTAATTCATGATAACTTGTATTTTTTTTTTAAGATTCAAAGGGAAACGAATGAAAAGTAAAAACTTTGTTACGTTGGAAATGAATTATCGTGAGCTTTAACCAGCTGTAACCACAAATATCTTCTCTTCAAAATGAAAATATTTAAAAACAATCACAATTAAAAAAAATTATAAGCAATTTTTTTATTATTACATTCTCTTTTCCAAACTAAAGCTCATGATAACTTGTATTCTTGGAAAGTATTAAAAGAGAAACGAACGGAAAGTTAAGACTTGCTGTGAAAACTCAAAATGGCAACCTCCGGAATAATTTCCAAAAATGTATTTTAGTAATCTAACATTGCTATCAAGGACCTGGATGAGGGATCTATTACAGTAGGAAATTAAAGCAAGCCAATGGAGAGGTACCACAAGAGCAGTACCCATTCTTCGTCATGCCTTCCATGTCATTTTGTATTTTTTTCTTCAGTCAACCAATCTGCTGATTGTCAATTACTTGTATTTGACAAGTGTGGATGGAAATATAAAGAGAAAAAAAAATCATTGCTATCAAAGTAGCTCGGAAAATATTTGAGTAGTGACAATAGAGTACCAACAGAAAGTGATGTCCTTAGTGTTCTTTGAGATGATAAATGTGTCACCAGTTGTCCATAAGTTTAATTTCACGAATTAAATGTTTGGATGATTTAATAGTTTTTAACTCGAAGAGTGTGAAGATATAATTTGAGGCATTCAGAATTAAAAGCAGGCAAATCCGACATTTCAATCATTGACTCTATCCCATTTTTTGCTATTTTAGTAGGTACGCAATTTCGTCTATGACTCTTTGCCATCTTATTTTCATGGCATTAGTCAGGTTCTGAAGCTACATTTTCGGGAGCGTAAAATAGCTTGCCTAATCAAGCTAAAAATATGAAAAAATCCTAAGGAGTTATCCGCTTTTGATGTTGAACTTGATTCTGAAATATTTAAAGATATGCATGTGAGTTGTAATAATTGTTTTTTATTTTTCTTTACATTCTCCCTACTTAAATCTACCAATACGTTTCTGCAAGAAAGTGTAAATATCTAATCTCCTTCTCAGTTTTAAATCAAAACTTATTACTTGATGAAATTATTATGGAAATTTACTCATTTGCCATAATTGCTTTCACTTTTCCATACTAAAGCTAACGATAACTTGTAATTTTGGAAATTATTAAAAATGAAACAGTTAAAAACTGTTGTAACACAACTCGAAGTGACATATTGGGGAACAGATACCACATTCTTAATTAATAAAGTAATAAATAATTTTTGATAGCAAGAAAAACGGGGATAAAAGTTGAAACGGAAAAGAGGCCTCGGCCATATTTGGAAAAGATGTAGACTAGGACTGAGTTGTGGCGATAAATCTCTCGGGGAAGAGATAAATCAGGAATAGAGGAAGGAGGCGGAAGGGAAGAAAAAGCTACGGACACTTTCAATAAAGGGCAAAACCTGGAGATTAGATTTATACCTTAAGGGCAATTAATTGTGTCGTTGTTTGTCCGATATAGGGGAGATTTATAGGGGCCGGTCGGGGCCCCGATATCTGGCCCCTTCGGCTATAAAAACCATTTACATAATCTGTGGGATTGGACAAGGTCCAAGCGGCTGTCCCGGGGCTCCTTATATTTCTGCCCGTCTACCCCGACACCTGTATCTGTCATCGATCTCATCATGACTATCTGTCATCTGCATTACTATCAATTTCATCTTTGTATCGAATTCGCTTTCATTAAAGTTAATTAAACTTCCATTAGAAAATCTAATATCGAATTTATTTATTTACAGCTGTACCATTACGAATTTTGGGCTCAATATGTGATAGAGACTATACAGTTTTAAGGACACACCGAGATCACGCTTACAGCGCTGCCTGTCGGACGATCGAATTGTGAATCTATACCATTTTCGAACCCTATTGATCACACACGAATAATTTCATAAAAATAGGTCCATTCGTTTTGGATAAGTTCAGTGGCACACATACGAGCAGAAAAGTTTTATTTATATAGATAAAGAAAATACTTTTATTATTTTATTTTATTTATTATTTATTATTTTTATTTTTTTAAAGACCGCATTACCCAACACAAATACTCCATTTCCTCCCACAACCCAACCGCTTCAAAACTCTCCGAACGCCCTATCCTTTAACCACATTTTTGACTTCGAAAATACATCGATTCTAGCCTCCGTTCCTAATTATAATAAACGCATCCTCTCAGAAACCATTCACATCAATTTAGATTCCTCTATTGTTAATGCCAAGACCGACTCCCACCACCTATCCTTAACCTACTCCCAAATTTTTAATTTACTAAAATAACCTTACATTCTTAAATTATTCTAGAATCCTTACATGTCTATATATCATCTCCTATATACACATTTATCACCTATTTTCCATTATCATATTATGTATATTCATATTTTATTTTCCATTATCTATTAACATATTGTTCTCCTATCATCTCACCTATATATACACATTTTGACCATTGATTTTAATTTTTTTTTTTCACGCAATTTACATTATTTACGTGTCACTTATATTCACTGCATCTGCATTTCCCCTTCCCCCTTCTTAGTCATTATTTTTTTGGCCGTCAGAGATCGCGGTTTAGCGCTTCCGACATTCCCAACGTATTTTTCACTTGAACGGTTGATCGCCTAGCTGCCGCGTGGTTTATTCGGTTAGTACACATCTTTATATTTATCTTATCTCCATCCTTTTCAACTTCAACTTTCTTCGCACCTGTTTCTCACACCTATTTTTGGCATCCATCATATGTTAATAGCATAGAGTTCATTATTATTTAGCCTCATATTTTCATCTACTGTATTTCTATACCTATTTTCTAAATGTTTATGTTATATTCACATCTTATTTTATATTAATACCACTTCTTTCTACTGTATACAGTTATATATTAACTTCCCTTACTTATATTTTCTCTTCATACTTCAGAGTTCATATTTATTAACACTATTTTCAAGTTTTAATTTTTGAAATTTATCAATCTTTTCTTTCTATATATGCTTGTATTATTACATTTTACCTATGTGACCTCTAGATGTCTGGTATCATATCCATATCTATAATTAAACTAGTTTTTTCTAAATCCTTCATATTCCACCCCCTTTTTCTATATTTTAATCTTCTCATTATATATCTTTCCGTTTACCTCCTCATTTTTTCCCCCTTTATATTATGTTTACATTTTATTCTTTCTAGACATTTATTTTCTATATTTTATATTCGTATTCTTTAATTATTATATCTGTCACTATTTGAATTTCTGTTCATCATCTATAAATTTATTTTTATCTATCATTATTTTAATTTACTTATATTCTGTAACCACTTTTATATTCTTTATCTTTAATTATCATATCTATTCACTATTTCATCATATCTAGTCACTATTTTAATTTCCACACTTGTACCACTTTACATCATTACTTGTCACTATATTCTTGTTACTGCAACGTTTTTTAAATATTTCTGTTTGTTTCTCTCTCTTAGCCCTGAAGACGGCCTACATTGTAGGCCGAAACGTCGGCACACAATAAATAAGTTACACTTATTAAGGTGTTTTTATTGACTGCATCCCCAACTATTTCTTCCTTATATTAGAAGTTACAGTCAACCAATTCTTCTCTAACATTTTTTTTTTTTACTTATTAGGTTAGCTTGATTATTCTTCAATACGCGGGTAAACATCATAGAAATTTAATGGAAAAACAACTTGCAAAACATATACTTTTTTATGTTTTGATGTTGTGCAAGATGTGTTTTAAGCCCGATACTCTCTTCTGTATACACCTCTGATATTCCAGAGCACCCTTGCACCAACATCTATACCTTCGCAGACGATACAGCCATTACTTCTTCTCACAGAGACCCAAACCTAGCATCTAAAGCTCTACAAAATCATTTATTTGATTTAGAAAAGTGGTTTGATCAAATTTCCTGGATGCACAATTGCGCAGGTACAAATGAGAATTAAATAATAAATAAATAAATATTTGTTAATTTAATTATGTCAATTTAATAACATCACTAAGCTACGACGCCATCAACAAATGTGCGAAAAACTAAAGAACTTCTTATCTAAAAAAAAATTCAAACCGCGATCTCAGCGTTGCCTGTTAGACACGATGTGTAAATCAAACACATTGTGATTATATACAAAAAATAAGTTTAAGGGAGAAGGTGGGAATGTGGAACCCCACATTGTTTTTAATTAATAAATCTCAGGGTATGGACTCGATTCATACCAATTTCGACATATAGCATCTGTAATCAATCTACTTTTGGTCGCTTACTTTATTACTTGGTACACCAATTAGAAAAAATAATATTTAGGTATTTCCGAAAAAGTGCGAAAAATGTCATCTGCTCTAAGGTGTGGGTAATATGGAACCCCAACTTTTTTTTCAGAAAAATATAAATAAAACATTCGTAAATGTATAAAATGGTGTTTATTCGCAAAAAACATTATGATTATGAAATATAAGTGACTTTATTGACAATAATCACTAACATACGCCACATTTCTGCGCCAGCACAATCATTGTGGGCCCACATCTCGCACATTAGACATTGGACCCACAACTCGCCCTTTCTGTCATCTGTAAACTTACCATCGCAGAACAAGCACGAAGAATCGTCTTTATCAGGCTGAGGCTCGCCGATGGGTAGTTCCAATGGACTATCAGAATGGTCTGATGGAAGGTTTACAGATTCTTCACTTCCTGAATCATTGCTTCAATCCAACCACGTGGGGAATTTTACTCTGAACGATGCTCCAACCAGTCTCATCTACATTCCATAATCGGTCAGGGGGCAGTTAAATTGTTCATATTATGTCTCTACCAAACTCTCCTCTACTAATTAAAAAACATTACCTATTGAATCGAATTGTGAATCTAAACCATTCTCGAACCCAATTGAATAAAAAAAAAACAACTGTTTTGGAGGAATTAGTGACATACGGACATAAGAATTTTATATATAAAGATATATGTATATCAATAGGCAGATGCTGTATAACATATAGACATTGATAGAAATCAGTTAACTTAGTAGAGATATGCATGACCGAATGATTCGATACAGTTAGAATTTGTAATTACTGTTCTGTTATTCACTTGGATTTGAAATGAGTATTTAACTGTTCCATTTAATTTGCCTCTTGAATATTTTACAAAAACGGTGATACACATCTATAAAGTTTTTAATCTGGCTAGTCTTTACGGTGAAGAAATAACAACGTTGAATAATGTAGGTAATGAAATGAGGATTGAAATAAATTAGGAAAAGAGGAAAAATATAGTTAGTAGCAAAAATGGAAATGATTTTGGTGATATAAATTTATAGTGAACAACTTTTAAGAAATCCAGGGTCTGTGATAATTAGATTTAAGGGTTTAGAGGAAATAAAGTTACGGTTAATCTCAGGGAATGCTAGGTGATATGATCATTGTATTACGATAAGATTAAATCATAAGGTATTGCATACTATATTCAATCTAAAAAATAATGTGTCTAGAGGAGAATTTAGGAAATTACTGAATGCGAAATTTTACTTGATTAATAAAATTGTAATGCCCAAGATCGTGGGTTCGTAACCCGTAGTGGTCCAAGGACTTTCCTATTAGTAAAAACTGTAGTAAGAAATCAATGGTTATAGCATTCTTCAGAAGGGACTGGTATACCGATCGTGTAGGGTGTCAGGTGCTCTTTAAAGATCCCTATCCTAATTGGACCTGGAAAGGTAAAATTTAACTCTTCCACGGTAGCATCATCCGATTAGCCATATCAGCGTAAATAGGCGTTAAAAAAACAAACAAACCATTGAAATGATAAGATCTTTAAGAACGACTTTGTAAAATAAGTGCTTAGCCGACTTGTTAACGTTCATATCCGAAACGTAGATTGGAGGAGTGCGTAAATGGTGGTCTTAACGGTAGACGGGTTTAAAAGCAATTGATGGTTTCGGCAGCGAACCTTCGGCTGCATTAAGGCTTTTGTTATTATTATTCTATTAAAGAAAATAACAATATTTTCTTATAGGTCCAAACCAATAAGAAATGTAAGTAACACCGGTATAAATTAATAAATAATTAAATTAATCGTAAATACGTAAAGTATATTAGCAATATTAATTCGGTAGTTTATTGCTGCCATGGACTTATAAAACCGAATATTTATGAAACTTACCTGAGAAAAAGATGGAAAAGAGGAAAATGATATGTTAAATTCAGTAGAGATAATAAAATTGGATGTACCTAATGATAGACTTGAACATTAACATAATTATTTCCTGATATAAGTCTGACTAACACATTAAATTTTTATTTCCTGGTAAATTTACTGACAATAATTTGAGTAACGATCATGAGAGGTATGATTAAGAGAAACATTGTTGTATAACGTTGTTGCGATATAACATTGTATGCATGATGCACATTAATTGCACTATCGTAAGGTCAGATGATAGCGCTATCATCTAATTGAAAGAAATTTTCTATTTTAAGACGTAACTTGTTCGCGACAGTAGGTCGTACCTAATGATAACATTCAGGAAATGATTGTCGATATTATTTTTTTATTTGATTGGAATTTTGATAGTTACGAATGAAAAAATGATTTAACATCTGATCGCATTCTGTATTGTCTTCTAACTAATCAGTGCTATTCGTTTTGGTTTTTACATATTTTAATCGTTAATAGCAATTTAGATTCAAATGGATATGTTGTTGAAGTTATTTTTTTCAAACACTTTCTTTTAGTTTAGTTATAACGAACTTTGTATTGTATATTATTTATGAAGTTCACCATCGATGTATGCATTTCTAACATGTAAGCAATAGCTGAATAAAATTTAATTGGTCGCGTTCTGTTTTTTTTATAGCAGTCATTCTCAATAAATTTAAATTAGATCTTCTTACTGATAATGTGGAGTACCTAAATCTAAAAATGATAAATATTTTCATAATTTAGTTGTTTTAAAAATTGATTTATTGATAACAATAACTAAAGGAATGCCCTTTGTTCGCCTAACGGCCTACCAACCTTGTTCCGATAATATGTCTAATTATTCAAATTATTCCCATTGTTTTCTAATTGATAAAGTTTTCCATTTTTCTTCCTTCTCATAACGTTCTAGGTGTTCTTATTTAAAGTCAAACTTAATTTTAAAGTTAACTACACAATTTTGTAAACAGTTTTAAACTGATTCCTTCTGGTTTCGACAAGGTTATCAAATTCTTTGCCAACGTTTCGCTAGACGTACTGCTAGCTTTCTCAGGTCTTTATCTAAGACAGCTTGGAGTCCCTAATTAAAAATATTGGCCGTGGAGAATATGCAACTGACTATTTTATTTATTGTTATTTTTCTTTTTTATTGCACTCTTCAATTTTATTAGATACTCATTTCATATTTCCGACCCAATAATTCGGTCTATATTTATAACATTATCTAAGTACAATTTTGTTGCACAGTTCTGTACAACATTTTCTACATCAGGGCTTTGAAATATACTATCCGCACAACACTGGAGTATTATACGAACCTGTACCACTACAATCCATGAAGGATCTTGGGTTCAGTTCATTTTAGAAACAGTACTGTTTCCAGGATAACGGTTGTGCATTGAGGTGATTGGTCTGAGATCATATTCGACTGCCAGGTTGTCCCCATCTTTATAGAGGATAGGTGAGTCCTAGGGGGATATGCAGGTATCAAGGGGTCCATCCGTGGATGTTAACTGATTATTTTGTCTGCCGCTAAATAGGTTTTTTCTTTAATAAAGCAAATAGAAAATTAATTTTTTTTAAATTAATTAATATTACTTGTAATAAATTATGGTAGAGCATGGCTTCAATCATGGCCTAATATTCTATAGACTCTCAATTTAATAGAAATAACGCTGTGTTAGAGTGTATCAGTGTCAGAAATCAATCTGGTGATAAATGAGCAAATTATTCACCGTACTGACAACACTGTTTCATAAAAATTACATAAAGATATCTTATCTGTGTCTGCCCATGTTCGAAGATATCTTCGATACAACTGGAAGTATCGAAGGTGAAATACACCATTTTTCAGGAGAGTGAATAAACTGATTCAAGGTTAGTTCGAAATCAGTATATATCGTCAAACGTATTCTACGTATGTCATAATACCTAGTTTTGTGCCTTATAGATAACACCATATATATATATTGCATCAATTATCAGTCCTAAATCAATCGCTATCGATTCGGGTTTTTTTATATTCGATACTTTGCCCTTGTATCGATAATACTCGAAATTATTTAAGATTTCATATTGGAATTATCATGTTACTGACTGCTATAAAACTTACTTATGGTTAAAGCATAATGTTTGATTTTAATGTTCAAATGGAAATGGTTGACTGGTTAATTTAAGAGTGTAAAATAGTCACGGAGTGCAGTCAATGAATTAAACAAATTAAGATAGTCTTATTTTATTTTATCTAAAGTTCGAGCTAAGTTTTAGGTCAACTCCAGGGTTGAGAATAAAATAAAGAGAAAAAAATGTAGGTATAAAACATTACAGTAAATAAGAAGAATAACAGTTTATATAAACTGAAATGATAGGAGTGAAAAGAAATACAGGGAGGGAAAGATAAATTAGGAAATAACTAATGAGGAATAAAATGAATGAAAAGAAAGAAGATATTAAAACATAGAAAAATAACAAGAGGATAATTTAGTTATAAAATATGATATTGAATAAAATATAATGATTCACTATATTTAAAAACTAAATCAGCCTTTTGTTATTTTACTTGAGGTAAAAATTTGGTGGTTGAGCGTAATCTAGGCTAAATCACTCCCTGCACAACCATTGTCCAAGAAACAGTAGAGTCTCTATCGTGTACTGAACCCTAGACTCTTCACGGGTTGTATTGTTACAGGTTTATCAGGATTATTTTATAATTTATCTTTTACTCTTTCTATTTCTTTTTATTCCTATCATTTCTGTTTACTTGAACTGTTATTCTTCTTTGGTACTGCAATGTTTTATATAGTTTTTTGCTTTTTCTTTTATTCTCAGCACTGAGGATGGCCAAAAAAAAAACTTAGGCACAATAAAACATAGTCGAAATAAAATAAGCTAGATTATATTGTGTAATTCATCGACTGCACCCACAGACATTTTACAATCTTCTTAGAATTCTCCAGTCAACAATTTCCATTTCAACATTAAAATTAAACATTATGCGTTGACCAGAAATATGTTTCATCGCAGTAGCATGATTATTCCAACTGGTTAATGGATCATACTAAACCTAAAATAATTATGAGTATATCGTCGATGCAAGTACAAGGATCGAATACGAAAAAAACGCATCAACAGCGATTGCTTTAGGATTGATAATTGATTTAAGATTCATATAGTGTCATCTATAAGGCACAAAATTACGTATAATGACATACATAACTACTCATGATGATGCAAACTGATTTCGAATGAACCTTGAAGCAGTTTTTTTACTTTCCTGAAAAGTGGTGTATTTCTCCTTCGATACTTTTTATACTTCGATACAGTTTTCGGCATTGGCAGAAACAGATAAGATATGGTTATGCAATGTTTACGAGATAATGTGGTCAAACAGTGCATTAATGCCCTATCATTATTTCTTTTAAACCAAGAGTAGCGGAGAAAAGCCTAAGAATAAGCTCAAGATAGCGGATTCTTAGCCCGGCAGGTTGCTATGGGAATTTTTAAAGGGAGTAAAAAATCCTTGCTCATACCGTCTTTCGGAAGTGGCGTTAAATGGAGATACCAAGACTGTACGATGTACGATGTCAGGTACTCGTTACAAATCCCCGTTCTAATGAAGTCCGGATTGGCATAATTTAGATTCCCAAATGTAGCATCGTCGCATTAGCCATAATAGCTTTATAGTTACTTTAAATAAACAAATAACAAACAACTCCCGAGAGCTTAAAGAGCTTTAGGTCAACATTTGACACTTGAAATATCCATGCTCGATTACAAGCCAAACTCTACCGAGAGTTATTGCAAGTAATATTAATTTATTTTAAAAATAGTTATTTATTTGACAAGTGAGGAAAGCCCCACATTATACATCCGAATGTATTTAAACAAGAGTGTTATAAGCACTTTTCTCACGTGTTAAATATTAAATTTTTCCTGCAACCATTTAAAAATTAAGAAATTAAAGGTGAAACTTTGTAAACTTTGATTTGTTAAAACTACACTAACGCTATCTCTTACAATTTTCTATTACTAACTATGCAAATTATAACTCTAGGACGGTTTACTCATGTGTGAAGGTTCTAATACATTTAAGTTTATATTAAATATTTCTTTAAAATCGTTTCAAAATAATAAAATCCATCTTGAATTAAATATAAAATAGTTTTAAAATTATTAATTTTAACATTTTAAGAATATAAAATGAATAATATTATAATACCGCCATTTAACATTTAAAATAACAGAGTGCTGCTGATTGTCAAATTCGGTACAGGTGGCTCTTACCTTCCCTGAAAGTGAGACTTTCCAAACCAGTTTTAGTTGAGTATTGGATAGCATTACTGAATGGTTGCAGGAAAAATATATTTTCACTTTTTTATTACATAAACTCATTTAGTGACAGATTACTTATTTAATCCGTGAACAGCCATGGATGCTCCCCGTGAGAGCTGTAGACACTCCTATAATTAACCTCTATAAATTAACCTAGCCTCTATAAATTAACCTAGCCTCTATAAAGTGATGCTTAATAAAATAAATTTATCTTATTTTGTGTAAATCATTGACAGCACCCCTGACCATTTTTCACTCTTCTCTAGTTTGTATTTAATAATAAAAAAAATAATAAAAGTAATAAAAAAAAAAATTATGCTGCTGTGGCTAATCGAACGATGTTCTAGTGGGAGCTCTAAATTTTGCCTATCCAGGTGTAATTCGTAGAGGGATTTTTAACGAGTGCCTGGCCTCGCACAGGCTTGGGAACCCCGTTTAACGTCCCATCCGTAGGACGGCATAAACCACGATTTTTTATTCCCTTTAAAAAATCCTAGTGCCACCTGCCGGGCTATGAACCAGTTATCTTGGGCTTAGTAGATACTCTTCTTTTAATTTAAATGAATTATACCTATTTATCATGATATTTATAGACATTCTAATATATTCGTTTTATGTTTAACTGATCCGTGTTTCCGTATGATATAATATAGCTCTAGAAGGGAAACTACTCGTACTCTTTTAACCGGACTCCTGTCATATCCATCAAACGTGGAAGATAACGAAAACTGAATAACCTCCATAAGTAAAAACAAAACGAAATAGAGCAGGCATTTGTTGGAGCCTCCATGGGAGTCTTGTTCCATTTAGTCGGTTCTGTGTAAGGTTTGAATTACGAGGCAGCCAGTGACTCAGTCAGGAGGAGCTCACGTTCCAGTTCTTCGACAGCTTCCAGGAACCATTGCGATGTATGTCCAGCTGCAGCGGTCGTTGCACCGTTCACGAACCAGACATTCATTTTTACATGTTTCTCCGTTCTGAAGAAACTTTTATTTTTTAAGATGGGAATACAGGCGGGAGGAACCGTACCAGGAACACGATAACACGCTTCAGTTACATCTTAAGCCATCCTGAAGAGCCAGAAACTAGGAATAATATCGCTCCTTCACAAGAAAGATGTTATAACTCGTAAGTCCCATGTCAAAATTAAACTTAAAATTGAGGTAAAAAGTAAATATTTGGGTGTTGGTTAAGCAAAACATTCCTACTCGAATGTATGAAATTATTTCATTAATCTTTTTAAATATTTTATTTAACTCGAACCCGGGGGGGAGGCATATCTTGTCTTTTCAAATAAAATATTTTAAAAAATTATATCATATAACAATTAAATAAATTATAATTATTTCATTAATCAGTAGACATTTTTTAAAACCTTGAAACTTTTAATTTTGACCTATTTCAAAGACCTAATTGGACTTTCCTTTCCGTTCAAAAGCACCTCCAGAGAAATGTGGCAAGTAATTAAACTCATCTCCAGATCTCTGCGTCGTAAATTAGATAAACCTGCTTGCTTCTATCTCATGCTCATAGATATAGCCAATTTAGCTCCATAGGTTAGCTTGAAATCTCAAGTTTGGTTTGTGATTAATGACTGTTCAACATTCTTAATTTTATAAACACTTTAATTTATATCACGTTGGAAACGATATTTACTTTAAAAATAGGTTTCTTCGAAGCTGTTTGCAAACGTAAAAGAGGAACCTAGTCTTGGAAACTGTATGATAATATTTTTAAATATATTATTTGAAAAGAAAAGATATGACCAGGAGCGGGATTCGAACCGGGGTCTCCCACGTATCCTTCGTGGTGCTTAGCCACCTTAGCCATCCTGGTTCGCTTCTCGGTCAGACATATCTTTTCTTTTCACTGATCCTATATATCCGTGTTTTCACAATTTGTGATGTATACATGTGTATAATCTAAACATTATATAACTGCCTTTAGAATACATCATGGTTTTCATTTTTTTCTTTCAACCACATTCCAGAAATTTATATTAAGAATATAAAAAAAATATTGAGGTGTATTGGACTTCAATTTACCAGAGGTAACTCACAAGACTAATCTGGAGTTGGAATGACGATTCAAAGGTGAATCATCATAAATAGCAGTTGCTTTCGGCAGGAACGAAATATGTCCGAAAATCTATTTTGGGGAGAGAAATGTAGGTCCGAGATATCCTGCTGTGTCCATAATCCAGGATCCATAAGGATCTAAGCCGTTTCATACTATATCAGAGCTTGCTTTAGTGTACATCGATCAGTGGATACTGGTGAATGTTTATATGGAAATATGGGTTTCCGCAAATCTACAGAAACAGTACAGTCTGTACCAAGTACTGAACCTACGACCCTTCACCACCACCTCTAAACCAACTCCAACAACAGTTTTCCACACTCCACGGGACTGCCGTTAGGCAT
Source organism: Arma custos (assembly GCA_037127475.1). NCBI lineage: Eukaryota > Metazoa > Arthropoda > Insecta > Hemiptera > Pentatomidae > Arma > Arma custos. Next base: position 68,953,749 of record CM073764.1, on the reverse strand, counting down.
TACTTCGTGGAGGGGAATGGCTGTGTGCCGCATCATGGCCATTTCCATCTTTTAGATTTTTGGTCTTAATTCTTCTTCTTCAAGAAGGCACCAGTCTTTGCTGATTTTCTCTCCTTGTCCTTTCCTCCTCTCTCAGTCTTTTGAGGATCCCTGTAGCCAATTTTTTCACCACTGCCCACTGTTCATCCGGCTTTAGCATGCAGCTCACTAAATTTTCAGGAGTCACCTTGTGTGTGTGTGTGTGTGTGTGTGGCTGTAGTGTATATGGATATACACTCACAAACAAGTGTAGAAAACAATCTTCGAATTCCAACCTGCTTAGTCCCAGATTAAATACCAATTGCAATATACATTACGTTTAAAATCATAAATTATATGAACCATTTTTACCTGGTGCCTTGAAATTTGAATAATTCGATAGGTATGTGAGGTGAGGAGATTAATCGGAATACAGACACCATAGCACCGAACGTTGTTTGCCGCCTTGTTTGAGTCCAAACTTCCAAAGTTTACAAACAACAAATTCTGAAACAACATTCGTGATGGGTTGTTGTAAGAAAGATGGGTAGGAAACCTTGAAACTCCTTCGGGCACGCCCGGGTCGTTGCTCTGTCGCTATTTCAACTCAATATTGTTGTTATGAGCCTAAAGTTTATTAAAAGCGGGACCAAGAGCTCTAAAACGTCTTAACCTGCCTTAACAATTACATCAGGCTTAATGATTTAAATTTATTAAGCGGTTGTTGCACTGTAATCAACCCTGATCACCTTGATAGTATAATAAATTGTAACAAAGAATAAAACTATTGTGAATTATTATTATATATTGTTTTAATGAGCCTAAAGCTTATTAAATTCGGGACCAAGAGATGTAAAACGCCTTAACCTGCCTTAATAATTACTTGACGCTTAATGATTTGATTTAAAATTAAAATTTATTATACGGTTGTGGCACAGTAACCAACCACTATATAAACTCTGATAATATATTGTAATAAAAATTGTAAAACAATTTAATAAATTGTAATAAAAAAAATCTATTGTTAATTATTATGTATGTTACATATTGTTGTTATGAGCCTAAAGTTTATTAAAATCAAGAGCTATTAAACGCCTTACCTGCCTTGATAATTGTGTCAGGCTTAATGATTTAGTTTTAATTAAAATTTATTACATGGTGTTGGTATAATAATCAACAGTTATATATATAAACAGATCATACTAATAGTCTAATAAATTGAAATAAAAAAAATTGTTAATTATTATTATATATGTTACATATTAACATATTACATTGTTGTTGTGAGCCTAAGTTTATTAAAACCAAGAGCTATTAAACGCCTTACCTGCCTTGGTAATTATATCGGGAATAAAATATTTAATCTTTAATAAAAATTTTACAGTTATCAACCACTGCATTAATAAATAAGTAATAATAAAGCAGAAAAAATATTGTGGGTACTGTCTTGCATTTTTTTTTAAAAAGTCGGGTCTGGACTAAAACCAACATGCCCTGAAGCAAAATACAAAATATGATCGTTATAAGATAATATGTTTTAGCATAATTAAGTTTAAATCGACGTTTCTTAGTTCATTAATATTATTCGTACAAATCCTCTGCCTGCACAATAGTCGTCATAGAAATATATATAAAATTTAGTTCCAGTTGAAATCACTGGAAATCTAACCCCCACTACTTAATTTGAACTGTGGTCTTGAGTGAAGTACAATTCGTCTATGGCTATAAATTAACCTGTTATCACTGTTTTGTTCAACCATGTTTGAGGTTTTATTCACTTGAGAGATCTACGCTCTGTTTTTAGCTAATAATGGCAAGAAAAACATAAGAATAAACAATAATTTTATGTTTTATATCAAATGAATGTCTATTGTCACTAACCAAATGTTTTCTTAATCAATGAAGAGAAAATTATAGATGTGATACACAAATCAATATTGGCTGTCAACTCAAGGTGACAATAGAATTCCTGTCAATAAATTACCTAACTGCTCTTCTAAACAGGATTCATTGCTATAATATTTCAATTCCATAACTCATGCAAAGTATCAATGTAAACAACTAATTTAATTAAATAAATGTGTAGTACAATTCATTTATTCGTATTCTATCTGAGTGTTTTCATAATGTTTCTCCGCACGTCTCGTTCCAATCTAACCCTCGTTTTATTCGGTAAGTTAGCACGTTATTTTCCAATAAATTATTAAAAATACTATTTTATATGTGTTGATATGTGATTAAGTATGTAGTACAGTATATTTTGTAATGGATTTATAATATTTGCAGTAGTGAAGTAAATCTTACACGATAAATGTTTTTCGTCTTCTTTTTCAGATGTCTCACTGGAAATACTTACACGTTGGTTTTTTGTTTCTGTAGCGTTCTATTTTATGAAATTATTGAGATGCTTGAAAATGGTCAAAGTTTGGAGAATGTTGAAATTACGATGTTCCCTCCAGAAGAAGATGGAAACATTACTGGAGAAGACAGGGGTGACGATATGAATCCCCTTACACCCAGTGTCCATAGGACTGAAATTGATGCTCTAGTTGTATAAAATGAAATCCTTCCTGATGACACAGATGACGAACATCAAATCGGAGACTTTTCACAGGCTCCTGTGCAATGAAGCAAGAGATCAGCCCACCTTACCTCACACATCAGACCGACGGAGTGACAAGCCCACTGAGAGAAGACCAAAACGCAAGTTAGTGGTATTGTCTAATACTAATGTTCACTCTGTAGACTTTGTCCCAGAATCAAAAACTAAAAGGATGAAACCAAAAAAACCTAATTACAATAGGCGAAATGGCGAAAAGAATTTTTATGAAAAAGCTGGAAAAGGTGATGTAGAAGAATTGTCAACTGAATGCATGGGAGATGAATTATCATGAGTTCAATGTTTTGAGAAAATGTTCTCTGAACAAATAATAAGACATATACCTACAACTATAACACCTGCATGAGGGGGATTTACAGGTTTGATGAGAATGTTCAGTCATTGCGGGTGTCTCTAAAAGGAAAGAAGTGGTGGCTTCAATTGTTTCTATACGGATTGGATGCAGCATGCCAAAATGCGTGGCTATCGAGAAAGCGAGTTTCAACAGACCAACTGACAGACATACTGCGATTTTAGAAGAAGGATCGTGCAAGAGTATTTACATAAGAGGCTCAGCTCCTCAAAGAATTCTGCACGTATCAAACGTCCCGCACACAAAAAGAAAAACAAAGAAATATGAATCTAAAAATGACAATACACACCAGCAAGAGAAATGTTCACAGAGACGCTGCAAAGAGCGCCAACAGCGTACAAGAATTATGAGCAAAACGTGCATAGGATCTCTGCATGTTCACTGTTGGTACAAATTTCATAAAAAAATATTAATAATTGCATTGATACTTGACTTTCACAAATATGTACATAGCTCTGTGTATTTAAGTAAGTCTAATCTAATTTCACGTTTTGTTATTGTAATGCCTATTGTCACCTACAGGTCTCCCCAATAATATTTTTTTTGAAAATTTTATGTTTTCGTGCTATTTAGACTCCAAAAGAGCAGAAATTCAAAGGAAACCAAAAAATGTTTACCAGAGACCGTATAGGCATTGGAGTGTTAAAATTTGTTGTACAAACTACAACTAAAACTAAAATATGTAAAGGAGATAGTTGGGGGGTGCAGTCAATAAGACTTCTTATTGACTGCACCCCCCCAACTATCTCCTTTACATTAGATCATCCAGTCAACTATTTTCATCTCATAAAACTAAAATAATTTGTTTACATCAGGACTCGTCATTTTATTTATTAACTAATAATCTTTCGTGATTAGTAACGAAATTAAAGTGTATTTTATTGAATAACAAAACTATTCATTCCCCCACACTTGACACATACGTGAAAAATTGATGATAAATATTTATATTAAAGAACCAAGGATATATATACAAGACAAATTAAAAAATAAACATATAAATAGAATAATAAAAAAAAGAAAAGATAAGGAAAGTTTAAGCTAAATAAACAAAGCATACAGGGATAAAATGGAGTTTTAGTGTTTCATATATAACAAGACCTATGATTCTATAACTATTATACTTTAAGTGTTTTTTAAACTATAAAAGCTAAGCCTTATAAAGATAGCATTACATAACTATTTATAAAAAGTAAAATGGGTTCATTTTAAAAATAAAACTTTATAAACATTATAAATAATTAGTGGTGTGGGGTAGTTTAGTAATTAGGCTGCGGTGTAGCTCATCTCCTCGAGTTCGAGTCCTGCCATGAAAGGTTAGTTAATTATTCTGTTAACAATTGTGATTTTATCCTATGGTGCCCTGGGGGATTTCCTAGAGCTAACCCAGATCCTATAAATTAGGAAGGAAAAAACTGGCGGTTGAGCGTGATCCTGGTTTCGTGATAGAATAGAATAGAATAGAAAAAGTAACTTCATTCTGAGCCTAAGTCCCTTTGGAATAACAAATATGAACAGCAAAAGAAACAAAATATTTAACTGGCCAGAAGGCTAAGAGTTACAAACCAGAAAGAATGTAAAAAGTTACAGAAAACAATTTAAAAATAAATATTTAAACAAAAAATAATAATGAGTAAATAGACAGTACGAATCTTGAAAAGATATTATTCATTAAAAAGAATATATAAATCCATTTCCAAGCTGGCATGCAATAATTGCTTTACATGATTACATCTTCTTAAAGAACAAAATTAAAACACTAAATAAACCAATGAATTATTTTATACATTACACTCTAAGCAAATGACTAACTTGTTTAGAGAGCATTTTTAGGGAAGCTAGGAGATGTTGGAAAAGTAAGGATTTAAATGACGATAGTGAGGGGCAATGACGGATATTTGGAGGGATTGAGTTCCATACTGTGGTGGAGCGGGCGAGAAAGAAACGTTCGAATGCTTTAGTTCTGTGGGAACGTATATAGAGATCGGAAAGGCGGGATATCGTTTTATGGTGTTGAACTGAGGATATGACTTGTAGGAGACTGTAGATATATGAAGGGTGTTGAGAGTGAATGGATTGGTATAAGAATGAACAGAGGAAATATTGTCTTCGGAAGGGAGGGAAGAGCTACTTTAACTCATCGCAAAGGTGGGAAACGCGCGATCGCTTCGGAGTACCAAGGACGAATCTTTGAGAGCAATTCATTATTCTCAGTCTTCGAGCAGTTTAGAAAGGCCTCCATATACCACACTACAATAGTCAGAGTGGGGAAAGATGAGTGAAAATCCGGGTAACTTACGGGAAGATTGTGTAAGGAGGTGTCGAGAACGGTGGAATAAATTCAGGGAACTAATTGACTGTCGGGATATCTGGGTGATGTGGGATTTCCAAGATGATACATTATAGCTTAATGATAAACTTTTATTATTTTAATTTAGCTAAGTATAAACAACCAAACAAGTGCTTGAGTAACTAAAAACCTTATGTAACTCAAGCCTTATAACTAACTATACTAACTATAGCATTACGAAAATTCATTATAATTTATCTACAGTCCCCATGGTTACCAGATAATTCTAGGAAAACAACCACATCGCATAATCTACGATACATCACACCAACCGCCACCTTATAAGTTAAGGACTAAACACAATATTAACAATTAACAGATTACATACTCCCACTGATAAGTACGTGCTTTAATTGGTATTAAACTCTGTGTCAAGGTTTCTAGAGAGTGCAATGTTATGGAATATTATCAGTAAAGCAAATCTTCTCCAGAGGAATTCCTTATTCCAACTTTTTAGCTTTATGTAACTTAAATTAAATGATACGTAATACTATGTATTAGAATTATAAGATAATTTTATATTATTTTAAATCACGTACAGACACAATATTAACAGCTATTTCAATAAAAAATAGCAGTCAACGCGGTGTCAATAGCGGTCTAAGTAGTCCTACAAATACCTGTACTACTGCAACCCCTGAACAGGTCTGGGGTCCAGTACATGGTAGAGAATGTACTGTTTCATAAACGACGGTAGTGCAGGAAGGTGAAATGTCCTAGATCACGCTCAATCGCCAGATATTTAAACAGACTCATTCCTCCCAAGGGACAGGCTTTTTTTTGTTCTGTAAAGTATGTAGCAATAAAGCTGTTATTATTATTAATATTATTTATAAATAACCTCAAAACAAAACAATCGCAATTAAATTTGTAGATAAAAATCAGCAATGCTTTCTAAAATCTTAGTAAACGAACATTCTTTTCCATACCTTCTCCTCCATATGAATTCGAAAATAAATATAAATCCAACATTCTAATCGTTCCACATCCTTTTTTGCTTCTTCGTTTGACTGAATCCCAAAGTGATTTCACCCTTTGGATGTGAGAACCTGTGTTTAAGTCAACGAAATTTGTTGAATGGTTAACAACGTTATGTTTATACCTCATACATTCAATTTGTTTTATTCCATTAAGGCCTTCCAGCAACCAGAATATATTGTTGTCCCAGGTCGAGTTGCATCTTTAATCAACATTTCAGTTGCTCTACATGGGACAGAATATAGGAAACACTCCCTATTTTCCCTGCCTAAGTCTCCGACACCCATTGCTGCGAGTATATCCTCCCCACATTATATTTCCTGTTGGAGAAGCAGGACTCATCGATTTCAACAATTTGATTTATTCCCTTATAGGCCTTCCAGCAATCAGAATATATTGTTGTCCCAGGTATTAGAACTTATAATTAGGTTGCATGTTAAATTTCTCAAACATATGGTGTTTTTTCATATAAGTAATTGCAATTACCGAATAAGTAATCTGCATGCGTTTTCCGAAACAGACCCCATTATTATTCGATTATTATTATAAAAAACCTTTTGCTTTTAATAAATCGTGTAAAAATGTCCAGGAGTTCTCTACTGGAGAGAGTAACATCCGAGATTTTTCTCTAGAATATAGAATAAAGAATAATACACTTCTACATGAATTATATCAAGTTACCTCACTAAAGCGTACTGACATTTATTGAAATATATTAAATTAATGTCCAAAAAATATTTATTTGGAATAATTAGTTTAAAAACTTGCTGAATCCACATTTTTCAATTTTTTAATTCACTAAATTATCGTGATGCTAACCCGTAATGACAAAAAGAGTAGTGAAAGTATAATTGTTTTACAAAAATTGCTTTAAACACATGAGGCTTTTGTTTTAAATTAGGAGTAATCATTGAGCTCGTTTTACAACTAATTACCTCATTTTATTTTAATCATGAAGTAGAAGGTCTGATGAAAATTAGCAGTATTTATTTATCATTTTTTTTGTTTAGGTTTTTCCTTCTTGACAAATACCTAAAGGAAGAAATTACAATACAAAAATAATAACAATTATAATGAAATATTTTTGAAGAATTCAAAAACATCTTATTAAAGATTAATGTTCATAGCGACTTCTTTGAAACTTTTAAATAATTATTATTTATTTTATTAAAGACATATTTCAAATTTCAACATATAATTAAAACGCTAAAAAATAATAATTGTTTTTTCACTACAGGTAAACATGGAAAATAACAAATGAGTTAATACTAAAGAAGAAAATATATTAAGTAAGGAGAACGATAATTACACATGAATAATATATTTTAAAAAAATAATATACTATAAGAATTTAATAGGCAAAATTTAAAAAATCAAAGCCTTGAGTCTCTACAAGACTGGGATTTTGATATGAAAGCCATGATTTTTTGTATTTTGACTACTGCGTTCTAATTAATAATTAATGTTTTTTTCTTATTTTATGTTTTTGTATTATTTTCCTTATTTTTGTTGTATATAATCGTTTATTATTTTTAAATAAGATGTCTTTAGATTTCTGAAGGATCTTTTATTAGTGCATAATGTAAATATAGTAGTAATATTTTTAAAAAATGACTTAATGAACTACCTTACTTAAATAAAACATATTTGTGAAATAAATTATACTTACCTATTAATGCTGTAAATTTGATAATTTCATTAAATACTCTTGAATAATATTAAAGGAGCATGAATATTTATAAGAAATAAATAAATACATGACTTTTTTATTATGTTCATTGTTGGATACTTTATATTATGTTTGATATTGACTGTCTTGGTTTTGATGAAATGTCTTAATTATTTTTTCACAATTTTTGAGACATAACAACTTAATTAATTCACCAAAAGTGAGAGAGATCGTAACACAGAGCAAAACAAGAGGGAAACTAAATAAAGTTGAGCTGCTGAATTATAGATTGAAGTGAAAATGGTTTTTGATTTACATAAGACTACATAATACCAAGATAGTATCAGTCATAAAACAAAATCATAAAACGTATATAAACTACTGGAATAATCGAAGATGGAAATAGTTGGAGGTGCTGTCCTAAATTAACACTAAATAAGTGAAGACTTATTTTTTATGTGTGCCGACGTTTCGACCTTTTTAGGTCATCTTCAGGGCAAATAGGAGAGGCGGCTGGATGAACCATGTAACTGTTGTTAACGTTAAGTAATGAGTTACACGGTTCAATTATGTGCCCTGAAGATGGCCTACGAAGTAGGTCGAAACGTCGGCACTTATAAAAAAAAAATAAGTCTTCAGTCATTTGGTGTTAATTTAGGACTGCACCCCCAACTATTTCCATCCACCATTAGATTCTCCAGTCAACTATTTTCCTCTCTTACTGGAATAATCGTTAATTTATCTTAATTTAACGGCCAGCCATCAAGAAATATTCTTTGGTACAGTCATTACAAAAGTTATAAATCAGCCTAAGACAAGCTAGTTGGTTAATTTGATTATTATTATAATTTTTATGAATTACTTTTTATGAATTAATGAAATCAGATATCCTACTATTAATTACATTATGTTATTTTCAAGAGCTTTTTATTTTTCTTTATCAATCTATTACTATTTTTAAAGCATAACGTTTGATAGTAGTACCGAGTTCTCAAATCCTAGAATGATTTTTTAGACTTCAGTGCCAAATCAAAAAACAGTTCAGTTTTCTCTGAAAAAAAAAAGCGGAGGAAACCTCAGAATGGTTCAGAAACCCCAAATTCGTGTTCTGAAGTCATAATATGGTTTATAACTCTTTGAAACGTTTCTAATAGTGATTTAATTAATCAGGCGGTAGCAATATCAATTCCTCAGTTTGACTTTTAAGGGGGAAAGGGAAATCATTTATTATATGGTTATTGATATTTTATTTTTGAATAAAAAAATAAAAAAATGACTGTATTTATAAGATAAACATAAAAAAATAAGTAGTAAACAGCATAGCAAAATAAAAGAAATAATTACTAAATTCATTCACTATTTTTGAATTATGATAAATTCCTAAAGGAGTCAAAAAAAAAAAAAAAATAATGAGTACTATTCTGTATATAATAGATTACAGTTTATTATTTATATAATAAATATTAGGAATACTTATATCAATAAACTACTCTAAATTTAGTTCTATGGTTACTATTGATTTTCCATTCTAATTATCCAATGCATTGTGTCTTTATTGATGTATATATTAATTTGAATACATTTGAATGAAATATTTTAAAAGTATTTATCATATTTTGTTTGAGCTACATTTCTTATATAAGGATCATTTAAATATTTATTTTTTAAATCTTCAGAGTTTTCATTTTATTCAACTAGACAAAAGTGGATAAAACATTGTTCCTATAATTTTTTCCTTTATTGTATAAACCGGGCTGAGTGACGCGTGGGTTCGGAATTCCTGGGTAAATATAAACAAGGGCAGTTATTGGTTAACAAAATATAATCACATTTACAAATAAATTTGTTTTAACAACAGTTTTTTTTTTAATAATAAAACAGCGACCGTCTTAATTATAATTCATAAAAATCATTGATTCACGAAATTATCCAATAGGATTGAATATGCTATAAACTGTAGCTATATTTTTTATTTTTTTAAAACAACACAAACCACGAATATTGAATAATCAAATTTTAGTTAAAATAGCCTTAACCCAGAAAAATATATTCAAAAATTATCACTTTACCCTTTTATATAGGCTAAAATATACTAAAAGTATAGTTTCAGTGGTATATATCAAATAATCGGCAAAAACGATAAAAGTATTAAAAATTAATTAAACAGAATAATGTCAACTAAACATAGCAAACAATAATATTTATTATGCATGAATTATAAACACTCAATCTGTACCAAGACTCCTCAATTTTTAAAAATTTGACTACAACATATATAAATCACATAAAGCTAATTTTTTACACCTGAAAGAGTAAGGTATCATAAATAAATACGAAACATACTAGAAATTAGATCCACTCTCACAATTTTGCCTAAACCAGTAAATTCCGTTCCTACAACAATTCTAGACTACATTGAGTCATCGAAAGCAAGACCAGGTCTAATCATTCATATCTGAGACAGGTTTAAAATGACCTTGCTACGTGCAGTAGCACAGTTAACGTCTAAAATCTTCATTATATCGTAAACCTATCTCATTAGATAGTAATATTGTTACTTAATAATAAAAAAAATGTACCAAAGTACATATTTCAAGTAACAAATTTCAATGCCGAAATTCTACTAACCTATTCTTTAACTGCATCAATATTTATTTAATAAGTAATTTAAAGGTCTGTAAATTTTGACTGAATCGACCGATAATTATGTATTACATGTTCTAACATGTATATTTAAGAATCATGTAGTTTTTATAATTTTATTAAAAAGAAATATTGCAATAGTAATTTAATATAATTTTTGTAAGTATTCGCTTATACTTAGTCCAAATAAAAATAAAATACATTATCATACATATGTTATTATGAATCATTTATTGAGTATAAGCAGATAATAAACCATAAGTAGATAACAGTAAGTTTCCTCTTGGAGTGCTGTGTATTTTTAAAACATCAAAAAAAATATTGTACATATGTATATAAAAAGACCAAGCTAATATTATTTATAAAATCCACTGTTGTTAATTTCTTTTTATAAGTTCTTTTTTTTATAAACTTTTTTATAATTAGATTTTTGAATTTTTTTATCACAGATTTCTTATTTGTGGTTTATACCAATAATAGAAAACAGTATTCTTGTATAAAACGTATCTTATATTTTTAATGGTTAGGTAAGGGTTTTCTTGGTTTGTATAATAAAAAAAAATACTTATTTAAAAGAAAGGACCAAAATCCAATCTATTTATTAAACTTTACATCTGTACATCATTCAAGTAAAATACAAAAAAGATCAATCATCTTTTTCTGTACCTTTTTCGTTAATACTTGGTAACAGAATGGTAACTTGTCAACTGATATATTCTCTATATAGACAAACATTAAAAAAAACAAAAAATTGAAAAAATATTGCTTTCTTTAAGAAGAAAATTTTTACAGGAATCATTCTGATAAGTAACTTAGAGATATGGAACAATTCACAAAATAGTTTTGACAACTAGTAAAAAATATAATCATCTACAGGATCTTATTTACAAAAATACTAAAACTATTGAATTACATAACATAGGAGCTTTTTTATAATGTAGAAAATGGAAATGACTGCCTTAGTTAAAAATGACAATGAAGTGGCACTAAAGAATTCATCAGTATGGTGTAATTTCATTGACCCGTTTTGTATTTTGTTTATTGTAAGATTCAATAGCAATACAAACTCTTTGTGTCGACAATAACATTCCGACTTCCTGGGACAATGAAACCTCAAACAATTTGCTAATTTTCTCAAACATTAAGTAGTCGAATACAAATTCATTCTTCAAACATCATTATTGCATACAAATATATTCTAATTGGCACTGAAGTTATAGCAATCAAAATTCAACTAAAATAGGCATTGATAAAAAATCAGATTTTCGAATTCCCGATTCACTAAGAAAATCTCTTTTTCTTAAAAAAGGATCTCTTATCAACAAACTTAGAAATAATATTCGTAAAAAATTCACATTATCATATATTATTTCTAACATAAAAACCTTATTGCAATTAGTTTCTTTTGTACTGAAATTATACAATCACACCTACCGAAAAGTTCAGAGTAGAGTGACATACATGATATGATAAATTTTAATATCTTTCAACATTCAAATTTCTTACCAATAAATCTACATTAACGACTATATAGTAATAAAATATTTAACCTCTGAGTTCAGCTTTATATTACAATTGCAGAAAGACAATCGACCGTAAATACATGACAATGTTTCAGGCTCGTCATATACTGCTTGGGACATTTAAAGATATACATAAACAATTAAAAAGGTGGGAAATCTTTCATATTTACATAGCAAAAGGGTTGCTGAAGTAACCATTTTTAAACAATACTCCCAAAGATAACACGAATAAGCTAAGAGACTGATCATAGAATCAAGCTAATAAGTGATACCTAGAGACTTGAGTAAAGATGGAGGCACGAAGAGGGCCTACCGCTGTCACATGTAGACCTCCTGGGCCGGTCCTTCCTGGATCCTCTCCCTCTTCCTCAGGATGTCAACCTCCCGCAGCCTCTGCTTGTAGACGTCTCTCTCCTGCTTCATGTAGTCCCTCTCTTGCTTATACACTTCCAACTCCTGGTTCACCCTCGCCAGCTCGTTCTTCAGCCGATGAAGTTCTCCCTGAAGCTCTCTGTTCATCATTTCCAATTCTAGTCTCTGGTGAACCCTCTTGCTCCGACAGTTGTGGGCGTACCCACGGTTCTTGAGCGTCCTCCTCTTCTGTTTCAACTTGACAACCGTTTCCCTGGGGTAGCCCTGTAATCTCTTGTTCAGATCTCTGACCGACAGACCCATGAGCTCATTGTCACTGATGATGTCGTCCGGATTGGCTGAATCGGAAGACCCGTCGGGAACCCTGGCTACTGACAGAGGGGCTTCATCACCGACGTGATGATGATGGTGGTGGTGATGATGGTAGCCGTCGTTGTGATTAATCGGAAGAGCGCATTTGACGCTTGACCATTCTTCGTCGAGATCGGGCCCGCAATGAGGCCTCAAATCGAGGGGCTGAGGTTGTGGGATCCAAAGGACATCATCGACCATTCCCCTGTTCTGAGGATGAGGGTGGTGTTCGATGTGATAGCTCCTACCTGGTGGAGAATGCGGAGAATTGCTCTCTGGAGGTGTGTCGGGTGGAGTCCCGGGGGTGTCCGGGTACATGAGCGCTCCTCCTTGGTGAATCAACATGCTGTGGTGAGACGGCATAGTTATGACCCCGTACTCCTCTGGTTGGGCCCCCGGAGGGGTCAGGAGGTGATGAGGTGGTGACTGCCCCATAGCGACGACGCCACCGCCACATGACAAAGACATTGATGGTAATCTCTGAATATCAACAGCTTCTTTTTTCACTGGGACATCCTCAAGGTGCCCGATATCGAAATCTTGTAAATATTGAGCAGCAAGGTGAGTGTCCTCCTGTTCCATGTTATGTCAAAATGATATCGTGGTTAAACTGAAGTTCACATAATGCACCGCACGCCACACATAAAACACACAAAGTGACCTACACGCCCCGAGCGAAGTGATATGAACACTTGGACTGACTGAACAAGACTCCTGCGCCGTCGGCTCCTAGCCTGGATTTTGTTGGCCTGACGCGGGGGGCGTGGCCGGGGCTCGCTGATTGGTCGGTTCCTGAGTGGGTGGTCTCAGCCCCTACCCCCCCTCCCTTCATTTACATGACTCCTATTACTGCCTCCGCCCGCCTCCCCTTCCAGCTAAAACACTTTACTAAGTGGTGCTCCCGCTACCAGTATTTGTGGCTCACTTCTTACACATAATTCTTCCTATCGTTACTTTTTTCTTTTTTAATCATTCTGAAAACCAAATAAAAAAGTGATCATTCAGTATATTTTATTAATTTTCCTAAAATTAAAAAAAAAATGAATTAAAAAGGCTTCAAAGCATCCTAGATCATTTAAACATTTTTCAGTTATTTATCATTTTAATTCTTATGATATTCCTTCAACAATCATTCAGTTAAATTTTAGATATTTCTTTTATTGTTACTAACTACGCTTCATATAATTTCATATATATTTTTACTTATAAGAATTTGATTTTGAAGAATGTTAAATCGTACCTTTTGATACAAAATATTTTTAGATTAAAAACTTACGTTCTTCTGTAATTTATTTATTCGATAATCATTATTACATTATGTTATTATAGTATATTATTGATTTTATGTTAAAATATACACTTTATATTTTAGCATGGTAATTCATTATTAATATTTATTAATATGATTTGAAATTATAGTACTTTAAATAACTAATTTTTCTATGCATTTTTTGTTTTGTTTCTCAAACCCCGTTACAAAATTTTACCTTATTCCAATTTTTAACCTAATTTAATATTTATATTTTTATATTTTTTATATTTATATTTATAAAATAAATAAAAAATTAGGAATAACGATATGTTCATAGTATACTTATCTGATATAAAGCTTAAATTAAATACATACAATTTATTTATTAAAAATAATAATTAGTAAAATATTATCATTAAAAAAAACTCATCGAAGGCATATAACTAAGGAAGTTCTTTATCAGTTTATTTTTCTCCGACACTAGCTGTTTATAGATAAGGAGCAAGTTTTGTTTTATTTTCCTTTCTGGCTTCGTTCAGAATCCTATTGATTTTATAGCTGAAGCTAAAACGCTGGTTAAGAACACTGATTAATTGACGAAAGATGATTTAGGTTTTTTTTAAATTGTTCTGTTTAATGTAAATGAAACTTGATAGGAATTATTTCTCATAAAATCTACCAATCTTAATTTAAAAACGTAATATTAATGATATCTGAAGTATTATTATTCAATACTGCTAACTAAGTAACATTTAATGTTAAGTATCAAAAGCTTTAATTTTATTCTAATTTATATTAAAAGGGGTGTATTGATTAATAGTAGTTCTAAAACACCTTTTAAAAGTGTAATTTAGAATAAGTAGAATAATAAACTTCAGTACATAATAATTAAGAAGTGTTGTTTTGTTACTCCCTGCTTGCTAAGGTTAGAATTCATTAATATTTTTTATCTGAAGCTTAAAGAATTGTGTAAGGATATTTCTTTCTGTATAAATTACAATTAAAAAAAACAACTTCATGTTGAAAGGTAATTGTGGGGTAACGATAAACAACATTATATTATAAATAGATATAGAACTTTAATGTTTCACCTGAACTAACGTTCGGCTAAAATATATTAGCCATCATTTGTCATGGTAAGAAAATGGAGCACAGATCATTTGATATATCTTTAACTATTTTAATACTTTAGTTTTAGATTTGTGAGTCATATTGTTTGTGTCTAAACTTTCAAAAAATATTATACGGATGGCATTCTGATTATTTTATTTAAAAGAGAATATCCTTTGGTTGATGGAAATCAAAAAAATATAATAAGTGGTCGAAATAGTTAAGTTGTACAAATTAGCATCCATTATATACAAATAAAAAACGTTATTTCATTGTACCTTTATTTATTCTTATTCACTTTTCACTACATACAGATGTATTTTATTGGCTATTGTACAAAATAAATTAATAAATATTGGTATAATTCTAAAAAAAAAACACCTTATGAAAAAAATCTTAGTGAGGTAAGACGGTAAAAAAAATAAAGATAGAAAATGCTTTTTATCGTATCGAATCTGCACTTTTACCCGGATCTGATCTGACTTAAGACCAAAGATCTGATCTTAAGCTCTTAGGAAGAAAAATAAATGCAGACTTGATCTTAAACCTGGTCTTTATAATCAAAATAACGACCTGCTGATAGATGGGCGAAAAATTTTGGGGCAATAGAATAAATGTTTCACTTTAATAATTGATAATGGCTGTTAGATATTAGATCTCAGTTTAATCTACGTATTTATTAAATCTTTCACTCTAATCATACAACATACTTGAATAAGGATGACTCCATTTTTTTAGATACAAATGATATAGTAGGACACGCTGGATTATTGTGATGCCATTAATTTATTTTTAAAATATTGCATTCCTATAATCAATATATCAAAAGTTTATATCCATGTCGTTTTACCTACAATCGTTCTAATTACTTGCCATATTTTTGCTATTGTACCATTTTACTAGGCTACAATTTTGAAATCCATTCAAATTCGAATGACAGTTATGTTCTTCCATTCGAATTTCTATTGTTATCATGGAGTTGATAAATAAAATATACCTACTGATTAATCAATAGCTATATTTTTCAATTCCTAACGAATATTTTATTACATTAATTAAAAGCCAGATTTTTTTTTGATATATATAATTCATGCAATAGTAAAACCAGTTAAAAAGAATTCAGATAGTAATTTAATATTCACATTGTATTAAAACATATGTTACAACATTAAGTTGTGCGTTGTTTAAAAAACAAAACATCTGTCTCAAGACAGTTGTGTGAGATGGTTGCTACTCAACATTTGATATTGTTGCCAATCTCACCACCTTCTTCACAGTCGAATCACACTAGTAAAAACCTCTTGTTTATTTTCACCTCACCTTGGACTTACTGGTAAGAGACACTCAGCTATTTCAAACTCATTAACATATCGAAGCATTAACTCATCAACATATCGAAGCATCGACTCATCAATATATCGAAGGATCAACTCATCACTATCAGGAACTCAACTCAATATTTTTTTGTTTTAAGACTCACCCCTTTTAGTAAATACGTTAATTTCAGTTTTTATGCTAATAATTAATAGTAGATACTAGCTTAGTGCATTTTCTTTTTCGTAATTTTTGGTTTAGTTTTTTTGTATTTTCCTAGGTTTAGTTGCGCACTTTGATATTTTTGTAATTGTTCTTTTCCTATGTTTACATTATACATTTATCATTTAATGATTTTTTGTATTTTCTTTTATTTATATATACTTGATGAATTTGTCTCTAGCTTTAATTTTATGTATTTGGGGAAATTTCCACCCAATCAAAACTATCTGGTTTTAATGGGCAAATTCGCTCGGTTAGAAGGTTAGCGAATTATTGTTACGGGCCCCTTCTTCCAAACTGCTAAAAGGTTTGGTCAAATGGGTGATGGATTATGAATCTGGCGTCAATGAAAATGGTGAAAAAAATAAAAGTATAAGTGAAAAAAAAAATTCAGATATACTGAAATGTTTAGATTATTTTAAACGTTTAGGTTACAAATACTAAATACTGATAGTGAATTTCCGTAGATTTATAAACATTGCACGTGTATAGATTTTTTTCGTTAATAAATAAATACAATTTGTATTGCCAACGGGTTCTAACGGAGCTATTTCTTTTTTTCCGATTTGGGTTTTCTTATCACTAAGATAATACTTCAGTACTATAACAGTCTATTCAGGACATTAAGTATAAAGCTTATATTATATTTAATGAGATGAAGAGGTGATGGCAGCAAAAGTCTTGGCGGAGAGAGATTGGGAAGATCAAGAGTATTGGCGACAAAATGTTCTGGGTTTCACCATATGACCAAAGGTTGTAAAAGTCCGAAAAAAAATTAAATTATTTACTTCATTTTGTTACATTGTTGTTACTATTGGAAACATCAAAGAAAAAACCATTGACTGTAACATTTCCTAATAGTCCATCATCCCCCCAGAACATCAGAAAAGACTTGCGGTTCTTAATCCTCCAAAGGATTATAAACTGTTTGATCACAAAGAATCCTCTCAAGAGACTTTTTAAGATAGCGAGCCCTCTACATCACAGTATTCCAACTTTGATCCTGTGGATGACTTAAATGGGCCACACTGAATTACAAAGTACGAGTTTAACGATTTGATACGAAATTCAAACTTCTCGAAAGACCGAGATCTTAGAATATATACTTAAGCAATGGAATCTCTAGACACCTAAAGTTAAGTTAAATTATGTCTTTACAGATATTGACAAAAATGCCGGGTGAGTTATTTTAAGGATGAAAATAAACTTTGCACGATTATTTATTCTTATTTACAACTTTAAATAGAGAGTATATCTCTGAAGAATATAGACCATTCATCGATAGATAGAGCTTAAAACCTGCCTTACTTCATGAGGGTGATATATTGATCCCTTCTATTCATTAAGGAGTTGTTTTGGATATGAAGGAACCGCGTGAAAATGTAAAATTGCTTTTGGATTGTATCAAGGAAGTTCAATGGGGATTTGAATTTTGTACTTTGACTTCTCGGCAGTTGTGAAAAATAAAGCTGAAATTGGAGATATTACTAAAAATAAATGTATGGTCAGATAATTTAGTTATATAAAAATAAACAAATGGCCGGGCCCAGGTGAAAAGAATGTTTTACACGTTCCTGTTGTGTTGAAGCAAAATAATTTTGCCTCCTTTACAAATAAGACTAGGAATATTAATCATATTAAGGCAGTGATAAAATATAGCATGGGATTTAAGTTTCTTCGGGAACGTTTTCATTACACCCTATGTGACCCCCTTAAAAAATTTATTTCCTACTTGTACTTGGATTTTGTTCTGATAATGGTGAAGACGTCAGTGTGAAACGTGATTCAAATGATTTTATCAAGATTTTCAAGCAATAGAAAAAAGCATCAGGGCAAATACTCATTTGACACCCGTCCATGCTCGTAGTTAACTGCTTGACATTAAAGAGGTATGTTTCAGAAAATATACAAAAGGGACAAACCAAAAGGTGGAACTGATCAATGAATAGTAAATAAACAATTTAACTTAAAATATGAGCGATTTTTTTAAATTAACAACGCGACATTGCATTAACAATTCTAATATTTTGTAAATGCATTTATGTAATAAATGTCCAAAATTTATTTCTTACTCTTGATGATGTAGTCTTTTATATAAAAATCGGATATCTATAAAACATTATCTTAGAAGATTTTCCGATCTAGTTCACCTATTTGCAAAAACTAAACCAAAGTGTAATTGACAGTGAGTCAATCTTGTAGCGATAAATAAAAGAAATAAGATTGACAGATGCATTAATTTGTGGAAAAATATAATCTGAATACTTTTGATAATCGAATTGCATAATAATTATTTTGCATTTGCAGGTATTTATTTGTAAATTGTATGTATATTGTAAATAAAAATTTAGAGGATGTGAAAAAAAAATATAATAATAATAATCGAATTTATGACAAAAACACATTTAGTATTGACGAGCAAACTTAATAAAAAATTTATCACCACTGTTTAACCCATCGAATGATCTTCGATTACATGGTATAAACTTCGATATCTGGACTAAATCTCTCGAGTTTCAGTCTCAGATCACTTTCAACATTCAATTAATTTCAGTATTTATATTTTATTAAATAATAATAAAAAATGATCTACTCTGCACTGTCCATTGATTGGGAACTGCTGCTTTAGGATATTGATAACCCTAACTGTAATACCATTCCTCATTTTGTTTAAATATTTTAACAATAGACCAATACTTTTAACAATAGAGATTGGTTGAGGAACACCTGGTTAGATATAAATGTAATATTTTAAAACTTGAGCATTCTCATTATGTCACCTAATATTTCAGTGTATTTATAGATGGTGCTGTGTAGCACCTATGTTAAATATAAATATAAAGCTAACAAAACTGTACATATAAACTTGGAATACTGAAAATAGTAAAAGCTCATGTTGTGATTAGATAATATTGTGTAAAATTGTAGAAATTAAGGCATACATTAACGTTATAAAGTGAATATATCTTTCCCAAAAACATATTTTACCCTACCAACTTATTGTCATCTGTCTTCATCGACAATTTTTATTTCCTCATTTCACAAAGTAAAATCATTATGGGATTTAAGACATTCACAGGATCTAAAAATACATGCACAAAAATTAAATAAATTAAAAGAACTCTTCTTTTTACATTGTAATATTAAGCCAAAGGTTGTACAGGAACGTGATTTAGCCAAGATCACGCTCAATCACCAGACTTTTTCCCAATTAAGGATGGGTAGATTATAGATAATAGAGCCTCAATGAGTCCCATCAGGGTGGGCAGAACCCACCGGGCAATGACTATCATCTGATTAAGGAGTGTGTCTGTCACTCCTCGAACTTGGGACCTACAGCTCCTAGAACTCAGCGCTCTACTCACTAAGCTATCCCCCTTCCAAAACTAAAAAAAATAATATACATTAATCAAAAGATATATTTAAATGCATTTATGTTAGGCTCTATAAAGTTGGTATTCTAAATTGGGAAACGAAATTGGCGGCTGAGCGTGATGTAGAGCAAATCCCCAACTTGCACAATCGTTGTCGAAGAAACATTACAGCCTCTAACACGTACAGTACCCAAGACTATACTACTACAAGTATGTAGTAGTACTGATTTTTATGTAACTTGGAGCAATTTTGATCCTAAAACTCAACCCCTGAAAAAAGTTTAAAAAAATAAATATCATTTAATTTAGGAGTGAACACGGAAATAATTATCTTCTTTCCACGCATGTCCTGGCAGGAAGAAAAAAAGGGAAATGTTTAGCAAATGAATAACATCAATAGTTTTGAATAATTGACCAAGAGTGTCGGTCAACCCGTGTTTGAGTGAGGCTACGTGAGGACTGCGAACGTCGGAGTCACGTCGAATCCTGACTGAGAGCTCCCAGGCTAGGGATGGCTGGCTATTCATGATAATCTTAACTTTACGTCATAATTACGAGTACCTTCCTTTTATGGAACCATTTGAAATTTATGGATCAAAAATTTAGGTAGCCCGAAATACCTCTTTAAAAAAAATGTATACATTGTAATGTTTATTACAGGAAAAGAAATAAGCTAAATATGGAATAGTGTAAATACAAAAATCTGTTTTTAGATCCAAAAATCTGTTTTTTGGTTTAAAAAATACATTGGAACAGCTTTAAATGAATGGGATGAATACTATGGGCTCTGTGAAGGAATGGAAAGTCCGAAAATAATTAAAACAAAGGATAAATAAAACCCGCAAAGCAATTGGTGTGCTTTACTGGATCCTTTGGGCCAATAATGTGACGAAGGATACCAAGCAGCTCATATAAAAGTCCATAGTTGATAGCATATCGTTTGTCAGAGAAGGCCACTCACCTTCAGATATTTTTGTACCTGAAAAATGGAAAATTTTATTACTTTATAACCTTCATTACTATTGAGTAAATATAAATAAGGTTAATTTCATAATATATAATTTACTTTAAGTATGTTACTAATCACATTGTTTTTTTATGTTTCATGTTCTGAGGGATTTGAAAAAAAAAAAAAAAATCGTTTGTAAGGAGCAGAGAGATAATAAGACGATAAGCGCTGCTTTAGGAAAAAAACCACTTGCCACTGAGATGTACTATTGGAGGAGAGCTGCCAGGTTATCTAGACTGGAAAGAAGGACTAATGCTGAAATTAGAGAACGGATGCAAATTCAACAAAACGTCCTCTAAAATGTGGAGAAAAAAATATTGGAATAGTATGTCATCCCAGAAGAATGAACGAAGAAGGATTGCCCTATTTAATTTTCAATTGAAGTGCTGAAGGGAGGGAATGGTGAGGAAGGCCACGGATAGATGGATAGGAGGAATTGAGGGAAAAATACAGGGCCATGGTCTGGGGGAGATAGATATACAAGGTAGAGAAAAATGGAAAAAAGAATTAAAGGAAATTTTGGTTAAAGAAAACCTCAATTTGAGGAAACCCTAAGGAAAAAAAAAATGTGTATGTTTCAGACAACCATTGCACGTCAAGTAAAATTAATAAAAAATTTTGCCATAAAAATATCAACATTTAAAATATCGTGCATAACAATAAATATATATATTGAATATAAACTCATTAAACATGTTAATGTCGTAATTTTTGTTAAAATCATACATTAATTGGGAGAAGGTGTATCTCAAAGCAGAGTGCTTGAGCTGGGTAGAAAAGGTCCCGGTTTAAATCCAGCTTTCGCACATAAATTATTTAGTCTGTTAAAAGCCAGATGTATGGACTCAATGGGATCAGCAAACCCTACTGGAGCTCTTCAAGCTTCTATAAAGTTAGTCTTTCCCTTAATGTTGGGAAAAATCTCACGGAGGAGCGGAATTCCGTACAAATCACCTTTCTGCAGAGCATTTGGTTTAGTAACAATACAGTCTCTACCGTGTACGGAACCTAATACTCTTCAGTATTGTCAACAATAGTCAGTATCGGTACAGGGTTTTTTTCATACGTTTAATTCTTGGGGATATTAGCTCACATATAAATTCATAACCCTACAGCCTTCTTCGATCGTTTTTCGAGTTGTAATTATTCATTAAACAAAGACCTGAACACACCACTCGTGACTAACACAATCAAGAAAACTATAAATACTTCAGGACTCATTTCCTGGACACCCAAGCATGCTGGTCCAAACATTACAGACAGACACACTACCACAGAATCCGACAAGGAGAATGAAACGTCTCTGGAACAGGGATCTACTACAGTGAGATGAACCACGCTAGGAGTGCCTTCAATGGGAAGTTTCTCCATCCACTCTCCCACGTGAATCCCTTAGGGGAAGTTTGCATAAGTAGATCAAAAATGCATTATTTGCCAAATGGCATTTGTATAATTTCTTTAAATAAATCTATTATTATTATTATACAAACTTACACATAATTGTCTAAACTTGGGAAAAAGGCTTCTGTTCGTGGAACAGTTGTCAACGTCTCAGGCTACAGGCCAATTAATTCAGTTAAACTAAAGTAAGATTACAATAAAGTCACGTAGCTCTGATATATATTCATTGTAAGTCCTATACAAACATATAAATGTATATATATATATATATATATATATATATATATATATATATATATATATATATATATATATATATGGAGAGAGAGAGAGCGAGAGAAATACTTGATGTCCGACAATGACGGGAGCAGGTTGGGATAGAGGGTGCAGTAGGGTCCCTTTTTTTTTTTTTCTCCATTTTTATATACGATGAGTATGATTAACTTTTTTTTTTAGTTTTATCACTTCCTGATATATAAATTTTAACATGATTTATATTTACATTCTTTCGCGTTCATTGAATAATAAACTTCTTCCATTCACACTTTTAAGTACACGTTCCCTGATATAATTTTGGATTTAGTTTCGTAGTAGTTTATTGTGCTCAACTCTACTTTATTAGAAAAATAAATATATATTTAGAAAAATACATATTATAAAAAAAAGTCCTCGACCGCGTTTGTTCGCAGTAAACTCAACAACTACTGCACGGATTTTCTTGCGGTTTTCACTAACAGCTAGAGTGATGCACCAGGAAGGTTTAGGTATATAATTTGTCGAGGTTTTGCGTCGTAGCTACCTAATATCGGATAAAATATGGCCATCTGAGTAGCTTGCTCAGGTGTTTACAGGGAACATAGTTTACAGGAGTATACCGAAAGGTAACAGAAGGCTTTTGTTTATATAGAAGCATTTGCAGGTATTTATTGTAAATTTGTATATATATTGTAAATCTTATACATATAAATACAATATATACGGCTATGCTGATCCGTTTGTGATGAAATTTGATATGGATACAAGCCTGGGGAAGGACATAGGCTACTTTTTATCAACACACCGCACAGGCGAAATTTATATAAAACTTTAACCTGATTGACTAACACAACCAGTGGCCAACGCACAGAAGAAACCACTGAACTTAGCATCTTGAAATTCGTATATAGGTCCTATGCATAGCTTAAATGAGCACTAAGAAAGGAATTTGGACGATTCCACCCCCAAGGATTTTTCCCTTAATATAATAGGGGTTCAAAGATTGTATGAAATCCGTCAGTTTTGAAGTTAGACATCTGAAATTTCGGATGTACGAGTAACTTATAGTTAAAAAAAATGAAATTATTCATTTAAAATGATCTGTCACGAAAGTTTATTTAGCAGACCAAATTTCACGAGAGCGAAGCCTTCGGCAAAAGCTAGTTAATAATAATTTAATAACTATTAAATGTAATTTTATCACCATTGTCTTCGGTAGGAAAGCGTATGATAAGTATAATTTTATACTTCTTATTTTAATTAAGGCTCCTGGAATTTAGCGATAGATATCCCATCAACAAAAAAGTCTTCCAATGCTGAATGTAATCTGTTCATAAATATCAAAAATGCAATACCTAAACAATAATTACAGCTTTCTCCATGCCAGTGTACTTAACTGCTGTTCAGCGAACCTCTTAATGTATCTCATAATATCCCTTAACTTCCTTTGCGAATTCACCAGCTATATCCAAACGTTCTTACTTCCAGTTTCCCCACACCTAATTTTTTTTTAACTTGTGACATTAATTTTCTGGATCAGTAACCACCTGGTGACTATTTTGACTCAGGATATAGAACTCTTTTGTTCAGAAAATCTGAAACTAATAGTGGTATTTTCAAAACTAAGAAATAATGTGAGGAGGGGGTTCAAATCAACAACACATCCTTTCATCAAGCCTAAAAGAATGCACTCATTGTTGACCTGCTAGTCTATCGGACTTAGCCGTAAGGAACTTCGTAACAGCCGAACCCATCGGCCACCGTAGTAAAACCCTATCTTACACGTTGATGAGATCCGAACGAGAAAAGCTCTGTAATAATTTCCAAAATTAATAATTTCCCAATAATATCTGGAATGATTTTTTTAATTACATTGTTATGAATTGTTTTTATTCATTTGTACAACATTTTATTTTTAATTTTTTTAAAATTATTAATTTAAATTTTATTTATATTTATATTTAATTATGCGGATCCACAATGCGGTGTTTAGTTGATTTTACTTAAGAAGTGAGTTTTCACAATATTCCAAAGTACATTTGCGTACCTTTCCTTTAATCAAACATTTTGAAATGTTTTGTTTACAATAATATAAACTGATATCAATATTACTTCTTAGTTAGTATACATTGGAACAGAAAGTATTACATTATAAGAATTTAATGATCGTCTCCAGTTGTGGTGGTTTTTGTTAAAATCAGTTTCTTGGATGGGCTCTCCTCTCCTCCCTCGAAACGAAAACCTGAATGCATTACTAATTTCAAAATTGTGATAATCATATCAATAATAATGTTAAATATAACCAAACGAAATATAAAACTTTTGGACAAGAAATAAAAAACCTGTCAAACGAAATACCTGTCAAGGTGTGAAAGCAACATTTTCGACAATAAGGAAAATTCATTCCATGAGATACAACTAGGAATATGTAGAAATTATGGGTTTATATTTGTTTGTATATTTCTTTGACTGTTATATTGTGAGTTTCCATATCATTTTTCCCCGAGAAATTGATTTAATATTTCCACAAAAATATAAAAATTAGAGATGTATACTTTTTTTAATCTTTCCAATGACCCGTGATTGGAAATACATTTTGTGAAATTATATTTTTTGGTAGCAATTACTATTTAGTATTTTATATCAGTAATGAGATCATTGCTGCAAGAGGATTGAGGACAGCGCGAACGTTGTTTACAACCTATTTAGAGTCGAAAACAAGTTACCTTATATAAACTACAGAGGTTCGTCACACCCTAGATTCCGGTCACCTCTTGGGCGACATTGCAATTTCGTTACCCAAATTTCCTTATTCCTTTGGAAATTTTGAACGAAACAAACAATGGTTGCCACGTCATATGTTTTTTCATCCATCGGAACCGCTCATCTATTGCTAATTTACCTTTTAA
Organism: Arma custos; assembly: GCA_037127475.1. Classification (NCBI taxonomy): domain Eukaryota; kingdom Metazoa; phylum Arthropoda; class Insecta; order Hemiptera; family Pentatomidae; genus Arma; species Arma custos. The sequence continues at coordinate 68,928,027 of CM073764.1, read as the reverse complement.
ATAATTTGAAAATAATTAATTGGTATTTCTCAAATTTATTGCACTAGCAAGAAGAGAAAGAACTCCAGAAATAATAAAAACAAATACATTAATCGTAAAAAATTTCTGGATGCGACGGTTGCTAATGATTAACAACCAATGCCACTACAACCCATGGAGGGTCTTGGATTCAAAACGTTGTAGAGACTGTATTGATTCTTGGACAACGGTTATGCAGGCAGCTGATTTTTCCTAGGCGCTCTAACGCCAGATTTCTCCTATAGGACCCATCTGGGGTTCACCCAGCCTCTATACCGTGGGTATTCAAAATAATTAGCAGTATATATTAAAAAAAAATAGGTAACGGTCAAATTAGTCAAAAATCTATAATCTGTCTCATATTTATTTATAGTCAAAATTATTTACGGAACGAATATAATCCTAGATTTGTAAACCCTATAGTGGAATAATCACTTTTAATATAAACAAAAATATAACTCTCTGTGTTAGAACAAAACTTGGTACAATCAGTATATATATTTATCTTAAATTTACATATTAAAATTAGAAGGATGGTATTTTGGTGCCTTACTACAAATTATTGGGGTTTGTCTGTCGAGGGTTCTTCAAATATGAACGATCAACGATTTATAGTTCCAATTAAATTCATAACAAATAATAACAACATTAATTATATTGTTGGCTTCGGTTAAATTACTTATACTCGAACGGTTCTAGCGGAATCTAAGAGAACCATAAAATAATAATAACAATAATTAGCCAGAAGAATGGCACGTTATTGGTTAATTACGCAGCACTAGAAGATCTCTTTTGCATTTTATTAATCTGTAAAAATTGGTGTGATGGGTTATCATTATCATAAAATAAAATAATTTATTTCTCAAATTCTAATTCTAATATAAAATTATGGTAGATTAGAAGTAATATTTAATTTCAGTAGCAAAACCAATGTATTTAGAATATGTCAAATATTTAATACACACACATATATATATATATATATATATATATATATATATATATATATATCATGTCTGCCTCCTTCGCGCTACTGGATCTGCTGAATCTTCCTTTTAGTTTGCTGTTTCAGGACAAAAAAAAAAAAAAAAAATCAGCGGTTAATCAACAATCTGAAATTAATGTTTCTAATTTATTGCCAAGTTGAGGTCTTCCACGCTTGTTTTGTTTTTTTAGTCTGAAAGATTTCTGAAGATTATTGCTTAATTTATACTTCTTAGTTTTGTAATTATATTTTCTGTCATCGAACTTATTGGCTGGTAAGCTAATAATTCTTTGTAGTTTTTAATGTTGATTTATATATTTATACATTTTATGTTATGTTTTTTAAAGTTGACATATTCAAAAAAATTTCGAACCAAAATTTAAAAAAATGTGAGAAGTAGTTCTGAGTCATTAAAGTTCTTTATTCAATAAAATTAAAAAACTCGAAATGTTGATTAGTGGGAATAGACATTTAAGATATTGTATTGTTATTTTTAAAATGTCATTAGTTATTAAGTATTTGCCTATAGCTGAATTAAAAACTAAAACACATTTCCCAGAAATATTATATGGGAAAATAGTATGATACACTTGGATATCAAACCAAAAGTGATAAGAAATTTTAGATGTTAAATATTAAAATTGTTTAAGTTAGGTTCAGGCTTAAATTAAATTAATAAGTCAAATAATAAATTAGAATAAATAAGTAAATAGAGATTTATCTACTTGCCTCTTTATAACTACTTTTAAGAATTTCTCACACCCTTCAAACACCAGTCTTATTTATTTTACTAGGTATTTTCTTTGACAGAGAATTTATAACAATGTAAAATGATAACTTCATAGCATGAGATCATGTTGAACATACATTCATATTTAATAAAACAGATGTGTTCAAGGGTGCTTTGGGTTAAAAGCGTTCTTATTTTTTTACAATTACACTTTCCCCTTGGATTCAACTTGTACTAGAATCAAATCCTTTTTAATAATAATACAATACCACTTAGTCTAATTTAAAATCGAATCTTTTACGCCTTTCAGGTGAATCTTATAACTGTAATTGGAATTTGATTGCTTGAATACTATTCGTTCTACAATGAATATTATGTATTATTAATTTTATTTTCCAAAAACGTAATTTAACATAGAACATCATGTGAAATATCAGTTTATAATCATTTGTTCATATTACAGCGAGGCCAGTTTGAACAATTTACAGAATAACCTAAAAATTCTAATATTATATTATAGATTATTGTATCATTATATTACCAGTACAAATATTATATCATAGACCTAATTTAATAGCATTTTTATCTTCATTATAACTTCATGAGAACTTAAGACTGTTCTCGCAAAGGATTTTGTAATGAAGTTCACTCAACAAGAAACTTTCTTCTAGTCAATGAAAAGAAAGGAAGACGATTTGTGCCTCCTGTTGTCAGTCCGGGTGACAAATTGCAACAAATCCATTTCCTTTCTTCAACTTGCTGCCAATGTTTTGTTTATCTTCACTTAATTTGTGATCTTTGAAGAATCGCTAACCCTTTGGTTCATCGGTATGAGATATACACATTGGGAATTAGTGACTTCAGTTGGGCAGACCATTTATTATATTATGTAATGTTATTTAAGATATGGAATAGTATCGCATTGGATTTTATAAGATCTGCTGTTAGGAACATATATAGGAAGAGAGGGACAATAAAAAACAAAAACTGAAAAACCAAAAAGGAGTATTATAATAAATGCTACCTTTTTATTTTGACTAGTAGTATGGTCTGAAGCAGGTTGCACCAATGTTGTATGAAAATGAAGTTGAAGCAAAAACATGGAAAGAAAATTGCCAATATTTAACGTATTAATAGGCAAAAATGGATTTCTAAAAATAAGTCTTATTTATTACACATAGAGCATTTGTTCTAATTTCTTTATCGAAACGCCCTTAACCCGAGATTTCTAGTTACTTAAGCCCGTAGACTTGTAGTTACTCCCTTAATTTTCCCTCATTTAGACTACTGCTGTACAGTATATGGAGGTGTCACTGAAGATATCGATGCAAACCTAAAACGGTTGATCAATTACTTCTTTCGTTTCATCTTTGGGATCCCAAGAGACGCCCGTATCACCCGACATTACGAAGCGTTGAAGTGGCTTTACCCTTCCTATCGCTGTATTTCCTAGCTTCCTTTCTTTACCAAGTCATCCAATCCCGCCGACCATCATACATCTCCGATCTCTCAGATCTATATACAGCATCCCACCGAACAACTGTTTTTGATAGAGCTTTCCTCATCCGATCCTCGTCCCTTTGGAACTCTATGCCTTCTTCCATTCGTCGTTCCAATAATCTTTCAACCTTTGAATTCCGTATATTCAATTACCTTATATCCTTACAATTCCCAAAAAATCGGAAGTAACTTATCCAGTTTTCAGATTAAAATTTTCTAACTGATATATGAATGATGTGTTTTTATTTATATATACGTATATTTATATCATTATTCATATTATTGACGCTTCACTCATCCAGTTATATATTTTTAAAAACAAGTTATATTAGTTGATATTGTTCATATTTTTGTTTCATTTTCTGCTTTCTTAGTTTCTACTTAACTTAGTAATTTGCATACATATGTAATTATCTATTGTTTCTCTATATATAATTATTGTAATCTTATTTCTGTTATTTTTTATTTCTTGTACTCTGTTTTCTTTTTTTTTTAATGTTATCACTGGAGGTAATTCCCAACTTTTTTTTTCTGATTTAATAAGATATAATAATACCCTGTATTAATATACTCTAAGACATAATAACACCCTGTGTAGAAACCTGTATAGTTATTCTAACGGTACTTGTCCCAGAATAAATAAAGAATTTATTATTATTATTATTTTATTTTGCAAGTCAGTTCAGTTTATTTGAAATTTTCAGCCGATGTCGAGAAGACGCAGTAAAGGCATAATCCTTCTCGTATTCTTAAGTCTTTACCCGAAAGTCACAATTCACATTTGAAAATAGTCACATTCTTTAATGAAAAACTAATCTGGTTACTATTTCCCATTTTCTGGGGCTCTCGACAGTCCCCTACTAAATATTTTCTGGTAGAACGGTCTGGCGTATCTGGGGTCGTAGAAAAAATAAGAAAGGTTGCCCTAGTGACTCTGTGGGTAGCTCCATCAAATCCTCTACCATTGCTTATGCCAAGGAGGAAGGTATTTGTTTATCTTCAATGTTGAAGCTTATAATAAGTGTCCTATCCGTCTTTCCTCACGACGATATGATGATTTGAGCCTTAGCAGCGACCATCTTCATGTTAACTCAAGTTGGCACTTCGCTAACCTTCTGCATTTAATCTGCTACTACTACAAAACATTGATGTAAGCTGTAGAAGGAAACTTCTCTGACTCAAGTACTCAACTCGTCAAATTGGTTACGAATCATCAGACTAACAGGAACTATCTTCTCAACAGATGACAGCATCCCTCAAGCATCAAATCTCATAATCCATGATAAGGATGCCTATCTTCTTCATAAAGCCTACCTACCCCAGGGATGAATTGTCTTTAAGAAAATGAGGGAGAAGTTTTTGTGAGACCCGCCTCTCTAAACTTGCCTGGCATGGAGTTATACCATGTCGTGTATAAACAGAAAGCTGATTGTGCTCCATGATTTGGATCAACCCATCCTGGAATTAGCTATTCACGAACCATAAAAGTTATTAGGGGCTTCCTTACACAGTTGCTGGAGAACTTGCTCCCTTCTGACGATGACTGTACGTCAAAGAGAATAATTTTTCAAATATCAGCAACTTGACGTTCTTGCTTCTATATTAACACGAACATGTAACAATCCATAGTTTTTATAGATGATTCGCCTTTTGAAAAAAGAACGCAAGTTGTTAAAACAGAATCTCCAAGAACTCTTGAAACTTAAGATGAAACATGAAACTTAGAGGACTAAGCAAAAGGTGACTTAAACTGATGCTTATCCCATTTCCCTACATTATTGATGACTATCAAATTGACGAGCTTCGACATTCCGAAAAGTGTCCTCAATTTAGGCTATCACTGAAAATCCTCTATGAACAATCTTTGATCCTGCGATGGAGCTCAGCCTTTCTGCTTATACTCGGCATGGTATAAGTCCGCGCCAAATTATTTTAGAATTGTGTATTTCACAAATATTTCTCTTCCATTATCCTAAGACAAATCATCTTTGCTGTTTGTTGCCTTTATGAAGATGCTAGGCGCCTCATCAAGGGTAGCTACTAGGAGATTTGATGCTTGAAGGATGCTATCATCTGTTGAGGAGATACTTTGCATAGATTACACCCGGGATTCTTCACGAACTCTTTGATGACGACCTCGTTCAAAGATTTTCGTATTAGAGAGTGCACGGCGTTTCGGTACACGCTGGGTTTGGACTAATGTCCATTATTCATTAAAACCACTTTTCTCCCTTTTAAGCATTAATTGATTCAAACGTCACCTCTGATAATGTAATGTAATCTGAGAATGTAAGTTATAATGTAAATAATAATTTAAATAATGTTAGAAAATCCTTTATATTATTAGTTTGTACTGTACTATCCATTCTGTATATTTATTTTCTATTTTTTATTTTATATGCGTTATTTATTATTTATCATTTCTGCTCATTTTCTTTAATTTTATTAAATCTGTCTTACTTTATTATATCTGCCATTATTTTAATTTTCTTTTCATTATCAATATCTTTGTTATATCTGTCTTTATCTTAATTTTATTATATTCTATCACATTTTCTATAATTATATCTGTCACCATTTCAATAATTTTGTTATATTTGTCTTTATCTTAATTTTATTATATCTGCCACTAGTTTAATGCCTTTTCATTTTCATTAATTTTTAAATCTGTCTATATCTTTATTTTATTATTATCTGGCTCCTTTTTAATATTCTTTATCTTCTATTTTCATATCTGCCACTTTGTATTTTTCTACATTATTTGTCACTATTATTGTTACTGTACAACTTTTATGTTTTTACATTTTTTGTTCTGTTTGTTTCTCTGTTAGCCCTGAAGATGACCTACACTGTAGGTCGAAACGTCGGCACATAATATAAGTACTTCACTTATTCGGTGTTCTTATTGACTGCACCCCCCAACTATCTCCTTTACATAAGATCATCCAGTCAACTATTTTCATCTCATATTATAAAGTTAATTGAGTTTTCCACTTATAAGGAATCGTCCAAAGTAAGCAAAGTGAGATTAGCAACACTTATATTGTTTTTCAAATGTAAAATATTCATATGATCAACATAGGAAATCCTCTTTCTCTTTTCTTTTGAAAAGCATTAATAATAATGTGTTATGTTTTATGTTAAGGGAATAATATAAAGTGTATTTTAAAACTACTAGGAAATATTTGTTTGCAAACATAAAGGATTCGACAGTATAAATATATAAAAAAAAAGTCAAACATTTTTTGTTTAGACACTCTAACAAAACCGCTCCTCAACGTTTTATTCAAATGTTTCAATGATCTACCTCTGTCGGAAGGATTTGTATTTATAAAGGTATAATGTTATATACTTGTTATAATATAAAATCACCAATGAGTTAGCTAACAATAAAGAATCTAAAAGACATAGAGAAAACCATCGTGAAAATCAATAATAAAGCCGAAAAACAATGTTGGTAAGCCAATCATCCAAGAGAAGCTCCACGTCACATGGCGGGAAGGATAGATTCCAGTGCTCCCGGTGGTGAGAAAAAAAAATCAGTTATCCAACGTTGCCACGTTCACTTTAATATCTAAGACTTTAAGTAGAGTTTTTAATCTCAAATTTAGAGGTGGATCTAGGCATTGTAGGGCGCTGTGCGAAGCGATATTGCAAGAGTTAGGAAAGTTTGAAAGGTTTTAGTGCTGGTATGGTTGGAGAATTAGTCTTGCGTGTAGCCTCTGGAGTGTAAGGGGTGATTTTGAGATTCTTATTCTTTCTTTTAGCGATGAACGAAGATACAGAACACAAAGTTTGGAAAAATATAAGACATCTCAGGATGAGATTTGGTTGTGATGTGGAGAAAAAATAGGAACAACAAAGACAAGAAACAGAAGAAGAGAGATATGATGGTGAAAATAAACTTGAATGTTTTAAATTCTAAAACAACTCAGTTTACACACCCGACACCATGTTTTAGTGTTAATAATCAATTAACGGAACAATTTTATTTTTAGCGAACTCTTTGTTGTAATATCTTTGCCACCTTCCTTAATATTAACATATGATATAGTTTATTTATTTATTTACTTCATAGAATAGTCTTAAAATTTAGGAGGCATCTGCCTTTGTTTCTTTTTTCTTCTCTTTCTTGTACTCTCTTTTCCTCTAAGCGATGACACATAATTCGGAGAAACAGAAGACACCTTCGGTAGAGATTTGGGCGTGATCTGGAGAGAAAAGAGGAACATCAAAACAAGAAAGAGTGAGACCCAAGAGAATAAGATATTTATTTACCTTCTCAGGCATATTTTTAGTATACGATTAATTGCATTAACTTGTAATGCAACTCCAGCTAGTGAGCCCCATCACTATAACTCAGAATCCTGTTATCAAATGACATTCATCCATTTCAGATCCTCTAATAACCCCTGTTAAAATGCATCCAATGCAGGCCAAGAGTATATTTGTATATAGACTGTAAATAATCGCTCATTATTCGCATGATCGCATTTTAATTTATTTTAGGTAAATCAGCTTTCTAAGGGGATCGGAAAAAGACCTTACACATCTGACACCGTGTTTTAATATCAATAATTATAGGAACACAATATAATTTTTAGTACACTCCTTATTGCAACTTCTTTGCACCCTTATATATGAACACATGATCACCCCAATGTAATTTCGACCTTCCTAATTTCAAGGGAGTGGAGTCGCTCAGTGGTAGAGCTCTTAGTTGCCGTGCCTTAGGTCCTGAGTTCAAATCCCGCTGTTGGGAGGTTATTATTCAATCTCTGAGCAGCTGGAAATGGGTTCTTGGACACCCAACCTAAAAAAAAATGGGTATTCAAAGGGGATGGAAAATCAATCACGGCCGTTGAGCTCTTGCACAACCTATGTCCAAGAAATAGAATATAATAGAACAGAAAAGTAACTTTATTCTGGGACTAATTCCTTTTAGAATAATAAACATGAAGAAAATAGAGAAGCATAATCTATACTTGGGCAAAAGGCTACAAAATACAAATCATAAAATTTATATAAAGTGCAAAAAAGGTGTAAAAAAAATGAAAAAATAACGAATTATTACATGATATTAACCAATTTAAAAGAATAAGTAAATTAATAACATCAATTAAATGCATGAGCTAGATTATAATTTTTTACATAATGTATATCTTCTTTGCAAAAAACAAAAACGACTAAACAGCAAAATCAAATATTCAATGCTGAATCATTTAAGCAAATGATTAACCTACTTAGAAAGCATGTTTTTGGTAAGTCTGGGTATGTTGGGAAAGCAAGGATTTAAACGAGGGTAGTGAAGGAGAATACCGGATTATAGGAGGGATTGAGTTGAGAGTCACTGCCAAGTACTGAAACCAAGTCCCTTCATGAGTTGTATTGGCACAATTTTTTTTCATTATTTCAAAGAACTTGTATCCATTCATTTCAAAGCTTTTGTTTCCTCTCTATTCGTGGGATTTTAGCGCTCACAGATATACAATGTGTGTATTCAAATAGGCTAGGATACGATACAAGACAATATTGCAGGAGTTGAATATATATTTGTCTAGGTCCGAATCGAAGACGGCGGATGAGTTGGTCGGAATCGCTGGGCTCAGCAGTAAGGGAATACCTTCCCACGCTCCCGGCTCCCGCGTCCTCCGCCGCGCATTTCATATTCAACATTCTGTTCTTGTTGCATCACGAATGAGTTCCCTTCACCCAGCATTTCCCTCAGATATGATTTTCCCTCCGGAAGAACTCGTTCCATTTCTAAGCAGCTGGAAACTCTAAATCCCCGATCCTCACTTTAAGATGAGGCGAGATTAACTTAAAAATCTATGAACCTTTGCTTTCGGATTTATGATCCTTAATAGCAACTATTATAAAATTATAATTTACTTCTATAAGCGAAAGAAATGAAAAAAGTATTGATGGTAATGATTCAGTACATTTTCATGTCATTGGACTTGTAAAGATAATTATTAATTAATGACCTCACTAGTCATCAGTTTATGACTGAATAAGCTCTCTGTATAATGGCTAAGCACTCTGTTTAATCCCCTACAAAATAAACCGTGAAAGACAAATTATAACGTGCGAAAGGGGTAACATGTGGTGTAGTTTTCGCATAACAACCCACTACACTCAAGATAGCCGGTTATGAGCCCAGCAGGTGGCCATAAGATTTTTCGAATAGGTAGTAAAAAATCCTTGGTTATGCCGCTTTCGGAGGGGACGTAACATAGTGGTCTCTAGGCTGTGCGTTGTCAGCTTCTGGTTAAAGATTAGCCTACCACTGCAGGAAGAAACTCAGGTCAGTTAAGACCAAATCTTACAGACTTAACCACCTGCTTTCATCTCCTAACTTATCCCTCTGCCTCAAGCTGACAATCTACAAGAGTAACTTAAGACCGGTGCTCCTCTACGGAGCACTACTGTTAGGCAACATCACGCCTGCAACGGCGAAAAAGCTCCAACAGTTCCAGAATGGTGTACTGCAACGCGTTGTAAAACACACGACATTACATAAAACCAAAACGGACCTCCTACACACTACCCTCGACATACCGACAGTAACAGATTAAATTCAATAACATTATATACTAATCCTTTACTGATTGGAACATCAGTAAACGAAAGTAACTTCTATCCATCCCGTTTATTAATCAGTGTCAATATATGTTTCACGGCTGTGCTGATCCGTTTGTGATGAAATTTGATATGGATACAAGCCTGGGGAAGGACATAGGCTACTTTTTATCAACACTCCACACAGGCGAAATTTATATAAAACTTTAACCTGATTGACACAACCAGTGGTCAACGCACAGCAGAAACCACTGAACTCATCATCTTGAAATTCACAGATAGGTAAATGAGCACTAAGAAAGGAATTTGAACAATTCCACTCCCAAGGGGTGGGTAGCCTTAATATAATAGGGGTTCAAAGATTGTATGGAATCCGTCAGTTTTGAAGTTAGACATCTGAAATTTCGGATGTACGAGTAACTTATAGTTAAAAAAAATGAAATTATTTATTTAAAATGATCTGTCACGAAACGAAGCCGTGGGCAAAAGCTAATAAGGTATAATATCAATACAGTTTAATAAGTCCTGTTTATAAAACTAAATATAGCATAAGTAAATGTATGTAAGTAACTAAATATACCAATTCGACGAATGAAAAAAAAACCTACAACCCTCGTCTTGGTGTTGACTCTGTACTGCTTCTAGGACAACGGTTGTGCAGGGAGGTGATTTGTTCGAGATCAGCACCGTCAATTAAGGGTACCCAATTTATAGAGGCAGGGTGAGTCCCAGCAAGTCCGGAAGAATCCATCCCCGGCTGTTAAATGATTAAATAAATTATTTACTTCAGCCTTTTTAATTATTTAATTTTTTTTTTTACATATCGTATATTATTAAATATATGTAATATTTTTTTATATTCTATAAGAAAAATGTGCGAATCTGTATAATTAAAAAATAAGTGTTAATTTTTTAATGAAGTAATAGTAATAATACTGAAGCGTAATGGAACAAACAAAGCTGACTTTCAAATAAAAAACCTAAACACCTGCTATACTCAAAATCGTAGGTTCGTAGCCCGGTAGGTGGCTGTAGGATTTAAAAAAAAACTGTACCACTACAACAATCCGTGCAGGAGGGTCTTCGGTTCAGTTAACGGTAGTGTAAATGTACTGTTACTTGGACAAAGGATGTGCAGATAGGTCATTTGTCCTAGATCACGCTCAACCGCCAGACCCCCCTTATTTTGAGTACCTACTTTATAGAGACTGGTCGAGCCCCGGTAGGGTCCTAGGTCCCGTAGGGTCCTTCTCCTGCCGCTAACAGATTAAATAAAAGTCTATCAGCGAGCGGACTTTGAACCTGGGACCTTTGTTACTGTAACTCAGCACTCTACCACTGAGCCTATTTGCTCATACTTTAATTTTCATATCAAAAAGTATAATGTTGAACATAAATAGAACTAAAATTTCTTATTTCTTAATATCATTATGCCAATTAGTTTTTGAAGCGGAGATGTTCTTAGTCATAATTAATTAAAAGATTTAAAACTATTCAAACGTTTACCAAGTTCTATTCAAACATAGCAGGGGACTATTGTTGATATTTACTTATTCATTTCTAGATCATCAGTATTTTAAATCTAAAAGGCGCACATACAAAACATAACTTTTTCTCTCAAACTGTACCAGTGAATCTGTACCACTACAACCCGTGATCGGATCTGAGGTTTACTACTTGCAAGAGACCGTACTATTTCATGGACAACGGTTTTGCAGGGAGGTGATTTTTCCTCATCGCATCACGCTCAACCACCAGTTTCCCCCCTTATTTTGGGTATCCACTTAATAGAGGTACACAGGTAGGATTTTTATTAATTCTCCTATCTTGTATTACTCTCATTGTCTTTGATTACTAAAATGGGCAGTACAGCTTTTTTAAAAAGGAACCACAATTGCTTTAGAAAAAGAAAGGAAGACAAATCGATGGCTGAGACGGTATCGGGTGACCCTAGGCAGGAAGGGAGTACTATGACGAAAATGAAAACCTTGCTATCTTTTGCTGAATTTCTACTTTATTTTTAAAAGCAAAATCACTTGATAACGGTTTTCATTCATATTTCTAATTATGAATGATACCGAGGACTCGTGGGCGATAAAGCAAAATAAAATGAACATTGTTATCAAAGTCTACATGGTCTGATAAAATGGGCACATAAGTGAATTTCTTTTAAAAGAAATTTAAAAAAAAGCTATATCACTTTTATAGGCATCATTAATGTATAATTATAACAATGAATTATGTATGTATGATACAACATTATATATAATATTAAGGTATACTATTACATGAAACCATATTCGAAATTGACATAATTAGTAAGTAAGTAAACCATACCATAATAAGAATTAATTTGTATATCTGCTTACTAATAATTTAAATGGGGCGTCCTGTGGTCTAGTGGTTAGCCTAACAACCTACTAAGTCCAAAGATTCGTAGCCCGGCAGGTGGCTGTAGGATTTTTAAAAATTTAGAGCTCCCACTATACCATCGTCCGATTAGCCATAGCAGCATAAGAGTGACATTAAACAAACAGACAAACAATAATTTAAATGTAAAAATATAAATACTAATGTAAAATTTAATAGTTCAATATTTTACGGACTATTTTTATTTCATCCCACCTTATATATTTATAATTTTATTACGCGTCAGCAATTTTTTTTTTAATACGAGTATAATACACAGAGTATTTTTACACTGTACAAGTACCAGTAAACAATCTTCTATCCACAGATTTAGAATGCAATTATATTTTTAAAAAATCACAATAAGGAAACAAATAAATAAACCAAAGTACAATATATATGAATTTATAGAAAGAAAATTTAGGGCATATAGTTACATGAAATAAAGTATCTTTAACTTCGAAATGAATTCTTATAAGGCGATTTATTTTAGATGATAAAAATATTTCAGTATGTTTAATGCTATATATTTATTTTATAATAAACCAATCAGGAATGAAATACATCCTCACAAATAACAATAGCTTGTCACTCCTTAAAAATATTAACAAAGGCGAAGGGATTGAAGGGGTGGTTAGAGAGGGCGGGGTGACATTTTTATAAAAACAACCAGGCCTAAGTAGCTTTTCCATATTATTAATATGGAATATTAATATTTAAAGATTAATATAACAGGGGTTACATAAAAATTATTATAAAATAATAATTTTATAAGGGTGATTCTAATGTGATTTTCGATTGGAAGGCATTAACCATGAGGAGAAATTTCAAGGATGGAATTCTTAATTGACAAACGGTGTAGGATGAATCAATAATTACTTTATCAATATATAGATATTACATCCATAAATAATTTGTTTATAATTGCGGTGGAGATATTGAAAAGTAGATATTAAGGAAGATTACTTAGGAAAGGGAAGGAGGATTACTGAGTACTTAGGAAAGAAAGATTCTTCTAACGATTCTAAAGAAGAGTATATGGTCCAACCAAAAACGAAAATAGTTTCTGTACCAAAACGGATAAAGAACTTCAGGATCTATACATAGTGTCTCGTAATGTCTTGTAAAAAAGGTGAATAAGATTGTTGGACATGTAAATTGAATGGATAGAAGAAGACTCCCAAAGCAGATCTCGAAGGGACATCCAGATGGAGAAAGAGTAAGAGGCAGGCCTAGACTGCGATGGCTGGACGATGTTGAAGCAGACGTTAGGCTATTGGGGGTGAGAACATGGGAGAGGTCTTTCATAGTGGAGGAAAAGTCTCGAGGAGGCCAAGGTCTTCCATGGATAGCACCATTAAGAAAAAAACAAATAAATAAAAAAAAATAATAATGTCTTCTGAGCTATCGTTTTTAACCCTGCCTCTGTTTGATATGAGTTTTCTTTTATTTTATTCTTTTTTGGATTATTTGTCTATCTAAAGATAAAATAAATCATGCACATTAACTATTGGAATAACAGGATATTGCGAAACCAGCAAAAAAATGTATGCTCGATAAATTGTAGATATGTTTGTGGCTCTTTTTTTTTCAAACAATAAATCTGTCAAAAAATATTACATTTCGTCCTGAATTCTGAATTCTACCTCCGTCCAAAGAAGGCGTCGTATCTTTGTCTGTCTCTTCAATATTTACAATTATATTATTAATTTAATTAATATTATCATGTGAACCGGGACAAAATAAGTTTATTAAATGTCAATATTCATTTTCCTTGAGATTAAAATAAACGGATTAAGATAAAGTTAAAATCTCTGAATCGGCACTACACTAATTTTATGGGTTTTTTAAATAATCAAATGTATTTATTGAGATAATGTTCAAAGTGATCCGGTGAAAATATTATTTGTTTTTGAATACATTAAACGATTAGTTAATTATATTCTGAAAGCTGCAGAAAAGGCACTTCTTAGATGTTTTCGTGAGTTACAGTTCAGAAAACTGATATAATGTTTTGCATTTTGTTTTATAGCTTGTTTCCCGAGTAGAACCAGACATGCCAAGATAAACGTATAGGTAGAGATTAGGTTAGAAAACTATATCTTTTCTACTCATGAAAGAGATATTTTTAATAATAGGTGTAATTAAAAATACCTTAGCAGGAACTATGGTGCTATTTTTTAGCCAATGGTTGCGAAAGGAATGATTTTACTTTATACTGAGACTGAATGAGCTCCAGAAGAGCCTTCAAGTTCCTAGAATGGCCCAACATTGATTTTAGCATAAATAATTTATGTATAAATACAACTGATCTGAACCCGAGATGAAGAGAATTTTAGCCTTTTTCTACAGGCTACATTTTGGATTGTAACAAAGGCAGAAATTTTATTGAAATACATTCCGATTTATATGGTATTGTTCTGTCCAGAAAACAACCTATGCAGAATGTTAAGCTCATTTTGTCTAGGGGTTCAGTAAACTTCCAAAATTTCACTCGTACTAATTTTCAATATACTCACCCAATCGGACTTCCAAACGATTATTTATTTTTTTATAGATAATGAAAAATTTGAGATTAACAATTCCCTTCGATGTACTTTGTCCTAGCAAAGCCTAATTATTTTTGTATTAAATGCTACTCAGACGTTATGAATAATAAACACTGCCAACGTCGATACCGCAAGGGGGAATGTGAAGGGATAATGTAAATTGAAATAAATAAGTTTGTTAAAATTAATATTTTTTCTGCATCTTTGATTTTCGATTGGAATAGAATGAAGCATTATCCAAAATAAAATCAAAATTCTTGTTCCTAAAGTGTTGTAAAAGATTTCGCGATTTTTAAGTAGTAAAACATATTTACTGAGAATTTAATCAAATTAAATTATGATACTGGATATCCGATAAAACGATGCAATCAATAAAAACGGTGATTTTTTTAATAGCTACGTTTGATTAAAAGCAGAAATAAAGAGAAGATATTAAGTTCATTCGTAAGATTTAAAGCTCATACAAATGCTAGTTAAAATAAATAAAATGGTCATTATGATAAAATATAGAAATAGAAAGTTATATGGGAATTTAATTTTGCTTAAATGTAAACATATAGCAAGATAAATACTTGTATACGTTATTTTCTTATTTTTTTTATTGATTGGGAAATAGGGATAGAAGTCAGGAGGAAATCAGGATAGAAGGATGTAGAATCTAAGAGCAACTAAATTTTGCTTTTTATATTTCTAAAATAAATTTCTAAAATATTTATAATGTATATTTCTGTAAAATATTATTTAAAGTAAAACTAAAACTAAAATATATTTCTATGTAATATTGTTTTTAAATATAATAAAATATTTTTATTGGTTCAATCTGCCACACCTAAGGGCAATAAGCATTAGTAATTTATGAGCGCACATAATTATACATATTATGTTATTTAAATTGTTTTTTATATTTCTTTTCATTACTGAGGTACGTTTCTGTAGCTATGTTTAACTTTGTTTACATTTACAAAGAATATTTATAAAAAAACAAAACAAAATGTTCCAGTTCGCGTGTGAACTTACAGAAGCTGCTAAGAATACCAGAGACAGGATGAGACCTACCGTGGAACTCTTCGAGTCCGTGCCACACATGCTTCTGGCCTATCTCTTCCAAATCTGTACGCCCAGCTGCTGAAGGAATAGGAGCATTTTAAATTACCCAAAGCTATCAATAATACTTCTTAAAATTACAACTATTCTAAAAATAAGATGTTCATTGCTATATTTTACAACCCAGTAAAATTAATTGTTGTGAACGATCTGAACAACAGATTCCACTACTCCAAACAAAGTCAATTAAAAGTTCATTATGTCAACATACTTTTAAAATATATAAATAAAATTTAGAGTGTTGTCAGTTGCAGTTGGACTTTTCATCCCTCTGCCCTGAGGATGGTGCATATCGTAATACAATTAACACAAATAAAATAAATCTAACCTATATTGTTTTATTTAGTAATTTATTTTAATGCACTCCTGACCATTTTACTCTCCTCTGTTTTTAAAATTTGTTACGGTGAAAAGTGTTATTTTTAAAAAGTAAACAAGATACATTAGGTATTGTGTTATTTTTAAAAAGTAAACAAGATATATTTTTATGGGGGCCATGGCCCCCCTCAAACCAGGGTTCTCATTAGTTTATATTAAACTGAATTTTAGTTGGTTTTCAACAAGAAAAAAACACGTTTTATACACCAAAATTATTCATTGTATAGAATGTTTTCTCAATGGGTCCATCCAAAATCGGCGATTCCGAACCCTTTATGTTTTTCATTCACATATAGATAGCTACCGATTTGATCAAGGACCTTATTTCATCCATCTTAATGATTTCTGGACTCAGTTGTCTTGAATTAAAAATTGATATTTTATGTATGACCCATGCCTCCCCCCCTGAAAATTCTCCTGGAACCGCCAGTGCTTCAATATTTTTTATTTAACGAATATAAGTTAGAGCATTGAAATTTTGTGTGCGAATTTAATTGGTGTTGGCGAAGTCCCTTTTTGGTAGTTCCAACTTTTTCTACTCCCATTGTGATTCTAATTTTGTATTTTAGTGGAATTACAACTTTAATGACGGAAATACCGATCAGTTCGCTTCAGGTTAAGTCACAATATTTAACTTTCCATTGGTGTACTTTTTAATATTATTGAAAATGAAAACAATAACGAGTTAGTATGAAAAAAGAGAGTAATTATAAGAAACGTGTTTATTTCATTAGGTAATCATTTCATCATGAAATTAACGTTTAAACAAACATTTCGAAGTACAGATGACGGTATAACCTAAACAGTAAGTTTAAGTCGGTTCTTTAATCTGTGTACAATCATTAATAGTCACTATTTACCAACAGTCAGTAATAAAATTGTTTTTATTTTCGAGAATATTGATAAGGAAACGAATGAAAAGATAAAACTTTTTGCAATCTGCAACCCGCAGAATCAATACGAAATTTCCTTTATACTTTACTAAAAAAAAAAAATAAAATAAAAAAAAAGCCTAAAATAAAATAAAAGGCTAAGTCATTCATTACAAGATCAACAAATGTATTATCATGTGCACTCCAGTGCTTATTTAATGATATAGTACTACAGATATTTGTTAAGATATAAAAATGTAATTACTTTAACTATCTTCTTTGATAATAGGAACTGATCAAACCGTCAGGTATCTGTTCCACAGATTGTCGCTTAGAGTTGAGTGAAAACCAATTTTAACTGTTTATTCGTTTCATTTTTAATATTTTCCAAAAATACAGCTTGAGCTTTGGTTTGGAAAAGAGACTGTAATTATGGTAATGAGTAGATTTTGGTAATTATTTCATCATGAAATATAAGTTTCAACTAACATTTCGCAATATAGATGATAAATATTTGTTGAAATGTTCATTTATATAGAAATGGTTACCAAAGTATACACAGTTCCCATAATTAAATTATTTTTTCCATAATAAAGCTCTTGATAAGTTGTATTTTTGGAAAATATTAAAAGCAAAAGGATTAAAAATGTTAAGACTTTTTGTGACTCAACTCGAAGCTACAACCTGCGGAATAAATACCATCCGTCATATTTACAATTTTATAAAATGATTGAAGATGTAGACAAGAAGACAGAATTGAGTGTCATAGAAACAAAATGGCTATCTGCTGGTTCAGCGGTGTCCGATGTACCGGCCGCCATCTTGTACCCCTTCCATTGTTCCACTTACAATACCTAGGAGGGACCTGTGTGATGCAATCTCAATTGTGAAACACTCTTTTCCACAATGAAATGTCCCCAGCACTCTTCACTGAAATAAATTTTTAAAAAAATAACCTGCCTTTTGATTCCCGATTTAGCTTCTATTTATGAAATTTCGTGTAATTATTTTATCCTGAAATAAAAAAGAAGAAATTATGTCAGACCAACGTTAAGACTCTATACTGAATCCGATTCACAAAAAATTACAGAACGGATTGTACCTAATTATTAATATCAGAGAAGCACAAACCTTCTGATATACTTTATCCATTCTGAGAGTGTATAGAGGAAATTATAGAACTATTTGAATATGAATTTATTTACTTACGGAACTGACTGACTATACAAAAAATATATCCGGTTATGCGTGTGTTACTAGCTCATAATTAAAACGTATTGCGTTTGCTTCTTAAGTTCCTCAAATGTACCAAGCTAGGTTGATTTTAACAAGGTTTGTTATTCTATTGATCGGCAGAAATCTTTTCATATTTTAATAAACATTCCCAATCTAGTACAAATAATCCGCATCATTTAAGTTCTGTGATTACAATATCAAAGAAAATTTAAGGTCCATTAACATTAAAAGGTGACGATTCCCTATCTTATTTTTTAATTTATTTTAGTTTAAGGCGGTGTTCCCATTCGTGTTTGCATATGCCGATGATCTGGAACTTTCAGATGAAATAGAGTCTTAAATTTTGCCTATTCAGTTATGGTTCGGATAGGAGTCTTTAACGGGTACCTTACATCATACAGGCTCGCGACCACCATTTTATGCTCCTTCTTAAAGGCGGCATAACCAACGATTTTTCTAAGCCCGAGGGTCATCTGCCGGGCTGCAAACCCGCACAGAGCACAGAAAACTATTATGCTAACCATTACACTGCAGGTGACTCCCACGTCTGATAATGTGATTCCTTTAGTCTAAGAGGAATACGTGTACAATTTATTTTTTTTCTTTAAGCAATTGGGGACTGTCGTATTTAAAAAGGACGTTGAAGAAAAACGAAAACAAACCTTAAGGTGGAATCGCATGTTATATTTATTTCGCAAAATTATTCTGTTTGCGATTTCAGAATAACAGCGCATTTAGGTTCGTTGCACAATTCGGAATATAATTCTAAATATCCGGTAAATATAGTATTGATATCATTACGGTGATTTACATAGACAATTTTTTGGGCCAATTATGAAACAAAACAATAAAATATTAAACAAAACAAACAAATATGTTACGCCTCTAAACACAGACCAACTTCCAAAAGGCAGACCGAGAGGTAGAAGACTCATTATTTTGTTGTTTGTGTTGTAATTTAATTTCAATCTTGTGAATTTATAAATGATATTCTGAGGATAAACAAATTAATCCTAAGAAGTGTGACAGTAAAAATTAGTCAATTCTCCAGCAAATTCTCTGAGGCCCGGCAGCTCCCTAGGGGGGCCATGGAGCTAATCAGGCCAGTACTCCCCCGTCCTATCTACGCCAATGTGCTTGGGCTTGGAATCAATATGATTGTCCTATATAGATAACTGGAAACTTTCGCTTATTGTCTTTATTTTCTTACTTTTTTGGGTTTCAATTACAAAAATATTCTAGGAGGAACCTAGCATACACTCAGGTATCTCCTTATGTAGCCTTTAGGCGATATAAAATATGCGATATATCTTAAAGAATAAATTACGACGATTTATTGCTAAGAAGGTGCAATAATAAATCGTCGTAATTTAATGCAGTCGATAAATCCTTGGTGTTAATAATTCGGTAGGAACATAATTTTCACAGATTCAGTTACAAAAATGAGCTCAAGTTGTACATCGACAAGTTTTACATCAAGAGATATATAATCGCGCGAGTATGAACCAATTTTATCGTCTACCTTAGATTTCATGGCAGGTACTGTTTGTGCCTATCGCATATCGTACATCACTAGCAATATATTGCTGAACTCATTTCGCCTTAGTGTGAACGCGGTCTTAAGGGGAAGTAACTGGTCCAAGCGATTTATCTTGGCGATATCCAACTACTCCCTTGTCCTCGAATAATTTATAAATATCATCATCTTCATCATCATCCTTGGCACTACTGACCGATGTTGTAATCCGCTCTACTGATCCTTGAGCTCGTTTTTTAAATATAAAAATATAGTAGAAAACACTACATTTTTAGCTCATGCTTCCTACTTCCTGTTACCTGGACTTGATAAAAAAAGATTAAAAAGACATTGGCCAAGAGACCTACTCAAATATTGATATTTCATTCCAAAACTCCAAAATTCCTGTACAATAGCAAAGAGAAAAACACCTTGATCAAATTTGCTGGATGCGCAATTGCGCAGGTGCAAATGAAAATTAATTAATAATAAATAAAAATAAATAAATAAAAAACATATTTGTTTATGTGGAAAATAAAATATTATAAACTATTGGTGATATAAATGACTGGTGTATTGATTTAATATAATTTAATATAAATTCATTTAAATCATATCTTCATAACGTTTACCAATCAATGGTAAAGTATATCATTATCTATGTCACATAAATCTACTGAATATAACAAATGATCGATATATACTTAAAATCGCTCTTGAGACCAAAGAAGAAGAAAATCATCAGAGTGAAAAATATATTGAAGGATGAACTCCTTAGGATTGAACATTCTTAACTCGTCCTGATGATGATCTGATTACTTTCATCGACCCCACCAAATTTCAATTCCTATGTAGTCTTCTGAGCTTACTGGTTCGGTACACTTAATTAGAAATAAGTTCTAAATCTTTACTCTCGTCTAAATAAGTGAAATTTACATATATTATTGTTATATTTATACATAATAATCTAAACTTTCCCCTCTCACTTCACTTTTCCCAAGGCTGTTCTTCAACCCACTGCAGTTTTCGCCCGAAGTTCGTGTGATAGTTTCGTGTAGCCCTTAGTTTTTGATTCCTCGTACAAAAAAACTCAATTACTGAATTTTTTTAACATGTCTCTATTCATCCAAGTTCAAGCTCTTTTCTTATTCCTCGGAGGCCTATCCTTATTCCTCGGAACTCAGAATTCAGGGTTTTCTTCCATTGTATGATGCTGAAGATTTTCTTCGTTAATCAGCGATCGTTCAGGGTCACCTAATTACCAATGAAGAACAGAAATCTGTAACAAGAGGTTTAATACATTTGTAAATATTCCCATTGTTCATTTTACCCATTTTTCGTCAATTATTTTTGTCCACGAAGAATATCTCTAAGGACCACCTTTCGTTTTCCTCGAGCTCCTCCACTAGTCCCCTATTCTTGAAGGGGAGTATTTCTGCTGCTTAGTTCACTTCTGTCTTTCTTCCAAATATTTATAGTGTTTAAACCTTTCGATGTATCCCACGCCTGTGTGTAGTTTGTTAATTTCCTTTCATTTGTTAGACATGAATTTAGTTTTTTCTTTTTATGTAACCGAATATAAACCGACTTTAGCTGTATGCTTTGGTAATATTTCTATTTTTAACTGCATCTTTTATATTGCTGGATAAGAGAAAAACATCATCTGCGAATCATCATCTGAACCCGTAAGACCGGAAACCTTTTCACGTACTTTTTACAATTTGAAAATGAGGATAGTTCTAAACAAACATTCTTCACCACGTTCGTTTAGAATGACACCGCTGGCTCGTGACTGTTGAAGATTGTGAAGCTCGATTACAGTGATAATTGTGTACGGCATCCGCTCCTCCTCTGCTGACTACTATCTGATGGCTAGTAGCGGTTAAGTGGGACTAATCCATACCGTATAAACTTGTGGCGTCCTGAAGTATTGTCAATTGGCGGGCGAAGATGCAAGGATGATCAACAATACGAAACTTGTGCTTCTAAATGTATTTTATAAATGTTTTATAGGATGTGTGTTTACCCTACAAGTCTTTTAATTGATAATCGAGTCCCAAATAAATCAGCCTTCGTTTTTTTGGTGTGTTCTCTTTCAATCTTTACTTGAGAAATGTTGAATTGAATTAGATAGAATCCGTCATGTAGTCTCAATCCCTTTCAGTATAACTACTGATATTACAAGGTATTATCTAAACTACTACTAAACAGAGTGGAAGAACAGCTTGAATTTACAACAGAAGAATATCAGAGTGATTTCAGGAAAAGAAGATATTGAACATAATAGATTTTAATGTAAAGGAGATAGTTGGGGGGGTGCAGTCAATAAGAACACAGAATAAGTTGGTAATCAAGAGTTCATATTTTTAAGCACCAATTTTAATTTTTCAAATTCGTTAATCCTATCTACTATTTTTCAAACAGACATTGTACACTATTGTTACTGTACAAGAGTTTTCACTTATTTTAATTTTTCAAATTCATTAATCCTATCAACTATTTTTTCAAAACAGTCATTGTACACTGTTGTTACTGTACAATAGTATTTCTATTATTCACATTTGTTATTGTACATATAGTTCCATACTTTTCTGTAACATGTAACATCATTAAGTCCGTTATCATACATTTTATACCTTTATTTTACTAGTTTTTCTTTATTCTTCATATTCCAACCTTTCTGTATATGTAAATATCCTCATTTTGGTTTCTTTTGTTTAACTCCTCCTTTTGATTTTCCTTTATATTATTATTTTGTACTGTACTATCCATTCTGTACATTTATTTTCTATTTTTTATTTTATATGCGTTATTTATAATTTATCATTTCTGCTCATTTTCTTTAATTTTATTAAATCTGTCTTCCTTTATTATATCTGTCATTATTTTCATTTTCTTTTCATTATCAATAATTTTGTTATATCTGTCTTTATCTTAATTTTATTATATCTGTCACTATTTCAATTACTATATCTGTCACTATTTCAATAATTTTGTTATATTTGTCTTTATCTTAATTTTATTATATCTGTCACTATTTTAATTTCTTTTCATTATCATTAATTTTTTTAAATCTGTCTATATCTTTATTTTATTATAATCTGGCACTTTTTTAATATTCGTTATCTTCTATCTTCATATCCGCCACTATTTTATTTTTCTACATTACTTGTCACCATATTATTGTTACTGTACATTTTTTATATTTTTTGTTCTGTTTGTTTCTCTGTTAGCCCTGAAGATGACCTACACTGTAGGTCGAAACGTCGGCACATAATATAAGTTTATTACTTATTCTGTGTTCTTATTGACTGCACCCCCCAACTATCTCCTTTACATTAGATCATCCAGTCAACTATTTTCATCTCATACATGCATTAACATGAAGAACAATAAACCGGGCCACCGACAGAACTTCTCCTCCCAACCTTTACGTCGCAGTGCACGAATACAGAATCAAAATCTTCCTGCTCTCCGTTGTTTCACCTCTACGCCACCACATCGCCTGTCGAGTAACTCTTCTTCCAGCCACCATCTGACTTCGACGCCTTCTCCTCTAGATCGCTCTTCTACGTCCCATTCTTCTAGTTATCATCATACATTTGCTTCCTCACCACTACTTCGCCGCTCTACTGTCTCTCCTAACTATATCACTTTCAATCGCCATAACTTTCCTAACTATGATGGAACTGCCTCTCCCCCTCTTATCTCTACTACTCCCTCGCCTTTTTTGTCCTTCTCCTCTATCAAATCTTCTTTTCCAAACCTAAAATCCCACATCAACCTTTTATGCTCCCTTCAAAAACATTTGGCTCATCATTTGGAACATCGTATTTTCCTCCTAAAATGCCGATCTAACTCCATCTTTCCTAATTTTATAACTAATGCTCTCAATCACATTACCACTTCAAAGTCCCTAAATTCATCATTATGTTTTTTCTCTTTAAAATTTAAAAAATCTCTTCTCAACCTTAAAATACGTGAGAATATTCTACACATCCACTCATTGAACCATCGTATTTCTTCCCTCAACCAATTTTTAACCAGTCACCTTTCACCTGATCACATGAACAACCTTTCAATTCTTATTGCATCCACGTTCTCCATAACTAGGTCACACAAAAAACACCAACTTATCTCCAAATTTAAATCCCTTTACCAAAATTCCCTTATCTCCAAAATCTATCCTGAAGGAGATGACCACTGGGTTCACAATATTTCTTCCACCCCCATCCCTAATAATGTTATCAATATTCTATCCTTAGGACCAAATTTTTCTGCACCCTCCTCCTCCTTCAAAAAAATTATACCCGACTTATTGACTGACTTAGAATATATCCATAATGACCCCCTCCTCAACCATTCACATGTTCAACCAGATCTTTCACGCGTCTCTGTAGCTAATATCATTTCCAATTTCCTTCAGCACCCCCATTCCACACCTTCTAATTTCTCCCCGCAATTTTTCAAAGACCTTGCGTCCACACGTTCTTTCTTCAATCTCATGATGACTTAATTGTCACCAAAGCTGACAAAGGTAACTCTACTGTAATTATGGACCTTTCTGATTATAACCTCAAAATTAATTCCCTTCTTTCTGATACTTCCACCTATAAACCCATACCTCGTGATCCTACTACATCTCTCCAAAAACAATTCAACCTCCACCTAAAAAGCCTTGTCAATTCTAAATTAATTACTTATCCCGTTTACAGAAACCTCATTTCCTATAAATCCTTAGCCCCACGTTTTTATGGTCTTCCCAAAATCCACAAACCCAACAACCCCCTCAGTCCGATTACAGCCAACGTCAATTCACCATCTACAAAACTTAGCAAATTCTTACTTTCATCCTTACAAGTCCTCAGCCGTAACAACCCATATGATATCCATAACTACTTTCACCTACGTGATCTTTTAACATCCCTCACCATTCCTGATCATTACATCCTCACTTCCTTCGATGTCGAAAGTCTTTTCACCAACATTCCCTTAGATAAAGCCCTTGACATAATAGATAACAACTGGTCACTAATAGAACCCCATACATCTCTTAACCGGTCCTCATTCCTTCAATCCTTAAAACTTTGCTGTGAATCCGGCTACCTTAACTTCCATGGACAGTTCTATTCCCAAATTTCTGGACTTGCCATGGGAAATCCCCTAGCTCCTGACCTCTCCAATATTGTTCTAAATGACCTTCTAGACTCCATTCTACCACAGTTCCGTGACGATATTTGTTTCATCAAAAAATATGTAGACGACCTCCTCCTTATCATCAATCCCAACATCATTACTGATTTATTATCTTCCTTCAATTCATACCATCCCCGCCTCCATTTCACCGTTGAAGTCGAATCCAATAAGTCACTACCTTTTCTTGACCTCCTTATCATTAAAAATTCTGACCACACCTTATCCACTGATTGGTATACTAAACCCACTTACTCTGGCCGACTTCTTAATTATTACTCCCAACATCCACACCACCTTAAAATTAACGTTTCTAAAAATATCATTCACCGTGGCCTATCCCTCTCTGACGCCTGCTTCCATACAACCAACACCCACCGTATCAAAGAAATCCTTTTTAAAAACAATTTCCCTCCCTATATTGTTAATAAACTCATCCATGACTACTATAACCCTCCCACCCCCACCCGATCGCCACATCCACCATCTATCCCTATATACAGATCCTTGCCATATATACCCACCCTCTCTAATAACATTCAAAAATACTTACGTTCCGTTGTCCCCAATTTACGTATTGCCTTCAAATCCCATAACAAACTTTCCCATATTTATACCCGTATCAAAGATCCTATGGTATTCCCTTCAAGCTTCTTTCCCATGTCGTTTATCGTATCCCTTGCTCTACTACTAATTGTAACTCTTCCTATATAGGTGAAACCAAAAACTTCCTTAAAGACCGTATTACCCAACACAAATTTCCTCCCATAACCATACCTCCTCTAAACTTTCCGAACATGCCCTTTCTTTAAACCACACCTTTGATTTTGAAAAAACATCTATCCTAGCTACAGCTCCTAACCATGACAAACGCATCCTCTCTGAAACTATCCACATAAATTTAGATTCCTCCTCTATCAATCTTAAGACTGACTCACATCACCTTTCCTCTACCTACTCCCAAATTTTTAATTTACTCAAAAGACCTTAAATTCCCTTACTTCGTCATTGATGTTTCTTTTGTTATCACTCTATTGACATTTCTTTCATTGTTTTTAATTTTATTTATATTAATTTTATCCATTTATTCACTTTCCCCCTCTTTTCCTATACTCCAGTATGGTTACCTTCTATAGTTAACTTTTTGGCCACTAGAGATCGCTCCTATCTCTTCCTCCTCTCTTAACGGTCTTTTGCTCAGTACTAGCCAGCCGTTAAATCTAACGGCATCGCTCTCCAAAATCGGTACGTCTTTTCTTTATATTTTATTTATTTTAAACTTTTCTCTTTATCCTTTCTCCAATTTTAATTTTCCTATTATTTCCCCCTTATCATTTTGGCATCCATCATATGTTGGTAATCAAGAGTTCATATTTTTAAGCACCAATTTTAATTTTTCAAATTCATTAATCCTATCTACTATTTTTCAAACAGACATTGTACACTATTGTTACTGTACAAGAGTTTTCACTTATTTTAATTTTTCAAATTCATTAATCCTATCAACTATTTTTTCAAAACAGTCATTGTACACTGTTGTTACTGTACAATAGTATTTCTATTATTCACATTTGTTATTGTACATATAGTTCCATACTTTTCTGTAACATGTAACATCATTAAGTCCGTTATCATACATTTTATACCTTTATTTTACTAGTTTTTCTTTATTCTTCATATTCCAACCTTTCTGTATATGTAAATATCCTCATTTTGGTTTCTTTTGTTTAACTCCTCCTTTTGATTTTCCTTTATATTATTATTTTGTACTGTACTATCCATTCTGTACATTTATTTTCTATTTTTTATTTTATATGCGTTATTTATAATTTATCATTTCTGCTCATTTTCTTTAATTTTATTAAATCTGTCTTCCTTTATTATATCTGTCATTATTTTCATTTTCTTTTCATTATCAATAATTTTGTTATATCTGTCTTTATCTTAATTTTATTATATCTGTCACTATTTTAATTTCTTTTCATTATCATTAATTTTTTTAAATCTGTCTATATCTTTATTTTATTATAATCTGGCACTTTTTTAATATTCGTTATCTTCTATCTTCATATCCGCCACTATTTTATTTTTCTACATTACTTGTCACCATATTATTGTTACTGTACATTTTTTATATTTTTTGTTCTGTTTGTTTCTCTGTTAGCCCTGAAGATGACCTACACTGTAGGTCGAAACGTCGGCACATAATATAAGTTTATTACTTATTCTGTGTTCTTATTGACTGCACCCCCCAACTATCTCCTTTAATTAGATCATCCAGTCAACTATTTTCATCTCATAATAGATTTTAGTGTTCAAGGGAATAATAAAACACAGGCACAGGCAAAGAAGGAAGGTAATAGTGGCATTGGTAGATTTCGCAATAGCGTAGGACTCAATTGACAGGAATACACAACTATATCCTACCTGCGAAATGATTCGATACAACACTTGCATTAGTAAGGGGCACTCTAGATCCACATCCCCCAGGTTAAAATTCGGTACGGAATCAGGAACACTACCATCAGTCTCCTTGCTGTGCCAATAGGATCAGTAATGGAAGAATCTCAACTAGTAGCGTATTTCCTTAGAACAGCACCCCCAGTCAGTAGAGGATACCCACAAAAGAAGGAACGCCGTCTGGATGTAAGACCAGAATTTGCATTAGATAAGAGCATAAGGAAGCTTTTTCTAGTAGGTACCTAAATAAGGAAGAAAACAGGAAATAGGAAGATAACAGTGTTCATGGAGTCTCACACCGCTTTAAGATAAAGAGAAACAGATGATGATTATAAGATCTACGAAATTGAAAATCTTAGTCTAACTAGAATAGGATAGAATAGAAAATTAATATGTAATTAAAGGAAGAAATAGTTGGGGGTGCAGTCAATGAAAACATCAAAATAAGTATAACTTATTTATTATGTGCCTTATTATGTGCAAAGGCACATAATAAATAAGTTATACTTATTTTGATGTTTTCATTGACTGCACCCCCAACTATTTCTTCCTTAAATTAGAAGATACAGTCGACCAACTCTTCTCTAATATGTAATTAGTTAGAAATAAGAACTTGAGATTGTACAGGTTTGTACCGTGTGCTCCCTCGTGTCTTATCTCGCCAATGATTGTAATTTTAATAGGATATTCACTGATTGCATCGCAAATTACATCTACGAATAAATAAATAAATAAAAATTCCAGCACAGTATATACAATGATAGAGTTAACCATAGGTATTATACTTTTATGTAAGTTATTATGATACATGTATATTGTTAAAAGATTGGTATAATAAATCTTTGTATAGCGTGAATTAGTTTTTCAACGTATAGTTATTCTCTTGTGTTGATAAAAATGTAACAAAGAAAAAGAAAGGTCATCTCAAAAATACAGATAAGATTAGAAAACTTTTATTTATTGTTATTTAATTAAAAAATGTTCTTTCTTTTATGCTCTAGGGGAGTTTAAAAAAGTTGGAAAATTCGTGGTATAAACAATTTTCTTACGTTATACTCTAACTTGCGAAGTTAATCCATTTTAGGGGAAATACTGAATTTTTCCTTTCCACGCATTTGGATTGTTTATTCCATACATCCAGATATAAATTGTTTATGTTTTATTTCTGTGGCACCTGTGCATAGTGGGCTAAGTCGAATTTTGTGAATTTCAAGCTATCTACTTAGAATCGTAATTTTTTTCTCTTTCCTTGAGTCTAACACGCTAAGTGTTCCGTCCATTGCAATGAAGGATATTCCTTTGTGAATCGTGGGCTGATACTCCAATCTTGAACTTAAAATAAGTTCAAAAAAATGATGATTCCAAGTAGATAGCTTGAAATTCACAAAATTCGACTTAGCCCACTATGCACAGGTGCCACAGATTTAAGCTCAATCGGTAAGTATGTCATGTACCCTTTTTGTTACTGGTAATTATTTATTATGTTTGCTATACATTCTTGTTTATAGCTTTCAAATAACTATGAATGTTAACATTTTTCCCACTTTCTGTTAATTTTAATATATTTCATATACTTCATATATTTTCATGTAAGTAATGTAATACTTGGCTAATATTTAAATCTCTAAACATTAGTTATCTTTAATTACTGCATGTTGAACAGCCAAGTAAAATATGATTATGATAAGGCTTCGCTTCGAATACATTCTTCACATTGAGAACTTTTCAGTTAAGCCTAACTGTGCTGATAATTATTGCAAATTCCACAATTTTTCCAAAGTTTGAAATATATGCTTTTAATATGTTTATCCTAGCAATCTTTTCTAACGTTATGAAGAAATATGGATTTGTAGAACTGTCCTGTAGGATTCTCCCGATGCTGATTCTGCCAACTTTCTATTTCATCTTAATTAAACATTTTATAATAATCCGCGTAATGTATCTGGTTAGTTGAAGAAATATTGAATATAAGAGGTCAATAAACATTAGATATAATAAGAGTATTTCAGTATTTTCTTTGTAGTAGTTTTGTTATCTTGTACCTTGGTTTTATTTAATGTTTTTTTGTTTTGTTTTTGTAATAGGTTACACAGTTATTATCACTCTAAATGGTTTCTATTGCTTGTTGAAATAAAATAAAAATAGTTGAATACTTTTAAAGAGTGAATATGGTTGTCACGACGCGCTAAATAGACGGGTTGGCGTTATTGTAATACTATTTTTTTCCTTATTAAAAATATAATTGATCCAGTAATATTGTTTTAAATTTATTTTAGACTTGAAATAATATATTTAAAAAAATATGGTTTGCCAAAGATGTAGGAATGCCCCCAGTAACCCAGAAGCGAGCGGCGGTAGTGTGTGTCCCCCGGAGAGTGGAAAATCGAAGAAGAGAGCTGAGATCAGCAGTCCCTCCCTAACCGCCGCCTAGCCACCTTAACATAACTTCGTCACTACCTCCACCATCCTACAGCCTTCTATATTACTATTATATACTTATTATATATAAATATATAATTAAATTAATTAGTTTACTGAGAGTAACAACAAACAGTCGACTAACAACTAATCTACAATCACCTAACCTTAACATATGGAAACAAACAGCACAAACATAAAAAAAGAAAAAAATTAATAGTCTGAAACTAATAAATTATATAGCTATTTATTTTTCACTTTAGTTAAT
Organism: Arma custos; assembly: GCA_037127475.1. Taxonomy (NCBI): domain Eukaryota; kingdom Metazoa; phylum Arthropoda; class Insecta; order Hemiptera; family Pentatomidae; genus Arma; species Arma custos. The sequence goes on along the minus strand of CM073764.1, from coordinate 68,897,809 downwards.
TATATTTATGAATAAGACGGATTAAGAAAAATAAATATTTGTCCGAAGCAACAAAAGTATGATCTCTCTCGTCAAATTCGTTATTCTTTAATTATTTATTAATATAAATTATGATTAAACATATTTTAACATATATCTCCTCTTAGCTCGCCCTTTTTTCTAAGAAGAAATCAGTTTAAATTAAAAATCTTTTTTGAACTTTTATTAATTTCACCGGTATGTAACGGAATCTTTGAACTCGATTTTCGCCCACTTCAAAACATCGATTTACATTGAAATAAGGACAGTGACCGATGGCAACAATGGCTAAGCACTAAGTAATACTTAATCTTTGAGACAATCATGTGACTACTGCCAGGATCAACTGGGATAGTTAATGAGTTAATGAGAAAAACTAAAATACACTTTTACGATTGATCAATCTAAAAAAGAAATAAAAAGAATCAGTAATCGTTTATTAAATAGTGAAAAGTAAATAATTTTTTTTTGTTTTTTAAGGATATTTTCATCATATGTCAACTGTCATGGCGTCGGACGAGGCAGATTTCTTAGAAGCTCTCGAGTTTTTAAATAGTCTTACGCAGTTGAAGATAAAAGATTCTATAAAAGAAGGTATTTATAGACGTATTGACTCCTTGAAATTAATATTTGGGCATCTCCGAAGAGATAACGAGCGGTTGGAGAGTGAAAGGAAAGAGATCTTGAAATTAACCTCAACACCACGTTTTGCCGTTGCCCCTTCTTATGCAGAAATAACAGGTAACAAAAGACCTACAGTTAAAGAATTTAAAGTGTTCATAGAAAAAGTAAATCCGGATGGTACAGATGATACAAAAACCCTTTTCAAGAACGCTATTAATCCCAGAAAGTTACGAGTTGGGATAAAAACATTAAGAGGGACCAAGAACGGAGGTTTAATTATAGGTTCAGAAGCAGAAGCCGATCTTAACCTTATCAAAAATGAAATCGTCAGTAAGCATGGCAACACTTTGATAGTGAAAACTCTGAAAAAAAACAACCCTATAGTTATTATAAAAAATATTCCTCAAGACTTAAAAAAAGAGGAAATAGTCCCAACAATTATTGAGCAAAATAGGTTACAAGAGGAGGACTTGAAACTAAAAACAATTCTGTCGAACCAGCACAGGAACACAGATGGAGGTTCACTGATTAAAATATGGAAGCACGCAATTGTGGAGATAACTCCCAAAGCGAGAAAGTTGCTGGCTGGCAGGGCGTTCGTGGACATGGTGACCTGCTCCGTGGAAGATTATCACTCGGCTCCGAGGTGCTACGTCTGCTCCAGGATAGGTCATACCAAGAAGTTCTGCACGGCCGTCCAGCCTACGTGCCCGCTCTGCTCGGAGCCCCACAGCCTGAGGGAGTGCCGATCTGAGGCACACAAATGCATCAATTGTGTGAGTCATAATAATAGAGTAAATATTAAGAAGAAAGTAGATTCTAATCACCCTGCATTATCTAGAAATTGTCCTTCTTACAAGGCGGCTTTAGATAGAATAATGGCAAATACAGACTATGACTGACAAACTAAATAACTACAATAACGGTAGATTATCGTTAGCCTGTAAAACTTTTAACTATATAAAAAGCAATTTACTAATAAAATGTTTAAAAGTAAATAGTATAAATTTGATAGTAAGTTATATGCTAATCAATATTAAAAATATTAAGAATAGTGGAACATTTATAATTAAATCATATCTAAATACAACAAATACATTTATAAAGTCATCAATAGCAGAAATTAACCAACAACTTTCAACTGCTATCATCTGGAACTTGCTGTATCCAGTTAATAGTTATAAGATAACACTTTTGAGTTGTACTGAAATGAATAGGAAAATGTGTATAAGTAAACATATGTTTTCAAGTGACTTGTTCTAGTAATATAAACATGAAAGTTTTACAACTAAATACTAAACATTCTAAATACTGTACAAATTTACTGCAACAAATTATAAACAAGAAACAATTAGACATTTTACTGATTCAGGAACCATACTCCTACAACAAAGATATCACAGGCTACAGAGGATACAAAATTTATCAAACATATGACGACATCCCTAGAGCAGCAATAGTAATTGCAAATCCTAACCTAGACAGCTGTTTGATAACACAATTTTCAGATCGAGATATGATAACAGTGGAGGTTATTACAGGGAGAGACAAATATATCCTTGCTAGCTGTTATTTCGATATTACTAGGGACATAAATATCGATTTAAATAAGCTTAATAAATTTATCACAAGCTATAGAGGTTATAATATAGTGATAGGCGTTGATTCGAACAGCAGATCCAAAGTGTGGCATGATAAGATTTCTAATACAAGGGGATTACTTTTGGAAGAGTTCATTGTAACTAATGAGTTATTAATAATGAACATGAAGTCAAATATTCCTACTTTTGATGGGCATCAAGGGAAGAGTAATATTGATTTAACTCTGTCTAATATACAAGCTACAGGACGAATAAAAAACTGGACCATTTCAAACGAAACTAATCTTACAGACCACAACTGTATTCTATTTGAAATTAAATGTAATAGGCCTTTTGAAAATACAAATAAAACAAGAAAATACTTTACCTCAAATGCTGATTGGAATAAATTTGAGACTAACTTACTAACACAACTTGAAAAAGAATTTATACCGCGTACTGAAAACAAATTTACAGCTGAAGAACTACAAAACTATATTATTGAATCACTACAGTATATGAGCACAAATTTAATTTCCAGAATGATGACTAAAATAATAATTAAAGCTTCAAATATGACGTTTAAAAAATCAAGTAATAGCCCCCGTATAAAACAATATAAGTCTGTTCCTTGGTGGAATGATGAACTTTCAGCCCTACGTAAAAGAACGAACAAGCTCAGGCAGCAATATCAGAAGATTAAAAACAACCAAGAACTCAGAAATAAAGCTAGAGACAGCTATCTGGAAAGTCGCCATCTTTACCAGAAATTAATTAGGCAATCCAAAATGGAATCTTGGAAATCGTACTGCACTAACGCTAAACCATGGGACTGGACTTATAAATGGGCTGCAGGAAAAGTAAAAAATCAAATGCTTTTAAAAACCATACAAACATCGACTAACAACCAGTATACCAACAATCTAAAGGAGACTTTGAACCAGGTAATGACCGACCTAATAAATGTAGATACTCCTGAATCAGATGACAGCAGACATACTATAATTAGATCGAATGTTATGATACCTCCGGATACAACTGATGACTTACCAATAGAGGACCATGAAATTTCGATCGCAATCAAATCGTTAAAAACAAAAAAATCTCCGGGTTACGACGGGATTACTCCTATAATTTTCCAAAAAGTCTTCGAATTTGTACCAAATTTAATACTACATTGGTACAAATTGCTCTTCAGAAGAAACGAATTTCCAGACAACTGGAAAATTGGTCTATTAGTCTTAGTACCGAAACCCTCTAGCACTAAGCTTAGACCAATTAGTATGCTTCCGATCATGAGCAAAATTATCGAGAAAATCGTTAAAAACAGACTAATTAATTTTCTTGTTAAAACCAAAACTGTAAACAAAAATCAATTTGCATTTATGCCGAAGACTGGAACATTAAACGCATTACATTCACTGACCACCAATATCAGCGAAGCTCTAAATAAAAAAGATCAACTTCTAGTTATCAGCCTTGACATAAAAGGGGCTTTTGACAATGCTTGGTGGCCTGCTATATTAAATAATCTCAAAAAATATAGGTGTTCAAAGAATTTATATTTATTGATTAGAAATTTCCTTGAAAATAGACGGTTACTTTTTACAACGAATACCATCTCCTGCTTAAAAACTCTAACGCTAGGAACACCACAAGGATCATCTCTATCGCCCATTCTTTGGAACATTTTAGTTAATACAATTTTCGACATTGACTTACCAACTGACTCAAAATTAATTATTTACGCCGACGATATATTAATTTTAATCAGAGGAAATTGTTTTCAAAATTTAAAACAGATAGCAAACACAACTTTAATCAAAATACATGAGTGGACAAAAACATGCAAGTTAGAACTCAACACAAGGAAAAGCAAATACATTATTTTTAGCAGAAAAAGGTATTTACCGGATTTAGACATTGTCATTGGCAATGAGCAATTGGAGAGCACTCAAACATTGACCTTTCTTGGCGTAGAGTTCGATAGAAAAATGAGCTGGTCGAAACACATAGAAAGAGTATACGTCAGGACTATGCAAACAGTTAACTCCCTAGCTATTGCTGCAAGAACAACCTGGGGCCTCGGGGCTGAATGTTTGAAGACAATATACGAGGGGGCATTGATTCCCAAAATGCTTTACGCGGTGTCGATTTGGCATAGAGCAATTGAGAAAAAATGCCATCTACGGAAACTTCAGAGACTGCAAAGAATCATAGGTATCAGGATTGTCAAGGCATATAAAACTATATCATATGACGCAGCTTGTGTCTTAGCAGGAATTGTACCCATCGATCTTAAAATTAGTGAAATCGTACAACTCTCATCGATTAAATTGCGTAACGATAACTTTAGAGAAATCGAACATAACATGATAGAAAGGGAATCTGAACCTTTTGATTGGTTACACCCATCAACATTTGCCAAACTTTACACGCACTTGACACAACATAACGGAACGGGTACAGAAATCACTAACATATACACAGACGGAAGTAAAGAAGGCAATAATGTAGGCTGTGCTTGGCTACTTTGGGACACGAATGGGAAGATGCTATGTGCCCAGTACAAACTAGGCTCTACAAGTTCCAACAACCAAGCTGAGAAGTACGCAGTCGTAAAAGCGACAGAATTCCTTCTTGACCTTCCAAACAACATACATACAGACATAGTCATACACACAGATAACAAAATCTTGATACAATCAGTTCTCAACACAGACGTACATGACGAGCTTACCGAAAATATCAGAATGAACTTGTGCACACTTAGGCTTCTAAATTTCTCGGTAAAAATAATATGGGTAAAGGGTCACTCTGGTATCGAGGGCAATGAGATAGCGGATAAATTAGCAAAAGAGGCAGCACAAAGTGATATGTCTCCATCTTTTCAAAAAACACCAATTTCGTTCATAAAATTCAAAATTAGGGAAGAATCAATTATGAGGTGGAATGAACGGTGGACTATTTCAAATAAATCTCCTAGTTTGCATAGGTTCATTCCAAAACTAACAAACAATAACTACAAATTAATAAAATCCACTAACTACAAACTAACTCAGGTTTTAACTGAACATGGACATACCAAATCATACTTACACAGATTTCACATAACCAACGATAGTACTTGCTCAATAGACAAAGAAGAACAGACATTCAAACATATAATATATGACTGCCAATTGTATGAAGGACAAAGATCAAAATTAATTATCTCCACAATATTAAGAGGGAAAGTTTGGCCAGTTGCTGAACATGACCTATACAATCACTTTCGACCCGAACTCACTAAATTTATTTATAGTATTGATTTTGAAAAGTTGACATCCATATAAGAAACTCCCTGTACTATACTAGGAAAAAAAAAAAAAGATAATCATTTTGTAAGTATTGTAATTTTAAATTAAAAAAAAAAAAAAAAATGTTAATTGTTAAATTTATAGTTGTTAAATTAGTTAATTTTGTTAATTATGTTAAGTTGTAACAGAATGTATATAATAGTGTCTTTTGCATATATTTTAGAATTGTCCAACTGTAGTTAACTATTTGTAAAATAAATTTATAAGGCACATAGTATACTCACGTATGGAATGTGCTAACAAATAAACGGTCCTTTCAAAGGGTTACTTTGAAAGGAAAAAAAAAAAAAATAAAAAAAAAAAAAAGGATATTTTCATAATGACACTAGTTTTACTAATATCAGTAAATAAAATATTTACAACAATCAAAATCAATCATTTCACACTTTTTTATGATAAAAGGAATTTTTTATTCTTAAATCTATTGTATCTTAAACTTGTTCAAAATTAGTTCCTACTTTTAAATTTTGTAAACTCCACTAAATTTACTAAAAAGTAAACTCTGTTTTTTTTATTTAATAAAGGATAGAAAGATTTTAGGATCATATCATTCAACTTTCACATTTCGGACTGCTTGAATTTTCTTCAGAAATTCTCAAAAATTCTTCTCGTTGTTTGACAAACATTGAGTTGGAGTGTTTCGCCTACCTAAACTGTTCATGTAAGAATTGTACTTCCTAGTCCGAAATCAAACAACTAATACATTGACAACAGGATAGCCTTTTACAATTTTTAATAGAATGGATAAAAAATATATAAAGGCTTCATGATACTTACTACACTTTGAGCGTTCCGTAGATTCCTAAATTTTGTTCCTGATGAAAAACACCTTTGTACCCAAGCGTTTATATTTATTTTTCAACTGAAATCGGTAAATATATACGATCATCGAAGTTAAATTTATATTAGCAGACTCAACAGGAGCCGTGTGATGTTATATTTCGAGAGACCGTTTATTTATGTTGCGAAGGGCTTATCAGCGATAAGGGGAAGCCCATGCGATATCAAGATTAGGCATTCTTGAGAGAGTGGAAAGATTACATTCTAATTCATTTATGATATAATTAAATTATATAAAGATAAACTTTCGTAAATTTTCGTTTTCATTACTTAAGCTACTGAAGCAATGGGTTTGTTTTTTCATTCAAAGTCACTTTATCCTGCTATGGCTAATCGGATGATGCTACAGTGGGAGTCCTAAATTTTGCCAATCCAGGTATACTTAGGATAGGGATCTTTAACGAGTACCTGACATCATACAGGCCCAGGACTCCTATTTTATGTATATTTCGAAAGACGGCATAACCAATGATTTGTATGCACCCTTCAAAATATCCCATAGCCCTCCCCGGTGAGAACCCGGGCGTTGATTGTTCCTGAAGCAATATGTAGATGATCATGTCAGATTTGCATGAATTATCTTCATAAAATGAAAGCATAGTTATTCTCCACTTTGCCCAAATTGGGGGTATGAAAAATAAAAAACTCCCAAAACTGTTTCTTTACAAACTGAATATTTTACACGGTTTTTCTTTTTATGTAACCAAAAATAATTGCGTTCCCAGGACATTTTAGAACCTGACTCGGCTGGAAAAATCAGATCCTTGGACATGGAAATCACGAAGAACCGAAGTATTAAGGTTACTAATTGAGAAATAATTTCTCTATTTTTAATACTAATAATAAGAAAATAAATGAAAGAATGAATGAATAATTAAAGCAGAGTCGGGCTCAAATCATGCTGTGGAGAATTAATTTTTCCATCTATTCACAGCCACGAATTGGGATCTAAGGACCTCCTGCAGCCCACCCAGCCTCCGAAAAGTAGGTACCCTTGATTTGGCAAAAACCTGGCGGTTAAACGTCATCTCGGACAAACATTCCACTGCACTACTGCTGTCTTAGAAGGCATGCACTGAGCCCAAGATCCCTCACGGGTTGTAGTGGTACCAGCATATTTTAGTATTCTGCAGGTAACAATAATAAATTAAGTAATCTCAAGCACTGAGAAACGTGTTGCGTCAGATTGTCATTTCCATGGATTAGCTAACAACAAATTCTTTTTATGTATTAATAGAAAACAGGCTATTTTTTAGCTTAATTACTCTAGAAAGAAATACTTTAACCATGTAATAGTATAATACAAAACTGTATTTTTTTTTTTTTTAGCTTGAGGTTATAGACTCAGAAAGATTATAATTTTGAGTAGTTAATGGGGGGTAAGGGAGCGGGGTTGCTCAGCATGTTGAGTTGTTATACTGAAGGTTTCGGGTTCAAATTGAGACTCTGACAGATAAATTATTTAATCGGTTGAAAGCCACCGATAAAACCTGTGGTATTCTAAAGCTCACCCAGCATCTATAAAGTGGATACCCTTGATTGGGTTAAGGACTCAATGTGATCAAGTGTTGAGTGCTTGAGTATTTAATCTGTCCGCCGCCATCAGGGGTCGAAGGTTCGTTCCCAAAGAATCGTTCCTAATCGATCTCATTCAAATCGTTCGGAGCAGGAGCAATATTTTATGAGGAAAATCGTTCTGATCTGGGCTGGAACGATATCATTTTCTTATAAAACAACCGCTCCCGAACGGAACAGAATCCGCCAGGGAAGATATTTTTGGATCCCTTGAGGATTTGATCCTGCGGAGCCAAAAAATATCGATCCCACATGTTTCTTTCTGAACCTTGATTTTGGCCTCCTCATTTACCTATCTACACACGAAAATACCAAACTGGAATGAAAAAATTGTGCCTAGAGAGGCATGGTACTTTCTCATCCTTAAAAAAAAATAAAATCTGAGAACTAAATTTTTTTTTTTACTACCATAAACTTAACCAATCCTTATCGGGTCTTCTTTAAGATCAACCAGATCATAAACCAAACATTTAGGGAATAAATGGTGGAAATCCGATTTGTAGTTTCCGACCATTGGTTTGAACAAACTTTTCCAGACGGACGGACCGACACCACTGAGATTTTATGTTTTTTGGATTCTACACTCTATGGAACGTCAAGAAACATTAAAACATCCAAGTCGAATTTTTTGGCGATTTCAATACTTTCTTCATCTGAAGGATGAGAAAGTAAAAACGAAGGATCGATATTTATTGTTCCGGCCCAGATGGAATCCTCAAAGGATGGAAAAATTTCGCTCCGGTCGGGATTGAATCAAACTTGGAGCAGAATAAAGCAATCTTCTTAAAGAAAAAGCATCTTATGCAGATAGGATTCGAAATAGAGCATTTTCGGAAAGAAAGTTATTTTTTCTACCTTTAATAATGGTTTCATTCAGAGCAGCAAAGATATAAATATATCGGTTTCATCCACTGGCCGCCATTGAAGGACCCTGTAGGATCTGCACTCCATCAAAAGGCTCACTCAGCCTCTATTTAGTGAGTGCTCTTAATTGGAGGAAAAACCTGATACCATTCACTGAACCCAAGATCATTCAAGGGTTATCCTGGTATTTTTTTATTGTTCCTAAGTCCTATCAACAGCATTGTATGATTCAAGTCCAGGTTACAAAATGAGATTTCATTTTAATATACTCCTCCCGCTAATCCAAATCCTGCCATATTGAGGAACAACGCGTACAAACCTACAGTAAACATAAACAGGAGCTAGCAGCGAAGACAGTAGACTTCACAGGGCTCCCGCAACGGCCACTATACAGCCTCTCTTCGCTTCTTTACTGGCTTCTCTTTTATTTCCGCTTTAAACTTTATAGCTCGGAAACGCCCACCGTAGTTTTTATCCTTTTCTATTTCCTCTTTCCGGGTTCGTTTTTCTTTTATTTGCGGGAAAGTTTTTTCAATACGTTCCCGAAACTGTCGATGTTCGTTAACCCTGATGTAATAACCAAGCCAACGTTTCGGACAAAACAATGGCACCATCAGGATTAGATAGTTTTTTATATAAAATGAAAAAAAGAAAATTAACCAGAGTATGAGGCAAAAGAAGTTGGCACCAAAATCAATTTTGATCTACATATCCATACAAATCAATCTTCTCCCATAATGCAAATAGGCGACCAGGATCAAAGGCGGATAAATCTAAATAATAAAGCGAAATATCAAACATTACCTTTTTCCCACTTACCGTTCACTAATACTTATCGTCAATTCATCAAATATATTTTTGTCAAAGATGCGTTCTTCAATTTTGGGAGAAAAAAACAACACTTCTAGTTTAACTGAAGTGTAACCATTTAACAATTTGTTACAGTGTAGTGACAACATATTTGCTCTATTGTATTAATTAAAATTATGCTAAAATAAATATTTAAATTTTTTTTAAATTTGCATGATATCCCTCAGATATGGGTCCGAAATATAAAAACGAATATTTTTAAATTCAACTATGATACTCGCTCTAGAGAAACATTGTAGTTGCAGTGTTTTTTATAAAGCTTACTAACGTAGGCTAATGCTCTTATCAATTAATGCATTTCTTCGACAACAATGTTGGCAGAGTTGCATTGATATCAGTTCGAAGAGGTTAAAGGTTCCACGTGTGGTAGTTTTTATCTTATTTTATGTTTTGTTTTTTTCTAATTATCATTTTACTTTTATTTCATTATCAAAATTTATTTTTTATGCATTAACGTAGGTGTTTAATGAAAAACTAGGGCAATGTTTTATTTATTATTGACTTATCGATTGGTTAATATCCTAGTCTAATGAAGAAAAACCGCAATTTATTCCGGAAATGACCCACGATAGAAACGGGAGGGAGTTAACAGAAATGCATTTTTTTAAATCAAGATTTAAATCTTTTGCTTTTCCAACTGATTTGATAAATTTTTATTCTCACGTGAATTTTTTTCAACAGTGTATAAAACTGACTTTCTCCTAAATATTCGATTCTCTGAAATATTCAAACGAATAAGCAAGCATCTTGTGAAATGTTTGTAACTTTTTTAATTAAGTATACAATAGGCCATCAAATGAAACCCACAATTCACCGAATGTTTGTGAGAACATGTCGTTTAAAAGAAAATTGATATCTTTTATAGTAAATATTATTGTGAGAGCTGAGGTATCACATGACATATGACATATGAGTATCACATTTTTAACGTTAAAAAAAAATAAGATAGGTCTCGCTTTTTAGTTATTATATTGAACATACAGAGATTAAACGCCCGCTATTTTATTTAACCTGTATCACTACAAAGGTTCTTCAGTGCGTGTCAACGGTTGTGCATGGATGTGGCTTACCGACATCACACTCATGCACATAGCATATGTGGCATATGGCATAGCAACTCAGCACTCTAGACACTTGAGATACCACGCTACCTGCTATTCTGTTTTCTTTATTAGTTTATTTTCTACCGACTAGACATTTCATTTTTTATTTAGCAATAATATTTTAAATTTTATTATAAAAGTATCTGATTTTGCGAATTACTTGATAATTATCAAACTATTCCAGTAATTTAAAGTAAGAAATATATAGTAAGAAATTTCCATAATAATTCTGAATTAAGGATTAGTCGAGAAAAAAAAATCCACTTTCCGAAAATTAGCAAAGCTATTTAAAAATCTCAATAGACTAAAAGTTCTGTGCTAATATTCTTTTTTTAAACAATTTTCCGTACACATTTGTAACTAATTGAATTTAACTACTTATTAGACTTTTATACTATACAATACAAGCTTGATTGATAAAAAAAAAAAAATTAACAAAAGATAAAAATGTTATGATGTAAGGTAGTAAGTGAAATATAAACTCTTGAGCATTCATTTCATTTCATAAGGAATACCTGTGGTCTAGTCGTTAGCGTAACAAACTACTAAGCCCAATATCGCAGGTTTGTAGCCCGGCAGGTGGCCCTAGGATTTTTTAAAGGGAGTAAAAAATACTTAGTTACGCCGTCCTTCGAAAGGGGCGTTAAACGGAGGTCCCGAGCCTGTACGATGTCAGGTACTTGATAAAAATCCCTATCCTAATTAAACCTAGATGTGTAAAATTTAGGGCTCCCAATCGTCCGATTAGCCATAGTAGCATAAAGTGACGTTAAATGAACAAACAAACATTCATTTCTTAATTTTTAAAGAGAAAAGGGATTCGAACCAAGGCCGCCTCCCGGCAGAGGACAAATATTTTCTCTTATCCGATCCCATGTCCTCGTGTTCTCGCAATTTGAGCGATGAATACACTAGAACGAAGTTCTCGGCCGAGGGACTATCTCTTCTCTTTAAAAAATAAAAAACATTTAAAAATCAAAAAATTGACCAATAATTATAAAAAAATTATAAACATTCATTTCATTTGAATATCTTAGTATTATTAGGTTAAAAATTGCATATTTAGCTTGAAAAATAATGGTTGAAGCTACTAATGTCTGCTACAAAACTGAAGATGATTTTGTTATCATGAATCTAAATTCTCATAGAATAGTGCAACCTCCATTTTGTATCAAATCACGAAATTGACTAATACGTGATATGATAACATTAACAGGTTATCAATTAGTGCAATCGAAAAACATCATTGAAAGCTGCATTCCTTTGATCTACCCTTTCAACCAATATCTTTTCACTAAAATAATCAAATTACGAGTCTTTGACAATTTCAATAAACACTTTGAAGTCAATTACAATTTTGAAATATAACACTTAAGTAAAAATGAGGAACTAGTTAGGGAAATTGATCGTCCGGTGTGGATGACATTCGAAAATAAAACCGCTCAAAACGCAAGATTAGCCCAGTAATTTCACCATCCACTTTTGTTATGGTTAGATTTGTTTGACCACTGTGCTTGAAGATCGTTCTTTTATGAATTTCTTTTATGAAATTATATGATGACTAAAAGACCGATTATTCAAAATTGGAGCAAAAATGCATAAAAGAAGTGTATTTTATTTCAAAACTTCATTTTTTTATATAAAACCTGTACCACAACAACCCATGTCTAGGGTTCAGTACATGGTAGAGACTGTACTGTTTCTTGGACAACGGTTCTGCAAAGAGGTGACGTCCTAGGTCACGCTCAACCACCAGATTTTTCCCCATTATTTTGGGTACTCTATTTTTATAATATTTTATAGAGGCTATTTTTTATTTTAATTAATGATAATTTGACTTTGAAAAAAAGTAATATATATAATAATATTGTATATTGTAATATATATGTATAAAATATACATTATGCAGGCACGCAGAAATACACACACACAATTTTCTAGGTAAATAAATAAAATTACTCCAATTTATATATTTTGTTGTTGTTTTTTTAGACCACCTTTCAATTACCGTCATCTTCGAACATTAACATTAACAACTTTTGCTAATTAGTTCAATTAGCAAAACACGTCCATATACCCGACATACAAACATCACAGTCCAAAAATCTATGAAAATTAATGCTTCGTCTTTTATTTCGAATCAGATCATACACAACAAACATTCCCTGTATAAAATTCATATCAAATACACAAAATTCTACTCATCAACTCAAAATCATCCAAATCTACTTGTTTTTCATCTTTCCTACTCCCTTCCCTGATTAAAAGATTAAAAAGACAATGACCAATAAACCTGCTCAAATATTGAAGTTTTCCAATTTATAAAAGATAAAAAACGTTATATTCTTTAATTTAGAAAATATCAAACTCAAATATGTGCCCTTAAAGTATATCCCTTACAAATGTATTCATTAATAATCTTTGCCGTTTATTCTAATTAATAAGATAATTAATATAATTTTGCTTGATAAGTATGATTTTCGGAAATTAGCTCCGAATAACTCATGTTTTTAACCAATATGACCCAAACATATGAACAAATTTATAATTACAATTGATTCTTTTTGAAAAACTGGAAACAAATTTAAATATAAAATAATAATGATCTATTTTTGTATTTGTTAATACAATATAAGCATTCTTCATAAAAATATGATTAAATGTACAATAAGTTTTTTGTTTTTTTTTTGCAAAATTTCGGCCCTGGAAATGTTACCTTTCTTCAGTGAGCGACTCATCATCAGAAAATTCTTCTTATCTTGGCTGGCGTGGAACCACGACGCTATGCACTTGCAAGCAGTCCTTTGAGCTAACTGAGAGTGAGCTGAAAAATGTTATGCTGTCATTGACGTCTTGGTCAGCTGTAGCGATGTATACACAGGTCTGCATTTTATGTCTGTTATTAGTGATTCAACAATTTTGAATCACAATCAGTCCTCGGTTAGTTATCAATTTGAAAAAAAGTGTCCATATCAACGAGACTTGTTTCCTCAATGTATTTCTAGGAAAAAGAAAGGATATCTAGGAAGTTGATAAAGTTATGTTTTGGAGGGTTTATTGGTAATGGGTAAAGAATGGTAAAAAGGACTTTAACTAAAATGAGTTGTTAATTATGTTACAGAAACCGTTAGGATGTTACTATTAATGATATTGCAATTTAAATCTATGGATATATTTTTTATTAAATGCGTTAATTTCTAAATATATTCCGATACTACGGATGTAAATTTAAAAAAGTATCGATTTATACCGCATCGACGATCATATCGACTATATGGAAATAGCAGTTCGGCTATGACAAAGTATTTCGACATTCGTGGCCTCAATATTTCTTTTTATTTATACTCTTGGTTGTAGATGTTGGGTAAAATTAAAAATATTTTAAGTACTGTAAATAATAAAAAGAAAAACACCAATGATCTATTCGATAATAAGTTTTAGCTCGATGTATTAACATATCATTTAGTGAGCGGGGCTACTCAATGATAGAGCGTTGAGTTGCCGTGCTAAAGGTCTCGGGTACAAAGGCACCTGTGATAGATAATTTATTTAAATAACAGCCCGTAAGGAACACCCAGCCTCCATAAAGCGAGTACCCTCGATTATCTGTTAAGCGTGATCTTGGACTAATCATCGCACTGAAAAATCATTGTCCAAGAAACAGTAATATATATATATATAGTCTTGAAGTGCCAGTACATGTGAAGTCTAGAGTGATGTTGAATAATTTCAATTTACAAACTATGAAATCTAACTAATTCAGTCTATAATTGATTCGGAAATTCAAAAATGACAGTTATTCTAAAGTTCTATTTTTTCAATTCTTTCAGCAGTCCTCATACCTTCTTCGTATATCAATCAAAAACTTTAAAGGTCTACTTCAGACTCAGAAATGTATAACAGAAGCGTTAGATTCATTTTATAATTAGTTATTGGACCTAGTCTGATTGGTCCATGAAACAGCCTGCCACTCACACATTAACAGCAGTAATAACTTTATTCAACACCAGATCTAAACCGTCTACCTCCAAAATATATTTATATTCTGCCGAAAATATAAATATTCGTTATCTAAACGATTATACTGCGGTAACTTACACGAGTGGAAGACCGAGGAGTAAACGTAATAGGGGCACGTCCTGAATAATGGAGAATAAACATTGAGGTAGGAGAACTGAGTAATTAGGAACACCTTGGATCGCTTAATTAGGACAAACCGCCGAGTCTGCGGGTAAATATTGGCCGCAACTTCTCCGCAGAAATACTTTTTCCTTCAGTTCAAACTTCCCAGTTGTGCTTTCTTCTCTTAATTTATCCTTAGGTTTAGGATTAGAGTTCACTTACTAAATCCGACACATTCGGAAATCCAGCTGTTAGAAGTATTTGAAGAATGAATCTAAATGCAGGTGATTTGATTACCGGTGAAACACATTCTTCATTATTAGGGAGTTTTAGCAAAGCACGTTAAATAGGAACGCTACACGGTATACGTAAAATAAGGATCAACTGCGCATTCGCACGTATACCGGTATGATTACCGTTTACCGTGCCCCACTATTTGATGAACTTTACCGTATTGGTTAGCGTAGGGACGTTAAATAAGGTTATAATCTTACTACTGTAGAGTAAACATGGAGAAACAACGCTTAAGGTTCCAATTTAGTGATGAAATTATTCTTTTGAGGTTAGTTCTAAGTGAAAATCCTTTTTTGACACTCAAAAAATGGAAAACAATTCACACTAAAGTAAATTTAACCTGTTCGAAGTCATTTTTAGTTCGTTCACTAAGAGATCACGTTCATCATTTGATGGTCAATTTCATAACAGAGGACAACATAAACAGAAAAAAGTAGGTACTTTATTTTAAACTTAGTCTAGCTACATTTATTTTCATTTCTAAATAATTCTAAATGAAAGGAAAATTCTTTTCATAAAAAAAGTTTCATTTTTTTCCCAGATCCGGAACTGAAGAGGAATGTACAGAACTAAAAATACTCCTTCAAGATGTTGTTGACTTGCCAAAGGAGTTTGCCGGTAATAGAAATAAAAAAAATCGCCAGAGAGAGAACGCTGGTATAATTGCCAGGGAACAGAGTTTGGCTGTTTTGGGGGACTGTGTGTCGGTCACAGAAAGTGATAACATTGAATTTATAGTTCAAGATGATGATTCGTTACAACAAATTGTAAATGTACCCATCACAAATGAAGAGGTGATTTCCGAAACTGTGGATACCACGCAGGTCAATCACAGCATCACTGATTCGAGAATCCGTAGGAAAAAACCTTCATTGCTTAATTACATAAAACAAAGACAGGAACAAGAACAGACTATGAGAAAGGCAGAACTGGAACTGCAAACAAAAAAGATTCGGTTGGATGAGGCGGCGCTCGAACTGGAAAAAAATAAATTGAGATTGGAGGAAGATAAATTAAATTTTGAAAAATACAAGTTTGACGTTGAAGCGAAGGAGCGTGAACTTCGATTAAAAATGGACATGGAGGAACGGCAAGATAGGCTTCAAGGATAACGGGAGCAACGGCAGATGCTGTTATCAGTGATAAATTCCATTGTAGGACAAAAAAATAATTGTAATTCAGAATTGTAAAATAAATACATTTAACGTAAAATTGTTGTAATTTTTTACTTTTGATATGACAAGTAAATAGAAAAAATACATTTTACAATTATATGTATGTTATTGTAGTTGTTACAATATAAACTCAAATAAAAATTTAACGTTGTAATAATTGTTGTTTTCCCCGTGCTATAGTAGTCATGTAACAAAAATCATAATAAATACTGTTCTAAGGAAACCGGGTTAGCATCGAAGTAACTACTGCACTGGCTTCCGTATAAACTGGTATGGCAGTTCGTTAGTAGCACTCCTACCTTGTACATTCTACCAACAGCTTGTAGCAACAATTTCTGATTTTTTTTTAAATCTAAAAACGCGAACTCTGTAGCAGTTTTTCCAAATATCCATTCAACCCCTTGTCCCATTGAACTCATGGCTTTGTTAAATTCTGCTTGTTGGTTCGTGATGTTTTTGCTCTTTTTTTGAAAAGGGACAAAGAATTAATTCTCTAATAGGGTACGCTGGATCCCCATACAACACAAATTTCTCATCAATCACAAATTTAGTTCTGGCTTCTAACTGCTCATACAAATTTGATTCACGAAGTATGCCCGCGTCATGGCGGTTTCCGTGAAATGGTCCTAGTAAGCTAGCCACTATTCCATCAGGGCACACAACTGATTGGTATTTCACACAATGATATCTCTTGTGCCCTGAGTAGAATTTCTGCTGATCAACTGAGGGCCTACAAATCGGACGAGCTGTTCCGTCTATGAAACCCCAACAGTTACCGATAGGTGACCCTTTTTCAACAACACTATAAGCATACAGTTGCAATCTTTCCTCCGTTAACCATTTCAAATTTCTTAAATCACTGAGCAAGTGACCTTTGTTGTTATATATTGTATTTAGAACTTGGTTGCATACAACGGAAATACATGATGCTGAAACACCAAACAGTGGCTCAATGTCCGCTAATCTGTTGGGGTAAGTGAGCCGCCTCAACAACATACATAAAGCTTCCAATCCTAAAAAAAAAGGAAAAAAAGAATGAATGTAGACGTTTGTTTTGTTTGATAAAGAGCATTTCTCAATTAAAGTTTTTAAAGGTAAGTATAAATAATAATAAAAAAAAGTTGCTAAGACCTCAATGACACAAGTGGTTGAAAGGTCTATAAAAAAAAAGGTAAGTACGTGAGGTACGATGTTCACTCTTCAAATGAAACTCACCTGAAACTGAGCACCTTTGTGATGTGAAAATTTTGTCAGGAATACCAAAAAGCCGTCGCAGTTTTGCTACGTCACGTTTTTGGAATCTAAATAGCGACATACACTCGCGTTCGTTTAACGAATCGAAATTTTGTGCACCACATCTTCGAGGAGTGTCCTAGGTACAGTATTGTAATGGAAAGGTGTGGCGTGCCTCGGCAGATGCTTAAGGCATTGGGCGATAACGAACAATGTGTAAATAATACGTTAGAATTTATTAAAAGCATCAACATATTCCAGTCAATTTGACATATACATAAAGGTATATGTGTGTATGTGGGTTTATATATATATATTTATATATCCAATATATATATATATATATATATATATATATATATATATATATATATATGTGTGTATGTGTGTGTGTAATGTAATGTCTGTAGTGTGTGTACAACGTTATAAACTATGTTTGAACTATTAATTTGTGCTAGAGAAGAATTGGTCGACTGTATCTTCTAATTTAAGGAAGAAATAGTTGGGGGTGCAGTCAAAGAAAACACCAAAATAAGAAAAACTTATTTATTATGTGCCGACGTTTCGGCCTACAATGTAGGCCATCTTCAGGGCTAAGAGAGAGAAACAAACAAAAATATATAAAAACGTAGCAGTAACAAGAATATATAAAAAGTGGTACAGGAGTGAAAAAATAAAAATAGTGACTAGATATGATGAAATAGTGAAAAGATAAAATAGTGAATAGATAAAATTAGTGACTAGATATGATGAAATGGTGAATATATATATGATAAATAAGAAAGAATATAAGACTGGTTACAGAATATAAGAAAGAATAAAGAATAAAAAAGAAAGAATATAAGACTGGTTACAGAATATAATAAACTTAAAAAAGTGATAGATAAAAATAAAATTGTAGATGATGAAAAGAAATTATAATGGTGACAGATATAAAAAACAAGAATACGAATATACAATATAAAAAATACATGTCAAGAAAGGATAAAATGTAAACAATAATATAAAGGGAAAGAAAAATGAGGAGGTAAATGGAAAGATACAAGAAGAAAAGATTAAAATTATAGAAAAAGGGGGTTACATAGGTATGAGGGGTTACATAGGTAAAGTGTAACAATATAAGTATATATAGAAATAAAAGCTTGATAAATTTCAAAAATGAAACATTGAACATAGTGGTATTTATAACTATGCACTATGAGGAATGAAAAGAAAAAGAAAATATAAGTAAGGGAAGTTAATATGTAACTGTATACAGTAGGAAGCAGTGGCATTAATGCAAAATAAGATGTGAATATAACATAAACATGTAGAGAATAGGTAAAGAAATACAGAGGATGAAAAATATGAGGCTAAATAATAATGAACTCTATACATTAACAAATGATGGATGCCAAAAGAAGGTGTGAGAACAGGTGAGAAGAAAGGTGAATGTGAAAAGGATGGAGATAAGATAAATACCAAGGTATGTACTAACCGAATAAAACAAGAGGCAGCTAGGAGAGCTCAGAATGAAGTGAGCGCAAAAATACGTTATAAAAATACGTTAGGTCGGCTGGAGGAAGCGAAACAGGCGATCTCTGACGGCCAAACAAAAATTGACAAAGAAGGGGGAGGAAATATGCAGATGTAGAGGCAATAAGAGACCGTAAATAATGTAAATAGCGTGAAAAATTATATGGAATTAATTAAAATTAAAAATTATATATTATATATATAATTTATATAAATTAAAATTAAAAATAAATAAAATTAAAAAGGAGAAATGCAGATGCCTGGATATAAGTGACCGTAAATAATGTAAAATGCGTGAAAAATTAAAAGTCAATGCACAACATGTAATTAATAAAAGAATGGTATAAAAAAATTAAGAATGTAAGGTTATTTTAGTAAATTAAAAATTTGGGAGTAGGTTAGGGATAGGTGATGGGAGTCGGTCTTGGCATTAACGGTAGAGGAATCCAAATTGATGTGAATGGTTTCTGAGAGGATGCGTTTATTATAATTAGGAACGGAGGCCAGGATCGACGTATTTTCGAAGTCAAAAATGTGGTTAAAGGATAGGGCGTGTTCGGAGAGTTTAGAAGCGGTTGGGTTGTGGGAGGAGATGGAATATTTGTGTTGGATAATGCGGTCTTTAAGTAGGTTTTTGGTTTCGCCGATGTAGGAAGAGTTGCAGTTGGGAGTAGAGCACGGAATGCGATAGACGACCTGAGAGCGATGTTGTGCATTGACTTTTAATTTTTCACGCATTTTACATTATTTACGGTCACTTATATCCAGGCATCTGCATTTCTCCTTTTTAATTTTATTTATTTTTAATTTTAATTTATATAAATTATATATATAATATATAATTTTTAATTTTAATTAATTCCATATAATTTTTCACGCTATTTACATTATTTACGGTCTCTTATTGCCTCTACATCTGCATATCTCCTTCCCCCTTCTTTGTCATTTTTTGTTTGGCCGTCAGAGATCGCCTGTTTCGCTTCCTCCAGCCGACCTAACGTATTTTTATAACGTATTTTTGCGCTCACTTCATTCTGAGCTCTCCTAGCTGCCTCTTGTTTTATTCGGTTAGTACATACCTTGGTATTTATCTTATCTCCATCCTTTTCACATTCACCTTTCTTCTCACCTGTTCTCACACCTTCTTTTGGCATCCATCATTTGTTAATGTATAGAGTTCATTATTATTTAGCCTCATATTTTTCATCCTCTGTATTTCTTTACCTATTCTCTACATGTTTATGTTATATTCACATCTTATTTTGCATTAATGCCACTGCTTCCTACTGTATACAGTTACATATTAACTTCCCTTACTTATATTTTCTTTTTCTTTTCATTCCTCATAGTGCATAGTTATAAATACCACTATGTTCAATGTTTCATTTTTGAAATTTATCAAGCTTTTATTTCTATATATACTTATATTGTTACACTTTACCTATGTAACCCCTCATACCTATGTAACCCCCTTTTTCTATAATTTTAATCTTTTCTTCTTGTATCTTTCCATTTACCTCCTCATTTTTCTTTCCCTTTATATTATTGTTTACATTTTATCCTTTCTTGACATGTATTTTTTATATTGTATATTCGTATTCTTGTTTTTTATATCTGTCACCATTATAATTTCTTTTCATCATCTACAATTTTATTTTTATCTATCACTTTTTTAAGTTTATTATATTCTGTAACCAGTCTTATATTCTTTCTTTTTTATTCTTTATTCTTTCTTATATTCTGTAACCAGTCTTATATTCTTTCTTATTTATCATATATATATTCACCATTTCATCATATCTAGTCACTAATTTTATCTATTCACTATTTTATCTTTTCACTATTTCATCATATCTAGTCACTATTTTTATTTTTTCACTCCTGTACCACTTTTTATATATTCTTGTTACTGCTACGTTTTTATATATTTTTGTTTGTTTCTCTCTCTTAGCCCTGAAGATGGCCTACATTGTAGGCCGAAACGTCGGCACATAATAAATAAGTTTTTCTTATTTTGGTGTTTTCTTTGACTGCACCCCCAACTATTTCTTCCTTATATTAATTTGTGCAATTTTTATATAAATATTACAAATTTTATATTGTATTATATTAAAAATTATATAGAAATATGTATAACGTTATACAAGTATTTATCCTTATATTACCTGTTTAATACGTTAATATGTCTCTGCTATATGTAATATGTTTCTATTATTAATATCCATTGTATTAATATATGTTTAATATATTAATATGCTTCTACTATATGTAATATGTTTCTATTATTATTATCAATTGTTTCTATTATATGTTTAATATGTTAACATGCTTCTACTATATGTAATATGTTACTTTTATTACGTATTATCTATTGTTTCTATTATATGTTTAATATGTTCCTACTATATGTAATATGTTTCTATTATTATTATTATCTATTGTTTCTATTTCTATTATTATTACTATCTATTGTTTCTATTATATGTTTAATATGTTTCTACGATATGTAATATGTTACTATTATTATTGTCTATTGTTTCTATTAAGTAGTTGTAATTATCTAGATGTAAATATGTATATTTTCTAGTGGTGAGGGCAATAATAACCATTTGTAGTTGTTTGCCCTTAAAAAATAAAACAAACAAACAACGAATCGAAATTAAACCTCCCGTACTTTAAAGCTCTAATTTCTGAAACTGTTTTCGGGATGGAAAGATGATGAATTATCGCATCATCTAGCTCTTCATCGGAAATTAAACCCACAGCGCTCAACAAAAAAATGTCTTCCATTTTGTTTATGAATTACGTAATCGTTAGTGAAATTTGCTAAATCCTTTAAACTGCATTTAACCGTAAACGCTAAACGGTATATTTTAACGTTTAGCGCTACGCTTACCGTGCGGGATGCTAAAACTCCCTATTTATTTAAATCCAATGTTAACACTAACCACATTACATACATACTACTAATTATACCCTGCACTGACATTTTGACAACGCCGCTCAGATCATGTTCTTCTTATGTTAACATTGAACGCCCAACCATCGTCTAATTGATGCAGTAGCTGTTGAACCTTTGTGTCAACATCTACGGGTACTTTATGTATGTAACGCAACCCACGTATCTGCATGAATGACAGTAAATCATATGGTGTTTTATTGTTTTCTTTCGATCGCTCTTGAGAAGTTCTTCCAACCGCATACAATTTCTGTACTCGGATTTGGCTTTTCGAAGCGTACAGGCCGAATATATTTTTGATAAACATTTATTTTATTCTATACCTTATTATAATCACAGTAACTTTTTTCTACCTATGTTTTACATTCAATCGATAACTTTGGACCAAAGCTGACGATTGAAACATAAACGAACATTGTAGCTTCTCCGAGTCAAAAGTCATAGTGAATGGAAATCTCGATAAGTTTTATTTTTTTTTTATAAACACTTTATTTAGACATTACAATCTGCCACCTGTGGGCAATAAGCAATGGTGCTATGTAGCTACAATCATTCCATAACAAAACAAAAAAGTGGTATAAATAAAATAAGTGAATGTAATAAATATTTACATACGCAACATATATAAAATAAAAGGAAATTGAAGCAAAAATGGTAATAAAATAAAGTCTAAATAAAAATAATAAAAATAAATATAAATAGAATAATGTACACATTCAAACCCTATTTACAATTTGCCTGGGTCCCCGAACTAAGCTTCTTCCCCAGCAATGAGGGCAAAGCAGAAGTTCAAAAGGCCCTTGCCCCCTTTTCCAGCCGCGTCACTGAAATAAACTCCAATGGAAGCTGGTTAAGGGCGCTTCACACACACACACACACAAGTCGTGAGTGGAGAATCTGGCCAGTGCCAATACTCCAAATAGCATTATTATAACAAGTCTCGGGGCCATTGCCGGTTTAGGCGGCGGGGTGGATTGTATGGATGTGTGGAACTGGATAATGACTGAGCCAGGGGATTGGGATGACAGACAAGGTTTTGGTGAAAGTTTGAGAATTTAGTAGGGATGATGTCGAGGACAAAAGGAATGTTGAGATCATTATGGAGGGTTTTGTTGGAGACATAATAAGGAGCGTTGACAATAGTTCTCAGGACTTTTGATTGAAAGGATTGAATGCGTCTGATATTTCGATTTGCAGTCCCCCACAGTTCCAGTCCATAGATCCAGATAGGTTTGATGATCGTCTTGTATATTAGTAGTTTATTGTCTATTGAAAGATGGGAGGCCCTACATAATAATCTGTATAGTTGGCTGAAACGTCTGTTAAGTTCTTGTCTTTTGAGTCTGGTATGAGGATTCCATGTAAGCCTTTTGTCTAGGAAGAAGCCAAGGTATCGTACAGTGTCGGAAATAGGCAGGATGGTTTCGTTGAGTTGGACAGAAGGACATGTTCCCCGGCGAAGTGTAAAAGTCACGTGTTTGCATTTTTCTTCGTTGACTTTGATCCGCCATTGGTTACACCAAATTTCAATGAGTGAAAGGTTCCTTTGGAGGTTCGAGGAAGCCATACTCTCGATAAGTAGCAAAATTACCTCGAAACGACAATGCTTACCCCTCTACCGCGCGCGATGCGTTACAGTCCTCACTTATTGTAATAAATTATTCGATCATTTAGCTATCAGTGGTCTAATTAAATTTTGGATGGATATGATAGATATGCATCTGCAACACCAAACTATATCTCCCGTTTAGTTATCATAGGTTTTTTTTTTTAATTTTCTCCCACTATTGAAGCAATTTGAAAGACGTATTCACGTCAAAAGGGCATCAAGTGAAGTAATTCAAAGAGTCTAAGATATAATCGACATTTAAACTCAAAAATATTGAGTCATTTGATCATGAGAAGTTCATAAACACTAAGGAGAATTGGAAAATAGAATAAAACAGTAACCAGGGCTAAAAAAAAGAAAAACGTTAAGATATCGCCGTTCAACGACAAATCTCAAAGGAAGGAATATCAAGAAAAGCATTAATTACCACACAAAAGTTGCTAAAAACTTGCAATGTGCCTCATAAAGGTGTAATTATTTATTAGTACATTAAAAATGAAAGTATTACTGCAAACGCATAACATTACTACAGCTACATAACATTACCAGCTTTACTACATAGGCCTCGCAATACTTCTGGTAACATTTAAGATCATGACATATAATGTTAAACGTAATGAACCCTTTTATGAGAAAACGTTATACGAGTACAAAGGAGGACTTCGGCATGTTAAAGCACAGCAGACCTGAGGGTCATTCTGAAACAAACATTTGTGAAGTAAAAAGAGATGAGGCTTGCCCTATTCATTGACTTTAATGTATCTTACGACACAGTTGATGGAGATTGTCTTTCGACAACTAAGATAAAAGAGAGGTTTTTCCTTTTCCAAGCCTGAAATAACCAACTAATTCTCACATTATTTATTTATGCTGTCCTCTATGCAATAGATGACTTCATCAACCAAACTTCGTACAGGAGGAGCCAGAGGATTGTAACCTATTAAATGAGTAAAAGTGGAGTTGGAAAACCCCTCATTTCTGTATAGCTTTCATATCTTTAAGAAGATATATTTTTATTGGCATCATTGTAAAAATATATTTAGCCCCCCAACCCCTATAGGCTAGCGGCCAAGTACCAAAAAAGGACTTTAGGTCGCAATAAATTGAAGAGAGCTGCATTTTTGATATATTATAAGGGCATGTATAAGTAGTAGAAATCCAAGTTTGCTACCGAAAAAAGCGGATGGAAAAACTTTTGGTGGCCAAAACCTTTCGGAGTTAATTCAGTTTTTGGCCTTTATCTCCTAATCAGTGAGTTTTTGACAAAAAACATTAGTAACCATTTGTATTTTAGATTAAATTTTCTAGAATTTGAATCCAACTGCAGCTCTGTAGCTGTAATACATTCTGACTTTTTCCAAAAAGTACACACTTTAGATTTTGGCAAAAAAACTGAAGAGAGTTGCGTTTTTGATATGTTGTAAGGGCATGTCTGAGTAGTGGAAATCCAAGTTTTCAGTCGAAAAAAACGGATGGGAAAACTTTTGGTGGCCGAAAAACCTCGAAATTTTCGGAATTTCGGACATGCCCTTACAACAAATCAAAAATGCAGCTCTCTAAAATTTTTGCATCTTATAACACCTGGCCGCTGGCCTACTATGTGAGTGGAATTGATAAAGATACTAAGCAGTCACAGGTTATATTTCTATTTAGCGGCTTAAGTCAGTCACTGCTGTTTAAGGAGAAACACATAAATATAAAAGCTAATACATATTACAAGACATCATTATGTTAATAGGCCTTTATTTTTTCTTTCTTCTGCCACACAATCTGATCAATACTACGATCAGGATTAAAATAATCACTATATATGTAATTTCATAAGTCCTTTCAGTCATTACTTGTTTAGTCAGAAAATTTCCTACTGAGCGAGTTCGAATTCCACAGTCAGTCTGGAAAATAAAAATATTTGTATTTAAAAACTTTCGGAATACGTGAAACATTTACTTATTTTTTGTTTTAACTAGGAAAGAAATTGTACTATTAATCACAGATCAAATATAAGATAACATCACGTATCGATTCATCTCCCCTAATTGGCGCTTTGAGTAAATAAATCAACATTCCGTCCTCATGCGATTCACCTGAGTCCAAGAGATGTACATTGTTGTATACATTGTATACATTGTTTCTAAGTCACTTAAAGAGTTTAAAAAAAAATTGATGGTTAAGAGCAGCACAAAGTGAACTTGAATATGTGCATAGTTTTTAAAAACTTATGTATTAAAATTTACAACCGCATTTTAACAATGCAACATGTACCCTATACCCAGTGATAGTACTCAAATAGAAGATTTAACTTAAAAGGTCAAGGAGCCATCTACTTTTCAGACGTCTCAGATGATCATCAGGTATTGAATAGCTAGGTTTGAAACCAGTGGGTTTGAGTGGGAATCAACTTTGTCATAAAAGAGCTGATATCGGGTTAGGGCCAAATCAGCAACAAGAGGGACCTTTAGGTCATTATGCATAACTATTCGTAATATAGTTAACAATTTTAAAATGGATTTATGATTGGATACGACAGGAAAGTTGCTGAAACGGCGAGCAGTTTCTTTTCTTTTCAGTCTAGTTTGAGGATTCCAAGTTAAATCTTTGTCAAGAGTATCAGATAAGTTCTAAAAGAGTCAGTATGATACTACTGAAGGACAGGAAGTATTTGGTTTCCAACGAAGGGTAAAGGTGATTGGTGAGGATTTGCAAGAATTTATCTTTATTCTCCAGTCTTGATACCATTCTTCAAGATCAGTGATATGACAATGAAGAGTACGGGATACTATAACTGAATTACTGTTGACTGATAATACACATGTATCATCAGCATACGTGCTAAGGGTAGTATTAGAATGGATTGAGTTCTATAAATTGTGTAGATTATTGGGGCGAGCATACTGCCTTGGGGTACACCAGCAGATGAGTATTTTCAAATTTAAAAATGTGTTGGGGGGTGCAGTCAAAAAAACACCAAATAAGTACTAGACTTATATTTAGTAAGTGCCGAAATTTTTTTGACTGCACCCCCCAACTATCTCCGTTCTCCATTTTATCATCCAGTCAACTATTTTCCTCTCATACTTAAAAATGTGTTATTTTATCATAAATGAATCTAAAAATATGATCCTTTTAATTATTCATACACCTTCTATAATTAATTTTTTTTAAACTTTATGCGGAACTATGCTAGGAAATAATCAAATAAATATCCTAACTATTTTTAAAAAAATGTCCAATTGTATTTTCCGAAATTACTGAGGGAAAAACTGGGTTATTTTTCCTGAATATTAGAATAAATATAATTTATTGTGTAGTAAGTGATTCACAGCATTTTAAAAGTGATATTTTACATATAATATCAAGTTTTTTTATTACGTTAATAATTTTTTTACTTGGCTAAAGGGATATGGGAAGATTAAAAAAGAACCAAAAAATATCGATAAACCTAATTTAAAAAAAAAAAGATTTTTCCCGTCATTATTGCAAACGACTGATACACTATTGCTCAATTCACTCCATACACGTGCATTGATAATGACACTCCTTTAACATATAGAAGTATTTTGAATACAAATTGAACATTTTTTATATCAACCAATTTCATTAACGTCAGTATTATGGACATTATAAATAAATTACCCCCAGGTTGTATATTTGCTGAAAAAAGTTGGTTTTGACTCTAAATTGTGAACTTACAAGGCAGGAGTCGCTAAGTAGGTAGGTTTTTTTACGAAATTTATTTTCTATAATTTTTTCAGATATAAAAAAATGAGACCCTCTAATGTAAAAACCGTTAAATTAAAACCTGTTATGTTAAATCCCATGAGAAAACAGTTATCAGTTAAACCTAGTTATTGACGTCAGAGCGTCAAGGCTTTTCGAATTAAAATTAAATCTAGCTGTAATTTAATTTAAAATTAATAATTAAGTAATAAAATTAAATAACTGTAAATTATAAGTGTTAAAACTTGACAGTCCTACAAGTTGATATACCCAAATATGTGAAGAAAGAATAAAATTTATGGATGACAAATTAAAAAACAATATCGATTAGCAATTATCGAATAATTTGACAAATACATACCGAATGCAATGGTTGATTTTAAATTATATATTTTATATAGAACGTTGAATAAATGTTGCAAAAGCTAGAAAAAAGTTATAACATTAAATCATTGGAAATTTTAACAGAATTCATTTCACATTAAATTATGTTTTTAATACTGATAAGAAAATGGTTGACTGTTTGGGGACTCAGTGGTAGAGCATTGAGTTGTCATGCCGAAAATTCTGGCTCAAATCCCGCTGCTCATAAAACTTTTATTTAGTGTTATAAATAAAATGTATTTATTTTTTATTTATCTTATTTAGACTTTTATTTAGTTTAGTTAGCAGCCGGAGATGGATCATATGGGATCTACGACTCTCCTAGGGCTTATCCAGCCTCTATATGAGTACCTAAAATAAGGGGGGGGTATCTTGCTATTGTGCGTGATCAAGGACAAATCACCTGCCTCCAGAATCGTTGTCCATGAAACATTACAGTCTCTTGCACTGAACCCCAGACCCATTCACGGGTTGTAGTGGTATAGGTTTCAGGTATGTCTTTTGAAGAATGTTGAAAATAGTTAGAGGGATGCAGACAATGAATTTTATACAAATAAGTACAACTTATTTAATTTGTTCCAACGTTACGGCATGATTTCTAGGTCGTCATCAGTGCTGAGAATAAAACTAAACATATTTTATTTTTTCCATAAATACATACTGTTTTATTAATAAATAATTATTTATTGTATATACAGTTAAGTAAGTGTACTATGATTTGAATAGCATCGTTTTGACAACTATCATCTTGAAATATTTTTAAAATCTTTCGTGGAGGGATTAAATCAACGAAGAATCACAACAACAAAAATGGCGTGCTAAAAATCATGAAACTAAAAATTTTTTTCATAATAATACAACTCTGCTGATTAATTGAAGATAGAAGCTGAAGTCATTCATTTCGAACGAATCAGTCAGTAGTTCCTGGCTCCTTCCATATTAGGACAATTTCTGTTCCATTCAGACTATCCATCTATGGAGAGTTTAGTTTGTTTGTCAACAGTATAGTTATGTAAACAGTTTGGGCCTAGCTCAAGTTTAACTGAGCAAGCTCTTGTGATTCTAGATCGTTCTAGAAAATTAATTGAAAAACTATTCCTTTCTAGAAGATACCGAAAGTATATAGGTATAACTGAACGGCGCTTATGTCCAAGACTTTCATCGAGGTAGAATGTTTGGGTGAACTCAGCCCTTTGCATAACCTTCCAAACTGGTAACATTCATTTTCCAACTAAGTAAGATCTCATTAAGAAGTAAAATTGATCTCAGAGTTCGCATTGTATGTGGGTTAAAAAAAAAAAGTTCAGAGTTTTAAACTTGGCAAGGAAGAACCGTTTTAAGGACACACGGATATTTTAGAATGTATGAATTATGGTCAGCACCTATGCTCAAATGTCTGGATTCAGCGTTTGTATTCAATTTAATCCTAATTATTATTTCTGATCAATTACTGCAACTCTTAATTCTTCACTTAACACATTCCTAAATTAAATTGTAATTGGAGAAGATCTTGAAACACCTAGATAGATGAACCCTTGGATCCCTAAGTTAAAAAGGATCTTCATGGCCTTTGAAATTCTTCTTTTGATCAGTTCTATAACTCTTTTTTTTTCTTTTTTTTAAATGAGGCATTCAGGGATCAGAACTAGATAATTCCAAAATTTCAAAAATTTGTGCTCTTGAAACCTCAGGAACTGGACTAAAACCATTAAAAAAGGGCGGGGAAAGTGTCGGGTTAGACGAAATTACTTGACTAAACAAGCTAAAATGTGATGAAAAAGTCAATATTTGAAATTTTGGAGATATTCGCTTTTGATCCGAAGCACCTCAAACATAAATTACTATGATGAGCAACATAAATCAATATTATTCAATCGAACTTTATCGAGCTAATTACTAAACGTATTTTGGGGCTTTGAAATAAAATATTGTATGTTAAAAAACTTACTACTCTTTCAAAAATCAAGAATAGCTAAATCATAAATTTAAGAAATTAAATGCTAGTTTTTAGTATGAATTGATTAATACTCCCTTAAATTTATATGCTTGATGTGCATGTTAATGTAGGGAAAGAAGCTTACAACGACAGTAGCCTTGAGGACATTGAGGAGAAGTTTCTTAAAAACATCGGCTGCTTCTGTGCCACAAATCATGGCTGCTTTTATCATATAACAATCCACAATATTTTGGTAAGCCCTAAAAAAAATGAATTATACTAAAAAGATATATTATAAGAGGAAGAAAATGGTCTGGGAGGTCAAACAATTTCTCTTAAATTGGGAGAACTGTTTTTTTGGAAAGCCAACGTTTCAATCCACATCGCAGGCCTTCTTCAGAGCTTAAAATAGCGTCAAGACTAACTGTTGATAATAATATTGGCAAAAGGATAATATATAAAGGAGTAACACTTAAGATACTCACTTACAAAATCTGGTTTTGTTCGTGTCCTCTACCCAATCCTTTGGCCCGGCACAGTTGTCGAGTTCGTTGTAAAGTTTCTTAAAGCAGTTCGAATGTGCCTCAAATTCTGGAATTACAAAGTTAAGGCGATGTATGTTTAAACAATATTCTACAGATTGTTAATACATTTTTATAATTTTTGGTCAACTGTTTTGATTTTAAAATAAAAAGATTGTTAATACAGTTTTCATTGATAAGAGCACATCCATCCTATTATCTATTTACAACTTTTGTTCCATGTTATATAATTAATAGTTAAGTAAGCATGGATTTTTAAGCAATAAGACAAGTAGTACTTTTAAAAACATTTGTTACTATCTCATGTTATTACTTCTGTTTTGTGGTCTTATTTTCAATAAAAAGGTTATATATATTAAATAGATTGTATATGCATTAAAATCCAGAACCACTTTTTTTATTATACTGTAGCTGTATTATTAAAAATTAATTTAATTCTAAGCCTTAGTTTTTCAACGATGTAGCTTAGTTTGTAGAGAGCTGAGTTACTGTGCTGAAGCTCCCGGATAAAAATCTGGCTGCGACAGGTCAATTATTTTATACCTCAACGTTCAAAAATGCTGCCCAAAAATTTTCACCCATAGTCGCCCTTCAGACCCACCTGAGCTAGTGGTCAATGGCAGCAATCTCCCGTGGAATAAAGAAGCTACAAAATACCTCGGAGTTTATTTAGATCCTCGTCTTACCTGGAACCTACTTATAAAACCATACTTAGACCTCTGCTAATGTAGAGTTGTGATGTGGAGTGCAGTGTCAACAACAAACGGCTCGCAGTAAACGCGCCTTGGTTTGTATGAAACAGTCAACTACACCGAGAGCTAAAACTAGAGACGATAGAAGAATTTATTAAAAAGCGTTACACCAGATTTAAGAATAGATTACCAGCAGTCAAAGGTGCTGTAGCATTCAGCATAGGCGAACCTATTTCATCCCCATGACTAAAACCGAGACTCTTAAAAGATATTCTGATGTGAACTCTATTGCCTTTCTCACCAATCGTTTTAACAATTTGTATTATGATGCTGTTTTATTTTAGTTTTCCGTTTTATAGTACTATAGTACTATTTGTTATTACATTTATTTTAATTTTGTTTACTTAGTTATATATATTTTATAATAAAACTCCTATCATTCATTTATATGAAAAAAAACTATCATATATTTATATCTTCTCTTGTAAATAAGCTGTTAATGTACAGTTAGGGGTGTCTCTGGCATGAGACGAAACCCACATTTTTACCTCATGTTAAAATTTAAAATTCATTATTTAAAAAATCATGTAAGGAATAGCCCATCTGAAAATAAAGGAAATTTAAAAGATCTGCAGATCCTACATCCAGCTCAACCAGATGGGACCCCACATACATGCAAATACTCCATATTTATTAATATTTATTAGCGTTTATGGAAGCAGGGTAGCTCAGTTTGTAGAGTTCCGAGTTGTTAAACAGAAGGTTCTGAGTTCAAATCCGGCTGTCATGTCACGGATGGGTTTTGGGGGATCCACAAATCATGGAGCATCCATAAATTAAGCACCCCCAAATGGGGGAAAACCTTTCGGTTAAGTGAGAACTTAGCCAAATCACTTCCCTGCATGACCATTAGATTAGCAATAGTACAGACTGCAAGCACTGAACCCAAGAATCTTCCTGAGTTGTAGTTGAATACACAACAAACAAACCTGGGTTGGGGTTAGAACTTAATTATATCTTATGATATTAATAACATAATAAAATCTGTCTAAGTTCAACTATTGGTTAGATACTTTGGTATCTTTTCAAAACCTTTGTTTTTTTATTCCAATTCAATTCAGAACTTTAATCAGATTTAAACAGATGCCGAAATCCGGAAAAATCGGAATCCGCCAGTTTGTCATTTATTATAATTCAAAAGGAAGAAGAGAACGGAAGTATGGCGGACAGAGGAGTAGTATCGAAACAACCGGTTCTTAGATTAGTCGAAGAGGTCAGATTGGGCCTTAAAGAGAGCTTAAAGAAGCTCGCGGCAACTTTGGCCTGGATTACTGATCCTTAGCCAGTGCTAAGCAGAGCGGTAGCAGATCTAGCGAGAGGATTACTGGAGAGGTATGTGAGTGAAGTATAAAATGACTGTCGGAAGATAAAATGACAGCTTGGAATATCGTTAGTCACGACTAGGGGTTCTCTGCCGCAACCCTAGTTGCACTTTAATACTCCGGGACATCACGTAGAGGTAATGTAGAGAGTCTCAACTGTACTCTCAGTGATTACCGCAGGGTTTATCAACTAAAGAAGGGATTGGGACTGTTTATAGCCATCAGGAAAGCGGCCGAAGCTTATAATTATTCAACTATTACAGTTACAGGACTTTTCACGAATTTATTCGATTGGGGGCTAAGAAATAGCGCATACTATTCTAGTTTATCCATACTACTATGGAGAAGTGTGTGTAGGCGTTGAGGCGTGCAATTAAAGCGAACTAGGGCTCAATGAGAGATTTTGTGTTAGGAGTTGGGATATAAAGATTGGGACAATCATATACAGTAAGGAACTAACAGAGGGAAACATAGAACGTGTTATATGAGGCTCCATTCCGAATGATTTTTATAAGGAAGAGTAATGTAGTCACTACCGTGAGTGTGGAAGATTCCAAAAAGAGGTGATATGGTCATGTAGAAGACTCACTTGTAGAACAGCTCATGTTCCCCCTATTAGAGCTCGGGAAATCATCAGAATCTAGCCTGAGGGCACAAGCAACAATAGCAAATAAGGCTATAGTATATTTTTATTTATTTTTTATCATTTGTATGTTATTTTGGTAAGTAGTTCAAAAGAAACATGTTTGTTCTTATAGGGATAAATATCTATAATTTTACTATACCCTACAGGTAGTATTGGATCTCAAGTTTTTTTTATTGTGCAACTGGGTTTTGTGCTCTCTTATGGGCACATTTATTTTTCTGAGTAAATTTACAGTATTAAAGCGAGACGGACCGTAACGGAGACACCACACTTTTTATTCCCAGAATAATGTTTCTCCATTCCCTAATTATTTTACATTTTCTCATCTCTTATCATTCAATCCATAGGATTCCGATTTCAAAACTCATTGATAACTTAAGTATAGTTTAAAATAATATATATATATATATATATATATATATATATATATATATATATATATATATATATATATATATATTAAAAAAAATGAATCAAGGTCGGTTTTGTAACGCACGCTCACGATTTTGCTGCACTTAATTAATGAGTGAATAAGCGAACTATATCCAGCTGTTTTTATAATAAAATAATCCTCATAAATAAATATTAAAATTCTCTCTAGTAAATATATATATAGATTAGGAGGGGTGAAGAGAATGGATTTGTCTCATATTATAGAGGTTAGGTGAGCCCTTAGTGGGCTAAGTGATCCCTCAGGGTCCTTCTATTTCTGCCAATAGACTAGATGATTTCTCTGTCACAGCCAGTTTCGAACCCAGGGCCTTCGGTAAGGCATCTCAGCTATTTACACATTTACCTACCCGCTCTCTTATATATAATTACAACTTTATTCATACTACGTTTGTAAGGTTCGTTCAAGCATATAGTTTCATAAAAGGATTCAACGCCATCTATGAGGCTGGCGTACATCCTCTGGGAAGACAATAGGGAGCAGTCCATCATGCGCTTGTAGGCTGTCCTCAGCCGGCGGCCGATGTCCCTGGACACAGAAGAAAACTTCTTCAGAAGAGCTGAAAACGAACATTGGAGTTATTGGATAACTGGAAGATCGTGCCTCATGGGAGACATCCCGGATCCAGGGCAGAGGTGCCGCGGCAGACAGCGGTCTCAGAAAATATTTATTGTTATACGGCACGATTCTAGAGATTCCTTGTCATTGTAGTTTATTGACACAGGTAACTGTGTTTATCAGTCAGTTTGCTATCCTCAAAATTAAACTAATTTACAAGCCATTGATCTTTTGTTATATAATACTGTGATAAACCATTACTGTTTGCTATCTGAATGTTTTTTATGTATTAGGTAATTAGGTAAAATGAAATTAAACCTAAACCAAGAGAAACATAAGGATATATGTCACTGTACAACGTCAGGTACTCGTTAAAAATCCCTATCCTAATTAAACCTGGATAGGCAAAATTTAGAGCTCCCAATGTAGCATCGACCAATTAGCCATAGCAGCAAAAAGTGACATTAAATGAACAAACGAACATCAAAGAAGAATACCTATTAAATACATAAAACAGAAAAAAAAAGTGAGCGAATTTATACATGCAAGTTGTTAAAAGGTAGTTATTTCAATATTGAAAGAGAATTTTATTAACG
Source organism: Arma custos (assembly GCA_037127475.1). Taxonomy (NCBI): domain Eukaryota; kingdom Metazoa; phylum Arthropoda; class Insecta; order Hemiptera; family Pentatomidae; genus Arma; species Arma custos. The sequence goes on along the minus strand of CM073764.1, from coordinate 68,863,165 downwards.
ATTTGGTTAGCTAAATACAAAAACTTTTTTCTGTCTCGTTAACATTTTGTCGAAACGAATTTTTCCATTTCTTGTTAGTGACTATTCTTCATCGCGCAAAGTGATTTTCTTTAACAATTAATCCGTCTCAGACAGACTGATCAATTTACTAATATCTGGGTTCTGTATTCATTTGACTTTTGAAAGGAGAACATGCTTATTATCTACAATAATTCCTAATTGCCAAAATAAATTGTTAACGCTTTAATTCGTTTTTAAATTAGCAAATTCTTATTCTTAGTAATATACTAATACTTCTATGATAGGTACAAAGTCAGTGTTATCTTTTGCTAATATCTATTTATGCCTTTGTTAAGCAAATTTAAGTATAGAATATGTATACAAATAACCGAAAGCTTTATTTGTCGGCTTTAAATCAACCAATGATTCCGTGGACGGAAATCGTCTATGGATGATATTGGCTGAGCTTGATATCCAGCAAAACTTTTGACATCGGCGAAGCCGTGTATAAGTAATCATAAATGCGGAGTCTTCATACAATAAGATCTCTCTGAAGCCATTAAGTAACAACATCCAGAAAAAATGGTGCGGTGAACGGAAATGAATTACAAGCACACGTTGATGATATAGTCTTTGCAAATAATGGAAAAGATTACCACTAAGGCTCTGATAAGATTGAAGCCGACTAAATCAACATACAAGTAAATTAAGACTAAGTATAATGTAAAATAAAAATTATATACCTAGTGAAAATCAGAATACAACATATTCTGATTTTCACTAGATATCTCATAATCATATTATGATTATTTGTAATGATCCAAATAAAATTATTAATATTATGATCCAAAATAACATAATGTTAAAGTAACATTCTCCCCGTGTATACATCGCAAAGTGCGAGTACACGGAGAAGTAGGATCAATTGAAAAGAGGGTATATGGCTGGCCGTGAAGCGAAGCCAGGATAGCCGAGATGGATAAGGCGTCACCACGGAGAGGTGAAGATCCCGAGTTCGAGTCCCGGTCCTGGCCATATCTTTTCTTTTCAAATAAAATATTTAAAAAATTATATAATTTAAAGATAAAATAAATTAAAATTATATTGTTTTTAGTTTGTACTAAATTTCAAACGAAACCTGTATAAATATGATAACTGTCGGACAGTTCATGGGATGTAGCATTGTTGAAGTCTATTCAGTTTAGCTAGATAGACATCACTCGGAGTCTGCATCAGGAAAATCAACCGTTAAGAAGTAGTTGGCTAAGCCCGCAGTGGACGCCTGAAAGTGCTGTAACGGACGAAAACATAAAAAAGGTTTACAAAATAATTATGAATGGACGTAAATTGCAGTTGGTAGAGATACCTGAGACTCTGAAGATATCAATAGAGCGTTTTGAACATGCCATGCATGAATATTTGACATGCAAAGGTTTTGTACAAAGTGGCTGCCGCACGAGCTCACAATTGAGGAAAAGTTTCAATCTGTCGTTGACTCGGAGCAATGTTCAGCGATATCCAACAGAAATAATAAAAGAATTTTTCCATCGAAATGTGACAATGGATTCATCACTACACTCCAGAGTCCAATCGGTAATCAGCCGAGTGGATTATACACGATAAACCGAATCCACTACGCCTGGAAAGATGCAAGGGTCGGCTGACGATGTTATGGCATCAGTATTCTGAGATACGCAAAGTATAATATTCATTGATTACCTTGAAAACGGCCACACCATCATCAGCGATTATTACATAGCATTGTTGGAGGATTTGAAAAATGAAAATAATGTCAATTCGAAGCACAAGAAGTGGTGTATTATCAAGATAATGAAAACGATGGAAAAATTGCATGAATTAAGCTACTAGCTGCTTCCCTTTCCACCGTATTCTCCAGGTCTGGCCTCCAGTGGCTTTTCCCTGTTGTAGACATCAAAAGAATGGACTGGGGAAAAAATCAGCAATAAGGAAGAAGAAATCGCTGAGGGTGAGACTAAAGACTATTTTGAGACTAAAGAGAAGCCATACTAAAAAAACGATATAAAAAATTCCATGATCGCTATAATCGTCATATCGCTCTTGAAGACAACAATGTTGAATAATAAAATCGAATTTAGCCAAAAAAGTGAGTTTTACTATGTTAGCCTACGAAAGTTTTAGCCCTGCTGTTATGTATGGTTATTTGATTAATTCTGAATTTTATTTACCTAGGTACACCTATCTAATCGAGGTATATAGCAAGTGATTATTTCTATAGCCCTAGTGAATAAATAGTAAAGTTGAATTTTCCCCCAAATCAGTTTCCTGTACTTAGGGATACGGAATCTTGTAATTTTCGAAGTGTATAAGTGACTTGAAAGTGAGTTATTTCTTGTATCACAACTCCATTCCAAGCCAAAAATAACGAGAACGGAACGATCCCGCTTCTCTCAATACAGTTAACACCCTCTGGACAAAATTCGACTGGTACTTTCGAGTCGACTACTTTTCACCGGGGCTGCAGATATACATTTGTCTCAATTTTGGCGCATGATTGAGACTTTATGTAAGATATTTTTGTAGCTCTATTGCTGGTAAATAGGCAAGTTGAATGAACTATACAACTAAAATAATAAATAGCTCAGCTAAAAAAAGTCTTACCTGCCAGTTGGCGAGTCCCCGACTATCGCTGAGCAAGTGCTTTTGTCCTCTGCTACTGATCTATAGCCTATTGTTTTCATCGAATAAAAATTATTCGTTCATTGCAACTTACCTCCCAGAGTTTAATGGTCTGTCCTACTTAGCCTGTTTTTCATTGTTAATATTACCTCAGTGTTCTAAAGGATGGGAATATTTTTGTAATGTTAGAGACCTTCAGCACATTCCATTGAATTCGTCTGTCACAAAAACATAACCAGGATATTTAACATTAAATTATTAATATTTTGATGGGTAAAATCTGATATTCTTCTATAAAGAAAACTTTTTCGAGTCATGACTTCATTTATACATTCGGGAAACAGAAGAATCCAAAAAAGTTATTTTTGTACATTGTAATTTTATGTTGTTCATTGTTTTCTCATTTATTGTCACTTTATGCTGCTATGGCCAATCGGACGACGCTGCAGTGGAGGCCTGAATTTTGTATATCCATATATAATCTATATTTGCAAGAGCCTTATACCGCACACTCTCGGGGAGCCACGTCACCTTAAATCCCCTCCGCAGGACGGCATAAGCAATGATTTTTTTTACTTCCTTTAAACTCATTTTTTAACTTGAATCCGCGATCTTGGGCATAGAAGGTTGTTATTCTAACAGCTGAACCACTAGCGACTCCTAAGCTCTGTTTCTCGTGCTCTATTTGAAGAGTGTCTCTTATAACTCAAGAATTCAGACTTACGACGTAATTTGAGCTTATTAATTGATAAACTAATTCAGTTTTGTATATTTTGGTACGTTAACTCAATATATTATATTTTTATAACTGTTATGGTTATTGTTTCTATGTATAACCTTTCTTTCCCATAGAACCAAAACATTTGAGTGTTCCTTTCTCCTCTGTTCCTCTACACTTGAGAACTCCCTCCCACCTGATACCATGGTCTTCCTTACGCACATTCAAATCCAAGCTTTTCCTATATCTCCTAAATTCCAATCATAAACAGATGCTCTCTAATCAGTTATAATTTATAGCTCTAATCTAATAGAATTATTGTTAATTTTCTTCATTTATAAGAATATCAATTTTTTATAACATTAGGAACTTTCATTATTTTTTTTTCGAATAACTTTTAGTTTATATATATTTTAAATAAAAAAACTTATGTAAATATTGTATCATTCTTATAATTTAGCCCTTTGGGCAGATTCATAATCTATTATTCTCAAGGGAAATGGTCCGAGAATAAAATTATTTTTCTATTCTATTTTAATCTATAATTGAGGCTTTGACAAGGAATAAGTAGTAAGACATGAAAAGATAATTTTACAGGAGAAAAACTATTTTGACAAAAGAAAATGGAATTTTCAATTCGAAAATAGTAACTATCATCGTTCATAAAAACTAAACAACTCCCAGTTTTGACTTAATATTCTTTCTACCCTATTGGCATGATTAATTACTGTCTTTACTATGAACCATGATTTGAGTGTTGAATTATTTAAAAACTATTACTCACTTGCAAAACTTGGAAAGGTTTCGTTTGTTAGCCAGTTTCACGATGTTTTCTGGATCCATGATTTGCAGGGTTGCCAGAATGTGCATGAGTTCATCGTCTTTGCAGAATCGTCTCTCTATTATATTCCAGTCTGTACTTTTAGTCATCTATAAATTTATTGTACCGAATTAACGATGCAACCACTCAAAAATCCTTAGAATAATAAGCTATAAGAGAATTTTCAGCTGGAACAAAAACAAAAACTAATAGCAGGAACGAGTAGGTTATAAGTTTTATAAATTAATTGATTTGACAACTGAAAACATATGGTCAGTAATTAGTACAACAGTGAAGGTAACGACAAAAACTGTTAATAATTAAAAGCAAATAAGAATGAAATATTACAAGAATAAATTTATAACGTCACCATTGACTCTCCCCTCCGCACACAGTATCAACGAAATCTTCTTCTTATGCGTTTTTATTGCGTTGCGCTGTTTATATCTACTGCTGAAGGTTTGATATTATTCGAATCTGCTACAGGAGGGCCTGATGTTCTAAGTATAAATTACCAGATTTTATTAAGTCCTTGTTCACGATAATGTATCGTCATTCTTGTTGAATTAAATGTTTCGGATCTGTAAGATCTTCAGATGAAGTTCGGTACGTATGATTTAAAGTGAACTAACATGATCATTCCGTTGAACTTCGTGTACGTATAAGTTTCCTTTGGGTTAAGACCGTGTCCTCAAATTCTTTATTAACGTGTTTAGTGAAACGCTAAGAACTTAGCGAGTCTCAGATTAGGCTAGCAGCATGTCTAGCGAAACGTTGGTAAAGAATTTGAAGACAGGGTCGAAATCCGAGCAAGCTGTATTCTGAATCCATTCTTCAAGGATTCAGAATATTGACCGAGGCAATTTAAGAGAGTGTTTAAATTAATTTTTATTATATTTTCGTCTGTCCGTATCTATCAGCATAAATTCTTTAGTATTTTATACATTAATTTCTTTTCCAAAAATATTTGCATTCATGACTGGATCCATTTACTCAACAACTGAAAGCGAGCGAGGAAAGGTATTTAGATGGATTGGTAATTGTAGGAAGCGGAAAGGGTAAAGTTTACAGATGTCATATTGACTTTGGTTGAACCGCGGTCTATCTCTCCAATTAGCAGAGACCAACAAGCGCTCTCTTCATTTGTGTAATTGAAGGGTCGGAGGTTGTGTGGAGGCTGAGCTAACCCTTTCGGTAAACATCATTAATTCTGCCCTACCGCTATTCTCTTCATAGTGTAATTAGTAGATTTTCTCGAAATACCCGATTCCTTCCTCATCTTGCTACATGGATTAGCCTTTGTCTATGGAATATTGGGTCGTTCATGTTTGAACATTCTTTAAATTGCATACAAATGAAAAAGCATGAACACTATAAAAACCCATAAAGAACATTATTCGCTAAATAATAATGATATGTAACAGGGAGCGGAGTGGCTCAGTGGTAGAGTCACCATGCTTAAAACCTGGCTGTGGGAGATTTTATTTAATATTTAAACCAGGAATGGATCCAGGAAACTCTGCTGAAGTTCCCCCAGGTTCTACAAAGTGGATATCCTAGATGGAAGTTAAGTGTGGTCTAGGATAATTGTTAATTTAAAAATAGTGGTTAGCATAATAACCTAATGTGCCTTGGATCTTGGGTTCGCAGCCCAGCAGATGGCTCTAGGGTTTTTTAAAAGGTATTACAAAATCCATGATTAAGATGGAAAGGACGTAAAAATGGGAGTCCCGAGCCTGTACGTTGTGATGTACTCGGTTAAAGATCACTATACTAATTATATAGGCAATCGTCAGATTGTCATTATGGTATAGAGTGACGATAAATGACAACCTATGTAACCCTTGCAAAGTATAGATTCTGACATATTATGGAATTACATGTCAGAAATAAACTCCGAAAAATACTAACAATACCAGTTAATGGTGAGCACAGCTGATTAGTTAGCCCGAAGAGAATCAGTTAAAGCGATATAAACTGACCGGAAATGCGCAATTAGTAAAACTAAGCGATCAGGTGAAAGGCAGTCGGATGACAATTGCATGAAGTCGGTGAGGACTGAATGAGATGGACATAGAATAGGCGCCCCCCCCCCAGTCCAAATTGGATAATTGTCCCCGGCGAGTGATGTGTGTGTGCATCGCCCACCCCCTCCTCCCTCCAGAATGCACAATGCCTTCCTGATTACTAACGAAGGAAGCCATTGTCTTCATCAAAAGTCCCATCATCCAACAATTTCCCCGCCTGCTAATAGTTTTGAGGGTGCTCAGGAATCTAGTCCCAGCCGCTTCATGTGCTGCAATTCTGTTTCTGCCAATTCTTCGAATGACTTAAGTAATGCGTAATGTTTTGATGTTAAAATCTATATCTTATATTAATATAAGTCAAAATATTTTCATTCCCTACCAAATATCTTAACTCCAATAAACAAGTAGGCTGAACGATACCATATGCTTCTTGGGAACGATCCACAGGATCATTAAAATGCACAATATGAATACAAACTGAACTTGTTTCATATTTGTGAATTGTGATTCTTGTTTATAATCAAGATTAAATATTAATTCAGTGAGGCATGAAAAATGTAGTAAGTAATAATAGTAAGCCTTAGCGAAACCAAGAGCTCGATGCCGATGTCACCAATATATGCTTCGATCTGCCAACGCATATCCGCAAGATGGCCCTTGACTCAATCTTCCCAAATACGCCTCGGTCTACTCCTCAGACTTTTACCTGTCGACACAACGTTTATTATTTTTTACGCATTCTCTTGTTTCCTAGCCCAACAACTTTGCAAGCCTATCCTAACCTTCACGACGATATTACTTCAATAATATTAATCGGGTGTATGCTATTCCGCGTTCTGTAATCACATAAAATCTCCAGTAGTATCTTTTTTGCTCAAAAAGTAGTGAATAAAGAAATAAAATTATATTATAAAAAATCATTTCCTTTTTTCATAGAGATGTTAGTAATTAATCAAACCAACATGACGGGATGCAGGTAGTATTGTTGGATCCAGAGCTTGGAGAACCTTTCCACGAGACAGAGAAAAGTGGAGGCGACGCCTTGATGCGGCCAAGATCCCTACTGGATTGTAGTGCCTGTGTTTATTTAATAGGATAGAAAAATAAGTAATTCAAAACTAGGAGTGGTTTTGTTTCTATGAACGGTGGTAGTTACTAATTTCTACTTGAAATTCTAATTTTTAATAGTCTAAATAAACAGTTGTTTGATTATCTTGTAAAATTACCTATAATATGAAATATTATTATGAAATAAGTGAATAAATGCTGTAAATAAAACGACTTCCTTGTTAACCAAACTACAGGGCAAATCGATAGCTCAGAACGTGTGTGTGTATGTATATATATATATATATATATATATATATATATATATATATATATATATATATATATATAAGTGATTAAAAATTAAATTATAATGTGCCTCATCAATTTTTTAATTTATTTAAATCTCCACTTATTATTTATTATAAAAATTTTTTTATATTAACACTTTATTGAAATATTACAATCTGCCTCTTATGGGCAATAAGTAATAGTGCTGTGTAGCTTACAGTCATTCCATAACAAAACAATAATATAAACAAAATAAAATAAATAAATATATACATGCGGAAAAATATATACATGCGGTAACAGAAAGAAATTAATGCGGTAATAATAATAAAGTAAAATAAATAATAAAGTAAAGTAAATAATACTAATAATAAAATAAAATAAAATGTACACATTCATACCCTATTTACAATTTGCCTGGGGTCCCCGAACTGAGCTTCTTCCCCAGGAATGAGGGCAAAGCAGGAGTCCGGGAAGCCCCAGCCCCCTTTCCCAGCCGCTTCACTGGCATTAAACGCCAATGGAAGCTGGTTAAGGGCGCTTCACACACACACAAGTCGTGAGTGGAGAATCTGGCCAGTGCCAGTACTCCAAATAACATTATTACAACAGATCTAGGGGCCATAGCCGGTTTAGACGGCGGGGTGGGTTATATGGATGTGTGGAACTGGATAATGACTGAGCCAGGGGGTTGGGATGACAGGCAAGGTTTTGGTGAAAGTTTGAAAATTTAGTAAGGATGAGGTCGAGGACGAAAGGAATGTTGAGATCTTTATGGAGGGTTTTGTTGGAAACATAATAAGGAGCATTGACAATAGTTCTCAGGATTTTGGATTGAAAGGATTGAATGCGTCTGATATTCGATTGTTTTGTGGTCCCCAGTTCCCGTCCATAGGTCCAAATAGGTTTGATGATGGTCTTGTATATTGTCTATTGAAAGATCGGAGGTCCGACATAGTAATCTGTATAGTTGGCTAAATCGTCTGTTAAGTTCTTGTCTTTTGAGTCCGGTATGAGGATTCCATGTAAGTCTTTTGTTTAGGAGGAAGCCAAGGTATCGTACTGTGTCGGAAATAGGTAGAATGGTTTCTTTGAATTGGACAGAAGGACATGTTCCCCGGCGAAGGGTAAAAGTCACGTGTTTGCATTTTTCCTCGTTGACTTTGATCCGCCATTGGTTACACCAAACTTCAATGAGTGAAAGGTGGCTTTGTAGGTTCGAGGAAGCTATTTCGGGATCTGGATGAGGTGATAGGATAGCTGTGTCGTCTGCGAACGTTGCAAGGAAGGTTTCAGGAGTAGTTGGGATATCAGCGGTGTACAATATGTATAGGATAGGACCCAAGACGCTGCCTTGGGGAACTCCAGCTTGAATTGGGTAAAGATTGGAGTATTCGTTACAACAGCGTACTTGAAAGTAGCGATCAGAGAGGTAGGATCGAAGAACTAGTAATAAGGATTGAGGTAACTGGGTTTTGAGCTTGAACAGCAAACCGGCATGCCATACCCGGTCGAAAGCTTGTGCTACGTCCAGAAATGCGCCTGTGCAGTATTGTTTGCTTTCAAGAGCAGAGGATATGTGATCGATAACTCGGAGTCCCTGCTGGACCGTCGAGTGCCTGGGACGGAATCCAAACTGATGTGAAGGAATATTATTGGATTCGATGATGGGTAGGATTCGTTTCAGGAGGATTTTTTCAAAAATTTTGGAAAGAATAGGGAGCAGGCTGATGGGTCGGTATGATGAAGTGACATTGGGTGGTTTGCCAGGTTTAGGGAATAGGATGATGACGGAGTGTTTCCACAGCAAAGGGAAGTGAGTTGTACGAAGGATACAGTTGTATAGATAGGTAAGGAAAATAATCGCTTTTTGAGGAAGACGTTGAAGGATCTGGGTGGTAAGAAGGTCATGTCCAGGAGATTTGCGGACTTTTAACTTTTGTAAGATAAATTTGACCTCAGAGGGATTTACAGTTTTAGGAGGTAAGGATAGAGGAATGGGTGAAGAAAGGAATTCATTAATATTCATTAATATTGGTTAGGGTGGATTTAAGGATGTGGGATAAATGTATTTGAGAGGTGTTTTGCAAATTCCTCTGCTTTGTCCTCATCTGATGCAGCCCAAGAACCGTCTTCACGTCGGAGAGGATGGGAAATAGAGTGGTATTTGAGTATTTTATTATAACATTATAGTTTCCAATTGATTTCCAAAGAAATATATCAATAGGTGATATTTAGCAGGCTTAAGTCCATTAATCTTTCAATGATTTAACTCCATTAATATTTGGCAGAAGGTAAAAAGCAGTTTATATTAAAAAAAGTATCAGTTTTGATTGACCAACGAAATCTTAAGTGAAATATGTTATTTCTATTGATATACAATTGTTGGATTATAATTACTTTTTAATTATTTAATTATATTTCGGGCCAAAAATTGATTCATTGTTTTTAACCAAAATTAAATGCATTTCCATTAGCATTAAAGGGTGTAATTTTTTTATTCTAGGGTGAGTGTATTGCTTGTGGGATCGGCAGATAGGTCCCCTATCTCCCCTATCTATTGCTATTTTATAATAAGAAAGAAGAAGCTATTTTATACATACCTAAATCGTTTTGCTTTCTTATACTGAGTTTTTTTTGTTAGCGAAATCTGTTGTTTAGAACTCTAATAAAGTGTCACTCATGGTTTACCAATTAAAACGAAAATCGACAACGTTGTTCATATTAATAATGTATATTAGTCCCAACTAGTACATACTTGGAAAAATTTACATTCTAGTTTATCATAATCTTTCGTAAAATCCTATTATGAACTTCAATTAAAGTACCACTTCCAGTGAGTACGTTTTGCCCATAAATGTACTATAAAAAGTGATACAAAACTAGATATTAAATGAATTGCTAATACAAAATTTCGATTATCTCCAAGAGTCGGGTGAACTTGCTCCCGTCGAAACCTGTCAAAGCGGACTCAAGGATGTTCCAAATGGATCTCTTTGTATTTTAAATACTCGAGAAGGACTTGGCAGATGCCTGAGAAGGTGGAGTAGTGATTGTAAAACAAAAGAGATCCGCGGGAGACCGCCACCGGCAACTCCTTCGAGTGTCATCCACCTCCGGGTGGTCCCTCCATCGGCGCTTTCATCCTTTGTCACTGAGGTGTAAGAGGCACCAGTTGTAATTTCCGCTTGGAGTTCGATTCCGGCGAGTATAGACAAAATTTAAGATTTAGAGTCCAAAAGAATATTTTTAACAAAACCCGTGGGAGTTAAGCGTGCCTTCAGAATCTTGATTTATGACTTTGCAGCTATTTCTTCTGAACATATTATTATCTCGAGAATAATCGCTTATATTTCACACCCTTCCTTCCAAGGTTCCTCTTTCACCTTCCCATTGTATGAAACCTATTGTTACCTACCGTACTATTGTATGAAAACATTGACATACACCTGCCCTACTTATACTGTTAGAGATACGAAATAAATAAGACTTAAATTTTTATTATTTAACTGAATTATTTATTTGGCGAATTAAATAAGACTCGGTTTTTAGACTGTACTTGTAACCCTGTGGTATATATCTGCAGTCCTGGTAAATAAGTGTATTAGAGAGTTAAATATATTCAAGGTGAGTGGAACCGTGTCATAGTAATTTTTTGCGTGAAATAGAATTGTAATATAAGCAATAACAATGCACTATGAGAATGACACCTTTCCTCTTCCCTAAGTAAAAGAAACTCATTGAGGGACGCTTCGATTTAACCACTTATTAACTGGGGCTGTAAATATGTGTGTCTGTGTTTGAGTGAGTTTTGATTTTGAATATTGATTTTAAAGTTTATAAAGATGGGCAGATGAAGTAAATTAATTCTATAGTTAAAATATGAGTAGTCAATGTTTTTTTTTTCTATGGAATATGTGATATAATTTTTACTATAGATAAAGTGCAATATTTGACTCAGATTACAAACTATAAATTTACAGAACACTCAAACTATATATATACAGAACACTCACGAGTGAAATAAATGCATGATGTAAATAGTGAAATAAACACTTTCAGTATAGTAAGATCTTTTATATTGATATATTTTTTGTCTATTTCTTTATTATTCCTTTTACTCTACTATTGTGATAGTTTACTGTGTTTCATGTTCATGGCGGTATTCCTTTCCTGGTATTTCCACCAGTCTTCCTTTATTTTCTTACTGAATCCTTTCTTACTCGTCTCGTGTGTTTATGGGTTGCTGAACGTTTAGTTCTGGTCATCAATCGGCAGATTTTACTATCTGGTATATTGGCTTGATAAATGTTAAGTTCTGTGAGGTCCTTTTCCATTTGCTTGCTACCTTGTTGGCAAGCTTAATAATCTTGTGGAGTAGTCTATGAAGGCCCATTCCGTATAGATGTCCATAGTGGTTAAGTCATTATTCCTGTTATTATTGATTATTTGTATGAGCACTATTTATTAAGTTCTAGTTTGCAGAACAATATTTTTGAACTGAATTAGTTTAGATTATTTAGCAAAAACAAACAGTTTCTCTTTCCTTTTAAATCATACAATCAGAAAAAAATAATTTCTTTTCGTTCTCATTAATCTGAGCAAAGCAGTCTGGCACTAATCATCTTCACTTCCCCTCCCCTCGTCCGAATCCTTGACAATCTAAAAGCTGAGGGACCCCATCAAATGAAATTCTATTTATAAATGTCAGATCCCGAACTGATCCAGATCGACTCGTCCTTATTACTGGCCACTAGGAGAAGAAAAGAGAGAGAGAGAGAGAGTGAGAGAGAGAGAGAGATTGTAAGAGGGGGGGGATAAAGTTGGGAGGCTTGGGGTGGAGGAAGAGAAAGCAGTGATGGCAAGGGCCCACTTGGAAGAATCTCTCCTAATCCTCCGACTTAGAGAGTTCTGGATATAGAGTTTCCGCGGTCTGAACTTGATTGAATCTGAGATATGAATAGGGTTTACAGTCTCAGTATCCCAAGGGTTGGGGTTGAAGGGACAGGGCGTCTTATGGTTGAAGGGGATCTCCTCTAAGGCGAGGTCACCGTCCCTTTCTAATTGCGGCCTGTTCGAGGAGATGTAGTCCTGATTACCGAAGATCTAATTAATTGAGAACCACTTGGCACGGCTCGAGTCACTCAATCCTCCACTAGTCTAACAACCTGCGCTTTTAGGGGAAGTTTTTTTTTTTAATATTTATTATTAATGATACCTAGGTTCTTTTGAAAAAAAACCAAAGCATTAAAAAAAAAACACTTCTTGTCATTGGGATTACAATGTTATTGGGTCATTTCTTTTGAAGCTTCCGTTTTTATTCTTTTTAAAATTCAAAGTGGAACTAGCAGACTTCAGTTGTTTACTATGTTTATGCTGTAATGAGATATTATCAATCCGACCTTTTTTAATAATATTTACTATCACTACAATAGAGCGAACAATGTTTAGTATGCTATAAAATATAACCAAATTTTCATGTAATATTTTTTATAAGTTTTAACTTGGACACTCGGCAGCCAAATCTACAAGAAACATTACTGTGAGAATAAGGTGATTTAACGAACAGACCATTCACCGTTAGTTCATGACATTTTCTCTGAATAATTGAATAATTTATTTTTCCTTTCTACCGAGAAGTGAAACCAACACATCCACACAGTACTGCAGGGGTAGTGGCATAATGCAACAAAAAATTAGTAAAAAGAAACCTGCATTGGTTAATCGGAAAGGACCTATACTCATACACGACAACGCAAGATCTCATTTTTCAGGACAGACAATGAAGAAACTGAACTAGCTGGCATACGAAGCCCTCCCACACTTTATTTATCTCCGAAATATTTTCATTAGTTTAGAGATTTGAACAACTAACAAAGGGTTAAATTTTTGAAAAGTATTCAAATAAATAAAAAACATTTTCAGAATTTATGTGTCACAAAACCCTGAATTTTTCAGTTCTAGAATTTAAAAATTGATAGCAAGTTGAGAAAGCGTATAGAAAATAAGGGTAAATATTTTGAATAAAAATGTTTTGATTTCATAAAGTTGTTTTACTAAATAACTTCCCATTTCTTTGAAAACGGACATTTCATGTGAAACGATCCAACAGTATTGTATCATGTAATTTAAAATAAAACCTTACAAAATAATTCGTGCTCCGTTAATAATTAAAATAATTCATTGCAGTTGGTACTGGACGGATGACGAATAAACCTTTTTGAGAACCCTTATCCACCCCTTAAGAGTTTCCATTATATTCTAATGAGACATATTCTTTTCAAATTGAATATTAACCGACGCTATCGGGAATCAAACTTAGCACTGAGATGTCATATTTTAATTCACCATCTAAAGCCAAAATGTGTTTGTAGGATTTTCTGTTAAAGATGGCAGTAAGCACAACCACTGCTTAAGCGTAAGTCCCCTTTTAACAGAGGCAAATGCTTAAATATAGTGTTTTTATCTTAAATAAATATTTCTGTAACGGATAGATTATAAAAATTGTTTAAAAATTAAACATTTCTTTTAATGTAATGATCTGTACAATAAAAAAAAATAATAAAAAGGAAAAAATTGTAGTCATATTCTTCTGCTATTGCCTATTCGATAATTTTATTAAAAATTATTCAAGAATATCTGACGATCGAAATGGACAATGATTATAATATACTTCGAAAAACCATGCATTTTAACTAAAACTATGTGCGAGATAGATTTTAACTTATAGTAAGTATGAACTCGTTAATTATTAATTTAACTTTTTGAAGTCGGAGTAGCTGAGTGTGTAGATGCTGAAGGTTTCGGACTTAAATCCGGCTGACACATACATTATTACATCTGTTAACAGCCACCACGGATGAGCCGTGTGGAATCTGCCGACCCTCAAGGGACTCATCCAGCTCATTGGGGGTAAAACCTTTTGGTTGACAAATCACCTCCCTGCACAACCATTGTCCCAGAAACAGTACTGTCACTACCATCTCTGAGCCCAAGGCCCTTGATGGGTTGTTATGATACAAGAATAATAATCAATTTAAAAAATAGGATGGACAAAAATATTAGATATCCGGAATTATATTTTAGTTTTTTACTGTGCGGTTATTCCTACTTGAAAATTTCAACCATAACCCAAATATTAACCGACACAGGGAAAGCCTTGGGTGAAAAAGGTACAGGGGAGGACCCTGGATGTAAAAGTCGTTATCGGAGGACCCGGGCCATAACCGGGCACGCATGGCTGACTTGATTAAGACATTATACACGGCCATGGGGGACGCTGTAAATCAAGGAGGCCTTGGTAATTAACTTTCGACTCCCGCCACTATGTCATCCCACCACCGGAACTGGAAACCGGGATTTATCGTTTATTAATTAACCAAGATGCCCAACCGCCAGCCACAACAAGTGCTAGCATTAATCTTCTCAGCAAGTGAACGAATCTTTTACTCTTTTGAAGAAGTATCTAGCTTATCTTCAAAAAAGATTTATGAACTATCGGATGTTAATGAATGTGTAGACAACGAAAAGAATAATTGAGGTTGACATGGAAATGGTCGTAAATAAAAAAATAAATAATTTTTCAGTGTTTTCATAGAAAGTTAGTAATAAATCATGCCAATTGGATAGAAAGCGAAATAACTCTAAACTGGAGTGGTTAGCTTGACCGATTGTAGTTACTATAATAAATACAAACATGTTCCGCTACAACCCATGGAGTGTTCAGTACGTGGTAGAGACTGCACTGTTTCATGGACAATGGTTGTACAGGAATGTGATTTGTTCTAGATTACGCTCAACCGTCAGGGTTTCCCCCAATTAAGGGAACCCACTACATAGAGGCTGAGTGAACCCCAAGAAGATATTCGGATCCCAAAAGGATAGCTGTAAACAGATCTTCGTCACTGCAACACAGTGCTGAACACAGCAAATAAGCTACCCCGCACCCTTAGCATTAATATTTACTTTATATTATTAGCAAATATTAATACTACACTTTAAGCTTTAGTATTTTTCTTCTCCTTTGACCTTTTCCAGGTCAACGCTACCAGTTATAGTCCTCTGTTTGTAAAAAAAGTTGCGACTGGAACCAAGTGAAGAATTAGGAAAGCCATTTCGTTTTCAGACATATTTATATCAGGCTCAATAAAAAAAATCATAAAAACATATCGTGTGGTGGGAAATATTGATTTTAGTTCACTGCGGCAATTTATGGGTGTTTATAATGTAGCCTTTATGTCCCTATGATTCTAAAGAACCTTGCGATATCCTCTTAATGATTACTATTCCATTAGTGTTTGATTATTTATTGATCAACAGTAAATAATAATGATAATAATAATTATTTTTGTATGTCACCGTTATTTGTAATATTTGCAACAGTGATATTTGCAGTTTTTGTTCTGATGCCAGGATTAATCGTGTTTGTACTAACAAAGAAATAAGTTGAATAATTAAAATTTGAGTGAAAGAAAAATTAAAGAATATCTCTTTTTTTTCAATTTTTTACCCTCTTTTTTCAAGATTTCTATATCCATGCCAGTTTTCATTCGTCTAAGACATTAAAGTAATTTTAAAAATATAATAAATATGTTTTCAAAACAATTGAATTATTAAAATTAATTGAAAAAAATCGTAACAACAAATCAAGCATTCAATTTAATGGGCTTAAATATTTTTCGTAAAATCAATTTCCCATTTACTCAGTAAATATAACTAATCACAAAAAAAAATATGAAACCTGCATTTTTATTATAATAAAATTTTAGAATATTGTTATGGTTTCAGGTTTATGAACTATAATAAGTTAAATGAAAGTTTTTACTAATTTGCTGTAGTTATGATCGTCTCCTAATTCTGGAAAAATCTGGCGATTGAGTTTGATCTCGGACAAATCATCCCCTCAACAACTGGGAGTGCGGTAGCTCACTGATAGAGCGGTGTGTTGCCGCACTGAAGATTTCGGATTCAAATCCGGCAGTGGCAGATAATTTATTTAATCTATAAACAGCAACGAATTAACTCTGGGGATCTGGAGACCCTCCTAGGGCTCGCCCAGCCTCTGGACAGTAGGTACCCTTAATTGGGGAATAACCTGGCGGTTGATTGTGATACTACGTAGTGAGCCCAAGACTCTTCATGGATTGTATTTACGTTGTATTATTAGCAAATATTAATACTCCACGTTAACTTTTAGTATTTTTCTTCTCCTATGATATTACCTTTTTCCGGTCAACGCAACCAGTTATAGTCCTCTTTTTGTAAAAAGTTGCGACTGGAACCAAGTGAAGAATTGGGAAAGCCAATTCGTTTTTGGTTATGATTATATCAGGCTCAATAAAAAAAATCAGAAAAACATATCGTGTGATGGTAAATATTGATTTTAGTTCACTGCGCCAATTTATGGGTGATTATAATGTATACTTTTTGTTCTTATGATTCAAAAGAACCTTGCGATGTCCTCTTAATCCTTACTATTCCATTAGTGTTTGATTATTAACAAAGAAACGAGTTGAATAATTAAAATTTGAGTGAAAGAAAAATTAATGTAACCTTTGGTTACATTAAAGAATCTTTTATGAGATGAAAATAGTTGACTGGATGATCTAATGTAAAGGTGATAGTTGGGGGGTGCAGTCAGAAAGAACACTGAATAAGTAATAAACTTATAATTATGTGCCGACGTTTCGACCTACAGTGTAGGTCATCTTCAGGGCTATGAGAAAGAAACAAACAGAACAAAAATTATAAAAATGTACAGTAACAATAATATGGTGACAAGTAATGTAGAAATTTAAAATAGTGGTAGATATGAAGATGGAAGATAACGAATATTAAAAAGTGACACAAGTGATAAAATTAAGATATAGATAGATTTAAAAAAATAATGATAATGAGGAGAAATTAAAATAGTGACAGATATAATAAAATTAAGATAAAGACAGATATAACAAAATTACTGATAATGATAAGAAAATGAAAATAATGACAGATATAATAAAGTAAGACAGATTTAATAAAATAAAGAGAATGAGCAGAACTGACAAATTATAAATAACGTATATAAAATAAAATACAGAAAATAAATGTACATTAATTTAATAAAATTAAAGAGAATGAGCAGAAATGACAAATTATAAATAACGTATATAAAATAAAATACAGAAAATGAATGTACAGAAAGGGTAGTAAAGTAAAATTAATATAAAGGAAAATCAGAAAGGAGGAGGTAAACAAAAGAAACAAAATGAGAATATTTACATATACAAAAAACGGTTGGAACATGAAGAATAACGAAAAACTAGACTTAAAGATGTTACATGTTACAGAAAAGTATGGAACTGTATATACAATAACTAATGTGAGTAATAGAAATACTATTGTACAGTAACATTAGTGTACAATGACTGTTTGAAAAATAGTAGATAGGATTAATGAATTTTGAAAAATTAAAATTAGTGAAAAACTATTGTACAGTAACAATAGTGTACAATGGCTGTTTGAAAAAAGGTAGATAGGATCAAAGAAATCCTTTTTAAGAACAATTTTCCTCCCTATATTGTTAATAAACTCATCCATGACTACTATAACCCCCCCACCCCCACCCGATCGCCACATCCACCATCTATCCCTATATACAGATCCTTGCCATATATACCCTCCCTCTCTAATAACATTCAAAAATACTTACGTTCCTTTATCCCCAATTTACGTATTGCCTTTAAATCTCATAACAAACTTTCCCATATTTATACCCGTATCAAAGATCCTATTCCCCTCAAACTACGTTCCCATGTCGTTTATCGTGTCCCCTGCTCTACTACTAATATTAACTCTTCCTATACAGGTGAAACCAAAAACTTCCTTAAAGACCGTATTACCCAACACAATTATGCCATTTCCTCCCGTAACCATACCGCCTCTAAACTTTCCGAACATGCCCTTTCTTTAAACCACACTTTTGATTTTGATAATACGTCTATCCTAGCTACGGTTCCTAACCATGAAAAACGCTTCTACTCTGAAACTATCCACATAAATTTAGATTCATCTACTATCAATCTTAAGACTGACTCACATCACCTTTCCTCTACCTACTCCCAAATTTTTAACTTACTCAAAAAACCTTAAATTCTGTTACTTCGTCACTGATGGTTCTTTTGTTATCACACAATTGACATTTATAATTTTTTTTTGTTCTAATTTTAATTATTTTATTTTATTTATATTAATATACAAATCTGTTAATTCGTATAATTTTTAGTTTTAATTTTATTTATATTAATTTTATCCATTTATTCACTTTCCCTCTTTTTTTCCTATTCTCCAGTATAGATACCTTCTACCAGTATAGAAACCTTCTATAGTTAACTTTTTGGCCGCTAGAGATCGCTTCTACCCCTTCCCCCTTCCGCCCTTAACGGTCTTTTCGGTATTAGTCAGCAGGCTTCTCCCTCCAAATAGGTACGTCCTTTCTTTATACTTTATTTATTATATCCTTTTCTCTTTATCCTTTCTCCATTCTTCACACTATTATTTCCCCCTTATCATTTTGGCATCCATCATATGTTGGTAATCAAGAGTTCATATTTTTAAGCACTAGTTTTAATTTTTCAAAGTCATTAATCCTATCTACCTTTTTTCAAACAGCCATTGTACACTATTGTTACTGTACAATAGTTTTTCACTAATTTTAATTTTTCAAAATTCATTAATCCTATCTACTATTTTTCAAACAGTCATTGTACACTAATGTTACTGTACAATAGTATTTCTATTACTCACATTAGTTATTGTATATACAGTTCCATACTTTTCTGTAACATGTAACATCTTTAAGTCTAGTTTTTCGTTATTCTTCATGTTCCAACCGTTTTTTGTATATGTAAATATTCTCATTTTGTTTCTTTTGTTTACCTCCTCCTTTCTGATTTTCCTTTATATTAATTTTACTTTACTACCCTTTCTGTACATTCATTTTCTGTATTTTATTTTATATACGTTATTTATAATTTGTCATTTCTGCTCATTCTCTTTAATTTTATTAAATTAATGTACATTCATTTTCTGTATTTTATTTTATATACGTTATTTATAATTTGTCAGTTCTGCTCATTCTCTTTATTTTATTAAATCTGTCTTACTTTATTATATCTGTCATTATTTTCATTTTCTTGTCATTATCAGTAATTTTGTTATATCTGTCTTTATCTTAATTTTATTATATCTGTCACTATTTTAATTTCTCCTCATTATCATTATTTTTTTAAATCTATCTATATCTTAATTTTATCACTTGTGTCACTTTTTAATATTCGTTATCTTCCATCTTCATATCTACCACTATTTTAAATTTCTACATTACTTGTCACCATATTATTGTTACTGTACATTTTTATAATTTTTGTTCTGTTTGTTTCTCTCTCATAGCCCTGAAGATGACCTACACTGTAGGTCGAAACGTCGGCACATAATTATAAGTTTATTACTTATTCAGTGTTCTTTCTGACTGCACCCCCCAACTATCACCTTTACATAAAGAATCTTTTGTTTCGTACATTGAAACATTAAGTGATTTTGGCTTCTCTAAGGAAGATCTTAGGAATGTGGTCAAAATTTACTTAGAGAGAACTAGCCGTGAAGGTTTTCAAGGGAATAAGCCTGGTCTTGAGTGGCTAAAACATTTCTTGAAACGGTACCCTAGATTGAAAGAGCGCATAGCTTCTAATATAAAAAGAAGCCGAGCAGCAGTTGCCGAAGATACCCTTCAGGATTATAATAAAAACTTACAAAGAAGTGCCACCGGAAAATATTTGGAATCTTAACGAGACCAATTTAGCCCTCAGTGATTTATAATTTTTAAATCTTAATACAAGTTTGGGCTTTATTCTATTTATAATATAATGACATTAACACGGATTTCCAATGGATCTTTTTAATTAAATTTTAATTAACCAATAAATATTAAATGAGAAGCGAAGATTCTCATTTATTTGGCTAAAGAGAGCTGTAAGAAGAGTAAAGGAGCAGGATTGTGGAAATAAATCAGAATATTAAGCGGTCCTTGTTAGAGGTTGAAGCGATAAATCACAAGGGGATTACTCACTCTGCCCAGATTCAATTATATTATCCGCTACGGGCCACAGATTCTACCCCTTCCTGTTCTACACTGATAGCGAAGGACGTACGCTTACCAACAGTGGAAGCCCCAGGTGTGTGGCATATATACAACATTTTATGTTTAATTATACAATGAGAAACCAGAGGAATTAACGTCAGGAGTAATATATAATATGTATTATTTTAAAAAAATTGTACCACTACTACCCATAAAAAACTTGGGTTCAGTACGTGGTAGAGACTGTACTTTTTCCAGGACAACGGTCGTGCAGGAAGGTTATTTGTACTAGATCACGCTTAACCGCCAAGATTTTCGCCCTGTTTATAGAGGCTGGGTGATCCCCCGTAAGGTCTCCAGATCCTACAGATTTTATCCGTGACTTAATAGATTAAATGAATTATCTGCCGCAGTCATAGATGAACACGGGATCTTCGGTAAGGCAACCCATCGCTCTTCCACTGAGCTACTCTGCTCCCATGATATATAATTATGCTGTCAAGAAATAGTTATAATGAATAAAACTGATAAACAGTCGAAGATACTATTGTTGAGAATTCGGAAACCAACTAAAAAATAATACAGCACACAAATTTCATCCAAATGATTACGTTTTATTCGATTTTTTTTTCAACAACACAAGATGGTAAAGGACGCTTTCTACACATCAGAAATAAATTAATACTGACCTCCAAAGTACACCCATTAGTACTTGGTAACGTAATTCTATGTTTTGAACTACTGCATGATTGATAAGTTATTATTTTATTAATATTTAAGAGCAAAATATATAGTATGTTAAGAAATCAATGAAGAATTACAACCAAAAAGCCTTAAGTTGAACTAACAGAGGAAACAAACATACCTGTCAATATTTCGCCAATCATGGAATCTTCAGTAGAGAAGGAGAATAATAATTAAGGAGAAAAAGAAATAAAGCACGCCATAACCTCAAAATAAACGCTACGCTAACTAAAGGGAACATCCCACCACCTCCAAGGCTCAAATGCTGAATCATAAGGAAGGTTACCACACCCCAGTTGGAAAATATTAGGTAAAAACAACTGAAAAGTGCTAAATATAAAATTCAAAATACACTCATCAAACTTCAAAAGTCCCAACAGAAAAAAATAAACAAAAAGTTTTTCTATTGCATTATTTCTTTCCTTTTTTATGTGATCTCTTGTGTTATATTTTCGTATCTTATAACCATGGGTCGTTTCAAATGAAATATTAAAGGAGTTCTGCTGTTTACTGTGTCTATATGTACAGATTGTAATGAGCTCTTATCTATCCTCTCTTTTTTGATAATGTTACGGTCACAGAGAGGAAGACGGAAACAAGGGATTAACATCTTAAGCCGTCGGCGGGAAAGTTAAGATTGGATTAGAACCTTCTCGAACGCCTCCATTTGTCGGAAGACATCAAGAAGGTTCTCGACATTCCCAGAACAGTCTTCCCCTACTTCCGTGTTCTAGAATGTTCGGCCTTGCCTACTTAAATAACCCCTCGCCTCGAGTGAGGTAGTCTGAGAGTAGACCAGGCACTGTGATGAACTGTAATAAGTGAGTGTCAGTGTGATAAGCAATTCAGTGTTGAACCGGCCAGTGTAATAATTGTATCAGTGGACTGTGACAGTCTTGTGAGTGTAATAAACCGTTTCTGTTTATTACTGTGTGTCAGTTTGTTATATTTGGAGATTCTTACGGTCGGTGGACTTTAATTAGTGAACTGTAAGTTTTCATTAGTAGTAGTTAATTAGTTAAGTAGTAGTTGTAATTTTATTGAATTTGTACAAGTTTATTTAAATAGTTAAGCTATTTAGAATTAGTTATATTTTCTTAGGGTATGAATGTGTACATTTTATTTTATTTGTATTATTAGTATTATTATTATTATTTATTTTATTTTATTATTGTTATTTTTTTTTTACTTTATTTTTTCTATCATTTCCGCATTAATTTCTTTCTGTTACCGCATGTATATATTTTTCCGCATGTATATATTTATTTATTTTATTTTGTTTATATTATTGTTTTGTTATGGAATGACTGTAAGCTACATAGCACTATTACTTATTGCCCACAAGTGGCAGATTGTAATATTTCAATAAAGTGTTAATATATATAAAAAAAAAATATTTTATATTATTTTAGTAATTAAATAGGCCTAGGTTATAATAAATATTTAGGATATTGCTATTGTAAATTTATATTAGTCTAATAATTTACTTAATGTTTAACTGTATTCTTTTTGCCACTTTGTTAATAAATATTAGTATCTTGAATTTAGGAGCAGTTTAATTCATTTTAATACCCAGTAGCCCGTAACAATAATATATACTGTCTCTACCAAAGGTAATATCCGATGTCATACATTGTTTAGTATCCCATTAAAAATGACATTGAAAACAGACCATTTTGTGTATTTTTTTTTAAGCGTTTTAAACTAAACCCTCGGCAGCCCAAGCTGCAAGAAACATTTTGTTTGTTTGTAACATTTGTAGTTCCTGTAAGAGTAAGACCCCTTCCAACAAAACCAATAATATAATTCATATTGACATTGTTCTATAATGTCAATATCTCTGCATTACGATGTAGATGTAATGGTTTCATCTCTGGATAAAAAGGAGTAACGAGTTATTCCGGCTATTGATTATGGCACACAAACCAAAAATTTATTAAATGAAAATTTCTCAGAGCAACAAGGTATGGTCCGTTTATTATAACACGCTTCTCCAAACGGTTATTTCTTGGTCAAATTTGTTGGCTTACGCTGTTCAACAATGTTATTTCAATTGTAGTGATATATAGTAATTATTGCCAAAAAAGAGCGGATTGACAACAGCTCATTACAATCTGTAAAAGTAAACGTAATAAACAACAGAAGTCCACAAACTCTACTAGATAGTGCTATTCCACTAGTGTAGTGATTGAATTGATAAGGCGGCGGAGAATTGTATATCAATTCCTCTAATAAGGATAACTGTTATAGCGGAGAAGGTTTGATGTTAGTGGTAGGATTGGGTCAGTTAGTGGAAAGGGGGGAGGAGGCTAGGGGGAGGCATTTAGGCAGTATCTTAGGCTGACCCATTGCCCACGTAAATAATAGCCGATTCTGCTCCCAATCGGCTCAGGTCACTATGGAGATATCGGCCATTGATAGGAGCCGCTCTTTATAAAATATGGCTTGTTTTGTTCTCTCCTCTCCGGTCTAACATTAAGAGATGGCATCTTCCGGCTCAACAGGAAGGGGGGCCGATTCCCTTTATCCTCCTCGCATCAGCTTCCGCCTCGGCGGCCCTTTCTCTCAGTCCTATAGTTTTTCAGTAAAAACTTTTTTTAAAACAGATGTTAATTTTTTAATCGGCATAAATTTATCCTGCTGTGTAATCTCCTGATTGCATACATTGTAACTGCAATTTATATAATGTTTTATATCTGCACCCTCAGTGAATAAATAGTTAAGTGGATTTTTTCCAGAAGGGAAGCTGAGATGGAAGTTCATATGTAAGAGTCTTTCAAGGATATAACAATGTAAGGTGAATTCCACACACCTTGCTTTACAATCATTCTCGTAATATTTTGCTTGAAAGGGAGTTGTAATACAGTGTTTTTTTGTAGAGATTCGATCTTTGTAGTGTCTCTTTTTATGCGTGGCAACCGATTTGATAAATGACATTCGCTTTGTGGTTAGTTTGATTTACCATTTGCCAATGAATATTCTAACTCCTAACTAACTCTTCCAAACCGTTGAAATTTATTATCAAAATAATGGTTTTGTTCACCATACTCATCGCTCACTATGTAATTTTTACGGTCATCACAAGCGATTGATTATGGATCGTTTCCGCACCACGTATAATCTATTACATATAATTTTATGACTCTAATTTAAGACGATGAACAGTACGCACCGAACAAACTATAACCGCTGTACAACATCGCACGGAGCAAGACCTAAGTCAATCAATACGATCTTAGCACTTGGAGATGGAAGTTCATATGTAAGGATCTTTCAAGGATATAACAATGTAAGGTGAATTCCACACACCTTGCTTTACAATTGATTTACTCGAAGAAGCATTTGATAAGCCAATAATTTTACGTAATGGGCCTATTAATCGGTTCCAAGATCTAGCCCCATTAAATTATTTTCTTTGGGGTTTTGTCAAATCACTTGTCTACGCGTAGAAACTAGTGACAAATGAATACTTACCACGCTACCTTCAGTGAGTTTTTGGCAAAATACGACCGCAATTGCTGCGAAAAGTGTGTGAAAATTAGTCATCCAGATTTAGCTACCTATCGCCTGCCGTGGAGGCTACATGGCCGAATTCATATTCAAACACTGAGCACTTAATATTATCTTTCCAATGAAGTCAGATCCATTTATATTTAAAATATTTTTATTTTTCTTATTGTAATATAAAGTTCTGAACATCTAAAAAAAATCACCCTTATAGGTAATAACTCCATTCCAGAATGGTGTACGGAAATGTATCGCCGTAAAATGAGCCCCGCCTTCGAAAAATGAAATTAGAACCTTTCCACTCCCCATCCTTCTCGTAATATGTACAAAGTAAAGTAGAAGAGATGCTCTCAAAACCTTTCCTAGTTTAAATTTGTAACCCTCAATCCCAAGGAGCTAAGAAAAATTCTTACCAAGGACTGACTTAGCTAGTTACTATGAAAATACAAAAATGACTAGTAATTCATTTTAGAAAAAATCAAAATGTCGCATATGCTATTTCAGGCGATTTTCTACTTCTTATTCAGATTTTAATATTGTTTAACTTGCCTTAATTCAAAAATCATTTTAACTAATTTTCAGAATACATTAAAATGGAAATAGTTAATTTGCACATTAATTATATATTTACATATTAAAATAAAAATGAAAACAATATTTTATTTGTTCGTGTGCCCGAAGGTTGAGCTGCTGCGGGTTTGGTCTGTTATCACTGTTGAAAACACTCAACATTTGTATTTCCGTGTTCACGTAAATTCTCATCAGAGATAACACAGTTCCATAAAACTACCTTTCTAGTTTTAGAATTTCATAATCTCTGCCCATCACCAGGATCATATCCAGAGGAATCCCCTGGTGGGCTCACCCTTACAATTGACCACCAGTGCTCCATCCCGCAGAGAGTAGCCGTTGAAGCCGAAAGAGGCTTGTTCAGCCTTTCTCTCTCTCCTTCTTTTCAGGAGTCTAAACATGAGGCCCTGGAAATCTTCATCCTTCGGTTTTTGTGAGGGTATTTTAAGTGGGCAACTGCAACCTTGATACTTGCGGCTGCTCTATTGTAGTTCATTATAAGCTTCTTCACCGTTTCGCAAGGTGAAGAAGACTCTTGCTTCTCCCTGCCTCTTCCTTCTCCCCTCGGAGGTTGAGGGTTGAGTAATAGCGGAAGTCGCCTTCTTCTTTTGCCGTAAGAAGTTCTTCCTTTGGCTATACCTCATATTCTTCCAGATTTCATTTGGAAGAATGTTTGTAGTTTCCTCAGAGGTGGTTATCAACTGCTGTATTGGTGAGTAGTGGTCTACGAGACCTAAGACCTCACGCTCTAAGTTGGCCATCAGTTCAGCGACCGATTGGTTAGTTCCTGAAGAGTCAGTCATATTGGATTTCATGGAATCCTCATTAATTATGTTTTGTTTATTAATTGTAGGTTTCATCTTGTTCCCACGAGTGATCAAGGAATTCATAAGGTAATCTTTAGCAGAGCCTTGTTACTATAGGAAGGCGTTTATTGAAACCGGAGTTCGCGTAGTACGACTGAATCACCCTCAGCCATCCATCCAATAGCCTATGCAGTTCCGCCTGGATTGGCGGATGTTTATCGGCTTCCCAGTCTAGATCCGATGGGTTTCGTCAGTGAGGAGGAGCACCCCCCACTGTGCAGGGGTACTATGTGTAGGAAGAGGCTCTTCACCTCGCTTGAGTTCTGGTACTACTAAAAATGTCTCAAAATCCAAGACCCTATCGGACTGAGAGATGCCTATCTAACTGGGTGCTTCATAGCTACCATCACCCCCTGCACCAGACCTAACTACTACCAAAATCCCAGGAAACAAACTAGCCCCCACTCAGCGTTTACCTTTATGTTCAGCTATAGATTGTCGTAGAACATTTGCCAACAAACTGGGGTTTCAGACATTAAAAAAATATTGTAAATTGCACTTTTAAAAAGATCTTGTGACTTTTTCCTAGAATAAAGACTTTCGTCTTTTATGAAATACTTTAGACACCTTATTTATGCAGTTGTAAGGCTTACCAGAGCATTGGGGTAGTTTTTTCTTTAAGGGAGTTACTGCTAAAATAATTTATTAGTAATACTTTATAGTCTACAATGCTTTACAAGTTTTATTTGAGAGGTAATTAAGTGGATTTTAAGCGTCTTACAAGTAAGGACAACAAAATGTTTATTTAAAAAAAACAACCATGAAATAGCGAATTTTGGAAAAACACACGAATGATAAAATTCTTTCACGTATGTAATACCCAAGGTTCTCCTAATTTATTCTGACAACAAAATTTTATTGATGGGACTGATAAAAGTTGAGAATACTTCCGGATTTGTCTTGATATTTCTTTGTCAAGCAAAACCTTTAGCGCTATCTGTATAAAAATAAAGTTATTTGTTTACATTGTAGGTAGGTTATTGAAGTTGAAGGTTATCATTCAAGAAATTTGTTATCTCTATTCAAATTAATTTACAATTGATAAATGGCATCTTATCTCGCAGATTCTGACAGTGAAGACGAACTCCCACCAGGTTGGGAAGAAAGAACAACATCTGATGGTTGTGTATACTATGTAAAGTAAGTTTGTGTAGTGTTAAAATACACCTGCACTCACATCAGACTTGTTTTATAAATAACTTGTTTTGTTAAAGTCATAATACCAAAGAGACACAGTGGAATCATCCTCGAACTGGGCAGAGAAAGCGTGTGTCTGGCGGTAGGTGTAATTCTTGTTGATGATTTTTGTTAAATGCTCCTATGTATGGAAATTTTTAATACAATTGTTTTCCAGGCTCTAAACAAGCCATTTGTATCTTCATTTAGAAATTTATATCAATCTTTCTAGAAACAGTTCTCTTTGCGAATTGAATACCTAATTTGACTGATGTTTTTTAAGTATTTGGTTGCCAGTTTTAGGATCATTGCTCTATTTTAATGGTAAATTTTTGCTACAACATTAATACTGTCGGGGAACAACAGCCGGCAAAAAAGTCAGAGGAAGTTAGCGTTTTATTATGTGCATAAATCTCGATTCTTCTCAACAGAATAGGTTTTAGTAACTTGTAAATATCCACTAATCCTATCGAATGTGGCAAAGAATGGGTATCTGTTCTGCAGGTTGTCGCTTCCAGTTGAGTTACGATAAGTTTTAACTGCTTCTTCGTTTTCTTTTTAATATTCTCCAAAAATACAAGTTGTCTTGAGCTTTAGTATGGAAAAGATAATGCAATTATGGATAACGAGTAGATTTCTGTGATCATTTCATCAAGAAATAAAAGTTCAATCAATATTTCAAAGTATACATGATATATGTTTGTTGAAACTTACATTTCTAGATGAAATGATTACCGAAGTATACACATTTCCCATTATTACATTATCTGTTTCATACTAAAGCTCACAATAACTTCTATTTTTAGAAAGCATTTAAAGGGAAATGAATGAAATGTTAAAACTTGTTACATCCAACTCGAAGCGACAACCCAAGGAATAATTACCAAGAATGGTGTTAAACTCAATAAAGTATAACATACAAAACTATAAGATAATCTAGGAAATTAAAGATTTGTTTAAAACATTTTAAGTTTAAATTATCTATTACATTTGCCTTTTTTTCAGATCTTCCTTATGGTTGGGAAAGGTTAGTTGATGAAAATGGAAAAGTAATATTTGCCGATCATAAAAGCAAAACTGTAACCTATAGTGATCCTAGATTAGCTTTTGCGACAGAAGATAAAGAATTCCCGATGGACATTAGACAAAAATTTGACGCATCAAGTAATGCTCTTGATGTTTTACATGGACGAGACTTGAGTGGAAAAATAGCTGTCATCACGGGTTGCAATTGTGGCATTGGTAAATATAAATTCAATCCTTAAAGGAAGACTTATTCAGCCATTAAACTGTCTCATTTATGACATACCAGATCCCTTGATGATGTTTTCCATTGAAAAAAATAATATTTATTTTTCATTTTACAGAAATAATCAGTTTAGAAGTATATAGTAAAGTTTTACCCTTTCCTATAATATACGACCTTCATTTTTGGCGTGATCAACATAGGATAGCAATTTATTTCTTTTTATTTATGAAAAAACATTCACTGAGGTTGATTTTTTTATAATAATTTTGTTTCGAACATTTCTCTATTTATATATGCCTCAAATTTTATTGTATAAAGCCTTTGAATAATTTAAGGTTTTAATATAAATAATTTTAATTTAATAAATATTATTACACAAAATGAGGCAGTCGTTTTAGTAATGCCGATACAAAATTGTATTTCCTTGAAGGAAATGGGTATACAGGAAAGCATTTAAACCAACTTAAAAAAATATTGTTTAGTTTATTTATGTGAGAAGAGCATACAAATACACTCTTTAATTGTTAGTTTGGAAAACAGTTCCAAGTTGTACAGATATAAACAGCTTAGAAAGTAAATCATCATAAGAACACTGTTTATTGTTGAATTTTCAAATGAATAATTTAATGTTATTAAATTATTTTTTGAAAATAGCAATAATTGTTTTTTTAAGTAAATTAAATAAATTCAATTATTATGAATCATTCTTAAATATGATTAAATTCAAAATTCAAATCCAATAATTTACCTGCATGACCAATGTTACAACTTTGAATATTAAGCACAGCAAGCATTTTTAAACTACTCCCAATTCTGTGCAACAAAAAAGTTGGGTTGAGTACTTTTTTTGGGGGTGAGGGACTCAGTTCATAATAATTTCTTCACACCTACAAAAAATCTGAATAAACCTTTTGTTGCTATAAAAAAAAATTTTTAAATTTCTGCTTGAATTGCCTTTTGAGTTTATTATAAAATATCAACACAACCATAACGCTTGTTCTAAACCATCTCTAGTTAATATTATTATTATTGCCTATATAAGAAAATTATTTCAGTCAAGAAATATTTAGTACATAAATAAAGATTGTATTAAATAACGGTTTTAGTTTATTGTACTATAATATTGATTATTTTTAGGTTTTGAAACAGCTCGAAGCTTAGCTCTTCATGGCTGTCATATTGTAATGGCTTGTCGATCTCTCAAATCTGCAACCGAGGCAGCTAAAAAAATCCAAGAAGAAAAGTTTGATTGTAAAGTGGATGTAATGGAATTATGTTTAGACAGCCTTAAATCTGTTAAAGAATTTGCCGAAACTTACACCCTCAAATATGGGTAATGATACATTTTGAACTTAATGATATTAGTTAAATTCATCGTCCCGAAAATTCTATATAATACATACGAAGAACTATACCAATCTCTTAAGAATTTTTCTATACATATTTTTGTATTTGAAATAGCATCTATAAAGTCTTCAGATAATTCAAGCATCCAGTGTGGATCCATCTTCTAGAATTCGACACAGTTGTAATAAAGGATGGCATAGCAAATGGCTTCACTGCATTTTATCAGATCACATAGTTGAAGCCGTGCCTCACTTGCCCCTGTGCCTGCCTTATTATCTTGTTCTATTGTTGGTCTTATTATCCACACAGAAAAAAATTACCTCATAAAAACCAGTCCTATTTTTCATGCTTCATATAGGTAATTGGTATTAATTCCCTTGAAATGAAATAACAGCCAAATACATATTTTATTAATAGAGAAATAATTTTGGTCTATATTAGAAATACCATTGTTTTGTTTATTATATTTTATTTATCTTCTTTAATTTTCTAACAGAATACATGATGTATTACTTATAACTTCGAACATTTAGTAAAAATCCTTGAAGGATAGATTACAAAAAACTAAAAGAATTTATTATTAATATAATTTTCCAGGAAACTGGATATTCTCATATTGAATGCTGGTATTTTTGCGATTCCCTACAGTCGAACTATAGATTGTTATGAAACATTATTTCAAGTTAACTACTTATCCCAAGCATACCTCACTATTCTATTAGAAGATGCTCTTACCAGAGGTGTTCCATCAAGAGTCGTCTTCGTATCATCTGAATCACACAGGTAATAATGTTTTGTTTTATTTCTTCATTGTTCAATATCATGGGTACTATCATTGATAATTGTTGATAACTAGTTACTGTGATAATTAAGAATTTTTTAATACGCAACAATAGGCAAGTAGTTGGTAAAAAAGTAGGAAAAGAAGCTAAGATAGTTCACAAGTCTGAAAAAGATTATTTCATGTTTTAGTTGAGGATACTTTCTAATTTCTACAAATTTGTTCATTGACCGATATATAGATATAAGAGGGACTAAGTTTGTAATTATTGAAAAATGTTTGTTATTGCAATAGATCATAACTTGAAAAAACTAAATTCAATAGTAAAGGTTCAGTTAAAGGCAGGAAATGATTTTTATATTTCAGTCTTGAAATTAGTTAGCTCCTGTCTTTTGTTCTGAAATTTAAAATTATTATTTATAAAACTATCATACTCCCATCTACTCTACAGAAATGTGAAACGTGGTTAACATTGAAGTATGAAACGTGTCTAAGTGTATTCGAAAGAAAGGTAAAAAAAAAATGAGGAGTCCACTGGAGATAGCTGGAGATTACACAATGCGGAATTGCTGAGTTTTGGCTCGGTTAATATAATTGAAATGATAGAACGGCAAAGGTTAAATAGGCTTGTAAAGTTGTTGAGCTTATTAATAAAAGAAGTTCTAAAAACTAAATAAAGACTGAGCCAAATGGTAAACATTCAAGGGGGTTGATTGAAGCTTAGGTGGGAGAATCGTGTTTAGCAGATGGATTTGAGTTTAGGAGACAATCTGGACAGAAATATGTAAACAGCGATTGATTGTATCGGCATCAAGCCTTCAAGTTTGCTAAGCCTTTCATTATGAAATGACTGTGAAACATTTTTGAACCATAAGGAACTTATAAATAAATAAGTCATCATAACCACTTATAAATAAATGTGAAGACACAGGTACTTTTCAATTGGCAAAGATAGTTTTAATTTTTCTTTGAACTTCTCCCTTGCAAATAATTTTTATAACTATTGGCCTTTTTTCTTCCCTGACCTCTATAT
Source organism: Arma custos (assembly GCA_037127475.1). Classification (NCBI taxonomy): domain Eukaryota; kingdom Metazoa; phylum Arthropoda; class Insecta; order Hemiptera; family Pentatomidae; genus Arma; species Arma custos. The sequence goes on along the minus strand of CM073764.1, from coordinate 68,831,214 downwards.
TTGTATTTTTACTGTTTTATTTCGCTAATATTTTTCTAGTGAAGTAATAAAATTTGGGAACTCCAAAAAAACTATTTTTCACATTCATTGGTTATATGTGCTCTCCTAGATTCCACCCATCCAATCCCTTTTTCTTTAAGGATATTTTGGAGTTTACAAATTCTTCCAGGTCACTCTCGGCCTTCCCTGGTTATTTTTCCTGTTGGTTAACCTCCATAGCTTTCTTCCCTGCCCAGCAGTCATCCATCCTCATTACATGACCGAACCATTGAAGCTGTCCTTTTTCCATTGTCTGATTAAGGGGTTCAATTTTGAGTTCAGTCTTTATCATCTTGTTTTGTATAAGGTCTTCCCCTCTATTTTCCTCATGTACCGCATTTCCATGCTTTGGAGTTTGGTCTGATCACAGTGTTTTAGGGCCCAGGATTCACTTCCAGAAGTGAGAATAGGAACGTATGTCGAGCGGTAAACTGCCAATTTAGTTTCTTTTGTGACTTCTTTCTTTCTTAAAAACTTTTTATTGATAGCAGAAAATTAATTAGTTATATGTTACATAAATAATTTTAACTAAAAAAAATGTTTTCTTTTTCTATTATTGTTATTTATTATTATTTATATTATTGTATATTTTAATGTTTCTCAGGGACTAGCAAATGTTATGCTTTAGAAGGTTTTTTATTTCCAAAATAATTCTCTACAAATAGCAACCATCCACATGTAGATTGGTTACAGGTTGAAACGGTTGATTGGTTAAGATCTTTGAAGGTTCTGTCTTGTGATAAATATTAAGATACCACAAAGACTATCAATCACTAAGAATATCGTCAGAAACTTATATGGATGAGAAATATTTATTATAAAAAGGGTGTACTGTAAAATTGGAATCTAAAAGATAATATTATTATTTCAAAGGAAAGATATGATGAAAAATAATAGAAAACTAAAAAAATTAATTTAGAGTATGTGTTGTTTTTGCTTTTAGGTTTTCGAGTCTTACTAGTGACCAAATAAGAGAGGATGTTTTAAGTCCATGCAAAGAGCAATATTGGAGTATGATGGCGTATAATCATTCTAAGCTTCTTCAAGTTGCATTTGGTGGCAAACTTTCAGAAAAATGGGCCAAAAAAGGAATAGCTGTTTTTTCACTTCATCCTGGAAACATGGTATCATCTAATATTGCAAGATATTGGCTTCCTTATAGGATTCTATTTGCACTTTTAAGGCCATTTACGAAATCTTTGGTAAGTTTTCTTCCTATTTCAAGCTACACTGCTCCTATAATATTTTATTTACAAAATTAATTAACTTGGCAGAATGAATATTATAAATTCCAATCTTACAAATAAATAGCTAGACATTTATTATTATTATTAAGTACATTCATCTTCTCCAGTTCACCTTGTATACTCTGTCTATTAGAGCTGTACAAAAGATATAACATACGAGGGGTGCCCGTAAAATAAGTTTCCCTATTTTTTTAAAAGTGAAAAAAATGTTTTATTACCATTATATATTACATCATTAGAAATCTTGAACATTAAACTATTTTTCTACGTAGTCCCCGTTGACATGGATGCACTTCTGCATCCGTGTCACCATTTTTTTGATGCCCTGGTCATAGAGGTCCGCCGCCGCGCTGTTGAAGAACTTCATGACCTCTTCTTCCAATTCCTCTCTTGTCCCAAAATTCGTTCCGCTTAGGTGTTTTTTCAGGCTTGGGAACAGATGGTAATCACTTGGGGCCAGATCGGGGCTGTAGGGTGGGTGTTGGATGATTTCCCATCCGAAATCCTCGATGAGAGCGGTAGTGACGCAGGCTGTATGCGGACGAGCGTTGTCGTGATGAAAACGGACTCGTTTAGTGAGCATGCCCCTCCTCTTGTTGTGTATGGCTCTCCTAAGATTTTTCAGTGTTACAGTTCTTCAACAGCGCGGCGGCGGACCTCTATGACCAGGGCATCAAAAAAATGGTGACACGGATGCAGAAGTGCATCGATGTCAACGGGAACTACGTAGAAAAATAGTTTAATGTTCAAGATTTCTAATGATGTAATATATAATGGTAATAAAACATTTTTTTCACTTTTAAAAAAATAGGGAAACTTATTTTACGGACACCCCTCGTAAAAAAGAAAATGAATGTTTTGCATTGTTTCTCATTTCATAGACTTAATTATATTTTAAAAATTAATTAAAGTGTTCATTTAAAATTTTAAATATTAATGATGTACTATTCAGAAATGTTCTACTTTATTAATTTCTTTTTTTGTAGCAACAGGCTGCGAGCACTACTATTTATTGCGCCACTGCTCTTTCACTGGAATCAGTGACAGGCCTCTATTTTAACAATTGTTGTCGCACTGAACCAAGCAAAGCAGCGCTTGATCCTTTGCTGGCTGACAGGCTTTGGATGCTCACTAAGGAGTTACTTATCAAAGCAGGATTTAAAATTGAAATGCCTTCATGAGCAGGAGTATTGTTAATTTATCTTTCAATACAGAATATTGTTTATATCAAAATATTTTTTATTTGTTTCTTTAAATTTGTACATTTTGTCTATTTGTATTATAAGTATAACTATTTGTTAAATAAATAAAAAAACTAAATTTATGTTTTTATTTCTCTGCTCAACATAATTTTCTAATTATTTTGAAATGAATCTTCAGGTAATAAGTACTTCTATTTATTTATTATTTATCTTTACCTCAAATGTTAATGACCATTTATTAAAAATTAGGAACTTCACCAATGGTATTCTTATCAAAATATTGGCATATCTTGCATGCAATGTCTGCTTTTTTAAATCTTATTAATGTTTAGAAAGGATTAAATAATTATATTTTGCTTCTTAGCAAAATATTTATTATAAACAATTACTAATCCTCTATTTACCAATAGTTTTTTTTTTATTCAAGTAGATATACAAATTTTAGGTTTATTTTGTGTGTAATATTGGAGACATGATTTCTGAGTGACTTTTTTTTCCCAAGCTTAGATCTTAAAAAAAAGAACTATTCACCCGCGATTTAATGAAGGAAATAGGATTTTAAAAAATCTGACCCAAGAATGCTCTCTGACTTCAGTCCTGGATGAAGATCCTAAGGAACCTGTAGAAGACCTTTATATAACAGTCAGAACACTTGAATCAGATCTCAGCACACGTTGTATGACCATTACTACTTTTTATTATTTTCCTGTTTTAAAAACTGGATAATTCATGCATGACTCATATTAATATCATTCTGTTATTATTCTGTGATATCATTCAGTTGCTATTTTAGATCCTACTAATATTTTTAAAATAGTGACTATTGCAAAGTTATATTTAATGCCAATTTAATTACTTTGTACATTAGTTGAAATATAAAATGGATTGTACCTACATATCACTGCTGATTTGAACTGTTAACTCTCGATTTTAGTTGAACTTAACTTTTCCTACATCATTGTAGCTAGGTTTCTATTTATTTCAGTGCCATTTTTTATTTTTTAAATAATACATAAATACAAAAATTAAATTACAAAATTATCTGCTTTATTACTATAGCTGAGGACCATACAGGTCACCAAAATAGTTGATTTATAGCCATATCTTCATTAAATTACTTAAAAAACACCATACCCTATTTTACAGTTGCCATGAAAGCACTCAGTATTAGTCGTTGGTAGCATGGTCCTAGAGGATGAATTCAGATTGCTAGTTATTAGAAGCCTATTAGTCTTAGAATAAACCTCCCTTGGATAACAAGACAGATGTAAGTGAATCTTGCATATTGCCCTTAAGCAAACTGTTGGTCAATTTTTACCACCTATTAGGATATTGACATAGATCCAGCCTTACTAGACATAAGGATTTTCCATGTAGCACACATTGGTTGTGATCACTAATCACAATGTGCCTTTTCTGCTGGCCAAGATGATACCTAAATGTTATCATCCTGGACAAGGAAGAAGTCAGAAAGCTGAATGACCCTGGTAACATAACACGAGAATTTGAAGAAGTCCATGGCGAACAATGATGATAATAGGATTTCTACAGAGAGAAAATTCCGAAGAGAACAGCAGGATAAGGAAACCTGATGTTATTAGTTTGACAGAAAATGCGAGCTTCCACAAACTCTAAAAGGTTATTAGTTTGACAGAAAATGCGAGCTTCCACAAACTCTAAAAGCTAATCATGCCACACTATGACTAAAACTTCATTAGGAAAACCATTGAGGACTATAGGTTGGGAGGAAATAAAAAGAAGTTTGCATCGCAAAAATAAGAATCTCTCGGGATGAAAAAAGCTACAGAAGACTAAGATGTTTTTCGGAGATTTCTGTGACTGCTACAGGAAAATAAATAGGAGTCTTACATTCAAGCTTGTTCTTGAATGTGCATCAACAAAGGAAGACCTACTTATGAACAAACACAAAACCCTGTCTGACAATTTACTCACCTAGAGACTGCTATATTGGCTTTATTGCCCAAGCTATGATCCCAGAGAAAAGTCAGATCCTTTGATCTTAATATATTTAAATACTAAAATGGTATGCCACCCTGAGATCGTTATACTTAATATATAGTAAATTTATTTTATTAATAAATAAGAGACATATACTCTTCTCCAAAGGTTAACGTGGTTATCTGACCAGGAGTTGTTTATTAAATAAGAATAATTATAGAATAACATTATATTTATTGGTGCTGATCATGGTTACAGACTTTATAAAACTTATACACTACTTACAATGAAAATGGGAAGCAACAGGTGGCTCATTTGATACATGTGGTTTCATTCTTCCGTCTTCTCCTTACATCTTGACTTGACTTGCTTACCGACGACTCCCCTCTCTTGAAATAAAGGTAATAAACCCAAGGGTCATTTTACTCGACCTGGCCCAGGCCCCATACTCACCTATAGCAAGACCTATGGAAATTGTTGAAGAATTGGGGGAGAAAATGAGAATCAACATAAAAACAAAGCAGATGTTGAGCCACCAATAGGTTGCTTAATTGGTAGAATTTAATAATAATTAAATTCTGTAAACAAGCCACCACCACAAGCCAAAATACAGCAAGTGCTGTAAGACCAACAAAAGAGCCTATCAAGGGAGCAGATGAAGAATGTTAAGGACATTCTCCTTATAGTTAGGGTGAAAGTATTGCTAGAAAAAACATGATGCTCTATATGTTTTATATTTAAGAAAAAGGAATGACTCAAATACGTTAACTACTGTAGAATCTCTGTTTTCTCAACCACATATAAAGTCCTTTTGAGCAACTGTGAGGATTAAGTGGACAGGTCAACTACTAGCCGAATATACACCCTCAGAACAATTCTTAAATTAAACCACGGTTTAATTTTAAATTCTATCGAATAACTGTTTAATAATTTTGAATTCACCGCCTGTTGATCGATTTCTGACAGTTTACAATATCGTGAATAGAGGAGAATTAAACGTGGCTATTAAGCATTTTGAGCTTTCTTGAATGCTCAAATTATGAGGCTAACAAAAAACTATTATTATTAAATGCTTAGTACCAATCAGCGGAAAACGATCGGAAGAATAAATCTTTGGCCTTCGTCAGTTTTATTATGGTATATACTTCTAATGTTATATACTTCATCTATCTCGGTTCATTAGTGACTCACGAAAAGAAGTTCGACATAAGATTTTGGTAGCTTGAAAGATTGAAACATTTTTAAAATCGGAAGCTAAATCTGTCAACCGATTTCGTTCACTAAAAATATTGCAAGAATGGACGGAGACACGCCTATCAAGAGGCTGCTCTATGGGTATGTGAATGGGAGAAGAAGGAGAGGACGGCCACAACTGAGATGGGCAGATGAGGTCGAAGCCGACGCAGAGAAGCTCCTCAACACCAGAGCTTGGCAGACTCTGGCGCAAGACAGAGATGAGTGGAGGCGTCGTCTTGGCGGCGAAGACCCGTATCGGGTTATAGTGCCAGTGATGATGATGATGAAAAATGTTTAAAAGTTTTAAGTTGAAAAAAAGAATCCTTGCGACAAAGTTGCGACGCCTATCATTTTCTTCATAGCCCAACTGTTAAGCAGAGCTTAGCGTAGCTCCGTAGTCCTGACTGAACTACGCTAAACTCTGCTCAACTTCGCTTTTGGTGGCCGGGCATCCTAAAGCAGGGTAACGAAATCATGAGTCGATTCCGAGATTAAAAATGTTTGGCGGAACTTGTTTGTAAGTTATGAATTAGCTCTTTGGATTGAGTTAAGTACTTTTAATGCTTAGCGGTTTACAAAGCCTTTCCGTCAGTGTTTTTATATTTATTTGTTAATTTAATGATTTCCAGTTTCAATCGTCGTGTCTAGAATGTCAGAAGACGATCATGAATCTAAGAGAATGAAATTTTCAAATTCTAGGTCTGCTGGAGTAGTTACAGAAAAAATAAGTCCATCCAAAGCTAATGTCATAAGAATTGCAGGTCAAAATTATATTGACACTGAAGGTGGGTTCCTTATTGAAGAACAGAGTAAACCGAAAGAAAAGGAAATAATCATAGAAAATGAAAGTTTTGCCGAAGAGTACAAGTGTATGCAGTGTAACAGAGAGTTTATATCTTCTTTTTTACAGAAATCATTCGATTATTTAGTCTGTGATGGTTGTAAAGACAGCAATGACAAACATTCTTTAATAACCAGGACAGATGCTAAAACTCAATATTTATTAAAAGACTGTGATTTAGATAAGCGAGAGCCGCCTCTTAAGTTTATTCTCCGAAAGAATCCGCACAATTCTAATTGGGGGCAAATGAAACTATACCTTCATTTACAAGTTGAAGAGCGTGCTATTGAGGTGTGGGGCTCATTAGAAAAATTGGAAGAAGCACATGAAGCCAGGGAAGATAAAAAGCTAAAAGCCAAAACCAAGCGTTACAACAAAAATCTTAAAGCTTTAAGGATGGAAGTTAGAAGCTCGATCTTTAATAAAACTAGTGGACCGAAACACGAGCATGAATTTGGACCAGAAAAGTACAATGAAGATGATGATACCTATTATAGAACTTGCCAGTCGTGTAAGTTTGTTGAAAATTTTGAAAAAATGTAATCATGGAAATAGTGATTTGTTCTACTGTATTTTCAAATATAAAATTCTTAGTGAAGCTAGATTACATTGATTGATATTTAATTCATAAGCACAAGTGTTGCTATAATTTTTTTTTATTGAATTTGGTAATTGCTAGGAGCATTGAATATGTATTTATTTTTATTGAAATGCATATATACTTGTACATATAAATTTTTTTGTATCATAGAACGTAATTGACTTTTGTTTTAACTGAAATTAGTACAGTATTATTATTGTTATTTACATTATATTAAGAGCACTTAATGATATCAAATTATTTAAGGTAACTAAAGCAATAAAAAAATAAATATTTAAACTGTTAAAAAACAAGCATTATAGAATATAGAGAATCTTTTTATTTTTCCCTTCTCCCTGTGTTTACACAGTTCTATTTCATCATTTGTTATTTATTTTCAATTATTCATTACATGTTCTTATAAACATTTACTCATATGTTTGAGCTTTTATTATCTAAGAGGATGTTAGATGTTACATATTTATAAAACATGATCAATGCTGATAAATATGCAATATTTTTATGTATAAATATAGAATATTAATAATTGTGTTTGTATTCACAGAACAGTAAGCCAAATGAACAATTATTGTTTAATTGTTTACAATAAACTCTTAGTCACAAAATAAAATAAATTAAAAAATGATATTCTCAGCATGCTCTCCAAACAAGAACTTTTTGTGGCCTAGAATAAATTTAATTGTAGCTCTTGATACAACTACAGGCCTTGCTAAATCACGGAGTTTAACTAGTGGTAACTAACTATGTTAATCTTTAAAATCCATAATTTTAATAATATTAAAATTATTATTAACTTTGCCCAATGGATAAATAAAACCTAATGTTTACTTTTAGAGGTCAGAACTGTATTATATTTTTTATAATTATATTACACTGCTGTCTACTTCTGCACACTACAAACTCCTATGGGGCTCTATTCAGTAGTGACCGAGCTTTAACTATGTTACTCCTTCAAGTACAATTTTCCCTCTTTAGTGAAAGTGGACTGTACCAATAATTTAAATAAAAGCAGCAATAGTTCTAATGATTAAGAATTTTATATTGAACTCAAAGTAGTTAATTACCAGGAATTCCACTCGAATGCACTTTGAATTCAACTTTAAATTATTATTTGTTAGAATTATTGAAAAGATAATTGCATTAATTTGATATTTAAAATTATTTTTCTGACGAATTCAGATGGTCTGGAGAAGTAGTACCTAAAGCAATAATAATTTAAATTACAATTGGGACCTGACATCTACTACCTCTGGCTATTTAAAGATTAAATAATTTATCTACCGCAGCGGGATATGAACCCAGAACCTTCACTATAGCTATTCAGCCCTCTAGGAACTGACCTACCCTGCTCCCTGAGTGGTTTTATTAAAGCAACTATAATTGAAATTGCAGTGAGACTCCAAACTCAATTTATAGTGAACTGTTTTTTTTTAACTCTGAGTGATAGTAACAAGGGGAAATTATCATCAATAATAATTTGATATTATATCAAATTCAAGCATTAATGATTTAAACCATGATACCAGATAAAATCTTAAATGTAACTAATTTTAAAAAATGTAGTTATCGCAAATTCAGATTCTCCAAAGGTAATCCCTAACTTCGGGGAACTATTTTTTTAAGGGATCATTATGATGGATCATAGAAGTCTGTCAATCATCCAATGAACTATAAGAACTGATGTAATCAAATCATAAAATAAGTATCTGAATTTGATTCTAGAGTTAAATCTAGGCAGTTATCCAAGATTTTATATCAAAGAGGTCCATGATTTCACAACCCCAGTAATTTATGCTCATGGTTTGATTTTGAGAAATTAATACTAATGATTATTCTAAAGGGGCTGGTCCCTTTTAAAGGTGGACAATTAATTTATATTTAATAAACAAATATTGATTTTTATGGTGTAAAACTTATAAAAAAAAACCTTAATTTAAGCAATTATCCGATCCTCCTCACCTGGTGTATTAATGCTTCATTAGGTCTTCCATCGTGAGGGGTGAGGGAAATAGATTAGGGCAAGTTAGATTTGAAAAGACATAACTCAAAGTTGGCATGTGCTACCTCTCCTAGAAAATAATTGCAGGATAAATGCTTTACAAAAAGTATGAAATAAAGTACAAGCAAAAAAATTACCTAAAATAATAATAATTAGAAGTTCCAGCTAGCCATTTGACAGAGAGTTTCCTCAATGTCTCTTATGGCTGATAGTCAGATAATGAAGAAGGACTGGAGGCAGAAAATAATACCTTTACCGAAGTGTAACTATAGGCCTAATCAAAATGATATTTTGTAAATAAAATTTTATATTTGGGAAGTATCTGGATAAGTATTTCAGGGGTAGATAGATAGCTCCCTTCCCTATACAGACATTGTAGCCCACTAGATTTGGTTAGCTACCCATACAGTACCTGCTTATTTATTAATATGTTGTATAGCAATTCATTTTTTTAGTTTTGGTATTGGCAAAGCACTTGTTTAGTCTTCCTTGGGTGTTCTTCTGGTATTGTATTGTTAACGATTATAAAAACAGCGAATATTATCCGATTTGGAATCGCTGGCTATTGATAAATTCATTTTCTGAAGTAGTATTGAAGTATTATTATAATTATTTTTGGCATAATGTCATTTATATTATTGAAATTTTCATTTTTACCACGGTTATTTTTATAGTATAAGAAGGTTATAATCATCACTACTACTACTACTGCGGGGCTACAACCCGATGAAGGCTCTTCGCCTCCGCCAACCATCACGATTCGAGTACATCCTTCTCATCCAATTCCTGACACCAAGGGTGTTCCTAGAGATAGTCACTTCTCTGTCAATCTATTTGAAGTGTCCCTACAAGTATTATCTTCGTTTCTTCATTTTCTTCCATTTGTGCCAAATGTCCTGCTCATCGCAGTACACCTAATTTTAAAATCTGGACTATGTCTGACTCTGTATTTACCAGGTATATTTCTTGATTATTCCGCCTTCTCCAAATCCCATCAATGAATACTACCCCAAATATCCTTCATAGGATTTTTCGTTCATATATAATGAGGTACAGCTCATTAGCTTTTACCAGGGTCCAGGTTTCCGACACTGACCTACAATAATTGTTTTTTTTTATCCCAAAGCAACAATATTTGGCAGATATAATGGCCTGTTAAAGGTGGTCCACGATCGGTTTTGTCGTGCAGTAGAAATTGGAATAAATTGTAACAGAATATATTAGCAGAAAATGGTGGCGTGGAAAATACGTCAGTTGAAAACAAAAAACACCGAACTGCCCATCCTCAGTCTATTTACTACAAAATTAGTTTATAATTAATCTAGTATCTTCGCCATACTGCAGGGAGGAAAGAACTCGCAAGGAAAAAGAAAAAATGGATTGATTTTTCTTTCTAATTAATTAACACAATCAGCAATAAAGAGCAAAACATATCAAGCATCAAGAGCAAAATTTTATATGATTATTCAAATTGATGCAGAAAAAAGGGTTGGAAGCAACAAAGTTATAGATTTGGAATATTTAACTCAAATAATTATTACTGAATTATTCTACCGTCATTCAGTAAGTTTGTAAGCATTGTAGTATATTTTTTGAACAGCAATATATCATAGGAACATGTACTATAGCATAATAATTAAATCAGCAGCACTTTATCCAAGTGAAACACTCACACCCCACACAAAATTTGACATGGGAAAGATGCCTAAAGAATAAGGCATAATTATGAGAGTGATTTTAGGTCCAAAATTAACTGATGAAGGATGCCGAGTACAAACAAGAAAAAACACATAAATATCTCATAGACCAAACTTAAGGAAACCATGACTGAAAATTAATCAATTTATTACCCCTACAAGACTATCCAATAGAATTCTTACTTACATTAAAAAAGTGAAGTCAATCACACCCTGGATCAATCAGATTGAAAAATATTTACAAAAAGCGAAGAACCGAGTGATGTCATGTCAAAAAAAAAGTTTGGAAACAAGGTAGAAAAGCTTATTGGAATGTCAGCGAATGAAGCATTGAAGAAACCAGGTACAAAATGGACAGAGGAAAGAAAAAGAATACATGGAGAAAAGATGAAGGAAGTAGCGTCAGAATGCTTTGCGTGATCCTCATGGGTACATTCGCAATAAATAAGTAAAATTGAGTGGAGAACTACTCTGTGTTCTTGGAACTTCAGCCATCTTGAAGAATAATTGTATTAAAATATACTCTGGGAGGTCTCTGTCGATAACCAAAAAGATGTTCTGTAAAACTGATTCTTTTATCCTTTGAATTCGAAGACAATTTAAAATTTTTTTTTCGTTAATAGAACACTGAAATAAGTTCTGTTGAGTTCAACGCTGAAAATTTGATTAATGATATCTTCTTTGCCATTAGTTCAACCAATCGGTATATGCTTATTAATATTATTAATTGACCAAAATTTTGTCATTTATTACGAAAAGAAAATACAAAGGTCTTTAATCTCTTATAAGGTGGATGGTTTACCCCACTATTGTTACCTTTTATCAACGTCTGCACATATTTATTCCTTTTTCAAGTTATGCATTATTTTTTAGAGTAGCTTATTCGTGTTTTAATTTTAATGAGCTATTAAGTAAAGTCAAATATCGGCAAGTATTCATACAATCATTTTATTCACGCCCTTCATATATCATCGTTGAAAGATAAAGCTGTCTAAATATCTATCAATTTTATTCAAGTTCATAAAATATAGAAGGTATTCCTACTACCTTATACCAATATTCCGGTGAACTGTGCTGTCTTCATATATTTTTTGTAATATTTGGTTTTCACCCTTGTCTTGAAATATTTCCAAACTTATGAGGAAACAGTATGAAGAAGTAACTTTTTCAGATACTTAATAAATATAAGCAGTGTCCTTTGAGAAACAAGAAAAATAACATTAGTTTCCTTATTGTTTTCTCGGTATAAGAGGAGGGTATGTGACCTCCAGAAGAACTGGAAAGGGGTAGGGGAAAATGACGTAGATCTTAAGAGAGGCTAGAATTTGAATCAGACCAAGTCATACACTTGGGGTGTCGACTTATCTGTGAGAGAAGCCATCCCAACTTTACAAAACAGTGAGTTAGTGTATTCTAAACATTATATTAGTGTTTAATATTATTTAATTTTAGAATAAATAAGTGAATAAAATAAATAACATAATAAAGACACCATTAGTTTCCGAGATAAAATACATAAGAAATTTGTTTCCTGTTTTCGCAGTTCAATATATAACAGATACATAATTTTCTTATGAATTCCGAAATATGTATTTCAATCAATTAACTTTTTGTTGGCCATTTTATGACGAAAAGAATTTATTTGAGAAACCAATTAATTCTAATGCTCTTACAGACCTTTATAAAACTGATGAAATAGTTTTGCAACATTTTAATAATCCTAAGAATACTTTAAAAATCATTTTCTGAAGAATGATTATATGAGAAACCAAGAGGCAACCTGTTATTAAGGTATCTAATAGGAGTTTACCATTTTTTTTTCTTGAATATAAAATGTTTCCTTTATTCATTAGTAGAATGCCACTCTATCATGCATTACCAACTGTAGTAATCATACCTATTATGTTTTGTATATCTGCTATATTTAGTAATAAGTAATAAATGCTCATTTTATTGTAGTTTATAGTAGGCGCAAATTTTAATTTTATTAATCACGTATTGAACCACAGAATACGAGTTTCATTAGCATATAAGGAAGTAGGATCCAAATAAAAGTTTATAATATTTTTTAAAATATTAAAATTGAAATGGCATATTATCAAAGATGCAGAAGTCTGTTTATGATTTATTTCAAACTCCGAACGTTTTTGACAGCCATAACCTTCATCTTTGAAATGAAGATTACTTGTATGGTTTATTTTTATTTCCTTGTACGCAGTGAATTATTGTAATGACGAATGTTTTTGTTTTTACAATGTCTGTTTTCTATCAGTTTCGTCTTGGTCTTAGGTACATACTTTCTTTCATTCGTGCGTTTGTATCCCGCGTAAATTAAAAACGGGGTATTGAGGATTGTTGTGAGACCTAGTTGTTCACCTTCCTATTAAGTCACCACATGATCACCGGATGCAGAATTTTATTTGAAGGTCGTAATAGATGTTAATCAAAAGTTATATTAAAAAGTTCTCATATGTGGAAAAGAAGATATATATATTTGAGAATATGATATTAATTTTCTTATCAATATGGTTATTAATAAGAATATGCTATTAACACTAATAAACATATTCGGTTAAGCGCAAATTAGTAAACCGGAAAAGTTAATTAACGCAAATCTTTATGCACATTTTGGTAAAAACAAATTTAAATATAATCGAAAACTTTCTAATTTTTTTATTTAAGACTTTTATTTCGATAGAAATGACTTATTTAGTTTAATTTACAAGCCATTTATCGGGAGTGGTATTATTACTTGTACCAAGAAACACGGCCAAAATATTTTTCAATATTAATGATTTTTTTTTAAATTTGGGGAGCGGGGTACCTAGGCGTGTAGAGTGGTGAATTGCTATATTGAAAGTTCCGTGTTCAAATCCAGCTATGGCAGATAAATTATTTAACCTGTTAACAGCCATGGATTTGCCCTATGGGATCTATAGACCCAGACTCTATAAAGTGGTGCTTTTGGTGGAAAAACCAGGCGGTTGAGCGTGATATCGGACAAACCATCTCCCTAAAAACCGTTTTTCTAGAAACTTTACAGCCTCTGCCATGTATTAAACTAAAGAACTTTCATGCGTTGTAGTGTTAAAGTTTTTTTTTTTTTAATTTAGTATTTAACAGTTTTATATTACATACGTAATTTTAAATATACCTCATAAATCGAAAGTAATAATTTATGTTAGACTTTGATGCTTTTTACCTCCAGATAATACCGGAATGGTGCTTAATAATACCAATCCAGAATTTTTCTTTAATTGTCAAGCCTATTATTGTTTTTTTTATATAATGTTGTATTTTATAATTAGTAATAAACTCTATTATTGTTTTATTATATTTGATAGTAGATGCGAATTTAAATTTTCAATTAATTCAATATCATTTATAGAACTAAAGAATAAGATTTTCAGAGGCATGTAAGGAAGTCACATGGTGTCGAAATAAGGTTTTTAATGGAAGAATTAAACTAATTATTATCATTAAATCGTTTAATTATATCAGTAATTCGGTTTCCGTTACTAGAACTTGAGTTATTATGCAAGTACTTTTAAACTATCTTATTTCCAACAAAATTTATCTTCAAGTGATTATTGCATTTTAACGGTTAATTAATTAAAATGTCATTTACTTGTCAGATCATCGTTGAAAATCCCTATCCTAAGTAAACCTGGATAGGCAAAATTTAGAGCTCCCACTGTAGCATCGTCCGATTAGCCATAGCAGCATTAAGTGACGTTAAATGAACAAACAAACCTAACTTGTCAGATCAAGCAATTAGCAAAATATTAATTAATAAAAAAATAATGCACGCCTTGCAGGGCCCAGGTTGAGTTATCTTGAATCTTCTGAAGGTACCTGTTTGGTCAGATCAAAAAGGTACTTAGCAAGCTATTTTTAGAGCTGGTTCGCAGACTGGGCAATGTCAGCCACATAGCTAGGTGTAAATTTCTTAATTTTGTTTGAAAAAATAAAGATTATGACATGACTTATTCAAGCTATATATATATTTTTTTTTAAAGATTGTAGAGGTAGGGATATTTATTATTTTTGTTTTTGCCGTTAATTTTGAAGGCTAATAAATTTTATTTTAATTGCTTAAGGTATTCTATTCTATAACCAATATATAAATAATTTGTGAGGAGTCAGAAATATTTTTTTAAAAGCTGTTTAAACGCTTGGAGATAAGAGTAGAACAATGCCTATTCCTGTTTCCATGTCAATGCTTGTTGTTAGAATTAATAAAAATTAATAAATATCCCAGAATGAAAACGAATTTCAAGAATGTGATTACTATGTATAACATAAACTGAAAATTTATAAACTGAAAAAAATTGTAAATAAAAGTAACGCAAAGCCAATTACTGCTAAATTATTGTGATTCCCAGCTTCATCAATCACTCAAGATTAAAAGACCCTGGAAAGTGTTATCTGTTTATTAAAATAGTAATAGATTTATCTGGATTAAAGGAGATAATTGCACAAATTATTTTAAAGTGACTGCCTTAAACATGTCTAAAATATTTGGTACAGAACGTTTAATATTTTAATCAATGAATTTTTCAATCTGGCTACTGAATTTTTAAAAATAATTTACTGATTAATTGTAACATCCATTAACTAATCTTGTCGTGAAAAAACCCTTATTCGTAAACAATACAGATATTATGGTTTATTACAAATCAGGGAAATATTCCAATATTCTGTTGCTGTTGGCACATCGAACAGTTTTTATTTATAATTATACTTAAATTAAATACTAAAATATTCATACAAATTCCATTAATTTTCCATTAAATAATAAAAAATCAGAAATTATGTACTACAATAATTTTAGCTTGTGTGTTCTCGGCTATTATTTTTCTAAAATCATTAAATTCCCAATATTAGTCTTATTCTTGAAATTCGTTTTCATTTTGGGATATTTATTAATTTTTATTAATTCTAACAACAAGCATAGACATGGAAACTGGAATAGATTCCTCTCCAAGCGTCTAAAAAAAATATTTCTAACTCCTGACAAATTAAAATTATCAAATATAATTATAAATATAATAAGAATTATAAATATAATCCTGTCAAATTCCGTTGACACACTTTTTGATCAGACCAAACAGGTACCTTCTGATGATTCAAGATAACTCAACCTGGACCCTGCGAGGCGTGCATTACATATTTTTTATTAATTAATATTTTGCTAATTGCTTGATCTGACAAGTAATAGATAAACAGTTGAAGATGAATTTTGTTGAACATAAGGTTGTTTAAAAGGTACTTGCATAGTAACTCAAGTTCTAGTAACGGAAACCGAATTACTGATAATAATTAGTTCAATTATTCCATTAAAACCTTATTTCGACACCACGTGACTTCCTTATATGCCTCTCTATATTCTTATATTCTCTAGTTCTACAAATGATATTGAATTAAATTAAAATTCGCATCTACTATCAAATATAATAAAATAATAGTAGAGTTTATTACTAATTATAAAATACAACATTATTTAAAAAAAAATAATAATAGGCGTGACAACTAAAGAAAAAATCTGGATTGGTGTTATTATGCATGATTCTGTTATTACCTGGAGGTAAAAAAATCAAAGTCTTACGTAAATTATTACTTTCGATTTATGAGGTATATTTAAAATTAATTCTGTAGTATCCTTTAATATAAAACTGTTATAATACTAAATTTAAATAATAACTTTACCACCACAAATCATGAAAGGTCTTAGGTTCAGTAACACTAGTACCGTTTCCACGGATGTATTCATTAAGATACATTTATCCAAAGGAATATTTTCGTGGAGGAGACATTCTATATTATTATTAGTTATTATGTTATTGACAAAATAAAATTATTATTTTTCTTTGTCATACATTCTTCCTGAGAATATTTAAAACAAGCAATGAATGAGGCGTTCAGCATTAAAAACTGAGAACTTTAAAGTTAAAAAATTGACTTTTTCACATTTTTTGCTAGTTTAGTCAAACTATGCTTTACTCTCTTCAAACTGAAGGCAAAGAGTTATGTCAGATAAAATTGCTTACCTAAACAAGCAAAGAATGTGCAACAGTATGTTTTTTAAATTTAGGAGTTAATTGCCTTTGCCTTAATTAATTGCCGGTTTATAATAGTTAATTGCCGGAACGCCTCATACGAAATACATTAAATATATTCAAACTTTGCATACCTAGATTTTGTGAAAAACAAGTTAACAATCAAACATACTTAATTATGCCATTACCTCTTTTTGTTATAAATATTAATACATACGTTAAATTTATTATTTTATCAACAATTTTATTTTACGAAGTTATCTTAATATCATTATAATTAAGGCTGCCCTTATCACTGCTCCATTGTTAACTTACGATGTCCTTTAACTATGAGGCGTATCTTTAAAGTAACATATCATAAAACACTTCCCATTATATATTTATCAATAATTGTCACAGTTCATAATGTGATAATAATTATGATTATGGATCCTTGGTTGCTCAAAGAATTAGGTTTTTACGGTGAGAGGAGAGGTTGAAGTATGCAGTAAGTATGCAAACAAAAATTGATTAGCTTCGTTTAACGTCAAATTTTTTTAGGACAATTGAGCCCTAAATTTTGCCTATCCAGTTGTAATTAGACATGGGATATCAAGCGAGTACCTGAAACAGGCTCGGGATCTCCATTTTACGTCTCATTTGAAGAACATTCTTAGTTATGCCTGTTTTATTACTTTAAAGAAATCGTAAGGCGACCTGCTGGGCTGCGAACCCGCGATCTCGGGTATAGTAGGTTGTTATGCTTCGCCAACACTTCACCAAAGTTGACACCGAGCAACGAGATATCGGAGTCCAACCATTGATGGATTTACTCAATTGCCAATGAACAGATGCAGTTCTTGTGATGAGAGGATTCGTTAAGTTAAACAAAACTCTAGATCAACAATTATCCACAGTACCACTCCAGCAGCGTCTGCTTCTAATTAATACAGACATACACACATACATAAACATATATCTTCGGCAGTGTGAAGTGGCACGTGGCACACACGTGTAATCACATATGTCCAGGAGGAGATATCTTAAATCTCTTTGGGTCATGGTTTCCATTGTTTTACTTCGCTTTTAAACAAGGGCCAAAACTTTAAAAATTTCATTTGTATTTATTGTTCTTTTGATGGTGATTATTTTTAATATTTTAAATATTAAAAGGCCAGGACAATTATTTTCTCTTCAAAATAAAAATATTTAAAAATAATCACCATCAAATAAGAACAATAAATAAAAATAAAGTATACATATAAATTGAAGTAAGTCAACAAGATCCCAGTTAAAGTAATGTTCAATGAACATTCTTCCCCGTGTAGACATCGCAAAAGTTGCTAGAACACGGGTGTATAGGATCGGTGAAGAGAATGGATTTGTCTGGCTTGGATACGACCCCTGGTAGATCAGTGGTTTAGAGCACTGCACCAGAGATGCAGACGACCCAGGTTCGAATCCAGGCCTGGTCAAATCTTTTCTCTTCAAAATAAAAATATTTTAAAAAGTTAAGATTTTTGTAGGAAACCAAACATATATAAACTCTTATACTTTGCGGAAGTCTAAGTTGGAAATAGAATTTGTTGAAAGATTATTTCTGTCTAAGGTCGCTCTACTGCAATGTTTAAGTGCTTTTCTTCATAACCATTTAACTTAATTTTAATTTCATAGTCTTTTCTTCATAGTCTATGTTATTTCATATAATTTAACATAATGTCACTAATCTTGATCATCTATCTGATCATTATTCGTTTGAAAAAAATAAAAGAAAAAATAATACTTCAGATTGTTAAAAAGGTTTTGCTCCAACAAGTTTAAAATAGTTGTCATGTGTAAAGTTCTCTTGACCAATCAAGCACATAAGTGCTTTCTTACTTCGGGCAAGGAAAAATGAAAGGGAAGGTATAAAAGAAAATCATATGATTATGGAATTTGATCATATAATTGAAGAGAGTGTCATGTAAAACATTTTAATGTCTCCATCAATAGTAGGAGCGAGTGGGGTCTAATATTAGAATGGCCCTTTATTTTTTAGAAACTTTAATCTCAGGAACTAGTCGTCCTCGCGACTACATCATTGTGTTGTCGCCTTTGTGACTCAAAAACGTATTTACAGCACAACTATTACTCTATCGAAGACGAAATGAATGTATAGAGAAAACAATCAATAGTCAAAACTAAAAACATATATACAAATAACGCAAACATAAGATTTTAAGTTCCTAAAACAGAACATGAAACATACCGCTACTTTGTTGTGTGTCACTGAAGCGTAAAACTAAAATCTTATTCAAATTTATTTCCTTATTAACGTTTCGCGATAAAAACTGCCATTCGCCATTCCAAAAATTAATAAAATGAATAATTTTAACTATAATAGCATCTAAAACGAAGAGTCCTGCACTAGTAGCCCAGCTTACAAAAAATTGCCAAAAGCAGAAAAATATATATAGCATTCTTCATTTGTTTTTAGATGCGAACATGGACGTATCGTTGAAAAATTGATGGAATGAAACAATTTTTGTAAATTCTCATAGAATATAATTAGAAAATAGATTCAGTGTAATTTCAGTCTAATTATCCCCTATTCGTTTTTTCTTCTTTTATTTTCCTATGCTATGATAGGTTAAGGAATCAATATTGTACTACTTTATAGTACTGAAATCCTGATGATTTTTTTTCTAATCATTCATTGATTAGATTAGTAATGGAATATAAGTATTGAATTTACATCGTGGCTTCAAATAAAATAATATAGACAATTATCTTAATAAAAATATTATTTTTGGCAGATTTCTACGACCTTATACCACTTATTTGTACATCATAATACAACTTTGAATTTATATTGGATGCATTATTTTACCTGTACCACTACAACCCGTGAAAGACCCTTCTTGAATTAGAATTAAGTAGAATATTTAAATTAAAATGTATTACAAAAGACTTTGTTAATTTCTTCTGGTTTAGACCGTGCAGATAAATTTTTTGCCAACGTTTCGCCAACCATGGTGCTGACTTCCTCAGGGAAAATTATTACTTTCTGATCTCAGCCCTGAGGAAGTCAGCAGCATGGTTGGCGAAACGTCGGCAAAAAAATTATCTACACGGTCTAAACCAGAAGAAATTAACAAAGTCTTTTGTAGTAATAGTGCCTGTGGAAACCTAAAAGAATATATAAATGTATTATTTTATTTTTATTTTTTGGCATACCAAATACACGGGTAAATTGGTTTCTTGTTACAAAATGCAACAGAATATAATAGGCACATTTACTAAAGAAAAAATCTCAACAGATGTTTTTAAGCACGTTTTTTATTACCTGGCGAGAGGTAAAAAATAAACAGCAGTGAAGTCTCATGTAAAGCATTACATTATAACTATACTAGTGACCCACCCCAGCATTGCTCTGGTAATAGGGCATATTATGCCTACATAATTTGTCTGTGTAATGTATTTTTTATTTTTTTGTTATCACGTACCGGCCAATAAGGACAGCGTGAATATCATTGGTTAGGCTTCTTTGGGAGTCTTGATTTTCTTTCTTCCCATCTCAGCTAATGTACTTTACTATATAGAAATCATAAAAATAAAAACGAAAACAAAATTATTATTTATTTTTTTCCTAGCCCCTTGGCATTTATAATTGTGTTGAAAATAAAATAGTAAGGATAGAGAGAATCTCTTTTACTGCACCAGGTTCATTTTAAGAGGGGAAATGTGAAAATGTGAATAGGGTTTTCTTGATTAATTAGATGGTAGAAGTGGGATTCTAGTGATGGGGCTCACTAGTTCTTTCTGATAAAACCAAATATTTCTTTATATATGAATTTATTATCTTGAACGTTAGATAATGGCACGGGATTTGGTAAGCAGCGTCTTCGGTGAAACCCATCGATTATTCCTACCCATTTACACAAAACCTCGACAAATTATATACCTAAACCTTCTTGGTGAATCACTCTATCTATTGGTGAAAACCGCATGAAAATCCGTGTAGTAGTTATTGAGTTTACAGTACTTCTTTATAGAGTCTGGGTAAGACCCAGGAGGGTCTCCATCAGTGTCCATCCGTGACGGTTAACAGAATAAATAATTTATCAACTAGTTAGATTTGAGCCCGGGAACATCTGCACAACTCAGCGCATTTTCACTAACCTACCCCGCTCCCCTGTATGCATTATTATTTATAAACGCTGCAGAGTTAAATGATGAAAAATATATAATGTTTTCATAACTACTAAAAATATAAAATTAGGGTATGATAAGAACTCCGCCTTAGTTCTAGGTTAATTTTTAGTTATTTATTGACTACAGTGCGTATGTTTTAGAGCTTTAAATATACTACAACCCCAGTGAATTAGTGGATAAGTCGAATCTTCACTGAAATGTGTTTCTTGTACTTCGGGTAGCGGAATGGAGTTACTTTTGTAGTTAATAAGTATTGTAGCTAAGTCAGGTATTGGATGAGAATTGGGTTTACTACGACTCATCAATACATGTTTCATGCCAACAACTACGACAATGACTCGATCCCACTTCCCTCAATACAGTCATCATCCTCTGGAAAATATCGAATTAACCACTTATTCATCGGGGCTGCGGATATAATATTTATAACTGAAGAAGCGATAAATAATAAAAGTAAATTATCTTTAAACATTATTAAAAAAAAAAATAAAAGAAGAAAGAAGAAAATTTATCATGTCGCAAAAATATTTTCTTTCTCAGTCTTTGAAATCAAGACCTTCTAATTTTTTCTATTATGTTCCTAATATTTTTTTCATCAGTAACATTTTCGTGAGGAATATGTTTGTTTCCTAAATTTTCCGACTTTTCCAATGATACAGCCCACCTTCTGTTAAGTTTCCACTGCTGAATAGTCAGTAATACATCTTCTCCTTTTGACCTTCTCCTTGAAAACCTGATTCTCAACGGGACCTCGCCCGGTTTCTTGAAGACGAAATTAATAAAACTTCGCACTGATAGTTTTCCGTTAGGTCATCACGAATGTGTGGAAAGTTCTAGAGTAAAATCGCATATTTTAAAATTATTTACTAGAAAATAATTATTGCCCTTCTGATCCGTGTCCAAGAGAAACGCCAACGTAAGAAATCATGGGAAAATTACCAAAATAAAAGTATTTCCTTTTAAAATAAAAGGAAACAAAATAAAATATAAAAGTATTTCGCCGTAAGTATTTCCTTGCATCCTTCCTCTATCAAGTTATCCAATCCCGCCGTCCATTATACATATATGAGCTCCTCAAATGTAAATGCTCAATCCATTCCCGTGATACCCGTTCACACCTTTCCGATTTGTATATAGAGGCCCATCGAACCTCTGCTTTCGACAGATCGTCCCTGCTTCGGTCCTGTTTCCTATGGAATTCTATCCCTTCTTCCATCCGCTGTTCCAAGACCCTTCCTACCTTCAAATCCCGCTTATTTGATTAATTTCTATCCCTCCAGTTCTCCGAAGAGCATACATAAAATTATCGGTAGAATATTATATATTTTGTTTGTTCATTTCTAATGTGAAGTCTTCATTTTTTCATTATCATAAGACGCTATTTTTTTGTTTATTATTATGTAATCAGCTTTATTGTGGCTTTTCTACTTGTTTTTTTTCCTTTGTTCTCTAAGGCTCTAAAGCCCACAATAATGTACAGCTATGTTATTCTAAAGGGACTTGTTCCAGAATAAATAAATAATTTATTATTATTATAATGCAATTGGGAAAAACCACAATGCAAAGCCTTATGTTTCAAAAATACACCCCCTTACCAGTCGACGTTTCGCCTATTCAGGCATTATCAAGACACCAAAAACAAAAAAGGGGGTTATGTGAATCACATCTCGAAGAAAAAGGTGCAATACATCCCAACGATCAACAGCCCACGGTTCAGTTGTATGTTGAACGTCTTGGTGGTGGGGTGCTGTCTCATGTTTGGAGTCTGTTTGGGATCTGTTGATCCCTAAAATCTCATGTTGATCGTTTGGATGTAATGCACCTTTTTCTTCGAGATGTGATTCACATAACCCCGAAACGTCGACTGGTAAGTGGGTGTATTTTTGAAACATAAGGCTTTGCATTGTGGTTTTTCCCAATTGCATTATAATAAATAATAGTGTTTCTTTTTGAGTTTTTGGCTCTATTTTAGTGAATTTATTATTATTATTATTAAAAATAATAGTGTTATTTTCAATAATTAACAGGGAGCTAATTAAACAGTTAACTTTTACAATTGAAAGTAAAATTTGAACTTTATATTAGTATATTAACTTTATATTTATATATTGATGTATATAAGTTTTTTAGAAGTAATTTAAAATTTATTTGCAAAACTGTTCACTCGATAAGCTGGAATATTTTTGGTTCTAAGGATAAGAAATTACAATGAAGGATATTTCCCGAGAGTAGTTTTAAAAAAATATATTTATTCATATTAAGCTTCTATGGACAGTGAATTAACAATCATTATCATTTTCCGTGCCTGGATCTTTTTCTGCTTTCAGCTTTGATGTCCTGCCAGTATCTGATGAGTCCCTCATTCAGTGCCTTCTTCCGTTCTTCTGACACAGGTCCCCTTCGTCTTTGGATTTTCTCTCGCGATTTAAAAGCCATTTACTTTTTCACCATTCGTCGAAATTAGTCTTATTACGACAGTATAATCCCATTCTGAATTGATCACCGTTCCCAGGTACGTGTATGATCCCAAGAGTTCAATTATTTGGCCTTTTAGCGTAAGTTGGGATATTGGATGTTGCTGTTTGTTGGCATCCATTTCGTTTTTGCTATATTCAAACGCAGTCCATATTCCTCGCTATCATTCTGTACCCTCCCAGCAAAACGTTGTAGTTCCTTGATATCGCCAAGACGCTGTGATAAGAAGCATCAGCATATCTTATATTGCTGATAATTTTCCCATAAATTTTGATTCCATCATTCGCTACATCTAATGCTTTTTTAAGTGTTTCCACTGGATAAATGTTAAAGAGGGGAGAGACTCCTATGCTACAGACCTTTCTTGACTGAAGGCTATAGGTTATGGTAATTTCATTTTCTAGCGATCGATACCATCATTCAATTATTATTAAAAATAATGAAATACATTTTGGAAAACAAAAAATATTAAGGAGCCCACAAAGGTCGGTGTACGGTCTTTTGTGCCATGAATGCGGTTAATTCACAAGTTTTAACTTTTCGTGCGTTTCCTTTTTAATGCTCTCGAATATAAAGAAGAATCGTGAGTTTAAATATGAAAATAAGAGTGTAATTATGGGAATTTTGTATGTTTCGGTAATAATTTTATCAAGAAGTGAAAGTTTCATCTAACATTTCCAAGTATGGATAATTGGATTGAATGATATAACATAAAAAGTATATATAAGTCGGTTCTTTAATCTATATTCAGTCAGTAATAGTTACGGGATACAGTCAGTAATTAAATTGTTTTTGTTGTTAGGAAAATAATAGAAAGTTAAAACTTGTTTTGACTTAACTCTACGCGACAGGCTGCGGAACTGATGCCCAAATTTTCTTTTGCCAAATACATAGCTTATTGAAATGTTGATGAGTACTTGTACTGATCCCATTTTTATTACTTTCATTAATATGTATTTGACCTTTGTATGTGTTTGTTAGGAAGAACGATCGTATTTTAAAAAATCTGACCATTATTCTTTATTATTCTGAAATCTTATCATTTCAGAGCTTCCACCGCCAGCAGTGTCCATCCGAATAAAAAGATCTATTCTGAAGATCTGTAACTCGGATAAGGTTGAACAGACCGGTCCAGTTGGGTTTTCCTCATGGCTGACCTTACGTCGAGAGCAGCCCTAGCGTCATGGCTTTGGGAATTCCAGCAACCTGTTCTCTTGAGCCATCTCCAGTCAATACCTCATATTTCCCATGTTTTCCTACATTTCAAAAGGTTTTTCCAGTTTGATAAAGTAAATAGTAATTACTTGATCTATAAAAAGCAAGCAGTTAATTTGTAAACGGACTCCAATAATTTCATTTAAATAAATGTTACTGCGTTTGATGTTTTTCTGTATTTCAAATAACACTTTTTTTTTAATTCTAAAAAAAAATGACGATTAGATGAAGAAATGTAGTCCTCCCCCATCTCCGAAACTCTATATAAATACTAATGGTTTTCATACTGATCTATTGTTTGTTTTTTGTTTATTTGTTTATTTATTTTTTTATTAATTAATTTATTTATTTAAATCGCCTTAGTGTGAAGCAGACTTCCGGCTTGAAGTGAAGGGAAACTTCCGAAATGTCTTTTTAAATTTACTATAGAAAACAAATACTTGTATATGAAATATAATAAATCGCTGATTTTTCTAACGCATTTGCTCCTTTTAATAATGGTAAAAAACTATTACCCCTCAAAATGATACCAATGGCGAGAATTACTAGAGAATTTACAATTACTGTGTAATTTGTAGCCCCATCCTAATAAAATTTTGGCTACGAGCCTCTCGTATTTTATAGCTTACAAGTTTGATAAATTATATCGATCGTATTCCCTAGCATTTATGATTAAACTCGGGTTATCAGTAGTTGACTGCATTTGAAACGAATGTAAAATAATTTCGAATTGTATTAATAAACTTTTTATTTGCAATAATTAAAGTACCTATGATTTTATAGCCAAAATAAATTATTAAACTAGTGACCTAAAATAGGTCTCTACTCTGTACTTCTAGTTTTCATATTTGTATTAACTTATTTTATACTGGCCGTTTCATTATAAAATGTATATAACTTTAACTTTCACATCTTACAATTTTTACAAGTTAGCTCAATGTAAAGTAAGAAATGATAATGTACAGTTGACAAAATTACAGAGGCATCTGTTTTATTTATATTTATCCATTATAACCATTTATTATTCGATAAATTGTTCCATTATTTAATAAATATTCATTTAGCCGTTAATCCTCAATTTTCCTCCATCAACGTTATTCCCTCCTTCCTTAATGTATTATTTGGGATCATTATATTAATTAGGACCAACCTTTCTTAATTCCTGTGCCCACTTATTAGCTAGTCCTATTCATAATTAATTTTATCTATTACATTTCATCTTTACAACATTTTAGGGAGCGCAAAACATATATTTATCGTCGTTACTAAAGTCAAGTATCAAATGTGAAGAATGCGCATTTTTTCGTTTCTATCTATAGCGATTGCTATAGTATTGATAATTGATAAAAAAATCATATAGTCGTTTATGAGGCACAAAACCATATAGGTAAAAGACATCATACAATACGCACTCATTTTGAATGAACATTGGCATTGAAACAGTTTTTTTACTTTAAAAAAAAAGTGTTGTTTTCACTTTCGGCACTTTTAATTTGTATCAACGATATGTACAATGAATTTCCCATTGATCTACTTTTTAAGACACTTGAAGAACTCCGGAACGTATTACGAAACGTTAACTTATCCTTGAATATTTAAAATATATATATTTGTGATGAAGTAATTATATAAAATGGAAGTACAATGTCTAATAAATATAAATTGAGTAAATTATAAACGATTCTCCTGTAAAATAAGATACCTGATCATTATTTATAATATAGATTTTTAATTCTCTTGTGGATGTTACTGGAGTACATATTTTTGAATCTTTCATTCAAGTGAGTAAAAAACCTTTTTCTAGTCAACAATTTTTTTCTTTATTTAAAATACGTTTCGACTTATTAAGTCATTTTCAATTTTTTCTTTTCTTATAAGCCTATTTTTATTTAATTTAAATATTTTTACTCGTACATTTGTACATTATTAATCTTTTAATAGTTGTCAATTAATTTAAAAATTGTTTTATATACTTGGAGTTTGTAATGTTCTCCATGGTCATTCTTAACATTTATCTAAATGTATATTATAAATGTATAATATAAATATATATGTAACATTTATATAAATATATGTATATATATATATATATATATATATATATATATATATATATATATATATATATATATATAAGTTATGATTAGACTGAAACACTCACTGAAAAAAATAGGATTTTGGGCATAGTAACGACACAAGTTCAAGATAACAACTAAACTTTATTTCTCGTACCTCTCATATATATAGTCTATAATGTTTACAACTCATAATAACAATCCTTAATCCTAAACTTACATACTATTTATGTTTACCGTCTATTTGTCCTTATAACTCCCCCCCTCCAGTTCCTTCTCCTGGAGGAACTCTGTTAAATAATTAATTAAAAATAAAATTAAAATTAAACAAATAACAAATAACAAATGAAAAGAAATGATAAACAAAATTTGATAGATCCCAAGCTGGGAATCCGACCTTTGTGTCCCCACCTCTTAACTAAGAATGTTAGTTTCAGTAGCATTGTTACAGTGAGTGGTACCACATCAGGTCATATCATATCTATCATATCTACTTGCCTTAGATGCCATTTGTTTGTTTAAAATCTGTGAGTAGCTACTCTTTTATAAGATGTATTGGAATTTATTAATTAGTAATAAGTAATTTCAAGTGTTAAAACTACCAACACAATTACAGTTCGAATTTTTTTGTGTGTAAAATACATCCATTGTTAATAAGTTTTTTATTTTATTTTTTCTATTTTAACGACAATTTTCCTTCTCTTTCAATTTCCTTCCTTATTTTTGAATTTTGTTTTCGATAAATAACTTAACATAAATTTGTGTTGGTCAATTCCGGGCCACATTATTATAAATATCTTTATCATACCATATCATAACTACTGTCGTTAAAATAAAGAATACCATATCATTATCATTTTTTATTAATTATCAGATCTTAAAATAAGTCTTTAATTTCGATATCTATTATGTTCAATTTGAAATTACTTTCATAGTGAAAGAATATTTATTAAAAAAAAAAAGAGAGAACTTTTGTTTTGTTGTTCAGTTTGTTTCATTTTTTCGATCTAAAAAGGGTTCATTTTATTTTTTTATTAACTTTCTTACTTAATTTGTAATTTATTAGAAGGTAATTTCATTTTATTTTTGATAGAACTGTATATAATTATGGTTATTTTCTTTTTATTTCAAATTTACTTCAAAGTATTGATTATTTCATCAAGTTATGTTACAAGGTTCCTGTATTATCGGTCTTTAATACCTACAGCGTATTTGTTTACCTCCCGCATAATCTTTACAACACGTAGTCATTATTATATACTAGCTTTTATCATTTATTTTGTTTCAACTGATTTATAAGCAATTCATTAATTGAATCTATTGATATAAATAATAAAAAAACAAAACAAATATTGATATTTACAATTTATATAAATACATTTTTCATACGTTAACTATTTTAAATTTATTTCATTTTAACGTTTTACTTTATTTTACCTTTAACGTACATTGGTATCGTTTTGTCGAACGTTTGTCTGTATGTCTGTAGGTACAGTCAGTGCAGTCTAGCGTAATTTCATAGAGTTTTATTCTATTAATAACGAACTTATAAATTTATTTTGATTTAACTTTATCTATTAGTAAATCTTTTTTTTTATTATCATTAATTTTAATTATTAATTATTATTAGTGATTATTTAAATATTTGTTTATCATGCTTTTCACATCATTTATTTTTTCTTTGTTGAGAAATTTTCTCTCGATTTATTTTTCATTTGATTTTTTACTTTTATTGCGTATGTTCGCTGATTATTTTTCTTTTCTTTGTAAATAGTGTATATAATTTACCAGTTGGTTTGTATGTTATTTCATTTTCAATGTGGATCAGAGTTTGATATTTTTTCTCAACGTTATTTGTTTATATTTTAGTGCAAGTTTGTATATCTGTCTCGATATTTTCTCTGCTTAATTTTAACCTCCTAATTAACAAATTCCTACCTATCCAGTCATTATGGGGGACGCGGAGTTAACCGTAGAACAAAAAATTAAACTTGCTAAAAAACGATTGCAAGCAGCAGCGGATGAAATAAAATTAATTCGAGATAAAGGTAACGCTGCGGCCGCTGATCCAACTTTAATAAACGCATTTCGAGGAATGTTTAGATCTATAGATACTATTTATAATAAATTTATGGATGAGTGGAAGACTTTAGAAATTTTGTATGTAATAGCGGATAAAGAAGCAGAATTTCCATCCCAGAGAGATACTGAATCTTTTAAAACTGTTAAACGTTATTATTATGAAGTTGGGGGAACTTTTGAGACTCTTTGTCAAACCCCTAGAGAAGTGACTGCTTCCACAGGCCCTAATCTTGATTTGAACATATTAAATCAAAGTTTATCTGCTCGAATGCGACTTCCACCTATACATATTCCTAAATTTTCTGGTCAACTTAGAGAATGGCCTTTATTCAAAGATACATTTTTGTCGATAATTCACGACGAACCTTCGTTAACCAATATTGAAAGATATCATGTATTATTAACTAATTTACAAGGTCGAGCGTTATCTATTATTAAACATATCCCTATAACTGACGCAGGTTATCAACAAGCCTGGGATGCATTATTAAAACATTATGATAGCAAACGCCGACTTTTTTTTTTTTTTTTTTTTTTTTTTTCTCCTTTCGATGGCATTGGACACATCCATACAGCCAGATTAATAAGTAAGAATGAAGAAAATATTTACATATTTATGTTTTAAATAAATTTTTTTATTGATTTAAGTAAGAATGAAGAAAATATTTACATATTTATGTTTTAAATAAATTTTTTTATTGATTTAAAATAATTCAATATGGAGCTTATCTCATCTTTTTCACTTAGTGATATTATTTCTTTGTATGAAATGTTATTTTTCTTAAGATCTTGTAGAAGTTTTTTTCTTTGAGGTGTATATGACTTACATTCCATAACGATATGGTGCAGAGTTTCTCGATTTTTGCAGTTTTGACATGCGGCCGATTCCGAAATTCCGATACGGTGTAAATAGCTGTTACATAAACCATGATTCGACCGTAATCTACAATACGTTTTTATTTCCTGTTTATTTAAATTGATATTTGAAAACCATGGCCTGCGTGAGATACTAGGAAATACGGATTTATAATATTGCCCTGTAGTAGAAAGTGAATATTGATGCTGCCATGTGTTATGACAATCTTCTTTTATTGTTAAATAAAAATCTGTAAATGGGACCGAAATTTTTACCTGTTCGCCGGTGTTCGTAGCGTCTTTGGCTAATTTATCAACCTCTTCGTTTCCTTTGACCCCTATATGAGCTTTAACCCATAGGAATGTAACCTGTTTGTAATTTTGTATACATGAACTATGTAATTTTATAATATCAATTAACATATTGTTACTGTTAATGTTTCTGAAGTTGTTTATTAATTGTAAGGCACTTAGGCTATCTGATAGTATTACGAATTTACTTTTATTTGATTGATTAATATATTTTAAGGCTTCCAAAATTGCATAGAGTTCTGAAGTGAATGATGAACAACCTGGAGGTAGTTTGAATTTAGCTCTATATTCATATTTTGGAATGTAAATTGCACTGCCTGAAGTATTATTAATTTTAGACCCGTCTGTGTAGATATGGATGTGATCTGGGAATTTGTCTAAGAGAAAGTCTTTAATTTCCTGACATATTGCCATATGTGATAGGGGGTTAATTTTTTTATTTAATATTATGTGAAATTTTTGGAATAACGTTTCGAAGTTAACAGAGAATTGTGGTAATCTGTTTGACGGATGAACCTGGTCTAGCATTTTTTTTATATTTTAAAAAACTATTGAAGATAATTGGAGTGTATTTCTTTTTCTGCCAGTATGCCTTAGTTAATATTAAAGTACATAATTTTACAATTTTATTGTAGCATATGGGATTCCTCGCTTTAATTTTAAAAAGGGTTTTACTCGTTAAAAGTTCTCTTCTGATTTTTAGCGGCATTTCTACGGCCTCATTTAGCATGACATCTACAGGGGTTGATTTGAGAAAGCCTAGACAAATTCTTATACAACGGTTTTGGATTACGTCTAGTTTTTTTAATGATGAATCTGGGGCTTCACCGTATATGACTGCTCCATAATCAAAAATTGCCCTTATCGTAGATCTATAAAATAATAAAGATATGTTTGGGTCAGCTCCCCATCTGGAATTGATACTTATCATTCTGAGTGTATTAATCATTTTCTCAGATCTTTTAATGATTTCCAATAGGTGTTTATTCCAGCAAACGCCGACTTGCAGCTGCTTATATCGATAATATTTTGAATTTCAAACCTTTGGTTGGTAAACCTACTTCATCATCACTTAATAATTTTCTTCAAGTAGTTTCTGAAAGTGCTACAGCCTTCGAGAAAATGAATGTTCCCAATGCTTCCAAGTATATTCTTTTTGAATTAGCTGTCCGTGGATTCGATAGTACAACGAGAGAAGCATTTGAAACAAAACAAACTGATATTGAATTTCCCACCTGTGATATTTTAACTGAGTTTGTACGTAAAAAAGTCAAAGCATTAGAGTTAACAGAAGGAGAAAAAGGGGTCCCTGAAAAGTCACTAGCTGTTAAAAAACCTGTTTCGCCACAACAATATAATATTAAAAATTCTAAATCTGCTAGCAAATCTACAACCACATTTTTTACTAAAGCTACTTCTTCTAATAACACTCCTGCTAAAATTGGAAAAGGTTTTTCTACAAAAATGAATAATTCATCTAACACACCTACCGGCCCTCCCACATGTTTTCTTTGTAAACAACGCCATAAACTCACTGATTGTCCAATTTATGAAAAAGCTTCACCTGAAGAACGTTTTAATAAATTACAGAATTGGGCTATTTGTAAAAATTGTTTATACCCTGGGCATCGAACGAAAGAATGTGGTTCATCTTGGAGATGTCATACATGTGGCGGCAAACATCATACCACCTTACACTTTGTGAAACCTTCCGCGTCTCAACCATCTAATACCCAAACACCTTCAAATTCTTCGAACAAAGAGGAATCTAAAGAAACTTCCTTCAATGCTTTTGCTGATGTTTCATCCAATATATCTTCGGAAGTTCTTTTAGGTACTGCTGTTGCACTGATTTGTGATAGAAAAGGGTTTTATCATGAAATAAGATTGGTCATTGATAGCGGAAGCCAATATTCTTTTATTACTGAATCATGCGGCTCTAAATTAGAATTAGAACTTTTATCTTTTAGTAAGTCAATCTCAGGAATAAATCAGTCCACTTTATGTTATCCAGATAAGAAAGTCACTTGTAAATTACGACCCCTAAATGGTATATCACCTGAACTTAACACTGAAGCTATTGTGGTTCCTACCATTGCACCTCGAATACCTCAAAGAAAATTGTCATCAGATCTTTATAATAACTTTAAACATTGCAACCTTGCTGATCCTAATTTTTGCCGGCCAGGGCCTATAGATTTCTTACTAGGTGCAGACCTTTTCTTAAATATTTTAATGAACACTAATCCTAACAATGAACAACATAATGAATTGCAAACTCCTAAAACATTGAATACTATTTTTGGGGAAGTGATTATTGGCAAATGCGATGAAGGGCTTAGTTCTACAGCTACGTCACTATTTCTCACCGACGATCAGAATATTAATACAATAATGCATCGATTTTGGGAAGTGGAAGAGATTAGAGAGAACCTCCCAAAGATGTCTGCTGAAGATTACTATTGCGAAGAACACTTCCAAAATACTCATACCAGAACTCCTGAAGGGCGTTATGTAGTGGCTTTGCCTTTTAAAAATCCACCTATCCAATTAGGGCCCTCTCGTCCACAAGCACTGAAAATATTAAATAATTTAGAAACTAAACTCAGTCATGATCTATTACTCAGCAAAGAATATCACACATTCATGAAGGAATATCTTGAATTAGGGCACATGGTCCAAACTAATAAATCTGCTAACTACATCATACCTCACCACGGTTTCCATAAGATAGTTGCTGATGTACCGAAATTAAGAGTTGTATTCGATGCTTCGGCTAAAACATCTAATGGTTCACTTAACGAACATCTACTTGCTGGTCCTAAACTACAAAAAGATATTAGCGATATCTTGTTAAATTTTCGACGTCATAAATTTGTCATAACTGCGGACATCGTTAAGATGTACCGCCAGGTTTTAGTCTCTGAAGAAGATCGATCGTATCAACATATACTATGGCGATTTAATGAAGAACAAGAAGTAAATGAATTCGAATTAACCACTATTACATATGGACTAAAATCGTCTCCTTTCATGGCCCTGAGAGTTATTCAGCAGTTGGTGATAGATGAAGGTGATGAATTTCCCTTGGCAGCCCATAGTCTTACCCATAATATCTATGTAGATGATATTGTCTCTGGTGCCCCAAGCATGACACAAGCGTTAGAGTTAAAGGAACAACTTATTGAATTATTATCAAAAGGGTGTTTTAAATTGAGCAAATGGGCCAGTAATTGTCCTATTATAATTCATTCTGTGGAGGATGAATCCTCTTTACAACCACACTCTATTAACGAAACTGATGACTTGGGAGTCAAAATACTTGGTCTACAGTGGGATCCTGCTAAAGATGTGTTCTCTTATTCCATTAAGCTACCTAACCTACCTCCAACCAAAAGATCAATATTGTCTACTATAGCAAGAATTTATGATCCTCTTGGTTACCTATCTCCTACTGTATTTTACGTAAAAATCCTGCTTCAAGAAATATGGAAGTCTGGTCTAGACTGGGACGACATCGTTACTCCAGAAATACAACAATTATGGCAAGATTATTTGTCAGACATAGCCAATTTAAATCAAGTTATCATACCCCGATATATGCTATTAGATGATACGTCTCATGAAGGTTCTATTTTTGGATTTTGCGACGCCTCCCAACGTGGCTATTGCGCAGTTTTGTATTTAGCTACTAATCACAACAAATCTAAACAAGTTTTCTAAAATCTAAAATTTAATCTAAAATCTAAAAATAAATTAGCCCCTATCAAACCTATTACCATCCCGAGATTAGAACTCTGCGCCGCTCTACTCTTAGCACGATTATATAAATCAATTGCGAACTTTATTGAACACTTGAACATTCAATCAATACGTTTCTTCACCGATTCATCAACAGTTTTATCTTGGCTTCATACTCCAGCACATACCTTGAAGACATTCGTCGCTCATCGTGTCGTTAGCATTATCGAAATCATTGGAACCTCTTCTTGGCGTCATATTAAATCATCAGATAACCCGGCAGATTGTGGATCAAGAGGACTACTTCCATCACAACTAATTGAACATGACCTATGGTGGTCAGGACCACCGTGGATATCTACGGATGAAGAACACTGGCCGACTAGTAGTATTTTAATACCTTCAACAGAACTACCAGAAGTAAAGAGTAATTGTATTACGCTAGCAACTACAGAAGCAGAACCTGTTATATCATCTGAATTATCAGAATTTGTCCAATGGACTGAACGTTTTTCAAAATACCGGCGTTTGATCCATACCTTAGCTTATGTTCGTCGATTTCAACCTTCTTCTAAATTCCCTAACAACAGAAGACCTAGTGGTCCTATAACTTCTAAGGAATTTGAAGCCATTAACATACAATGTATTAAACTATTGCAAAGATATTATTATCCGGAAGCCTTTAATAATTCTAAACCATCACAACTTTTATTGAGTCTTAATGTTTTCTTAGACCGAGTGGGAGTTCTTAGGGTGGGCGGTCGTTTGCGACATTCCGACCTTCCTGATGAATCTAAACATCCTATCCTATTACCTAAACGCTCCCATTTTACTAACATCTTGGTAGATTATTTTCATTTACAGCACGCACACTCCGGCCCAGCAACTACACTCGCCGCCATTCAACAACAATACTGGATTCCTTCAGGACGAAGTTTGGTTAAACAGAGAAAATTCAAATGCCTTGTCTGCTTCAGAGCGACGAAAAAACAATTCATACCTCGTATGGGAGATCTTCCTCCAGATCGATTTACAACAGTCAGAGCGTTTTACCACACTGGTGTGGACTTTGCCGGACCATTTCTGTGCAAAGACTCTTCACGACGCAAAGCTCCTGAAAGGAAAGCCTACTTATGTCTTTTTGTATGCCTCTCAACCAAGGCAGTACACCTCGAACTAGTATCAGCAATATCAACAGAGGCCTTCATTGACGCTCTGGATCGTTTCATCGCCCGTAGAGGCAAACCTTGCAAGATCATGTCTGACTGCGGAAGAAATTTTGTAGGAGCTGCGAATTATCTCGCTGATCTTGAGTCATGGCATGACTCGCCAGAAACAAGAAAACACCTAACTGAGCATGTGAGTCATCAACATATCGAATGGAATTTCAACCCTCCCTATGCTCCCCACTTTGGAGGCATATGGGAAGCAGGAGTGAAGTCAGTCAAGACCTTACTTCGAAAAATCATTGGGAGCAATCCCTTTACACCAGAGGAACTAGCTACGCTGTTCACCAAAGTGTAAGCCATACTAAATTCGAGACCACTGCAACCATTATCATCTGATCCGGAAGATCTGCAGCCACTCACTCCTGGGCATTTTTTAATTGGAGGACCACTTATAGCCTTACCAGAAGCAGACGTTACAGAACTACCAATTAATCGCCTAAATCGCTGGCAACGTATCCGAGA
This sequence comes from Arma custos, assembly GCA_037127475.1. Lineage (NCBI taxonomy): Eukaryota > Metazoa > Arthropoda > Insecta > Hemiptera > Pentatomidae > Arma > Arma custos. The sequence goes on along the minus strand of CM073764.1, from coordinate 68,795,715 downwards.
GCGCATTCAGAACTTTTGGCATCGTTGGCGCACTCAGTACATCCAAACCTTGCAACAACGCCATAAATGGCGTGCCAACACTCCCAACGTCAAGAAAGGAGATTTGGTGCTACTTAAGCAAACCAGAACACCACCTATGCAATGGCCTCTAGCAAGAGTTCTTGAGGTATATCCTGGTGCAGATAAAGTTGTTAGAGTAGTCAATCTGAAAACAGCTCAAGGCATTTGCAAACGTCCAGTTGTCAAGCTGCTACCACTACCACACCTTTCTGAAGACAACTAGCGACTCATCATATCATCGCGTACATGTAATCCCGAGCTTGGAATCCTCCAAATTCTGGTGGGCGGTTTATGTTAAATAATTAATTAAAATTAAAATTAAAATTAAACAAATAACAAATAACAAATGAAAAGAAATGATAAACAAAATTTGATAGATCCCAAGCTGGGAATCCGACCTTTGTGTCCCCACCTCTTAACTAAGAATGTTAGTTTCAGTAGCATTGTTACAGTGAGTGGTACCACATCAGATCATATCATATCTATCATATCTACTTGCCTTAGATGCCATTTGTTTGTTTAAAATCTGTGAGTAGCTACTCTTTTATAAGATGTATTGGAATTTATTAATTAGTAATAAGTAATTTCAAGTGTTAAAACTACCAACACAATTACAGTTCGAATTTTTTTGTGTGTAAAATACATCCATTGTTAATAAGTTTTTTTATTTTATTTTTTTATTTTAACGACAATTTTCCTTCTCTTTCAATTTCCTTCCTTATTTTTGAATTTTGTTTTTCGATAAATAACTTAACAAACTCTTAAAACTAAGAAAAAGAAGAAAAAGAAAGAAAAGAACAAAAAGTAACACAAAGATTTAACATAAAAATAATCCACAATCTGGGAGTAATAAAACGTAAAATACACTGACAACACTCTATCACTGAAAGCACTAAACTAAATAACAAACTCTGAAAACAAAAAAAAAATGAAAAGAAACATGACTGATTCATGAACATTATTAAGTAAAACAGAAAATACAGTATTCATTCCTGCAGCGCAGCCTCCGGTCCGAGCGAGGACACTTTACGGGGAACTCGAAGCTCTTCGAGATGCACTGTACGAACGCGGGAGGGGCAATTAATGTCACGAATAGTATAGAGGTTGTGCTCTCGGATGGTAATAATTTTGAAGGGGCCATCATACCGTGCAGCTGTTTTAGTTCGCGCAGTCCTTAATCGGCGGTATACGACCGTTCCCAATGGCAGCTGTGACTTCTCCCGAATGAGTTTCTCCCGAACTTTACGCCACAACGCCTGCCGAGCCCCGCGTATATTTGCGTATATGCAAAAGGTGTCCGCGTAATACCTCGTTGTTAGCTGTCATGAGATCCCCTCGATCTCGGCGCGCCTGCCCAAACACCACTTCAACGGGTGATAGTCCTGTTACTGAGTGTATCGTGTGATTATAGGCAATCACTGCCCGTGGCATAGCCTCGTACGGGTCCAAATTCCGGCCTAACTTAAGGAGGCGAATATGTTCTGCCAGCGTGTTATGGAGACGTTCCACCGCGCCCCTGCCGGTAACGTGATGAGGCATGTTCAGTCGCCACGAAACTCCCAAGAGTTTGGCTTCCTCCCTGATCATGGCATTATCGAATTCGCGGCAACAGTCAGGGATGATTTCTTCCGGTACCCCGTACGTTGCGCACCATTGAAGCACCCCTGCCCAGACTGCTCCCGGAGTCTTCTCCTCAATCGGATAGACCATAGCCAGCTTGCTAAACGAATCAATGGCAGTAAGCCACGATTGACCTTCATTGGAGTATACGTCAATTTGAATTAAAAGAAAGCGGCTCCGACGCTGTGGGAGATACTACTTGACCTGCCACCGGTGGCTGTCTATCATATTTAGCTCTCTGACACACCGAACATCGCTCGATATACTCGCGTACCGTCTTCCCCATAGCCTTCCAGAAGTACATCCGTTTAAGGGTCCGTATTGTTTCATCGACCCCGCGATGATTCGATTTGCCCTCATGGTGGTCTGAAACGATTTGACGTTGTCTCGATTTATCTGAAACTGTTTCGACCTCCCGTAAACAGCGAACCATCGAGTAACCTACCCCTATCCGCTCTTGACGCCATAACCTACGTAATTTATCGAGAAGGAGTTTATTCCCGACGAAAATATGGCAACAACGACCAGGGACAGCGAACTCTGAAAATATCCGTTCCAGTGCGTCATCATCCACCATAGTAGGAACCCGCGCAATCACCACAGACGCCCCTTCAGATGTAAATGTTCGAGTTTCGACACTCGCACTTTGTTTCGACCGGAATATAATCTGTAGGCGCTTGTCGTTGTTAATCTCATCGGCCTCAGGCAAGTCATTAGGTCGTTCCGACGTAACGGAATTATCCTCGGAGTCCTGACGAACGAGCGGTATTTCAGGTCCGTTTTCCGCCCAGTCCCTTAAATATCGGAGGCCGAAGGGTTCTGCAGAAGGTCCTTCCTCATCGATCGCGTTCACCACTAGGTCCCTCGACAACCAATCTGCCACGGCATTTTCCACCCCCTTCTTATGGACAACCTGAAAGGTATAGGCCGCTAACCGTTCCCTCCAGCGTGATATGCGCGCCGATGATTCCTTCAGAGTGTTCAAGTATACTAGTGGTTTGTGATCTGTGAACAGCTCGAACATCCTACCATAGACGTAAGGTCGAAAATATTCGATCGCCCAAACCACCGCTAACAACTCCCGTTCTATCGCGCTGTAACGGCTTTCCGCTCTGTTTAGCTTCCTGCTGGCATAAGCGATAGGTTTTTCGCCCTCGGAAAAATTCTGCGACAGCACTGCGCCAATCGCGACTTCACTCGCGTCCGTGGTAATTCGAAACATTAGTTGAAAGTCAGGGAAAGCTAGTAAGGGTTTTGAGAGGCTCCCGACAACGTTTAATACTTTCCAACTGAGTTTGTCCAAGCATAAACCGTTTTCCCTTCTTCAGTACCTCCGTCAGCGGTTGCATCAACTCCGCGATAGCTGGGATAAACCGACGGTAGTAGTTCACCATGCCTAAAAACCGCCTTACGGCCCGTGCATTAACCGGCAACGGAGCGTCCTGAATCGCCCTAACTCGCTCCTGATCAGGCCGCACTCCCGATCGCGAAACTACGTGACCCAAGAATCTGATCTCCCGCAGACCGAACTTCGACTTCTCCCGCGATAGTTTAAGACCGAATTGGCGGACTCTGCAGAATACCGCTTTTAAGTGTTTAACATGTTCAGCTTCCGAACGACTGAACACTATGAGGTCATCCATATAGACTTGGGCAAAATCCTCCCCCAAACCCCTTTGGAACTCATCCATTAGGCGTTGAAACGTCAACGGGGCCCCTTTTAACCCAAATGGCATTCGCACGAACTCGTAGTGTCCGCGTTCCCAGGAAAACGCTGTTTTGCCAATATCTTCCTCGGCCATTCGAACATGGTGGTACCCACTTTTGAGGTCCAGCGTGCTAAAAATGACCGCACCCGCCAACCTGTCAAGTATATCTTCGACGCGAGGAAGGGGATACCGCTCATCTTGCGTCGCATCGTTTAACTTGCGATCCACAACCACTCGATATGGCTTCCCTCCCCCAGGTGTGTTCTGCTTTTTTTCTACTACCCATAGAGGGCTATTAAAGGGAGAATTACTGTGCCGGATAATTCCCTGCTGCAAAAGTTCGGCTAATTGTTTCCCTATAATCTCCCTTATTGCTTGGGGGTATCTCCTGTCCTTAACGTAAATCGGCCTATCTACCTTAAGTGTAATCCGATGTACGGTTTTCCCAGTAGTTGGCAGAATTTCGTCTTCGCGATAAAACAGGTCTGCGTACTGATTGACGATGTCCTCCCCAACTTCCTGACTGCACTCAACCGCCCCAATCTCGACACGTTGACCTGAACCCACCAAATTGGTTTGGTATTTCCGGTCCCCTAACCGAAATCGACAGCGGCCTTTCTCAACCCTCATTTCTAACCCTGCTTGTTGCAACAGGTCGCACCCCACGATCAGATCGTATCCCGGCATTAAGGTTTCGGTGATATGAAGTTTAATGCGTACATCCCTTCCCACTAACTTTTTACAACTAAAATACCCCTCCCCTAATGTTTTACATCGTCCACTAACCGTAGAGATTTCGCAATTACACTGGCGTTGCGTCCCCCACATACCTAGTTTTTCCGCCCCTTGTCTACTAATTAATGAATTCGTACTGCCCGTATCCACAAGGAATTTAACGTCTAACCCACTCAACTTCGCCACGGGCGAATGAGGTATCCCTCCTCTGTCCATCCCGTTATTATTTATTATTAGTTCGCGTGAGAGGTCGCCCCGCCCGTCATCGTACCCTCAATCTAGTTTAGGATGCCGCGTCGCGACTCCGGATCCGGAAGGGCCACCCCTCCAGGAATTCCCACCGCTTACCTCATGTCTGCTCGAGGCCGGAGTACTGCGCTCAGATCGTATGCTCTCCTCCCCTGAAGATTTGGCGCTCGAAAACTGCTCTCTGTCTCTTCTATGCGTCCGTCTCCTGCTCCATTCCTGGTTATTCACCTCCATAGGCTCTGGCTGCTGACCTCTTCGATTCGGACGTGGATTACGCCTTGGACATTCTCGTGCTACATGTCCCCGCCTGCCACATACGTAGCACCTAGTGAGATTGCATTGTGCTGCAAGGTGGCCGGTTTGGTTGCACTCATAGCACCTCTTTTCTGGTTTCCGTCCGACGGTCCTCGGGTGCTCTATTAGGTCTCTTCTCGAACTGCCTGCCGCCACCATTACGTCTCGGCGGGCTCTGATGTCTCCTCCTCGTCGATCTCACTTCTGTCCACTCTCCTTCTGACCTCTCAAGTCGGGCTCCATTCCTTTCGTGGGCGTCAATGAGCCCGGGCGGTCCATGTAATGATTTAACTGGACCTTCAAGACTCCACGAATAAATGCCGTATGCTGGGCACCTTCCGCCTGGCCGAACGTCTCCACCATTTTGTCCACCAACCTGCTATAGAGCACCAATAACTTTTCGGCGAACTCTCCCTCCGTTTGGCCCTGCCTCCTGTGTTCCTTTAACATATAAAAAATATCTTCCTCCGGTGTTCTTCTTCCTCCACCATATAATTTTTTCAATCTCGCCTTTAGTACATCCCAAAGGAGAGTAGTGTCCCCCTAAATGGCATTGAGAACTCGCCTCGAAATTCGGCTAACCAATGACGCTTCTAAGAGCACTACGTCGGATTCCTGCAGTGTGCCGTTCTCCTTTTTCAGATTAATGAGTTCTTTAATCTGATCTGCCCCTTTAATGAAGAGCTCGAGATCGCCTAAAACTCCGTTGAACGGCTCTGGTTGACTGATCACCTCGTGGACAAAAGCGGAATTCTGTGTTCTCATCTTGACGAGTTCGAACTGAGACGTCTCGTTGGCCGTTTTCAATTTCTCCTCCAATTTCGCCCTTTCCACGGCCGCCTGGGCTAATTGGTATTCCAGCCTCTTTATCTCTTTGCTTTCTGACATAATTAATAATTACCGTTGATTAATAATTACTTTGCACTCGCGAAAAGAGATAAAAGTTTGAACTCCGAACCGTACGTGCGTATTTATATTTTTTTTAAATATCCCCGGTTTCGGCACCAGTTATGATTAGACTGTAACACTCACTGAAAAAAATAGGATTTTGGGCACAGTAACGACACAAGTTCAAGATAACAACTAAACTTTATTTCTCGTACCTCTCATATATATAGTCTATAATGTTTACAACTCATAATAACAATCCTTAATCCTAAACTTACATACTATTTATGTTTACCGTCTATTTGTCCTTATAACTTATATATATATATATATATATATTTTTTTTTTTTTTTTTTTTTTTTTTTTTTTGGGTGCGCCGATTTGTACACGTTACCTTCAGCAAAGATCCCACATATACTCGTATTAGGTTTAACTCAGTTTAAAGCTAATACACTCCCCGTCAAAAGTATCGCAACACTTTGAAATATTTGAATTTTACAAAAACGTCTGTCTTTTCATAACAAAGAAAGGTCCCGATGTCTGTATTAAGCATTTTTAAACTTGACATAAACAAATTTTATTAAAATAAATTACAATATCTCTTCCAATAAACAAAAAAGTTATAAAACTTACTTTCTAAACTTTTAATTTCTGATAATTTTAACTTTTAAATCACAATTTAAATTTTTAATTTACATTTAATAAGACGTATTGCCACCTCTGGCTTGAATGACTGCTTCCACTCGTGTTGGCATACTTGTAAAAAGTTTTTGAAGAAAATCTTGGGGTACATTTTCCCACTCCTCCAATACAGCTGCCTTTAAAATTTTAAGGGTAGTATGAGGTGAATCTCGTGACCGAACCGATCTTTTGAGATAATAACAAACGTGCTCGATTGTGTGGATATTTGTGGTGTTCAGGTACTCAGAAACACATCTTGCCTTGTGTGGGCGGGCATTATCATGCATGAGCAACGATTCAGAGCCTATGAACGGCATAAAAGGCACTACATGATCTTGAAGAATCATTTCTACATACCTCAAAGCATTCAAGGCCCCTCCTTGGATTGGCACTAACTCGGTACGTGCCTCCTAAAATATGCCGCCCCAGAACATGATAGACCCTCCTCCGAATGGCTCAGTTTCTACCGTGCAGTATTGACTAAACCGTTCTCTAGGCCTTCTCCAAACTTCTTCACGTCCATCTTGTGTGTTAAGGGCCACTCTCGTCTCATCAGTGAATACAACTTTTTTCCACTCCTCCACAGTCCATGATTGGTGTTGTCTTGCAAATCTCAATCTCTTTACGCGGCGTTCTGCGGTGAGAAGAGGACATCTCACTGGCCTTCTCGAGCTGAGGTTTGACTCCCTCAGTCTTCTAATGACTATTGAATCCGAGATTGATATCTCTCAAACACCAGCGATCAAGTTTTTAATGGAAGAAGCTGTAGAATTAGGCTTCCTAAGAGCTTGCATTTTAATGAAGCGGCCATCTATGGGATTAGTAATCCTAGGACGCCCTGACATTGGTCGCCTCGATTGACTACCAGTCTCCCTGTACCTTCTTATGGTCCCTGAAACGGAAGAATAGTGAATCCCAAGGCGATTAGCGATGTAACGCAATGGTTTGCCTTCTTCAGAGAGAGTGATGATTCTGACCGAATCATCGCGGCTTAAACGATTCATTGTGGATAAAATTAATTGTTTCAAGTAGACTAAAGAGAAAAGAGGAAACAGACTCGAGACACCCGAAAGATAAACTTGGACTGAAAGGAAATTTAAAAAGAATAATCCAAAATCTTATCGTTTGTTGGTAAACAGTGAATAAGAATATAGTGTCTAGTCACTAATGTATTTCATTTAGTAAATAATATTACTGTAAATATAAACAAAGTACGGATTCAGGTCGAAACCATGAAAATCTCGAGAATTATGGGTGTTGCAATACTTTTGACGGGGAGTTTATATACAATTTAAAAAAAAATATGTTTACTACCTCCAAATATCATCTGGCTTAAATAAATATAACAGCGACTGTGATGCATTCCTACATATCGTGTGGCTCGGTGACAACCAGTAATTTGAAAAATAACTCTTTTATGTCCACTTATACCATTCTACAATTCCATGGCCCAATTATTTGTCTATTGTATTTATAATAATTGTAATAAGACCTACTGTGTAAGCGAACCCGAAGGCTCGATACCGATAACTCCAATCTCTGCTTAAAAGCTTCTGTCCATGGGCCACTTACCCAAACCCTAATCCGCCAGATCACTCTTAAAGCAAACCTCCCACCTACGCCTTGATCTACCCTTCAGACGTATGCCAGTCGGAACAGCGCATATTAACTATTTAAAAATTCGTTCGTTACTAAGCCTAACAGTTTTACAAGACCAGATTAATCATGGCGACGCTATTACTTCAACAATCAATCGGGTGCAGGCTCCGTAATTCTGCGTTGTGTAATCTCCTAAATTCTCCGGTGGTCTCATCTCCGAATATTCTACGCCATCTTATTTTCGAATACCTATAGACGATGTTGATCATCCAGAGTTAGCGGCCATAAAATAAATGGTGTTAGTATAACTTCCGGGGAATCAGTAAATGAAATGACTACTATATCTTCAATCAGAAACGATTAAACTGATCATTTGTATGGGATAGATTCTGAGAATTATCAAAGCTGAAATAGGTTTTCACTGTTTTGATTGTTTAATGCTTTCAGCATAAATTGTTTCTTTTAAATTTATATTCTTGAATCTGTAAACCATTTTTTTTTTCACTCTAAAGATGTGTAGTAAAAATAAAGGTATGTAGTAGTGACAAAAATATAGATCATATCCTTACCATAATTTAATTTTGTTTTGATATCCACAACCGTTGAAGAGTTTGAAGGATGAAATTTTTATAAATTCTGATTTTTTTAATTTGGGTATTTATAATAAAATATGTATATACGTCTAATGCACTGGGGTTTTAGGAAGTTTCTCTGTGGCAAGATATTAAAAATACAGTTAATCTATATTCCATCTAATTTTCAACCTTCATAAATTTCATTATTTATACATAAAACATTGTATGAGGAATCGTAGCCGAGACATCCTGTTTACATCAATTTTATATTTACGCCACTGTCATTTATAATCAATTTTACCTTCATAATAAAAATTGGAAGATTAATAACAACAGTATCACACTTCCGTGTATCTTCAATGCTACCGTGAGATAATTTTTCCTCTTCTAAGCTGAGTCGACCAAGGTTTTAACTCTGTTGTCATATCAATTGACCGAGACCTTGATCTTTCAAATATCTTCTTTTATTTTTTTGGTCTGATTATTCCAATAATATTTATTAATATTAGATAACGATTGTATCGCAATTGTATTTATCGAATCTCAAAATCCGTAAATACGAAAAGGGTAATTTTGAAATCAAAATAAACACTAATCCTATTTATTTACAAAAACAACATTTGTTAAAATATTACGCGCTCCTATAATCTCATTTTAACCCTTTTAATGATATATTTTATTCTTTTCATTTTTTTTAATTACGTGAATCTATATAGAAATGTTTGTGTTCAACTATTTCAAGATTTTGGTTAAATTTTAATATTTTTATTGTCCGTAAAATCTTATTATTGGCCGACTACAAGGTATAAGTGTAAAGTGTTAGGCCTTATCGTTGGTACAGATGAAACTCTTTTGTTTGTTTTTTACCAAGTTTCAATTCAAGTTTATAAATTCTATAAATATTTTGTAACATTTTTAGTTTTAAATAATAAAGAAATGTGTTTTATGGATCCATTAGTATAATGTTTTTCTAATTTACTGTTTTGGAGTGATTTGGACATCCAAAAGGTCGCACGAGACACATCGAAATTTGCTACAGATTTGTGCGATCTGCTCCATCCAAATGATTTGTTCATAAAATTAAACACATATAAATTCAGTCATAAAGGACCAAACATATTATTTGTAATGTATGGATTTTGAGAAATATCAGAACTAAAAAATATTTAAAATTATAACAATTAATAAAAAATAAATTACAGAAAAAAATTTTCTCTGTCTTAGATGGATTGTTTAATTCTTTAAGCATTAAACGTTCTGTTTCATATTTAAATTCATGAATGGCAAACAAGTGGAAAATATTCTTACCTTAATTTTATTCTTATATCTGAAAAGTTACCAGAATTAGAATTGTTTCTCCGAAACTTGTTTTCCGCTGAAACAAAATGACTTCAGCAGAAACGTATGAGCCTGAAAAATGTCTTGAAATTAATAAATAATTGTATAATAATGTACAATAACATAAAAATATTAGTAGTAAGAAGTATTAAATATTAACAGGAAAAAATGATAGGATAGAGTCAAAAGAATGATTTTCTTAATTAGAAAGTCATGCAATGAACACATCGCAGTTCTTCTTCAGAGGTGGATAGACAAAATATAAATAAACTAATTAATGTGTCTGATTTACTCCTACAACCTTACTTCTAAATTTCATTTTATCTATACTATTCTTTACAATTTTATTTATAATTATCTATAAGTATCTTATCTATCTAACCCTGAAGAAGACCTGCAAAATGGGTCGAAACATCAAACAAAGTTATTTCTTTGAAACTTTTTCTTCCCCATATACTCGTATATACAGAGTGTCCCGAATTTAAATGGCAAAACTTCAAGAACTTATAGGGGACCGAAAAACTAAGATAAAAAGTCCTTCAGAGATTTGCTCGTTTTTGCTTAGTTTTAGAGAAAATCGCAAAAGAAAGAAACAAAACAAAAATGTTACAGGTAGCGATTATCACCTTTCAAAGTTCGTCAGGCTAGGCAGTGAGATATGTAAACACTTAATGTTATCCTTTACATTCTTTTATTTGTTTACATTTTGGCTTCCTTCTAGGATTATAATTCCTAAATCAGTCTTCAGTCAGTTACTCAGATATTTTTGTGTGAATAGCATCAGCCACAATGCCGCATACATATACTAATGTTGAATATGCTGATATGATTTTTTTGTATGGTTTCTGTAACGGTAATGCTTTAGAAGCGGTGCGGGAGTAAGTGCGGTGGACCGATTTCCAAATAGAAGAGTGCCTAATCGACGAGTCTTTTCGTTAATTTTTAATGGACTACGAGAGACTGGGTCATTCTTAATACGTAATGAAGGCGACCAATTCCAGACAGCAGTAAGAGCAGATTATCGGAGAAGAAATTGTGTCCAACGCCACTTCGATCACGATCCTGAGACTAGCATCCGAAGAGCATCTGCTCTGCATTAGCAATATCGCGGCAAGCAATATGGCGAACTTTGAAAGGTGATAATCGCTACCCATACCATCTTCAAAAAGTTCAGAATTTACTACCTCAAGATTATGTCAAGAGATTGAATTTTAGTAACTGGTTTCTTGAAAAAATTCGCGATGATAATTTATTTCCATTAAAAATTATATGAACCGATGAAGCTACTTTTACAAGAGGAGGAATTGTTAATCAAAGAAATTATCATGTATGGGCTCTCGAAAATCCCAGAGCTATTAGAGAGAATAGGTTTCAGCATATATTTGCTATTAGCGTTTGGCTTGGAATTTGGAACGGATTACTGGTGGAACCATATTTTTTACCTGGAAGATTGAATGGTATCACATTTACACATTTTTTGGAGAACGACTTTTCTAATTATTTAGATCACATTCCCTTACAACAGCGGATTGAAATGTGGTTCCAACTCGATGGATGTCCAGCTCATTATAGCAGAGTTGCTCGAGCTTGGCTGGATATAAATTATCCACAACGATGGATTGGACGTGGAGGAGTAGTACCTTGGCCACCCAGATCACCTGATATGACACCCATGGATTTCTTCGTATGGGGAACCTTGAAGCAGAAAGTTTATTCGGTGTCAATCAACTCAAGAGAATAATTAAGAGACCGAATCATAGATGCAGTGCACAAAATATCATCAGAACAATGTTTAGCTGCAATTTATCAAGTGAGTGCTAGATGTAATGCTTGTATAGGAGAGGACAACATTTTGAGCAATATTTACATTAAAAAGAACATAACATAAATATAAATGTAAATAAATAAGCATAAAAATGAAAACTTGTTTTGTTTCTTTTTTTGCGATTTTCTCTAAAACTAAGCAAAAACGAGCAAATCTCTAAAGGACTTTTTGTCTTAGTTTTTTGGTCCCCTATAAGTTCCTAAAGTTTTGCCATTTAAATTCGGGACTCCCTGTATAGTAAGAATTTAGGATTTATTTTTAGTTGTATGCAAAATTTATTTACTATTAAAATTGTAAACTATATTTTCTTCTTATTCCAGGTATAATGAAACTAATTGCCACATTACTTACACTTACGTTTATTCATTGTACAACTGCAGAAAGCCGTTCAAAAAGACAAGGTAAATCTTTATCACTCTTTTTTTTAAAAGATACAATTAGATTAACTTATTTATGTTAAAATAATCAAAACCAGTGACCAATTTTTATTTAATAAATAGTTGAATAAATCAAATCAATCACTAGAAATCTTTTGACTTGAAGAAGTAAAATGAGGAGTTTCGAATTGGTTGGGCCAAATTTTTAAATCGAGAATAACAAAGCTATTATTTGTAATTGGTTTCACTAATCCATAATAGAACACATGAATACAAATAGATATTTTATATTACTTGTGTAAGTTCTTTAAGTATTTCTATATATTTGTTTTTCATTACAAATTCAGATGCGGGCTGTACGACACCCAATGGAGTTCAAGGATATTGTATCACCATCAAATCTTGTCCATCTCTTTTACCTTTATTGAGAAAAGCTGCACAAGATGCAGAAATTGCCAACTTCCTGAGAAGGTAAGTGCCACATTTTGCTTGTAACAAAGCAAATGATTTTGTCGTCCTGAAGCCAAAGAGATGAATTGAAAGTTCTTCCGGAATTAATTAAAGGATTGAGGTAGCCAATTTCCTAATTTGAACCTATTTTGAGTTCCTAATTACTGGCTTAACCCATCCACATGAGTATTTTTGGCGTATCAAAGAAATCATTTTACATCACTTTGGTTCGGATCCGATATGTTCTACCAACCTAAAAAACTGGTTATAATTTGTTTTGCACTAATTACATTTATTAAAGCGAATCTATTAAATAATTCTCTGCTTTTTGACACTTTGCTAGCGTTGGGTCTAGTATTCCTACTATCTAGTCCAAATTTAAAATATATTACACGTAGGATTTGCAGACAATTTAATCTTTCATAAATTTAGTTTTGGTAATAATTTTATTCTTAAAGAATCTCTGGACATGTAATTACAAAAAAAGTTGAAAAATTTGGATTCGTTAATCTATTTAATTAGGGTATAGCTGTCGTAAAGGGCAAACGTCCCTATTTCCAATCCCCCATAAGGATTTTTTTCTTATTTTTCACTTTTTCTCTCCAGGTTCCATCAATTTACTTAACTTTTAGCATGCAAAAAAAAGTATATAGTTCTTTTACTTTATTATCGAAGGAACTCGTGCATTATATATAATAATTTTTGTTTCCTTGTCATGATTTATTTATTATAAAAATAAAAATAATTGAAAAATTAAGAAGCAATTTACAACAACCTAACGTAAAGATGCCTTTTCAGGGCATCCTGAAATACGCTTCTACATGTCTTTACAGATTTATCAATAGATAGAGGCCTGCTTACCATTTTATATTGACTTCTTTGTTGACTATTCAAAACCTGCTTATTTTACACTTACAATTGTTATTGATCTTACTTTTTAACGTTAGTATGTGCTATTAGATCGAAATGTGGCGGTTATTCTGAAGTATGCTGCCCAAGGGAAACGAAAAACAAATCTACAAGCAACGTAGTGGATGGCTGTGGAAAAACTAGTGTTCGCCAACATAATAAAGTTGTTGGTGGGGTACCTGCAGACGTAGGTAATAATTATGCCTTTGATTGAGTATACTGGTTATTTATTTAATATTTCTCCACAAGTATGATTTTTTTTTTATTATTAACAAAATAATTATTTTTTTTTTTTAAATATTACTCTGATATCTTAACTGTTGACACAACACTAAAACTAAAGTCCATGTCACATGGTGGTAGTCAGTGTGCTAGAGGTTGCTTTGGCATGAATTACCCCAGTAACACTCGTAATGTTACTAGACTGCCAGGCAGAGCTACCATGCTCATATTACTAGACTGCCGTACTATCTGAATCGATCAAATGGTTGCAATAGAAACTATTGGCACAGTTCATAACTATTAGTACTATTCATAACTATGAGCTACTTACTATTAAGTTAATGGCGGCATGGAGACTACTCTTATACCTTTCCTGTTTATCATCTCTGAACTTGATATAGACTGTATCTATTTTTTGACATTGTTTATTTCTCGGAAGAGGAATTGTTTATTTCTTGGAAGAGGAATAATTAATTATGTATTAGCCTTTATTGAATGATATATTTTATATATTAACTTTTCTGAATTTATCATTATGTACCAACCAAAAACTTATTCAATCAATCAATTTCTTAATAACACAGGCCAACAAAAAAAACCTTTTTGAAAACTTTTTTAATTTTAATAGCTGATCTTGATAGATTTTTATGTGCTGAATCCAAATCTGCTCGTAGTTTTTATGTATCACCCTTAGTTTCCAAGCAAAATGTATTTTATTATATAGTCTAATACCCATTTACAGTATATAGGGAAATCAATGAAACACTGTAGAATCGTAAAAATGGTTTGTATTTACAGTAAAATACTTGGAATAGTAATTTTATGTGATGATACAAGGTTCACTTGTCAACTGGAATTGGTTTATATTTTCTTTCCCTTTTTTCCTTGAAGCTTCTTGTGTAGCTTTTCCTGCGATGAATAGCTTGCTGAACTTCCCGGTGAAGTGACCAACAGTAATCCCCCATCATGTTGGTATTCCAGCGGCCCTGGTAACGTTTTTCCATCACTTTAACGTCCTGGTGAAAACGCTCACCTTGCTCCTCACTAACATCTCCTAAATTTTCCGGGAAGTAATCGAGGTGGCTGCTCAAAAAGTGAACTTTCAGGCTCATCAAACATCCTAACTGTTCAAATTTTTTTAACATGTTAGCAACAATAGCCTTATATTCTGGGTCTTTTTCATTTCCCAAAAACTTGGTGACAACTTGCTTGAATGAAACCCATGCTTCCTTTTCATTTGAGGTCATTGTGGATTCAAAGTTAACGTCAAACATCATTTTTCTAATATCAGGCCCGGTAAAGACGCCTTCTTTCAGTTTAGCTTCTGAAAGGTGTGGAAACTTCTGACAGAGATATTTGAAACAAAGCCCATCTTTAGGCAAAGCCTTTACAAACTGTTTCATGAGACCTAACTTAATATGTAGTGGTGGTAGGAGCACGTTTTTTGGATCTACAAGGTTTTTGCGTAAAATGTTCTTCTCGCCAGGCTTTAAAGACTCCCTAGCAGGCCAGTTCTTTCTGCACCAATGTTGATTCCGAGCTCTACTGTCCCATTCACACAAGAAACATGGAAATTTGGTAAAACCCCCTTGCTGACCAAGGAGCATGCACGTAACTTTCAAATCACCACATATCAACCAACCGTGTGCAGAATAACCTATTTTATTTAACACTATTTCTAGATTTTCGTAACTCTCTTTCATATGTACAGAATGACCGACAGGTACAGAGGCATACATGTTACCGTTGTGTGCTAAAACTGCCTTCAAACTATTTTTGGATGAATCAATAAACAACCTCCAATCTTCTGTTTTGTATTCAATTCCAAACTCATTCATTAAACCATGAATGTCTGAGCAGTACACCAAATCACCCTCTTGTTCAAAATACTTCGAAAATTGTTGTTCTCTCTTCCTATACACATGAATGCTGGTTCCAGCCGCCAGCAAGTTCTTTTCTTTTAGCCTAGAGCCAAGCAGTTCAGCTTTTTCTTTTGTTAAGCCCAGATCCCTAACTAAGTCATTAAGCTCGACCTGAGTGAACAATTTAGGCTCTACATTTTCTGTAACACATTGGAATTCTTCATCGTGTTCATCTAACTCCGACTGTACATCAGAAAATACTTCTGTTTCAATAGAATTTAAGTCCTCTGGTGGTTCCGGGATTGGCAAATCTACACCGTGCCCTACTGGTCGGATGGCGGACGGAAGGTTAGGGTAGCTTATTACCTTCTTGTTCTTAGAGTTATGACCAGTAATATCTACACTGCAAAAGTAACAGTCATCGGAATGATTTTTTGGTTCCCTCCATATCATGGGAACAGCAAATTTAAAGTGTTTTTTCTCTTTTTTTGACCATTTCCTGAGGTCTTCAACACATACATAACATACCTTATGCGGTGCCCAAGGTTTATCCTGGTCTCCAAGTTTGGTTCCAAAGTATGCTAGATAAACCTTTTTCACAAAGTCTGTAATGTTTCTTTGGTGCTTTTTAATAACAAACTCACCACAAATATAACAAAAACTGTCAGCAGAGTTTTTACAGCCGCGATGAGACATTGCACTGAGCACATGTACAGGAAACGTAAAAGTGAGGTTATGTTGAAAATAAACAAAACATCAGCTGTTTAGCATGTGTTTCAGCAGTGCTGCCAACATCATCTTTGTTCATTAGACCTATTTTTTCATGTTATCTTAACTATGAAAAATCTGTTAAATTCTAAAAATATTTCTTTATTTCACGAATTTAACTATAAAATGTGAATAAATGGTGGGTGATACAACTTTTTAAGCATCATATTTGGATTCAGCAACCTAAACAACATAAGAATAAGGTATTTTCATTAAAAAAGTTTTTTCATCGTTGGCCTGTGTAATTTTACACAAAGACATGACAGGGAGATATTTGGAATACACAAGCACAATATTCCAAAATGAAAACGAGATAAAATTTTCATCTCTTGTATTTATTGATAAAAATGGAAAAGTCTGAATGAGCAAGGGATGAAACAACTTTTTTATTTCAATGCTAGGTAAAATTAATTCAAATAATTATTGTTTTTCGTAGGTGCATGGCCTTGGATTGCTGCATTAGGCTACAGGGATATGTCTAGAAGAGAACTTGAGTGGAGATGTGGTGGAAGTTTAATCAGCAAAAGATATGTTCTGACAGCAGCCCATTGTATAAGAACCCCCCCAAGTCTTTTCATGACCCTGTAGGTATTTAATTACCCAACACTTCAGTACTCTCTCATCTTAAATTTAAGAATAATATCATATTTGTTTTATTAAGGGAAAAAGTTAGGCTTGGAGAACACGATCTCCAGAGTAATTCTGATGGTGCGAACCCGATTGACTATGGCATAGAAAGGACTATAGTGCATGAAGACTACAGGTCCCAGAGGAACGACATTGCTCTAATACGCTTAGATAAAGATGTTGCATTTACTGGTTAATATTTATTTCTTTATATTAAACACTTATTGACTCTAGTTTAAATTCAAATAAATTTCAGTTGTCATAATTTTGTTTGTATATTATAATTTCAGATCAAATCCAACCTATTTGCCTACCACAACTTGCTAGTTTAAAATCGGCTACTTTTGAAAGAAAATACCCATTTGTAGTTGGCTGGGGTGAAACTACTCTTGGTAAGTTGCATACATTTTTTATACATATATATATATTAAAGGATATTCTCAGAATAAAAGTGTTTTCCAATACTCTTGTTTCAATAAACACTAGATTTAGAAACACTGAAATACAAACAGTAGTAATGTTCATTTAGATGTTTAGAAAATTTACGTTCATTTTTAAGAATTAATATATCTTCGAATCGCACCTTCAAAAGAACGACATATCTCAAAAATTGGCATTTTTGTGTTAAGCCTTCAGTAACACGTGTATTGATTAAGGCTTCTTAATTCAGGAGCGAAATTTCGCATTTTCATTTCCAACATGTTTTTTTTTTTTTATTAAGTCATATTTTGAGTTGCATCATGTTTGAACTTGAAGTTTTATGGGAATAAGGACATAAGTTAAATTCAAAACAGTTTCAAGCTTCTAAAAACTTTCTAATGGTTAATAAAATAATTTCAATACCTCCATTACAACAGAAATGCTTTCCTTTACCAATGGCCAAAAGTTTTTTTGTTTTTTTTTAACTCACATAAAATTTCAAATACCCCTATTGAAAAATTAGTGTTTTTATGACATTGTTCTTTTGAAGGAGTTATACCAGGTCTGCAAGTTTAAAATGTCGTTTATTTCTTAAAATATAATTTAATTTACAAAAAAAAGTATAATATATTTTATTCAAAGTACTGGCCCTCGCTTTCTACACATTTTGTCCATCTCTCGGGCAATTTATGGATACCATTCCAAAAGAATGCTTCATCTTTATTTGAAATCCATTCATCGAGCCATTTTCTTACATCCTCCAAATTGTTAAAGTGTTGCTCAGCCAATGAGTGTCCCATCGATGAGAATAGGTGATAATCAGAAGGCGCTAGGTCAGGTGAATACGGCGGGTGGGGTAGGAGTTCCCAACCAAGCGAAGAAATCGTTTCCTTAGTCAATCTGGCTGAATGTGCAGGAGCGTTATCATGCTGAAGAATGACTTTGGCGTGCCTGTGAGCCCATTCTGGGCGTTTTTCGATCAATGCGTGACTCAAATTGATCATTTGTTGTCGGTAGCGGTCGGTATTGACTGTTTCGGCGGGTTTGAGAAGCTCATAGTAGACTACTCCCTTCTGATCCCACCACACACACAGCATTGTCTTCTTCCCGAAACGATCCGGTCTTGCACACGATGTGGATGGTTGTCCTGGCGTTACCCATGATTTTATTCGTTTGGGATTCTGAAAATAAATCCATTTTTCATCGCCAGTTACAACTCGATGCAAAAAACCCTTTCTTTCGTGGCGTAAAAGCAGCATTTCGCACACAATTTTTCGTTTTTCCATCTGTCGTTCGTCCAATTCATGTGGAACCCATTTTCCAACCTTTTGAATTTTTCCCATAGCTCTCAGGCGATCGGAAATGGCTTGTCTAGTGACATTCAACTGTTCTGCCATCATTTGTTGGGTTTGGGTATTGTCTTCGTCTAATAAAGATTGCAATTCGACGTCCTCAAACTTTTTTGGTCGATTTTCTCGTTTTTTATCAGTAACATAAAAATCACCACGTTTGAAACTTTGAAACCAACGTTCACATGTCTTGACGGTTGGAGCAAGATCGCCATAAGTCTCAACAAGAATTCGATGACATTCAGATGCCTTTTTCTTTTGATTGAATAAGAAAATCATGACATGCCGCAAATGCTCTTTATTTGGCTTAAAATTAGACATTTTTAACACCAAAGAAAGGTATGATACGTCCACGTAAACGACTTAAAAACAACTGACTTTTGTAAACAAATGACTAACAAACAAAATAGCGTTTAGAGATAAGCAAATCCTTCAATAGGCTAAGAGCGCATTCTATTGGAATTAAAACGACATTTTAAACTTGCAGACCTGGTATATTAACTTTAAAAATTTAAAAATTATATTGTCTTTTTCATAATCTCTGTTAGATGGTCCTTCTTCGGACGTTCTTCTACAAGTTCAAGTTCCTGTCGTTGACAATGAAAGCTGTAGAAAAGCTTATGCAAAGCATGGAGCCAGCATAACAGAAAGTCAAATTTGTGCTGGAGAAAAGAAAGGAGGCAAAGATTCATGCAGAGTAAGCATTTTTTAATATATGTCAGTTAGTAACACTTTAATTGTACATTTTCGGATGAATTTGTTTAAAAATTAATTATATTCTTACTTAAAAGCATTATATACGATATATAAGGTAAAATAAATTGAAGCCCCGAACAGCTGAGATCTGCTGGGTATCTATATGATCTTCCAGAATGTCAAAGAGCTCGCTCCACGGAAGTTCTGTTTGCTCTGAAGAAAGACTTATAAATCCTCGTGCACCTGATGGTCTTGAGCAGCCATAGCCCTCGGGTGTAAGTCAATTTTCACTTTCCTTTATCCCGAATGTACGTTGATGGGAAGAAAACTGCTGATTGTGCTGTAGATAATCTGTAACTTCCACATAGCAACTGTAGTTCATAGCAACGTGAGGTTACGTGATCCCCTGAAGCATGTCTTCTTGCTATAAATCCCTTCATAATTATAACTCTTCAAATGACATATTTTAAACTATATTGAATACTGCTCTCCAACTCTTCAAAGTCCATTGTTTTCATCTTCTTTCTGTAGTTGAATTTGATGCCGTTACCAATCCTACAGTTTTGAGAGAAAGAATTCTTCACATCCAGTTTTTAAGTTCTCGTAATTATTAATAATCCGACTTTTTAAAAATGAACCATTACGCAGGATGAGGCAAAACGTTTATCATTTGCAGTTTCGAGAATTTTTCCTTAGTCAAACGATAACTACGTGCAGGAGCATTGTAGTGACCTAATATACCTTGTTTCCTGTACACCAAGGTACTTTGCACTCAAAACTGCATAATCTTTATTTACATGTTTACTGCCCGACAATCAGGATCAAGCTCAAAAAGTAAAACGCCTTCGAAGTTCCAAATAAAACAAAGCATCACTCTTTTCTCAAACTGATCTTGGCAAACCTCCAGTTCACTCAGGTATTCTATCTGAACCAATTCCATATGATTTCTAGAGGGATGAAAATTTATTTATACTCGTATACGTTTAGTCACTTGTGATAATTCATTTCCAGAACCAGTCATCTTTAAATTATTATTAACTATCATTGAAGAATTAAAGTCAGAGGTTATAGCCTCTTAATTAGACAGAAATTGTTTGACGTGAAAACGTCATTAAAATTGCTTCAATAGTGGGAGGCAATTAAAAAAAAAACGAATGATAACAAAATCGGGGGATACAATTAAGTGTTTTAGCTGCATATCTACCATCTCTATCCAAAATTCAATTAGACCACTGGATAGCTAAAATATCAAAGATTCATTACGATAAGTGAGAACTGTGAAGCATCGAGCGCGGTGGATCGGTAAGCGCCGCCATTTAAGGTAATTTTGGTCCGTATCGAGATTTCCATTCCCTATAACTTTTGACTCGGAGAAGCTACGAAGTTTGTTTAGGTTTCAATCATCAGCTGTCGTCAAAATATATCGATAGTATTAAATATTAGTGTAAAATAGTGACTGTGAACATAATAAGGTGTTCGAACAAAAAAAATATTATCAAAAGTACATAATGTCGGCCTATACACGTCAAATTCCAAATCCAAATACAGAGATCGAAAAGAGCCACTCAAAAGTGATCGAATGGGAAAAATAAAACACCATATGACTGTAAGAAATAGACCTGTAATTAATAAGGTTATACTGTAGCACAGTAATTATTTGTTACCCGATTTTTCTGAATACATAAATAATAATATTTTATATAAAAAATATTACCCATTACATAAACGTATTCACATACAACACACTGCCGTGTCTATGACACAGCCACACCTCATTTTTTAACTTGAAATTGTCCAACAACACTTTTCACGCTATTAATTTAAGGTTTATTGTTTGCATGTCATTGATAAACTAGTAAACAAGCATATTACACGTCTTTAATCTTGTCACAGGGTGATTCTGGAGGCCCACTGATGTTGCCACAGACCGGAACCTATTATCAAATAGGAATTATATCTTTTGGCTATAAGTGTGCAGAACCAGGCTACCCAGGAGTGTACACACGTGTTACCTCTTACCTTGACTGGATCACCAATAACATGGAATAAAATTACATTTTGTGTTAATTTTAGGAAATAATCTTGTATAAATATCAAATAAATCACTAATTCCAGTACAATTCAAATTATTGTACTGAGAGCCTAGGTATCAACAAATGTTTTGTGATATTTTCT
Organism: Arma custos; assembly: GCA_037127475.1. Lineage (NCBI taxonomy): Eukaryota > Metazoa > Arthropoda > Insecta > Hemiptera > Pentatomidae > Arma > Arma custos. The sequence goes on along the minus strand of CM073764.1, from coordinate 68,774,287 downwards.
GGTAAGAGTGATATATCTATACATTTATAAGTCTCAGTTACATGATGTAAAAATATGAGAAATTTAAAAATAAGTCCAAGTATTGATGAGAGTTTCATCAAAGTTAACAAAAAAATCAACTTATATGTAAAAACACCAGTAAGATTGATAATGTAGTCGAAGTTCAAATGCATGTACTTCAAAAAACAGAAAAAATATATTTTGTTCTGTAAAAAACTGAAATTGCTTTGACTAGACTATCCATATTCCATATACATGCTATTTTTATTAAGAAAACAAAGACATTATATACAATAATTTAAAATGAATAATTTAATATTTAAAAGCATTGTAAAAAAGTTAAGTCTTACATAACGTTTTAAGTTATATATTTTATCATTAAAATATATAGTATACTGTCAAAATTACTGATATTTGTAAATAAACTGTGATGTTTATAATTAAATAGTCAAGATGCAATAAATATGTTTATTGTATCCTAACCGTTTATTGTATCAGTGCTTTCAAAACACTTTTATTTTTTTGTTTAAATATATCTTTTATATTCCGTTCCTAATTGATTTTCCTGCTTCTATTTATGTATTCCTTTTTTGACGAACAAACCTGATATTGAATACAGAAATATATTTTTTTGGTCCGCTTCTTTTCTCTCCTTCTCCTTCCTTTCTTCAGTCCATTTTCAGCTCTTTTTACCAAAAAACCTCCTGCATATTAATTTGACTTTTTAATTCTTATCTGCCTATACAGTATAGTATCGAGAAGTGGCAATTATTACAACTACTAGGAACTAATAAATCCCCTCCCCTGGTATCACATATGTTGTTAGTCATGATGCCGCTAGTGTCTCTTTACCAACTTAATTTATTATAATGGTCATTTCATATAAATACTATTTTAAAGGTGCTAGGTTCTTGTTCTTCAGTTCTTCAAAACTTCAACTGTTCTAAGATTTATTACAGAATCGATATGAGAAGGATAATTAAGATAGGTTTCCAATGGGTTTGCCACTGAAATGTAAATAAATGAGAACTGCCAAATAATGAACTAAAAATAAATATTGATTTGTGAATGTATTAGGAATAAATATTGAAACAAAATAAATATTATATTAGAGAGGAAAATAGTTGACTGGAAAATCTAATGAAGATGGAATTAGTTGGAGGATGCAGTCATAAATAACACCAAATAAGTGAAACTTATTTTTTATTAGTGCTGACGTTTACCGTAGTTAACCATCTATTGTTATACGGTTCACATAGCTGCCTCTCCTTCTATTTGCCCTGAAGATGACCAACAACGTAGTTCGAAACATCGGCACTAATAAAAAATAAGTTTCACTAATTTGGTGTTATTTATGACTGCACCTCGCAACTTATTCCATCTTTCATAAAATATTATAAGTGATTGAAGCAGTGGCAATCCCTTTCACACAAAATACCTCTTGTTCCTCCCAAATGTTCGTAACCTTCACCGCACCCCCGTCAAACTATTATAAATACACATATTATTATATATGTATTAAATTCATATTAAATATGTATATTAAATTATATATACATATATATTAAATTTAATATTTAATACAGTTCAGTGTTTTCTTATATATTATTTTAATAGTGTGCAGTTCTTTCTAGTAAACCACAACATTCATTATCTTTGTAAACATTAAGTTCTTTCAATTCTTTCCTCCTTTTTTTTTTTTTTTTGTACTTTTCCATATTTTTCAGTTTGAATATTTATTTTAAAGTTTATGGTTCTTTGAATTTTATTCTTCGTATGGGGTTTTATAGATTCATATTCATATAAATTTTTTCATTAGTTCACAAGCTATACCCTTATTCAGTAATTAATACGAACATGAAACCAACGGTAGATGACAACCCCTAAAGATACACTCAAGAAGTACTTTTCCATCGTCAAATCAGAAATCAAAGGTACTATATCCTCCTGGACTACTATACTGGACCTGGGATTAACCACAAAAGATAGTGAATGGAAATGGACGGTGCCAAGAGGCAAAGCTTTCGTACAATGAAGGAATGAAGTTAGGGCTCCGGTCTTATAATCATTTTAAGTTAAAAAGGGCATCGAATTTCTTATTTATTCACCAAATCAGGAACTAGGAGCCTAATTAATTCAGGGTAAATAAGCCAGCTGTATTTTCTTCTCTTGCATTAACGTCAGCAGAAAGAGTATATGTGATCGATTGATTAGGATTTATTGGCTATTCACTTTGCAATACAGCAATTTCACCAGTTTCTTTGCAGAAATAATTTTATTGTTATCTCCGATCTCAATCCATTATTTCATCTCAGTTCTAATCTCCACTGATACACCTAAAACAGTTGAAGTGGATTAACTATTATTATAAGATATTAAACAAACCTGGGAGGGAAATGTTAATTCCGGGCGCCATGTCACAGCTAGTCTTGGATAAAGAAGAGCCTACTTGCAACCTGGATTTTATTGTACATACTTTAATATGCCTTCCAGTATCATCTCAGCAGAGGAAGCGATATTTGGAGGCGAAGAAAGAAGGCACATAATTATTAACTATTAAATTATAATTATTAATCTTGAGATGAGATGGTCGAAAAAATTGCCTAAGAACGTAGCGCGTTACCCTATTGGTGGTATAAATGTGTGTAAAGGGCTGTTTATTTGGGTTAATGAGATAGTCGTGCCAAAAGGTCTATGATCAGAAAAGTTGCAGTTTCTTCAAATCAGTCGTGATGGAGTGAAGAATTGTAGAAAGGAAGAGAAAAACAGACCATAATTTGACCTATGATAAATTTTGACATTCAAAAGGACATACAGGTCAGCGCCATATATTTACGAAGAAACATTCAAGGGAACCGTTCCTAAGTCATCCCATGCCAGAGAGACCCTAGCAAATACTTTTTGAGGAAATAATTACAGAAGATTATTAAATTAGTGTCGATTCATTCTCTAATTGAATTGAAGTAGAAACACTCAAAAATAAATCATCAGAAAATATTTTCCAAATTTGGCAAACCAGAAGTTGTGGTATGTGTTAATGTACCATTTGTGTCGGAATAATTTAAGCAATTTTCGGGAGACTTACTTTCGCGTTGATAGTAGAAGTCCTAATTTTTCTCAATCATTTTTCCTATTTAATTTAATCCTAATTAATCTTCAATCATCCTGATTATTCATTTCCCAGTAGGAATTGGTCTCCAGGGAAGTTAGACCATCACTCCCTAAGGGGAAGGCCTACATAAATTAACAAGCAGAAAAAAAAAGTTCATAATATTATAAAAGTTATAAATATTGTATATAGTATCTATAGTAAAATTATTTTAATAATTCCTGTTAATTTTTTGTAATAAAGGGCTTTATTCATTCATTCATCCATTATTTTGCTGAACGAGTAGTTGGGATAATTGTGTTTATGGTTAGAAAAGTCGAAGAGTGGAAGAAAGACATATTCTTGCCTTGTTGGAATACAGGAACACTCCTTCAAAACATATAAAGTTATTACCGTCCAAGGAGCTAATAAAAATGGTAGATAGGACGAAATCACTTTTAGAATCTTTGTTGTATTGTAGAATGTTCGCTCTTGATTGACATACCTCTTTGTTATCATCACTTGTTACCTTTCTGGAAAGTTATCTATGTGCCTGTTTACAAATATGTATACTATTCAAGTTAAATTTCTCTCAGTTTTTAGGTGATCATATTAGTTCGTTTATTTTAAATAAACCAGTTATATTATTCAGAAACTTCTCGTAAGAGTTTTTTACTCAATATTCTGTGAGTATTATATATTTTTAAAATTTTGATTATATTAAGTTGTGTGAAGTGTTGATATTTTTCTGAGAGTGTTTATATCACTGCATAATTCCTTAAATTTATTGTTTTTTTGTTTTATGTGTTATCAACAAATGATTTGTTTGTATAGAAGAGAAAAAGCTCAAAACTGGCAATAAATACTTATAGTGTGCAATAATATTATAGTGTGTATTATTCGTAATAATTTATCCATAGAGATTTGGTAAAGTGTATTCAATGTATAAATGAATTCTTTATCTTTTTTATAGATTCACTGTTATAATATTCTTTGGATCTATTGTATACGTATTTTAAAGTAAAATAACTTTTATAGAATATAAATCACCATAGTAAATTAATAGTCTTACTTTTAATCTTTAGGTTCTGTTATCATTGTCATACTTCTATCTTAAAATGGATGGTCCTAAGCTTGAATGGATGTACAGAGACTCTAATGAAGTTGTTGATAGGGAAGAATATTTACTTGGAAGACCAATCGATAAAGCTTTTGAACAGTCATCATTTTCAAATGAAATTGAAAAAGGCAAGTTTATTGATAAGTAGTATTTATTAATAAAAATATTATTAATCATTGTTGAAGTGAATAACATTATTTGTGCATTCTATTGTTGAAATATATTTAGCTACTGTAACAATTCATATGTTAACAGTGTATAACATCTTATTATAACCATTTTTTAGATTGCTTGCCCACTTCAATTTTTGCAAATGCTGGGAGCACTGTCCAGGTTGATGTCAGCCGCAAATTAAAAGAAGACCCTCTTGAAATTATAAGGCAGCAAGAGATAGACAGAAGAAAACAATTATTGAAAAATCCTGTAAAATTGAAGAAACTTCAAAATATGGTATTTGTTACTTTATCAATTTCTCTTCTATGCATTATTTCTTTTAATTTTATATATTTCTTAATATTTAATATCGCATAAAATTAACTGATGTATTTATGTTCCCTGTATATCATTTATAAATATCATGAAGGACTTTGTGGTAATAGCTGGTATTTTTATTTCTTGTACCAACTGTAAAAATGGAATATTTCTAAGATACAGAAATCAAATTGTCAGTGAAAGGAATTGATTTTGAACTGTTTTGAAAGTGTGAAAATTACATGATCTTAGTTTAGATTTACATATATATTTTTAAGGTACCACCAAATTACTATTATTAAGGCTGTGGTTCTAGGCAAGCTATGGCTAGTAATTATTAATTATGTAACTGAGGATCGACCCATGCAACTGGGAAACCTTCATTAGGCTCAACCAGCATCTATGAAGTGGATACCCTTATTTGGGGGAAACGCCTGGCGAGAAGCAGGAGTGCCTAATAATCTCCCAACACGCCATTGGCTTAGAAATATTTATGTCTCTGCCTAGTACTAAATCCAAAACCTGTCATCTGTTGTAATTGTAGAATTGGTTTTACATATACAGTGGAGTGTCGATTATCCAAATGATCGATTAACGGAACTGCTTTTTTTTTCTAAATGTAATTTTAATTAATTTGGTCAGATTAACCAGTTACTTATTTGTATTCTTAAAATTATAGCTATTTTAAATGAAATTTGACGAAAAATAAAATGATTTTTCCATGAACTTCAATAAGGAGGGCTCTAACATTTCTCAGAAACTGCAAACAAATGAACTTAGACCTCAAAACTATTTGTTTACTAAAAACTGTAAACTTAATTAGGTAATTTCATTTGTTTCTCTGAATTCCTTCATATTCATTTGGTTGGTAATAGGTTGCTCTTCTTCAGTTTTAACCCTTTAGCGACCGAATATGGCCGGGACAGAGCGGGCTGGCTGGACTGAGTGGTAGAAAATTCAACCATGCCCGCTGAACCGACTACTTTTTGACTCTGAAATCATGTTTTTTTATTTAATTCCTTATAGTTTCCCATCATCCTTTTTGATCCGGACTTGGAATGGTGAATGGACTAGCACTGGTGAATTTAAAAACATATTTAAAAAAAAAAAATTTTTAATTACTGTAAATCAATTTTAATTATTTAAAAAATTAAACAATTATATACTTCATTTTTTTGAAATGTCTATATACAAATTTATACATATACTTTATTTTTTTGAAATGTGTATATACAAATTTATACAATTAAAAATTCTTTTGAGTGTGATAAATGCCGAAACACGACAGACACACTTTACGAAAAATAATATAGCCAAAAGTGAATTTGTACGACATCTGATGTCAATAAAAAGTATTTCAGCTTGTCATGCGAACACCTAGATGGCTCTAGGAACTGAACTACTATTGTCTCAAATGCCGGAGAAGCCAAACTATTATAATAGTCCATGGTCCGTGGAGCCCACCTGACACCGGACTATTATAATAGTCCACGGTCCCCACGGCACGGCACGCTCGGACTATTAGGCTGCGTTTACACCAAAGTCTTCCACAAGTTGCGGCAACTTGTTACCGGTTTTATGAAAATACAGCAACTGTTTTTGTCTTCCACTTGTGGACAACTAAAAGTGGAAGATTTGTTGCTGCCCGGGTATCTAGCAACTTGTGGAAAACAAGTCGAGAACTGTTCCCCCTCCACGCGCCCTATTCATAATTAAATAGTGCTGTAAACGCATTTATTCATAAATAAATAGTGCATCTGGGGTATGTAAGAACCAAATTAATTATAATAAATTAGTCAAGTATTTACAAATAATTTGTTCTAATTTACAAGGTTTCTTATTAGTATATATTTACAATATTTTGCTTACAGTATGTTATTAGATACATTTTCTAAATAAGGTCACCGCAATATGAAACTGTGCTCCTTGAAGAGGCGAATACCGCCGGTTTCGTTTGAACTGGTAATAAACACTTATCTTTAACACAAGTTTCAGGGCATCCATTGGTGCAAGCAAAAATATTTAAATTATCAATAACATATAATATATTCTTTAATTAGGAGAACAAAAAACCTATTTCCAGTAAAAAATTTGTTTATTCTTTATTTTCGAGAAACGTTTCGGCCAAGGCCATTCTCAATCTTCTACTTTAATTGTTTCATTTTTTTTATAAAATTTATTATATGGTTAACAATTTGACCATAAGTCATTCATCTGTAAAAACATGCATAAATTCTATAATTATAACAATATAAATAATTCAATAAATAAAACTGTATATAAAATATTTCTATTGTCCAACAAATAACCAAAATAAAGCATAGATACCTCACATAAGTTGTTTAATTCCATTTAAACTTTTTTTTCAAATTCAGAGGGAACCATATCCTCTATAGTCATTTAATAATAAATCAACCTTTGATCTTAGTATATTATGATCTTTTATATTATTTTCGAAATTATTTAAATAAATTAATATTAATATTATATCTAAACAACTCTCAATTTAAATAAATGAATAAATAAATAAAAACAAACAATCATATTGATAATTATTCTGACATTATGTTATATTTCAATTGTTCTAATAAATTAAGTAAATTACTATGGCTGGTTCAGGTGAAGTTTAGAAGGCAATTACTGAGAAGGTTATTGTGACAGTTATTTTTTGAGCAGATAAAACCTATATATTATTTCTTTTTCAATTTTAGAATAACGGATGAATATAACTTACTAATATCTCCTGTTTCTTTTCTATCGTTGACTACATTTTCTATATTGTCATTAATGCACAAAGCTACTAGGCATTTCCTTTTAATTGTGTTTTTTTCTTTATGTAAAACTTTTGGGTTTTCGAAAATAAAAGTGTGTAATGTTTCTTTGCAATGTGCAGATAAAGCAGTTCCTGTTTTTGAATTAGGCTTAATATTATTTTTATGATGATAAAATCGACTATTTAAACTATTCTTTGTATGGCCTATATATCTTTTATTACAATTATTGCATTCTATGTCATAAACAACATTTTTATTGTCTAATATAGGTATTTTGTCTTTTTGGCTTTCTATTATTTTTCTAATTGGATTTTTAGTGTTATGTGCTACTTTTATTTCATGGATATCATAATTTTTAAAGGTTGGTTCTATTTTATTTGATAGGTTTCTAATATATGTGATGCTTCTATAGTTTGTTTTTGTTTTATCTTGTTTAAATTCTACATTAAGTGATTCAGTACTTATTTTGGTAATGCTATTGTTTGTGTATTTGTGTTATTATCTTCTGTTATAAAATAATTTGTAATTTTTGACTGATTCGGTTTAGTTTTTTTATTATAATTACTATGGATAAGTTTTTTTGAATCTTTAATATTTTTATTGGTAATAAAGTTAATGTTTACAATTTTTGGTATGCTATTATTATCATTATTATTTATTATTTTATATTGTGTGTACCATAATTTGTTTATAAGACTAATTGGAAATGCATTGCTTAATAGAATTTTGAATATTTTATTTTTAGTTTCTTTTAAGAATTTGGCATCTGTTAATTTAATAGATCTTCCAATCAGATTAGTAGCTACATTCTTAATTTGGGCAATAGGGTGGTTTGAGTAATAGTTTAACAATCTATTGGACGTTATATCTTTTTTGAACCATTTAGTAGTAAGATAGTTGTTTGTTGGTTCTCTAATAATTGTAATATCCAAAAAATTAATTGAGTTTTCAGTTTCCGTTTCAAGTGTAAAAACTATATTTTTATTTTGCTCATTTAGGATTTTATTGAATTCTACTAATGGAATAACTTATTAAAAGATAACAAATTAATAAATATAAAATTGAAGGCAAATAAACCGAATAAATTAACATTCAGAAACCCATATGATAACAATGTAATAGCAAATAAGCATTGTACAACAATCTTTTATAATAACTTGAGAAATAATGATAAATCTATCAAAAGATATTTCAATGTTTTTTACTATTATGATAATTTACATAAATACAATAGAGTCATTAACTTAACAACCAAAATAATACCCAACAACATTATGAATTTATTAAGTCTAGGAGATAATTTTAATTATGAACCATATAATAAAAAAATCAACATTTTTCAAATGTTAGCTGATATTGAATCTATAATCATAAATGTAGATACCCCTGAAACACATAAAAATGGACTTAGGAATACTATTAATAAAAACATCTTAAATTATTTAAACAGAGAAAAAAATAGACCTAATGACACAATAAATAAATTTAATAAAATTATAAACAATGATCTTAGAAATACAAAATTTTTTTTTAAAAATAACAAGGATATATGCATTATCAAATCTGATAAGACTAAACAATTGGTTATAATGACAAAAAATGATTATCAACAAAAGATTTTAGACATAATCAATGATAAACAGACTTACAAAAGCATTAGAAATAACCCCATGATAGAACTGAACAATAAAGTTAACAAATATATAGAAAAATTAATAAAATATAAGTTTATTGATAAAAATTACAGAAATAAACTTTCTAATAACTTTTTTAATAACCCTAGAATTCATGGTCTAATTAAGATGCATAAAAAGAATTATCCCCTTAGACCTATAGTTGATGGGACTAATAACCCAACAGATAATCTAGCCAAATTTCTGAATGGTGGCTTAGATAATTTAAACAAGGAGAATGAGTTTGATATTAAAAACGCAATTGAATTGAAAGATAAATTAAAGCAAATTAAGTTACAACCCGACCAAATAATTGCAAGTTCAGATATTGTGTCCATGTTCCCTAATATTCCATTAAAATTAGCAAGTAAATTAATTAATGACAATTGGGAAAAAATAGAACCTTATACTTGTATTAAAAGCAAAACAATATTCATTGAAGGAATTAAGTTATGCACTGAAAACGGATACTTCACTTTTCAAAACAAATTTTATAAACAAATAACGGGTTTACCGATGGGAGGCAGACTTTCAGTGAACATTTCAGGAATAGTAATTAATCACATTATTAAAGAAAGTTTACTAAAAATGAACAACCCTCCAATTTTTATAGTAAAGTATATAGATGATTTATTGGTTATCACGAATAATAATATTTTAGTAGGATTCAATAAAATCCTAAATGAGCAAAATAAAAATATAGTTTTTACACTTGAAATGGAAACTGAAAACTCAATTAATTTTTTGGATATTACAATTATTAGAGAACCAACAAACAACTATCTTACAACTAAATGGTTCAAAAAAGATATAACGTCCAATAGATTGTTAAACTATTACTCAAACCACCCTATTGCCCAAATTAAGAATGTAGCTACTAATCTGATTGGAAGATCTATTAAATTAACAGATGCCAAATTCTTAAAAGAAACTAAAAATAAAATATTCAAAATTCTATTAAGCAATGCATTTCCAATTAGTCTTATAAACAAATTATGGTACACACAATATAAAATAATAAATAATAATGATAATAATAGCATACCGAAAATTGTAAACATTAACTTTATTACCAATAAAAATATTAAAGATTCAAAAAAACTTATCCATAGTAATTATAATAAAAAAACTAAACCGAATCAGTCAAAAATTACAAATTATTTTATAACAGAAGATAATAACACAAATACACAAACAATAGCATTACCAAAATAAGTACTGAATCACTTAATGTAGAATTTAAACAAGATAAAACAAAAACAAACTATAGAAGCATCACATATATTAGAAACCTATCAAATAAAATAGAACCAACCTTTAAAAATTATGATATCCATGAAATAAAAGTAGCACATAACACTAAAAATCCAATTAGAAAAATAATAGAAAGCCAAAAAGACAAAATACCTATATTAGACAATAAAAATGTTGTTTATGACATAGAATGCAATAATTGTAATAAAAGATATATAGGCCATACAAAAAATAGTTTAAATAGTCGATTTTATCATCATAAAAATAATATTAAGCCTAATTCAAAAACAGGAACTGCTTTATCTGCACATTGCAAAGAAACATTACACACTTTTATTTTCGAAAACCCAAAAGTTTTACATAAAGAAAAAAACACAATTAAAAGGAAATGCCTAGTAGCTTTGTGCATTAATGACAATATAGAAAATGTAGTCAACGATAGAAAAGAAACAGGAGATATTAGTAAGTTATATTCATCCGTTATTCTAAAATTGAAAAAGAAATAATATATAGGTTTTATCTGCTCAAAAAATAACTGTCACAATAACCTTCTCAGTAATTGCCTTCTAAACTTCACCTGAACCAGCCATAGTAATTTACTTAATTTATTAGAACAATTGAAATATAACATAATGTCAGAATAATTATCAATATGATTGTTTGTTTTTATTTATTTATTCATTTATTTAAATTGAGAGTTGTTTAGATATAATATTAATATTAATTTATTTAAATAATTTCGAAAATAATATAAAAGATCATAATATACTAAGATCAAAGGTTGATTTATTATTAAATGACTATAGAGGATATGGTTCCCTCTGAATTTGAAAAAAAAGTTTAAATGGAATTAAACAACTTATGTGAGGTATCTATGCTTTATTTTGGTTATTTGTTGGACAATAGAAATATTTTATATACAGTTTTATTTATTGAATTATTTATATTGTTATAATTATAGAATTTATGCATGTTTTTACAGATGAATGACTTATGGTCAAATTGTTAACCATATAATAAATTTTATAAAAAAAATGAAACAATTAAAGTAGAAGATTGAGAATGGCCTTGGCCGAAACGTTTCTCGAAAATAAAGAATAAACAAATTTTTTACTGGAAATAGGTTTTTTGTTCTCCTAATTAAAGAATATATTATCAATAACCAAAATTTCATATGCGCAGGATGCAAATTGTTGTACTTAAAAATATGTATAGATAACCAAATCATACCGAACCATTTACTGTCTCACATTATTAATCTGGAAAATTTTTTAATAAAAATTATTTAAATAACACTAAACAAAATAATTTCTTCAATATTCTAGGAAATAAAATATTAAACCTAGATGAAAAACAAGCTTATTGGCTAATCAGAAAAATAAGAAAAAATTGCAAGCTCACTTAGATAAAATTAATAATGTAGATAATTCATATGCACAAATCTATAACATATGCAAAAAATGGAGTAACATATTAAAAGATATCAAAATAATAAAGATAAAATTTAAAGCAAATAAACCTAACAAATCAACATTCAGAAACCCATATAATAACAATGAAATAGCAAATAAGCATTGTACAACAATCTTTTCTAACAATTTGAGAAATATTTTTTATTTTTAAAGAGAAAAGATAGGCCCTCGGCCGGGATAGGAACCCGAAACCTTTGTCTGTCCGTGACAGCGCTCTACCAATTGCCACCAAGGCAAATACAATAGAGTCGTTAACTTAACAACTAATATAATACCCAACAACATTATAACTTTATTAAGTCTATTGGATAATTTTAATTAAGACCCAAATAATAATAAAAAAATCAATATTTTTCAAATGTTAGCGGACATTGAATCTATAATCATAAATTTAGACACTCCCGAAACCCATAGAAATGGACTTAGGAATACTATCAATAAAAACATCTTAAATTATTTGAACAAAGAAAAAAAATAAACCTAATAACACAATAAATAAATAATGGTCACCTGTGGTTTAGTGGTTAGCGTAACAAACTACTGAACCCAAGATCACGGGTTCGTAGCCCGGCAGGTGGCCCTAGGATTTTTTTAAGGGAGTAAAGAATCCTTAGTTACGCCGTTCTTCAGAAGGACTTTAATGGGGGTCCCGAGCCTGTACGATGTCAGTTACTCGTTGAAAATCCCTATCCTAATTAAACCTGGATAGACAAAATTTAGAGCTCCCACTGTAGTATCGTTCGATTAGCCATAGCAGCATAAAGTGACGTTAAATGAACAAACAAACAATAAATAAATTTAATAAAATTATAAACAATGATCTTAAAAATACAAAAAATTATTTTAAAAATAACAAAGATATATGCATTATTAAATCTGATAAAACTAAACAATTGGTTATTATGACAAAAAATAATTATCAACAAAAGATTTTAGACATAATTAATGACAAACAGACTTACAAAAGTATCAGAAATAACCCCATGATAGAACTGAACAATAAAGTTAACAAATATATATATAAATTAATAAAATATAAATTTATTGATAAAAATTACAAAAATAAACTTTTAAATAACTATTTTAATACCCCTAGAATACATGGCTTAATTAAGATGCATAAACAGAATTATCCCCTCAGACCAATAGTTGATGGAACTAATAACCCAACGGATAATCTAGCCAAATTTCTAAATGGGGCCTTAGACAATTTAAATATTGATAACGAGTTTGATATCAAAACGCAATATAATTGAACAATAAAAAATAAATTAAAGCACTTTATTTAAAACCCAACCAAATAATTGCCAGTTTAGACATTGTCTCCATGTTCCCTAACATTCCATTAAAATTAGCAAATAAATTAATTAACGACAATTGGGAAAAAATAGAACCTCATACTTGCATTAAAAGTAAAACAATATTCATTGAAGGAATTAAGCTATGTACTGAAAATGGATATTTCACTTTTCAAAATAAATTTTATAAACAAATAACGGGTTTACCTATGGGAGGCAGACATTCAGTGAATATTTCTGGAGTAGTAATTAATCACATTATTAAAGAAAGTTTACTAAAATTGAACAACCCTCCAATTTTTATAGCAAAGTATATAGATGATCTGTTGGTTATTACTAATAATAATATTTTAGAAAAATTCACACACTGGAAATGGAAACCGAAAACTCAATTAATTTTTTAGATATTACAATTGTCAGAGAACCAAAAAATAACTATCTTACTACTAAATGGTTAAAAAAAGATGTAACCTCTAATAGATTGTTAAACTATTACTCAAACCACCCTTGTTAACTATTGGGTATTCCCCTTGTTAGCCATTTTCATTATTACAGTTAGTATTAGAACTATTAATTATAATTCAACATCACAATTATAAGTCTATATGCTCAATAACTATTGAATAATGATATTAAAATACGTTAGTAAGAATAAATATAGACGCTAGGTTCAAATAGTCCATACTATTGATTTTAACAAAACCAGCGGTATTATTGTTCATGTAAGGTTTATTAGGTAGTCCTCTTGTAACCCAATTTAATGATAAACTTAGTAATTGAAATTATTAATTAAAATAGAACATTTAAATAACAAGCTTCTGTACTCTATTACGGTAAGATTTAATATTGAAATACGTATATATAGTAAAAACAAGTGTGACATTTAATATAATATATTTAATATGACATTTACTTTGGAATAAGTTACTAATTTTATCACTAAAATAGAACCAAAAACTCAAAAAGAAACACTATTATTTATTATAATGCAATTGGGAAAAAACACAATGCAAAGCCTTATGTTTCAAAAATACACCCACTTACCAGTCGACGTTTCGCCTATTCAGGCATTATCAAGACACCAAACAAAAAGGGGGTTATGTGAATCACATCTCAAAGAAAAAGGTGCAATACATCCCAACGATCATCAGCCCAAACAGGCTCCAAACATGAGACAGCACCCCACCACCAAAACGTTCAACATACAACTGAAAAGAAGGAACATATTGGTGGCAAGGAACCTAACACATACCAAAACCTGTAAGCATCAATTTGATTTTGAGAATGTTAAAGTTTTTTACAAAGAGAGTGATGGCTCTAGAAGGAAGTTGTTCGATGCGCAGATTGCGCAAAAGATTGACATTTTGGTTAATTATAAAACAGATTGTAGAAATTTGAACCAATATTATTCGGAAACGTTGAATATTTTAAAAGAAAAAATTGGCTAACTTTGCTAATGTGTATAAATTTATATAGGTTAGTATTACTTGATATGTTTTGTGGATCAGCTGATTCTATAACCTTCCCAGCTGGTTGCGTATTACCTTCTTTTCAGTTGTATGTTGAACGTCTTGGTGGTGGAGTGCTGTCTCATGTTTGGAGCCTGTTTGGGCTGATGATCGTTGGGATGTATTGCACCTTTTTCTTCGAGATGTGATTCACATAACCCTTTTTTGTGTCTTGATAATGCCTGAATAGGCGAAACATCGACTGGTAAGTGGGTGTATTTTTGAAACATAAGGCTTTGCATTGTGATTTTTCCCAATTGCATTATAATAATTACTAATTTTATCATGTACCATTATTAATTCTGGTTCATTACCAGTGTATCTAATAACATACTGGCATTAAAAGATTGTAAAAATATACTAATAAGTGACCTTGTAAATATATAGAAGAAATTTTTTTTTTTTATAATTATTGGTCAGGTATTTTAATTTTTAAATAATTTTATTTTAAAGAGGAAAGATATGCCCCCGGCATTAAAATTATTTGTAAATACTTGACTAATTTATTATAATTCTTTTGGTGCTTACATACCCCAGATACACTATTTATTTATGAATAGGGCGCAGCAACAAGTCTTCCACTTTTAGTTGCCAACTTTCTTTGATCTTTACCGACTCTCCGCGGGAAACGAAAATTTAGTGGAAGATTTGTCTCTCCACAAGTGGAAGACAAAAACAGTTGCTGTATTTTGTAAAAACCGGCAACAAGTTGCCGCAACTTGTGGAAGACTTTGGTGTAAACGCGTCTGAAGAAGAACTTTTAGTTGACAACTTTTAGTTTTCCACAATTTGTTCCCAACTTTTAGTTGCCAACTTTGGTGTAAACGCATCTTTACAGTAGTTCACGGTCGCTAAAGGGTTAAATCATTCTTCGTGAAGTGCACATCGCATTCGTGATTACTTTTTGTTTTAAAATAGCAGCTTGTCAACAAACAGAAAATGAGTGGTTCTTTCATTAAAAGAAAAATTGGATCTTAATTTTTTTTTTTGCAGGCATTACAACTGTTTGAAATTGCAAAAATTTGTTTATGAAGTTCAAGCAATATAATTATTTAGTCTAAATATTTATTTCATTAAAATATCTTATGTTGCTATAGGCTGTACCCAGTGACTATCCACAAAAACTCAATACTTTGTGAATATTCACAATATTTTTTTAATTTAGTTATTAGTTACAACATTCAACTTTTTTATTTATTATATTATTATACCTTTCTTTTCATTGATAGAGATCTATTATTTGGATCGAAACATCAATATTTAATCATTTTTTTCTAACATTTTATTTTTTTCTTGACTGCCACCCTGACTTTTTTTGGTTTACTTTATTTTTAGCTCAAAACAAAGGAAAACAGTGTATCTATAAAAACTAAAAAGTCTAGTGAAATAAAGAAAACAAGTGAACCTGATTCTTCTGATATCGATAAACTGTTAGCTACCAAATATCTAAAAATAATGAAAAAGCATGGAATAAAATCTCTTTCTGAGCTATCTGATCTGAAGGTTGAGAAGAAACATAAGCCTTCCAAAAAACATAGAAAAAGTCCTAGTGACAGCAGTTCTAGTTCTGAAAGTGAGTCAGATGAAGAAGATTACAGAAAACATAAAGAAGAATCTAGGAAGAAACATGAACAAAAAAGCAGTAGCTTTAGAGATTATAATAAGAAGCAATCCTATTCACATAAAAAAGGGAATTCTTATATGGATAAAGAATCAAATAAGCATTTTAATGAAAAATATAAGGATAGGGGTGACAGAAGGTCACCTGCTAGAAATCTCTCAGAAAAAGTTTATAGTGACAGGACTAGAAGGCCTGATAAAGAAAAGGTGAGTTAAATTATTTATCAATGATTTTACATATATTCTTTATATATTTACATTTACAAAGTTTTTTTTACAATATAATCAAGTGTTACAGGAACTCAGAGGAGTTTGATGTAATAAATTTTTTTTATTATTTTTTTATCACTCTCTTCAGTCATTGCTTACAAGAAGAAACTACGAACATGACCTCACTGATTCCGATAAAATGTTTTAATGATACTTGGTATCAAAGTATTAGGGATCAGTTTGAGGGTTTTTGCTAGTAAGCCTTGGAAGCTGAGTAAATAATTACTAAATACCAATTGATTTGTTGTGTGTGTAGAATAAGAAATAACATTGTTTTAAATTAATTTAAATGTAGATTGAAAAATCAAAAGATGCCTCCGGTATAGTAAATGAAAATTTAAGAGAAATCAAGCCAGATTAGTTCTTATTATACAAGTTGTTAATTATTAATTGTTATATAAAACAGAAATCATCAAATTTTAGACATTAATTAGCTGTAGAATTTTTCTTGCCAATGTTAGCCATATATTACTCAAGTATAATTGTTTCCTCAACATTTTATGGAAGTTCATTGTTACTACCACCATTGAAAAACTAAATTTCTTTTTTTTACTTGCAAAAATGCCAATCTTTAGATTTCATGCCGTTTTTTAGGAAGATGTAGATTGACAAAAAAAAGAACCTCCTTAAACTTATTAGTTTATATAGAGGTTGGGTTTGTGTAGTTCCTAGGGACCTTGCTCTCACATTTTGTGTGAATCAGTGGAGTCATGTATTAAATCAAGTGTAAGACAAAACTTTTTAGCACTAAATGTTTTTTAAATTGATTTGAAAATAGGTTTTTAGTCGTTTATTGAGGAATGGATAACAATTATCAACTTTTCTTTAGTCCTAAAAAAAAAAGTTTTATTACTCTGTTAAGTGGGCCGATTTAATCATCAAATCATAGTCAGAATAATCCTATGTATCTTGTTATGTTGTTATTCAAAGTTGAAGCATTCACTGGAAATGAGTATTACAGTAAATTGGAGAGTTGTCTACTGAGAATAAAAAATTAATTTTTTCATCTATACCTCTTGAAATATTTAATCTCTTAACTCCAGCGATTCCCATGCTAACCCAGTAAAGATGAAATTTTGCTTAGCAGAAATTGGAATAATTTTTATGTTCGTGTATGTATGTATTATTGTCCCTCTTAGTAGTTTTCTTTGAATTTATTGTGCTTTACTATTTACAAATTATCACCTGGAAGTGATACTAACTCCCACTTATGTTCATATGACTTCCTTATGTCTCAATATGTTTTGTTTATGTTCTGTTATTATTATTGTTCACAACACCAATTGCTACTTAGTATTTGGTTTACAAATTTTGTATTTATCTTTTAATGAATATTTCAAACTGATATTTTTTGTTAGGACTTTTTTGAAATTCGACAAGCACAATGAATCCAAAGGAAAATAGTTTAAGAAGTGAAGAAAAACTTTTTAAAAATATAACTTAATTTCCTAATGCTAAATTAATATCAATTATATTGCAGCTTAGATCTAGCATATGTTTTTATTTGGAATAAGTGTTTTTTCCTTTAATTCTATAGAAGTTGTAGAGTACTTTTGATAAAATTATATATTTTTTTAAAATTTATTTATTGATATTTACAACTGTATTACAATTATACAACAAGTAAATAGAATGCGTATTACATAATGACATGAGAATGACAAGTAGAGAAACTACCCACTGGTAGTACTCAAATCAAAGTTCAAATAAGAAGGTCACGTGGTCATCTTCTTTTCAGACGCCTCGGAGGATTATCGGGAATTGAAGAGGAAGCTAGGTTTGAAACTAGAGGGTTTGAGTGGGAATGAAGTTTGCTATGAAAGGATAGATACCGGGTTCGGGCCAAATCAGCAACAAAAGGGACATTAAGGTCGTTATGGATGACTTTATTCTTAACAAAATAAGGAGCATTGAGGATTTTACGAAGGATTTTGGATTGTAGGGATTGGATACGAGAGGAATTCGATGGCTTAGTGGAGCCCCATAGCTCTACTCCATAAGTCTAAATAGGTCGTATGATGGTCATGTAGATGAGTCTTTTGTAGTTAATTGGGAGCTTAGAGCGTTTGTCTAGTAAGTATTGAAGTAGCCTGAAACGTCGAGCGGTTTCTTGTCTTTTCAGTCTTGTATGAGGATTCCAGGTTAATCGTTTGTGGAGGTGCAACCCTAAGTATCGGATCTGTTCTACAGGCACCAGTGGGATATTATTAAAGGATACTGTAGGGCAGGAAGTCATTGGTTTACGACGTAAGGTAAAAGTGATTTGATGCGATTTTTGAGAATTTATTTTAATTCTCCAGTTTTGACACCATTCTTCAAGATCAGTGATATGGGATTGGAGGCTTTGGAATGCAATAACTGGATTGGTGTTGACTGATAATACACATGTATCATCAGCATACGTGGTAAGGATAGTATTAGAATGAGTTGGGATGTCATCTGTATAAACTGTATAAAGGATTGGGCCAAGGATACTACCTTGAGGAACACCAGCAGATTGGGAAAAGAGGGATGAATAGAAATTATTATGGTTTACTTGGAAAGTTCTATTTGTGAGATAGGATTGAAGGATGAGAAAGTATGTAGGGGGTAGGAATTTACGGAGTTTGTAGAGCAAGCCCGTATGCCAGACTCGGTCAAAAGCCTGTTCCACGTCAAGAAAGACGCCCGAACAATATGATCCACGTTCTAATGCAGAGGGGACCACATCCACCACACGATGGCATTGCTGAATGGTGGAATGTGATGCTCGGAATCCAAACTGGTGATCTGGTATTATGTGATTTGCCTCAAGGATAGGGTACAATCGTTTAAGGATGAGTTTTTCTAGGATTTTACCCATGCAAGGTAAAAGAGAGATAGGACGGTACGAGGATAGGTATTCTGGTTTTTTTTTAGGTTTGGGTATCATTTTTACAATGGAGAATTTCCAGAGGTCAGGAAAATATGTGGAGCGGAGTACAGCATTATATATATAGGTAAGGAATAGAATGGCTTTTCTAGGTAGGTGTTTTAAGATATGAATTGTGATGAGGTCGTGCCCAGGAGCTTTGCGGGAAGGTAATCTGTGAATAATGTTGGATATTTCTGAAGGATGGAATGCTTTGGGTGGAAGGGACATTTGGAGGGGAACATCTAACGCTTCTTTTATATATTCAATTTGAGTTGGGTTAATGATATCAGGATGTGGATGAAAGATTTTGGAAAGGTATTGGCCAAATAACTGTGATTTTTCTCCGTCAGATCTTGTGCAGTTATTTGATTCCATAAGGAAGGAGTGGATGATTGAATTCTTTGAACTTTAGGAGTTTTTTGGTAGTCATCCATAATGTTTTGTCGCTGGTTGTAAGATTTTCAGTCCAGGTAATTAAATTTTGAATTTTGAACTTCTTGATTTCTGCTTTTAGTTTGTTAGTTAATTTTGTATAGATAGTTTTATCTGCTGGATATCGAGTTCTATGCCACTTCGATCTTGCTCTGCGTTTTTCTCTTAATAAGATACGAATATGCTGTGGCAAATCAGTCTGTTGATGGTTATTATTTGTGTGATTTGTGATATTGTCATGTATACTGTTTCTGATTGATGTAAGTTTTTCTATGGCTGTATCAATGTCTTCTTTTGTCTTTAGTGAAATTTTTAAGTCTAGTTTGTCCTCCAAGTCATAACAAAAATCGTTCCAGTTAACACGTCCTGTAATCAATGTGGGAGGGGAAGGCTTGGGAGCGAAACTTGAGTGCAAGAAAAGGAGGACTGGACTATGATCTGATGAAAGGTCGTCCAAGGATTCAATATTGACTTGTGCGGGGGAAATTTGAGATGTGATAAATATGTCAAGGATATCGGGACGTTTTTTGGTAGATGTAGGCCAATAGGTGGGGTTGTTTGGCGCCAGAATGGAATAACTCTTTTTGGATGTTACAGCAGACAGGATATTTCCTCGGGAGTTGGATGTTCGACAACCCCATCGTTGGTGTTTAGCGTTGTAGTCTCCTCCAGCAATGAAGCGTGAACCAAGAGATTGGAATAAGGATTCAAGAAGATTATAGGAAACAGAAATTCCAGGAGGACAGTATACAGCTGAAAATGTGATATGGAAAGGACGAGTTGTTATGGTTACTGAGGTTGATTGGATAGCATCAGTTGGAATGGAAGGAATAAGGGAATGAGATAACTTTTTGTGAATGAGAATACAAGATCCGGCATGTGAAGTGTTATCTGGGTGGTCTGATCTGTAAGTGATGTAGTCCCGTATGTAGAAATGTGCGCGATGAGTGAAATGTGTTTCAGTAAGTAAAGCAATATCTATTTGGTTGTCGTGTAGAAATATGTCAAGTTCATCACGGTAATTAAGCAGTCCATTAGCGTTCCACAGAACGATAGCTAAGGACTTTATGCTCATCGTGGGTAATTAAGAGGGACTTCGCTAAAGATTCTCGTGAGTAGGTTGATGAGAGGCTTGATAGTCTCTTGAAGGTCTTTGAGGAAGGATGATAGGATAGAATTTATGTCGATAGGATTTTGGACATGGAATGGATATGAGCCTTGAGTTTGATAGGGATAATTAATGGGCAAAGGAGGGTTGGCTGGGGGTTGTACCCGAGGTGCTGGATTTTCATTCAATGTTTGATGAACTACAGCATTCGTTTGAATGCTGTGGTTGGAAGGTAGAGGATTTGGTTGTTGAGGAGGTAATTTGACCCGTAAGGGTGTATGGTGGGGAGGAATTTGTTGAAGTGGAGGTTGAGGATAGGGATTGGCTGCCTTGGGCTTGGATATGGGTTCCCGAGGCTTGGATTGGGACGTCTGGGATTTGGTAAAGGAATTCTGAGATTTGGTTTGGGAGGTTTGAGGTGTCTGAGCTTGAGGCTGCTGCTGAATGCTTGATGTTCCCCTAGTTCTGTTGTACGGAAATCTATCTGTGGGGTTTACGGTTGTAATACGGCAGGTCTAGGCAATTCAGGAAAGGTGGCAGTATTGTCAACTTCAGGAGCCTGGATTGTGCTCTTCTCTTGACTTTTTAGTTGATAATTCTTGGTTCTAAGGCGTTGAAAGTTCTTATGAACTGAACAGCCTCTATAGTTCGCTGGGTGATCCTCACCACAAAGAGCACATTTAGCAGGCTCGTTTCTTGATTTCTGACAAGGGTCAGATGAGTGTTGTCCAGCGCATTTGACGCACATAGCTTGATGATGGCAATACGTCTTGGTGTGGCCTAAGGCTTGACAGTTAGTACACTGAACTACAGCATTTTTATGCCTAGGTTCTTCAAATTTTACTGTTGAGTAAACAAGTCTTAAAACTTGAAATATTTCTGGGTTATTTCGGGCTGGTTCAAGTTCAACGAAAAACAATGGAAGAGGGTACTTTTCGGTGGGATGCAACACTGGCAAAATATTTCTTACTTTGTGACCTATTTCTTCGAGGTCACTTTTGATTGCTGTTGTGGGCGTTGAAGAGTGCAGTCCTCTTAAAACGACTCGATACGATTTATCCTGTTGTAATTGGTAACAGTGAAAATCATAGTTCTTCACTGTAAGATGGTTAATTAATTTTGTATAGGATTCCTTGTTCGATGTATTTATTTTAATGTCTTTTACTCTAGAAAAGCATTTAAAATTAGTTTGTCCTATGAGTTCAGATATTTCTTGAGCAAATTCATAAAAATTTGTTATCTTCGTGACAAAAATAGGAGGAGGGTTAGGGTCAATGAACCCTCGGTGTTCTTGGTTTTCGTCACTATTGCTTTCTGTAGTTCCAGGGTTGCTGGAAGATGAGGCGATTGGAGATTTGTTTGAATTGACTGCAGTAGTTTTGCTGCGGGTTATGGGAGGCTCCGGTGGTGTGTTGTTTTTGGTCACTGACTTTTTTGACCCAGCCGATTTATTTTTTTTTGAGTTGGGTGTGTTGCCTGCTGAGCCAGAGGCAGCCTTTCTCTGACGTTTTTGGAGAGTCCGTTGTTTTAAATATTGCGAATCGGTCTCGCTTATTTCTGAAAATGGAGTCTCTGCCTCCGACACTTCACTACCCGAATTGTCTACTTGCATGTTGAACATAATTAATTATTATTAATGATTAAAATAATTAGAAATAAATAATTAAATCTCACTAAAACAAAAGAAATAAATTTTAAACAACTTTTCATATTTATATAATAATAAAGTAAATAAATATATATATATATGTGTTTAAAAAGAATAGACAATAAAAAGAAAAGAAAAAAAAAAAATGTTGACGAATGCGGGATTCGATCGAGAGGCTGGTTGCCAAGTCTTGACCGTGAACTTGAGGTAAATATTTAAGTCCCGTGGAGGGATTATTGGCCACTTTGCTACCTTCAGCAGCCCGTCACCAATGTATTTACTGAATTTATTGTTTAAAACAGTCACTCACCTCACTGATCTTGGATAAATGTCTTAAAGTACTTATGGATTCTTCTGACACAGTTTTGAGAGTTTTTAAAAAGAAATGTTGTTATAATAACGTAACAAGCACAGAGACTTGGTGAGACACTTGGTACTATAAAATTATATAAATTTTAAAAATAAAATTAATATTTATTTATATTTTTTCAAGTTGTAAGATATATATAATAGTTACTAAATTATTTTTGTAGATTTCTGACCACAGTTCAAACAAGAGAGACATTTCCTCAGGACATAGGCCACGATCAGATTTATCAAAACAAGCCAGCAAAAAACAAAAAAGTGATGGTTTATCAGAAACTGATAAACAAAAACGTTTGAATGAAATGATGGAAAATGCTAAGTGGAGAGATGATGTTCGGTCTCAAAACATTGCCAGGTATAAAAAGGAAGAATCATCAGAGAAAGTAGAAAATTATAGTGAAGATTTTATGAGGTGAGTAATAATTAAAATTTCCTCCTGCTGGTAATTACTTGTTACTGATTTGTAATAATTTCCTTAATTTTTATTTAAAATTAACTGATTGTATGTTTTTTTCTGTAAGAAAATAATTTGGTTTAAAAGGTTTGCTATTATAGTACAGAAATATTTTGTCTGTAATAATGTCGGTAGTGGTTCAAAATTAATCATACAAATACTTCCATGCATAGGTAACATTCAGCACCTCAATTAACCTTTAATATAAACCTATATAAATATACAACGATCTATTAAACTTTATATAGATTTAAAAGTGAGAAAATTAGTTCCAATTAGCAATTTAAGTAATGTAATATTAAATTATTATAATACAAATTGTAACTGATGTGAATTTCCATTATCATATTAAGAATAAAATAGGATTTCAATGGTTATATGATAAAATAAAATTAAAAAATCACAAAGTTGGAATGCTGAACGCTGAAATAAGAATCAGATGAATAAGATTCTACAGGCGCATGGTAAGAATGGACCAAGGTAGATTAAACAAGAAAGTCGTTGACAAAATCTGTGAATAAAAGAGCGTAGGAGGGTATGTAAATCAAATTAGAAAGGAACAGAAAAATTAAAAATAACTAAAAAAAACTGTCTATGTAGAGAATAATACAGAAATCAAATTAAAAGGAATCAATGTTCTTGTGGACAAAAAAAGAGAAACAAAAGGATACAGCGTGGTCGAACGAAAGGAACCAAAGGCATGCAAAAGTTATGAGAAAATACTGTAAGAAAATGAGAAAGGGAAAATAAAGATATTACCGTGGTCTTACAAGGCTTAATGTGAAACAAAAACAAAATTAATAACTAATTCTAATAACCCTTTGGAATGCATCTTGGTTTTTAGAGCCTGAAAACAACCATTTTCAAATTAAATTGTGAATTGTACAGTTAATTTGATGACTAGTTTTTAACCTGAATATGTTAACTAATTAAATGATAACCGAAATAGCTCTCATAGAGTGGTTGATTTTGATGGATGAAGTACCACACAGAATTTCATAGTGGCACAATCTTTAAGTTGGTTCTTAATTTCTTATATATAAAAGTAGTGGGAAAAAAATAAAAATTTAGGAAAGAGTTTATTGTAATTAGTAAAATTTTAAACACCTTGGTTTGGACCCACAAAAAAATGTGTTGTTTTTGACTTCAGGGAGTGCAGTCAATGATAACACAAAATTGCGTAGCTTATTTTATAGTGCCGACGTTTTGGCCTAAGATGTAGGCCATGTTCAGGACTAGGAAAGAAACACAAAACCTTGCAATACCTAGGAAGAATAATAGATTTTATGTACAGAATAGATAATAATACAAAGAGATACAGAGAGTAGGATAAATTATGAAAGAAAGAGAAAGTAGTGGAAAAAGTAGTACATAGTTTCTTTTAAAATTTTAAACACCTTGGTTTGGGTTGGGCCTACAAAAAAATGTGTTATTTTTTACTTTATTAATTTAAGAGTCCCTGTTGCTTTATCGATTTATTTCATTTTAATCTTTTGTTATTGCAGGTGATTGAAGTAAAGAATTAGCTGTTCCCTTTAAGTTGGAAGCCACTGTTTTAAATGATAAATAATAAAAAAATTAAAATCATACTACTCTTTTGTTATTTCTAAATTTTTAATAATTTAGCACTGTTATATAATACTTAAACTATTAATAATTGTGACTCAGTTAACAATATTTTTTTCTGCTTTTTACACATAAATATTATTAATAACTCAGCAGAGGTTTATCTCTTTGTTTCTCTTTTTTATTATTTACATTCATAATATTATAAAATTTCTTAACAATAAATTAAGAAAAATATAATATAAAATTATAATTTAAATAACTGACTAACATTGACTATAAAGGTCTGTATGATGCTAGTCGTGCTGTACATGATTTGCTAAGCTTGCTCTAGCCTTGGCAGCTTCTTTCCAATTCCCGGCACCTAGCACTTTAGGACCTTTTTTAACTTTATCTTCCCAACAACCGTGTGGCTTTCCTCTTCTTTTCTTGGCATTAACTATAACATCCAGCATTTTCATTTTTTACTTTCATTCACCAAGTTCTGGTGTCAATATCCTCGATTTTTCTCTTCATCATTTTCTTCCTTCAGACCAATGTTTTTCTTTTCTATTGCTGCTCTGCACCCCTCATTTAACCAATCATTACTTCTCAGGAACTTTTTCTCCCTTTCGTTTCAGCAGCATATTAATATTAATAATATCAATAGATTCTTTTAATATCTTCTCTTCCTATGATTTAGAACTCCATTGATCCCCATTACTCAGTTTTCATCCAGCTTCTCTCTTCTCATTCCTCAGTTGTTGTTTTTTTTAATAATAATATATTTCTGTTTTCAGAAAACAAATGAGAAATATGATAATGGCTACTTCCAGTAAAAGTGTTGAATCAAGAATAAAATCTAACATTAACAATATTCAGAAGTCAAAATTAACAATGAATGAGAATTTCATCAGAAGATAGTATTTTTAATATAGTAAGTATATCATGATTAAGTATTTTTTACAATGAACATTCCTGATCCAGTGTTCTGGTTCACTCATATAGGATAAGAACTAAAATAATTTTTTTTTTATTATAAAAAACTAATATTGTTAATTTAATTAATGCTCAGTTTATGCTAATCATTGTTAAAATATTAATGATTTGGTTCTGACAAGCAGTAATTATATTAGACAAGTTATTGGCTGTAGATCAAATTGAAATATTGCATTGTGTTTAATTTAAAAAAAAGTGTTTTCATTGTAAAATACCAGAACACAACTAGCTATCCTCTTCACAAAGTGAAAACTGTTTTAGGCAACTCATCTCCCCTCTGCTATATTTATTTTGCTTACTGTGTTTCTTTATCAATAATTTATTAATCATTTTTCATCTAATGCTCTCTATAATTTGTTACTACTTCTTTAAACTATATAAAATAATTAATGTAGTCTGCTTAATTACAAAGATAAAATAATTTATGTTGGACTGGAAAATAGTTGACTGGATAATTCTAATGTTTGATTGAATTAGTCAGGGAGTGCAGTCAATGATAACACAAAATTGCGTAACTTATTTTATTATGTCGACGTTTTGGCCTAAGATGTAGGCCATCTTCAGGGCTAGGAAAGAAATATAAAACCTTGCAATACCAAGGAAGAATAATAGATTTTATGTACAGAATAGTTAATACTGTAAAGAAATACAGAGAGTAGGAAAAATTATTGAATAACTAGTGAGAAAAAGTAGTAGTTTCTTTCCTAGCCCTACATGATGATAAAAGATTGCCTACACATTAGGCCAAAACTTCGGCACGATAATATGTTATGCTTATTTTGTGTTATCATTGATTGCACCCTAACTAATTTAATCCATCATAAAATAATTTAATTTTCAAATTTTATAACTATTTATTTATTTGTTTTAATTAGAGTATGTTGTTATAAACAATATATGCTTTTAACTGAGATATGATGATTAGTATATTATCAAAAAAGTTAATTTAAAAAATCAAACCAGAGTATGGTAATTAATTAAATTTAATTTGATACAATTACTTTTTAATTGTATTATTTATGATTTACATTACCAGTTAATAAGTAATATTTATGTTAGTTGCTGAGAACAAAGTAGAATCTTAATTGTATTTCTCTAATAACTAATCTGCAAATAGTTTTTAATTTAATGCTTGCTTGCCCCGTTTTCTTTTAAAACTTTACTCCTTCTTTTCTAGGTCGATCAGCTCGCAAGTATGAGATTTCTTATGAAGACCATGAAAAATATATCAGCCAGCTAATGAACAGCAGTAATGGCCTGAATGAAAATGAGATGGTTACCTCGTATCCTGTTAATGCAATTTTATGCATCTTGTATTTATCTATGATAATGTGTAAATATTTTTTATTTGTTCAATTGTAAATAATTAAATTTCAGAAAATAAATATGTCTGTCAGTTGTATTTTATTTGTGGTTATTAATAGTCTTATTTTATTTTAAATTTATCTCATTATATTAAGCTCTCTTCAAAGTTAAGATTATGTTCAGTATCATACACCATTTGTCAAAAGAGAAATTATAAATAAAATAGATAAAAAAAATTTACAGTTGAAAAAATGTTTCTTACTTTTTGATTTAAAAAACAAATTAATTATATAATCAATAATTATGGATCTAAAATAGTTAAAAAATTTAACATAGAAATTCGTAACCATAATTCAGGCTCATCTTTCCACAAATCTTCAGATTGACTTTGGAGCAATGCTATAAACAAAAATAGTATTTTTGAATAACATACTCTTATGATTGAGATGATTCTTGCTCTTCAATCGAGTTCTCCAAAAACTTAATTATTGCCCATTTAATAATATATTTTTTCTCTTGACACTCATTTATAATCCACACTAACATTTTCAGATCCATTTCAAATGTTATGGAGATGTAACATCAATTATATTTATCTGGTGTGTTTATACATGTGCTGTTAATCAGCACTGAAGTACATTAAGTAAATGTTGAATAGCATGTTTGCATCAACTACATTAATCTTTAAGTTATATGACAGACATCTTAATATATTGGATTAGTAACTATACTATGTCGTGCCAATTTTATAAACAATAATCATAAAACAAATGGAAATTAATGGTAAATATTACAGATTGTTAACACAATTTCTACCATTTGGTATTTTTTTTCCAATGACCTCCTCACTCTCTCTCTCTTTTTCTTAAACATACTTCTCTTCTTGAAATTGAAAGTTAACAGCTTTTATAATTAACACTCACTAAATTGCAGAATATTTCATTTAGCTGTTTTCTTGAAGAACAACTGCACCTACGTTATAATAATCATGACATTATTTAAGTTTTTGTTATTTGCATTAAATATAAAATGGAGATCATACATATGTTTTCCTGTACAAAATTTTTATTGTCCCTACTAACTGCATGCATAAGAGTAGCAAGTCAGGAAGAAAAAAAAAGTCTGTAACCAACCTAATGTGATTTTGTTTCCTATAAATACAATAACATTTTCCCGCAATGGTTCAGAGTAACACAGAAGATCTAAAATCTCCAAGAGATCCGACCTGATGTATTCTGCTACTTGGGTATTTATATTGTTAGTGTTCATTTTCAAGTTGAGAAGTGATATGTTCAAGGAAAAGTTAGAGAAGCATATTGAAATAATATAGCCCACAGGTGTAATTTAAATTTATTATATATAATATTTCAGACTTTCTTATTTTTTAAATTTTATTAATGAAATAAATAAAATTAGTTATCAATATTATTACATAACATGGTTACTCTTTTCAACCATATGTTAGTTCATAACCTACAATAAGATGTATGCTATTTAAACTCATTCACTGTATTATTATGTCTCAGGTTATTTACAACTGGCAGAGTTAATCTTCAGCATTAATTTTTGTTAATGTTCAGTATTTATGTGCTATTATCAGCTCATTGAATGTAGTTGTATTTGTAAAAGGTTAATTTTAAATACCGTGGCTGCCATAATTTAGTCCTCTGAGATTTTGACCAAAGTGTGGTTGTGATGGGCCTCTCCACTTTCCAAGTGCTGTTAATCCTAGTACCAAACTATAAATTATTTTATAATTTGAACATTTAAATACCATACATCTTATTGTAGGTTATGAACTAACATACGGTTGTACAGAGGGGGAATCAGAATGAATGAATAAAGTGTATATTCAAGTAGATCTACAATATCTATTATAGAGAAAAAAAAAAGAAACCTGTACCACTACAATCATTGAAGGGTTTGGGGTTCAGTACAAGGTAGAGACTGTACTGTTTCATGGACAACGGTTCTGCAAGGAGGTGGCTTACGCTCAACCGCCAAATTTCTCCCCCTCATTTTGGGTACCCTTTTTTTATAATATTTTATAGAGGCTGGTTGAGTCCCAGGAGTGTCCTAGATTCTATACGATCCATCTCCGGCTGCAAACAGACTAAATAAAAGGTCTTGCCCGCAGCCAGATTTGAACCAAGATTTCTGGCATGGCAACTCAGTACTCCACCACTGAGCCACCATGCTGTAATATCTATATTATAAAAAAAGTTGCATCTCTGGGTTGTCTTACTCCCGTAATCTTCTCTCTCTTGAACATACGACTTCAGTTGTTTAAAAATGAACACTAACAATTTAATTATAAAGTGAGTTGCAATTTTATATCAGTTCTTATGGAGTTAAGCAGTTTTACATCAGATCAGTTTTGTTCAACCTCTGTTTTACATTGTCCATGTTCACTCCGTAATTAGGTGGGAAAATTTTGCTTATGAGATACAAAAGTACATTCAGGTAGATTACAGACATTTTTCTTTTCAATAATTTCACCTTTAACATATTGTCGAAATTATCATATGTTACATTATTCAAAGTAATCAATTTAATAAGAAACACACCCATATAAATCAATATAATCATGTTGTCCTCAACCTCAACAATCCTACTACTTTGTAACAATAAAAATTTAATTTAATTCTGGTGACGTGGTTTTCTTTGAAATAATAAAATAAATAATTGCAAGAAATGTCTCACTTTTATTAATTATAAAACAAAATTAAATATTGATATACACATATACATGTGTGTGTGTGAATATATATATCTGTGTGTGCTAATTTATTCACTCATTGAATTACTACCTAGTGTGTAACTAATCTACAGGTTATGGATTTACCCATGGCTATGGTATTTAAAATTAATTATTATACTGAGAAAAAGATTAACTCGGTGGGAATAGCTGATCCTCCTAGGGCTCACTCACCTTTCCCTCCATTGGGGGAAAAACCTGACTATTTCCCAAACAGTTAGGATTAAATTCAGTGAACATTATTCAATTTAATATTCTGCTACTGGAGAACTAAATTTCAAAATTGGTAACATATATCCTTACCTAAAGTATGTTAAATATATCATTTAATTAGATGAACATATAAAAAAATACATTTGTTTCCTTCCTCTCTTCTCTGGCATTGATTTCATGCAGGAAATTAAATCATATCCTCAGAATCAAGAATTGTCACTCTCGTTTTACATTTTAAACACCAGAGTAAATATAACATTCCATCTTTATAATGAAAACCATGTGAAGGGCATAACACCAACTAGATTGATTGATAAAACTTATACTTATAAATAAATCTTACCCGAAACAGAAAATATAATTCAAGTAACAAATATAATTCAAACAGCAAATAATATAATCTTGGATACTTCAGAAGCTCATTAGAAAAACAATTTTGGTGTTTACTCAAAGTATAAATCAAATTTAACGAGTAAAAATGTAATGTAAGTAATAATAAATAAAAACAACATAATAATTAGAGAAGCTTTATTTTATTGTATTTATTAATTACACATTGTAATTTAAAAAAAAAAATAATAATATTAGAAAAAATATAAAACATTTGATCATCTTATGCCTTAA
Organism: Arma custos; assembly: GCA_037127475.1. NCBI lineage: Eukaryota > Metazoa > Arthropoda > Insecta > Hemiptera > Pentatomidae > Arma > Arma custos. The sequence goes on along the minus strand of CM073764.1, from coordinate 68,743,394 downwards.
CTGCAGCTTTCACTTGTTCTTGCTGAAATTGTACTTGTAATTTGGATAACTTTTCCTTGTACTGTTCTTGTTTTGAATCAAGAGATGCAATTAAGTCATCAAACCTTTTCCTGAAAAAAAAAAGTTTTACTTCTTCTAAATCTAGCATTCTACTATCATCTGTTCAGTTTTAAGAATATTGTCTAGAGAGCTAGATTCATGCACTATATTTTACTCATTAAATAAAAATAAAGAATTATACATAAACAATTCTTCATATCATAAATTATAATATTTTCTAATGTTCTTACAACGATGATTAAAAACATTCAAAAAAGAATTGTATCAATAATTTTTTACCATTATCATTTAATTACACTAAAATTTGAAACACCAATAGTGATGAAACACGCTAGGAGTATCTGCAACAGGAAGTTTTTCCATTCACATTATACGTGAATCTCTTACAAGATGTTTTCAAAAGAAGAACACAACTACAATATATACCAAATGGCATTTGTAAGTCTAGAGTACTTAGTGCGAGATGTTTCTACTGATGGAGCACATATCTTTACTTATTTTTAACGTTTCGTAATCACACTAAGTGTTCTAACCTTTTCATCAGCTTTGTCTTAAAATCATGTTTTTGACTAAGTGTATTTCACTTGTAATCCCACGAAATTGCATATCGCATCACCTAATATCAAATTCACCATTCAACAGTAAGATTGTAGATAATTAAGGCCCATAAAATTGTTCATACCAAAAGAAATAAAAATCACCCTATGGGGAAAACTTTTTAACATTGAATATCCAGCTTTGATATTACTAGTACCTTTGGATAATAACAATGAAAATAATTAATTTTAAATTTTTCGGGTGAGATTAATCATTGCTAAAATAATGAATAAAATGTTAACCATTTATATTTTTCTTCCAACTTGAAAAATCTTCCAAATTTGAAAACTAACTTAACTATCTTAAGAGAATGTTTATTTATTCAGCCAACAAAGGTACATTACTTTTAGAAAACATGCCCTCCTGAACATCCAACAATAATTATGATCAATAGCATTAAGCGAATAGAGCAAATTTTGGAGAAATGGTGTCTCAATAAATGGAAAAGGTTAGAACATAGAAATATCTATAATAATATAAGAGCAGCAGCCTATCGTAGATACACAATCATATTAGATAGGTGTGGCTGTTACAATTTGCCTATAAAACTACAAACCTTCAATAAAATACTTACAATTCTCCCTTGATGTAATCCATTCTTTTGGCGACATTCTGTTTAGCTTCAGTCAGATCTTGTTTAACAAGCACTGGGCCAATAAGTTTATACACCTCTCCATCATCTTTTAAAAGGTCTAATTCCTGAAAATATGGCAGGTGAGAATTTATTGTCACAGAGTGAGGAATAAATTAAAGCATTATCAACCCACACTAACTTGCTTAACACCTGTGTTTTCATGCAACTGCCCATCCAAAACCTGCCTCTGAGAAACAGCTTTGTGATACTCTGAAATAAGATGCACAAAATACATAAGCTAGATAAAATTTGATTTTTACAATTGAAAATCCCAACATGTCAGTTAATCAATTTTATGGTAAAAAAAAAATTAGACATAATAAAAATCAAATACACAACCTTTTTCGATAGCTTTGAATTTATCTAGCTCAGCTTGAAGTTTGGCCTGTAATTCATCCATGCTTCCTTAAATCGAATTCTATTTCTGTTCTTTTAATGACCAACGATTGTAACCTTCTCTAGCAGATGGAAGGTTATTAATGAAAATCTTATTATAAAGTAGGCATTAATGTCAAATAAAAGATTGAAATATTTATTTGTATCTATTAAAAAAAAAAAGGAAGAGATAAAATAGACAACTATAGAATCCTATTCCCTCGGGAGTTTCAATACCATTAACTGTTGATTCTGGGTTAATATTTTTTTAGATTTATTGGTTGAGCAAATTAAAAACAAAAGTAGTATACTTAATAAAAAAAATAGTATAATTTGTTTTTAAAAAACAGATGTTCGCTTTTTAAAAAGAGTGGACAGTAAAAAAAAGTACAATTAATCGTAATAGAAAAGAAAAAGCTTGGTGTCTTTTTCAACGAATATATAAAAAAATAATAATTGAAAGATTTTTTTAGCTATACATTGATGACCGCCCGGCTACCACAATATTTTTCTAAAAATTATATACACTAGTAAACTCTCGTTACCTTTTATTTATTTTTACTATAAGTTCACTACAGTGATTGTCTCGCCAAAATACACATCTGACAAGGAAGAGAAGACAATAGAAGCCTTTGGGTTCTGATCTGATGTAGGTATAAAATTTTGGAAAGCAGGTCTGAAACTTTGGTTCTGGCAGGCTAAAGCGGTTTTCTCCACTTTGAGGGAAACTAGCTCACGTATCATATTTTAATTAATTATAGGTAACCTGGAGTTTGTAATACTAAAGGACATAGTTAAGAACCCCCGGCCGAATTTCATGAAGCCTTTAAAAGCCGACTGCTTCACAACTACGCAGAATTTTAAAATCTTAGAATTCGTTGACTCCTAGAAGATAAGCGTATATTTGTGGGAGACAAACCTTCTCAATAGCGGTCAAATGGCTGTCAGTAGTTCTCAGCGGGATATGATATGTCGATATCCATAGCCCAGGAAAACCTGAGAACTGGCCCTAGTCCACCAGTGGACGTGACAGCAAATCCTACTCCCACTTCCTCGTAGTGACCGCTGGACAATGCACACCAAGGTGGGCATTGACTGACGGGAGAGGGCGAGTTTCCAGGGAAGGCGAGTTTCCAGCGGGAAGGCGAGTTTCCAGCGCCTTAAAACTGGATCCTTCGACTAGGGGAGGAAACCCCGACAGAAAACTCTGGTCCTCCAGGTTGGTGGTTGGACGCGGGGCCAACAATCCTGTTTCGTAAAAACTGTAAGTGTTTTCAACAAACCACAAAAAGCCTCGGAAAGAAATGGATCAAATGGGAAACGACTTAGGCATGGATTAATAAATATGGCAACCTGTATGTATATATCTTGAAAGGGAATTGGAAAAATACAAAATAGATATATTAGCCCTACAACAATTCCGCTGGAGAGACACAGTACTAACGAAGATGAAGCACTACACAGTCATTAACAGTGGCAATAGACGGAACATATTAGGAACAGGTTTGGCGATAAGGAATTCCCTCTTGCACTCTATCATTAAATACGTGGCAGTAAATGAGAGATTGTGCTTATTAAGGATGCGAGGAAGGTTTTTCAATATCTCTCTTATCAGCATACATGCACCCATAGATGACAAGGACAATGAAGAGGAAAAGGAAATCTTTTATGGAAGGCTAGAAAAAAATCTATACGATTCCATACCCAAGCATGATGTGAAAATAATTTTGGGAGATTTCAATGGTAGGATAGGAAAAGAAACTACGTTCTTTCCCACAATAGGCAAGCACAGCAAGCATGAGGAAACGAGCGAGAATGGACTCAGAATGGTCGATTTTGCGATGACAAGGAACCTTAGAATAAGAAGCACCTTTTTCCCACATAAGGATATATGGACCTACCCGGATGGCATCACCAAAAATCAAATTTATCATGTACTCATTGCTGCCAGACACGCCAGTGATATATTTGATGCTCGCGGTTGCAGAGGAGCTAACTGTGACTCAGACCATTATCTGGTCAAGAGTCTATATAAACAGAAGATGGTTGTACAAGGAAAAGGAAAAGGAAACACAAGAAATGCCACCATCTATAATGTGGAAAAGATAAAGGAGGATGATGCAGCCCAGCAATTCAGGGATAAGATCGCAGATAGATTGAATAACAACTCATCTATTGGCAGGAATATAGAGGAAAGATGGGTACGCCTTAAAGATGTTCTCAAAGGGGCAGCAGAGGACATTCTTGGTGCAGCACAAAAAAGACAAAGAAATGATTGGTTTGATGAGGACTGCATAAAAGCCATAGAGGAAAGAAACAGTGCCAGGCAGAAAATGATCCAACGAAGGACCCGAACTACGGCGGAACACTATAGGACCAAAAGAAGGAAAGCGAAAGGAATATGCAAGCAAAAGAAAAGGCTGCAGGAAACAAAGAAGCTAGATAAGCTTCAAGAAGACTTTTCAGTCAAACAGACCAGAAAGTTCTATAAAAGCACCAGAGATTTCCGAAATGGATATATACCAAGGCTGGAATTCATTAAAGATCGAGAGGGGAACCTGATTGGAGATAGAGGATCTGTCCTGGAAAGATGGAAGCAGTTCTTCATATAATTATTAAATCCGAATAAAGAAGGAGCAACTTACAATAAAAAAGCAGTATTGGAAAACGGAAGAGACTCGTCGAATGTGGATGAAGAGGAAATACCACCAGATAGAGAGGAAATAGCGGAAATAATTGGAGCACTCCATAACAACAGAGCACCTGGAATAGACGGTATCCCGAATGAGGTCCTGAAATATGGGGGTGAGGCGGTGGTGGAGGAGATATATGGCCTCGTATTTGATGTATGGATGGAGATGAGGATGCCGCAGGACTGGAATATGGCAGTGTTGTGCCCAATACATAAGAAGGGAGATAGATTAAACTGCCAAAACTATAGAGGTATCGCGCTATTGCTCACTGTTTACAAGGTACTTTCAGTCGCAATAAATAGGAGAATTATGGCATGGGCTGAAAGAAATATTGGCGAATACCAAAGTGGCTTCCGGCCAACTAGAAGCACAACTGATCATATCTTCTCCATACGGCAGATGCTAGAGAAAGCATATGAGTACAATATTGACCTCCACCACCTCTTCATAGATTTCTGCCAGGCCTACGATAGTCTTGATAGGAATAAACTGCTGAAAGTAATGAAAACTCTAGGAGTCCCAGAAAAGCTAGTCGGATTAAGTGCGATGACCTTGGAAAACACCAGATGTAGGGTAAAAATCCAAAATATGCTGTCAGAAGAGTTTGAAGTGGAGAATGGTCTGCGCCAAGGAGATCCCCTCTCACCTGTATTGTTTAACATAGCACTCGAACAAGCAGCGAGATCAATCAGGACCAACCCAGGAGGAACGATATGCAACAGGATGACCCAACACCTGGCGTATGCTGATGACGTAGTGATATCAACAAGGTCAAAAGCGGCGCTCTCGGGAGCTTTGCAGGAATTTGAAGAAGCGGGGAAAAAATTGGGTCTGGTAATAAATAAGGAAAAAAACCAATACATGATTTCCACAAAAAATGATGGGCAGGAAGAGCAGAGTCAACTGCTCCACCACACATTTAAGAAAGAGGACAGCTTCAAGTACCTGGAGGCTTTAGTGACACGAAGGAATGACATCACTGCAGAAATTAAAGCAAGATTTCAGCAGGCAACAGATGTCTCTTTGCATTGCGAAAAGCATTAAGATTTCGGAACATTTTTTGGTCACGGAGAGCAAAATTGTTGATCTATAAAACAATCTTAAGACCGATTGTCACGTACGCCGGTGAAACGTGGATCCTGACCCAGGAATGCGAGATGCTGCAGATCTGGGAGAGGAAGGTACTTCGGCAGATATTAGGGCCAGTATGTAACGAAGGCCAATGGAGGTCAAGAAATAATAGAGAGCTTCGGGAACTGTACAATGAACCAGACCTAGTCACCTATGTCAAATCAGTCTGTATAAGATGGCTTGGGCAAGTGGAGAGAATGGGGGAAGATAGGTGCCCGAAGAAACTATTATATGGCAAACCAGGAGGCAGAAGAGGAAGAGGAAGGCCCAGGTTGCGATGGCTGGGTGATGTGGGGAGCGATCTGCAGAGGATGGGAATCGGACAATGGAGAGGTCGAGCTGCTGACAGGGAAGACTGGAGAGGCGTTGTTGTGGAGGCCAGGGCCCTACAAGGGCTGTAGAGCCATGGAAGAAAGAAAAGACCTTCTCAACTCCTAAACGAGTTAAAGAAAACCGCCGGCGCCTCGGTACTTACAAATCTGTTGTGTAATACGTGTATGAAGACTTTATCAGATCAAATGGCAACGTAGGCTGTTACCAGCGATATCTCGGTGAATAAACCAGCAAAGAGCATCATTTAACCAAGTTCCCAAACAGAAAATTCTTTCCTGGATGACCCGATCTTCGCAAATATCGCAGTGTGAGGATATGGTCCAGAAATTAAGTCTTTGAATTAGAGATATGAAAAATCAACTGGCGCAAGGGCGACGAGAACAATCGCACTCGCTACAAAGGCAACGGAGGCGATCCACTAACATAAAACTATTGGACCTACGGTGAGAAAGTCCTGGAATGGCAACAGCCCTGTGAATAGAAGAAAAGCACAACGGCTCGAGGAAACAGTTATCAGCTGCCGAGAAGGCGGATTCTCTTGTAGACACTTATCGACGCCGATTATTCATGGGAGAGAAAGACATTCAGTGGACACAGGTGCATGCATATCTCTTTACACCGCCAGATCACGAGATTAGAGAAACCGGATTGACTCCCCACTGTAAGCACCCAATGGCATGACCATCAAGACTTAAGGGGAAGGCATTTGAGTTGACCTTTAAGAGGACATTAAACTTCAGACTCCACAACCACTTCCATGGATCTTTGTCTTGGCTTACATCAGCAGTCAGAGACAAAGGGACTGTCTGTCACTGAGAATGCTTGAAGTTATTTACCTGAAGGATACAAGGCTGCGAAGGTCAATTTATAATTTTCTCAAAAAATTATATGTATTAGTGAACTCTTGTTACTTTTTTTATTACTGCCTACTCGTTAAAGTTTATTTATCAACACCTACCAAGTGCAATCCATTGACAATCAACAAAGTGCTTGTCAGTAAAATCACAAGTTGACATGGGATGCATAAAAAAAACAGTATGTCTCCTGTGGCTTGATTTAATATTCCTTCATCCACCTTCTTTTTATAATTCTTTTGTCCTGCCACTTTTTTTATCTTATTTAATATTTTGTTAAATAAATATAATACCCAGTATCTACAACCATCTTGTCAATCCCCTGGTCCATATACATCTATACCTTATTTGTCAAGGTATAAAGCTATAAAAAAAATCCAACAACTTCTTGATCATTTTATTTCTTAATATAATGTCATCAATCTTTATTTAATGGGGATGTCTCAAAAACTAGAAGAAATACAAGAAATATAAGGCAAATATAATTAAACTGATTTTGTTTTACCTTATTCAAAAATTTGAATTGCTAATCGACTAACAAGCATAGCCAGGGTCATGCCGACACCAAATCCCTCCTCACCAACATACTTAAGAGTTTAGTATTAATTTTATATGTTCTAGATATTTTCCATTTTCGAGAATACTTCCCTTTTTATAGATCCCCAGGCGACAGACATACAATATTTTATTTTCAACAGCCAGGCAATATTGAATCTGATGATTCAACTGTATATTGACATGAACCTGCCATACATTTTGAGATCCAACTTCCAATTTATGAACTGCCATCATAATCCTTTAAAAAATTCCTTCACAATACTAAATACTGAACAAATATAAGAGCACTCTAAATAACTTTTTCAGTTAGACTTGGATCCAAATTAATTATTAATGATTTAAGTACATAGTATGCACCATAATGTCTTTTTCCAAGAGGAATTCATAAATAAAGTAAACAATGATCAAGATGCCAGATTTCAAAGGAAAATAAATAATAATACTAACAACTAAATACACAACAAAAAGGAGAATATTTATTTAATGATCAACAAATAATACCATTATCTTGATATTTATGTACTAAGAAATTTATTTATATCAACATGTACCATATTATTTCTTTTCTTCAGTTTTAATTTCTTCTGGTTCAGCATTTCTAAAGTTAGGGAATTGTTCCCAGGGACTTGATAGTTCGAATTTTCGAAATTCCTGAGCTAATTCAAGCGGTTCAACAACAACCCTCTTCTTTTCGTCATCGTATCTAACCTGTAAATATTAAAACATACCATTAAAAAACACAATACACACATACATAACTTTAAATTTAATTTTAGGATGAAATAGGAATAAACCTAAGAAGCAAAGCCTTAAGTCTCTAAAATGCTGCAAAATCTAACCAGGTTGGTTTTTCATTATCTTAGAATGCTGGAATACTGAAATAATCAATATTTTAGAGACTTTAGGCTCTATAGACTTCTCTTTTCGTGTTTTGGCTCATTTTTATTGATTAAATTAATTTTCTTGATTCACCTAACCAATGAATAAATTACTTTAAAAAAAAGAAGTGAATATTGCATTATAAGTAAATTGTGGCATTGCCATTAAAAAAGATATAGGTGTCAAAAATTCTAGAACAGTTTCAAGATCTTTCAAGCATGGTGAGTTTAATAAAGAGAAGTCTTTTCTAGGAATGCCAAAGAACTTTTATGAAAAAGAGTTGGAGGTATTAATTGATGAAGATGTTCAGTCAAATGCAAGTAGAGCTGCAGAATCATTGGGAGTGACAAAAGCAGTTTCAACTGAAGCCAAGAGATGTTGCAAGGCAAAAAAGAAGAGATTTTTTTGAAGTAGATATTCTATGATAATCCCAAGAAGAAAAAATACTTCACTGAGTCCAGGCAATCATTGCTCCTGATCTCAACATCAAAAGAGATGTTTCCTGTTTCGAAGTTCGAAGTGGAATTTGAAAATCATTTGACATCTGAAAATATAGTACCAATGGACCTTACTTTGAGTAATCTGTTTTATCTCCCGGTTGTTTGGATGCACACCAGAGAGATGGCTGGTAGACAATGGTGAAGACGACCTCATTCTCTCAAGGAATGCTGTGCCAGAAAAGAAGTGTGAAATAATAATTCCTAAACATGCACCAAATATAGTTTCTCAATTCTGAGAGGTTTACCTCCAGAGGTCTGTTCACCTCTAGAGTTTGATCGCATACATTAGCACACAAGCCAAAGTTGACCACCGAGGTGGACAATAGAAGTAAATCTCTGTGATGCACCTCTACGTGTATGGCCAGCCATAGAGAACAATCTGGGATCAAAAATCATCTACGTCCAAGTATTAGATTGTATAATTTTTTTTGGTCAACATTAATAAAATGTAATTGGCAAAATCTGCAGTTCTATCTCTTTCAATGTGGAAGTGAAAGTGAATTAATGTTAAATATAACTACCTCAACATATCCAGAAAGAGGAAAGTCTTTTCGGAATGGATGTCCTTCAAAGCCATAATCTGTTAGAATCCTTCTCAAATCTGGATGGTTGGAAAAGAATACTCCATACATATCCCATATTTCTCTTTCGTACCAGTTAGCTGCACTGTAGATATCACATGCAGAATCTATCGGTGTAAGTTCATCAGTGTAAGTCTTAACACGGATCCTTGCATTGTAACGGACAGAAAGTAAATTGTATACAATCTGAAAAAAATATAAATTAAGTGATGGTAGGTAGGAAGATGAAATCATTAAACTTATGAATAGTATAAAATTAGTTAATACTAACAAAAAAGATTATTTTGAAGAAACAAAAAACACGACAGTGTAAGATGAGCCTCAGATTATAAGATTGGAGATAAAATTTTAAAGAATTTTTTTTAAAGATCCGATAATTTAAACCAAATCTAATATTGCTAGCAACATATTTTCATCAATAACACAATTATTATTTTAAAATTATATGATTCAGTGATTGAAATACTTATGGTATCATATCTTAATATATTTTATTCATATATAACAACTTTGGAAAGCTCTGTACTTGGTAAGGAAGTATTAAGTTAACAATATAAAAGTAATTAATTTAGGTTCAACCTCTAATCAAAAGTATAGATTATAATAATAACAGTAGATAAATTTTCAATAATTTTATAACAAATGTTTAATTATTATTCCATAACCAGAAGTTTCAAATGAAATAAAATAATTGCTTAATGGATTAAATGAAAAGTAAGTAACTACTTTAACCTCAATAAAGAAGAAATAAATTAACTTAAATAATTAGAAAAACTAGAGGTTAAGCCTTGAGTAATGTTTAAATGTTTTATCCTGCCTTTTAAAGGGTCCGGCAAAATGATCTCCCCTATTCTGAGAGGCCGCTATGTGAGCTGTAGTGGGGAGGTACGGATGTGGAGGGAATATCGGCAGAGGTATACGTGCCATTTTCAGTAGGCACAAAATTTTCGGTATAGGGGAGCAGGAAACCCAAAGGAACTTCATCAATGGCCACTTCACGGTCCTCATGTGACAGATTGGTGTGCCGTTGCTGAATTTGGTATATGGGGCCCGTATTTTTTTTAAGAAGATGGCCTAACTGTAACGGTTAATTCAAATCGGTACTGTCACATGGTAGACCTTCCTTTGACCTAAGTAAACCAGTTTGTTGGTGACGAGGGAAGTCTGATTTCAACAAGACGGATCCACAGCACACTTCTCAGCGTTCTCGAGACATTTTAAGAGTGTTGTTTCCTGGACGACTTCTCTCTTTGAGGGGAGACATTGCCTGGCCCCCTAGGTCACCCAATTTATCACCCTGTGATTTTTTTTCTCTGGGGACACTTAAAGGCTCAAGTGCACAAACGCCCCACGACCCTGGAATCACTTAAGGAGGCAATTACCCAGGAAATGGCTGCCATTCCACCAGAAATGACTCGAAGAGTTATGGTAAACTTCCATGAAAAGGTACGTCAATGTGTCAACAATGGGGGACGCCACTTAACAGACATAATTTTTAAAACCCATTAAGATAAAATGGCATAATATTTGTTATTCATTAAATAAGTAGTTTTTCTGTATCTCTATTTGTTTGCCAATAATTACTTTTTAAAATATGGCAGGTCATTTTGCCGGACCCTGTATAATTATAAATTTATTACAACTATTTATTTTTTTATATAATAGAGGGACATGAAAAAAGAAAATAAAAAAATATATTTAAGTGAATATCTCTGTTCTCTGATGTCGTAGGACACTGGCTATTAACATAGCAACCTTAATTTTGTACACAAAACTTCTAAATAATGGGATAGTTGTTACACCAAACCCTTGTCTTAAATTAAGTAATTAAATATGCCTTCTCCTTCCAACTATCAATCATACCCAGCATTATCAGCTGCAGTAGACAATATTTGTCATTTTCGATGATGTGGCCAAGGTATTTTTAATTCCACCATTTTATAGTTTATGCAATTACTTCATCTTTTCTGAGCACTTCTCCATTTGTTAAGTGGTTGGTCCATGAACTTTGGAGTGCCCACAGATGAGAAAAGTCTGACAGCGAAATAAGAACTCAGTTCTAGAAATTATATTTAATTTCATATATACTCAGCTACCTCTCCCTCTCAATGATTTGAATTATTGGTCTATAAAGAATGACATTCTGAACATACTTCAACCTAATTACCAATAATATTGTAAGGATGGAGATAGTTGGGGGTGCAGTAAAATTAAACACCAAATAAGCATTCACTTATATAGCCACCCCCAACTATCTCCATCCTTACATTAGATCTTCCAGTCAACTAATTTCCTCTCTAACATGAATACCAGTAATATTGTGTCTTCCATAATTAAATTTATGATAACAATGCACTATACTTAACCTGAACTTATATTAGAGACAGGCACATTGACTACATTCCTAAATATAGCTTTGTGATTTAGATTCAAATAACCATAACAATAAATAAAATCTAGCAATCAATGAACATACCTCAAACCTATACTTCCTGCTAGGGACATCTACTCCTGCAATATCAGATAAAACTGAAAATTGTGCATTATGGTGATCCTTTAAAAACTGAAGTACTGGAAGCACTCCTTCTGGGGCAATAAGAACTTCGAGTTCATCTGTGGATGTTAATTGAACTCTCTGAACATATCTGGGGAGACACTCAGCAACATAGGTTCCAAATTCACTCAATTTTTCTCTGTCTATGAATGAAGGCGTTTTTCTGACAGTAGCTGCAAAGATAATACCAATTGAATATACAGATAATATAGAAACCTTCAAATGACAAATAAAAAGTAAGGCTCATAAGTACGCCTTTTTTCTTCTTTTGGCTGAGTATTTGCTTCTGAGCTGGTACTTCTTTGAAATCTAAGTTGACTGATTAAAGTCTGTGGAAATGCTCCTAAAAAAAAAAAAAAAATTATTATTATTCAATAGCAAAATACAAACTATTATTGAACGACTTAATACTTGAAAGTTTAGCTGTGTTTGACAAAAGCCTGATATTTCTGAAAATATTGACAGCCATTCTATAATATGTGGGACGATAAGTAGAAATACAAAACTTTATAAATACACTGAGGTTCAATAGATTGAAAAAAATAATTTGTTCAAAGAGGTAGCAAATGTAAAGATGTTAGCTCTTAGTTCACATAAAAGTTGAATTAAAATTTCACAAAAATGACATGAATATTATATATTTATTGGCAGAGATGATATAAATATTCCTGAACTTCCCTATGAACGCCAGGTCGTTTCCTTGAGATCTGTCTACATCCGAGGATATTTTGTTTCCTTTGAATAGAATTTACTACCATGCGGGTTATTAGCTCAGCGATGGAGGCCCCGTATCTAAGGGACAACTGGTCTCCTGAATATGTATGTCCCTTCAGGGTGACCGGGCTAAGTCACCTTGTACTGCCTGGAGGACCAGTGGCTGATTGCAGTCAGATGACAAGGCTGTGGTGCCGCCATCTCCCCACGCCTATTCCTGGCCTTAATCTTACTTAAATAATCATTGCAAAGAAAATCTAATTTTCCACCTGACTAGGAAATATATTATAGTGATTAGACTCACCATTGGTAAGTATGAAATAATACTTTGTTCAAACGGTTCAATCGAATTTCAAGTTTGGCAAATGGCAAATTATTCGTTGAAATCCCTTGAATGTGTTAATATTTTGAGCTAATGTAATGTCTTCAATGTATACGTATGAGAGGATGTAACGACCGGCATTAGGTCTGACGGCATAAACTTCTCCTGTCAGTCTATTATCAAAGCTTTTCGACCCAAGACGGCGGGGTTGGATAGACGGAACTTTGAATAAGGAATATTCTTCCTCCCCTTACAACCTCAGATCTCTGACAAAAGCCTAATTGTATTCAACCTGATACAAGATGAGAGATATTTGAAAAAGCTAGTATGATCCGAAGAAAAGAGTAGAATTCCTTCCGATCTCCCAGGAGGGAAAACTATTAGATAAAGGGTGGGACATGGCGGAATCTGACAACACACATTATTCAGATAACAGAATATATTTATCCTGTGATCTCTGAAGTAATTATTGAAGAATATTTCAAGTGCCGAAAAACAAGAACTAAACTGGTCCTTTGGTATAAGTCAGCATTAACTGCTCTGAAAAGATAAAATTCCACAAAGGCCACTCAGGAAAAATAGTTAATATATTCATCGAAGATATATGCTCCGACCACTCGTCACACGATATAACTCCTGATTACAATTGGACATCTGAAACCTCCATACTGTTGTAGACAAACTGGAGAGGGCCGATCCCAAAATTAAAAGCTACCGACGCGGTAATCGAAAGATTCGTATCCCATTCTTAGAAGATAGAACAATTGCCTGTATAAAGCATACTTTATACAATTGAAAGCTAGAAAATTATGGGTATCATAATCTCCTTAAGACAAGGGGGAATAACAAGATATTTGTCAACCATATCGGTCTATCGGTTTCTCCATTGTAATGAGCAAGTCATGGGAAAAGCTATGTGGCCAGTCTTACCAAGATCTTACGTGGACGACCTTGCCGCGATAGTCTATTCGGACAGCAGAGCCGGGATCTCGGCGGGGGCCGAGAGATGTGCCAGCGTGGTAAGAGCCTGGTGTGAGAGGAAGACGCTGAGGATGGCAGCCACCAAAACTCAGGTTTTCCTCTTTCGAGGAAGAACGGTTAGGGCTCACCCTATCAGCTTCAACATACATGAACACAGAATCAGGACAAGTGAGGTAGTCATGTACCTTGAGATCACGTTAGGAAGAAATTTGGACGTGACCTCTCACTTGGACAACCTGGCAATGAGGATTAGCCGGACAATGAACGGCCTCAGTCGGATTGGCGGCGTCTTTTGGGGCCTCAGGTACTCAGTCAGCATGAAAATCTACAAAGGAGTGGTCCTGGGTATCCTGAGTTACGCGTCCCCATTCTGGAGCGAGAACCTCTCACAGCGGCAAAGAAGAAAACTGGCATCGGCTCAGAGAACGGCTCTGCTGAGAGTGGCCAGGGCGTACCGCACATCACATGAAGTGGTGCAGATCTTGGCAGGAGGTATGCCTATTGACCTCAATAGGCTAAGGGAGGATGTGATCAGATACGAGGTCAAGAGAAGAGGGTTGGCAGCTGTCCCGGAGCAACTACGAGTGAGGATCCAGGCAAACCTCAGCAAGGGGAAAGAAGAGATAAGGAAGGATTACACTACTGGAGTGGAAAGGACGGTGGGTGACATCTGTATACATCAAAGGTAGCACCCTTAGGAAGTACTTTCCCACCGTCAAATCAAGATTAAAAGCTAAGTCGGTCCTTCCTGATTACTAGATGTCACAGATCCTCACAGGGCATGGGGGCTTCAGATGGAAGCTCGCACAACACGGATATAATCTGGACCCCCAAATCCCCAGCTGTGGAGTCCCGGTGAGTGCCGAACATGTGATCGCATCCTGCACCGCATACGACGCACTGAGAACGTTGTCCACGAAATCGGGAAAATACATAATCACTGAGGACGTGTTCCCTGAGCTTGTGGAGGAGGAGAACTACACAAGTTTCAGGGAGTTCGTATAAGGATGGAGAGAGGCCGTAGGTTCGGCCTACTTCATGATTACACGGAAGGAAGAAGACGAGGCATAAGAATAAGGTGTGCACAACCGTGCACCGGGCTACACTATAGTTCCAGAAGTTTTAAAAAACAGAATAAAGAAAATCCCGGACATAGTACGTCCAGTGGTATACCTCCACTGGAGGCACACCCTGTATACCTCACAGGTAGGGGAGGGAGGAAAAAAAAATTCTTACCAAGATCGATCCATCCTCGAGATTATGGATATAAAAAAAGTAAGGATGGTTGCAGATGCTATACTGACAGTATGCCAAAATGTACTAGAGCGATTTGTTGTGATTCGTCTGTTTGACCTATCCTCAACATTTGATAATGTACAGCTATTGGTCCTATTTTAACAGCTTTAGAAAATGATACATCTAAGTGAAGTTGCCAAAGCTACTTGGCATAAAAAAAAAAGGAGAAAGTTCAAAATTGACTGAATACAAAGGTATATATTTATAAAAACATGTGTTGAATTATCCTACTTGCTACTAATATTATAAATGCGAAAGTTTGTATGTTTGTCTCTCTTTCAGGCAAAAACTACTGAACGGATTTGGATGAAACTTTACAGTAATATAGGTTATACATCAGAATAACACCTAGGCTACAGCAAGGGCGGATTTAGGGGATGGCACGGGAGTACGTGCCCCCCTAGACAGTTTTTTTGTTCTGTGGAGAATCCATTATAGTACATAATTAAAGGCAAATCAGGAACTTAGCATCTTGAAATTTGAAGATAGGTTCTTTGTATAATTTAAGAAAGAAATATGAATAATTCCACCCCAAGGATTTCCCCCTTAATATAATAGGGGTTCAAAGATTGTATGAAATCCGTCAGTTTTGAAGTTAGACATCTGCATTTTTGGATGTACGAGTAACTTATAGTTAAAAAAAATTAAATTAATTATTTAAAATGATCTGTCACGAAACTTTATGTGACAGACCAAATTCCACGCGAGCGAAGCCGGGGGCAAAAGCTAGTAATGCAATAATGTTGTTTTATTTGGTTCGATTACTAATATTCCTTGTACAAAATAATAAAACAATAAATATACGTAGAATGGTCAATTTTGTCCCTACTCCATATTAAGGTGACATTGAGAATATACATCCCTTCGGGGTTAAATGATATTTCTCATTGTATAGCGTGCTTATGGAACGCTAATTTTTCACGAAATAAGAAGTGTTACATAAATGTGACATGGGGAAGTGTTTTGCATTTTTCTGAACAGAAAAATAAACACCTTTGTGAAAGGCAAAATATAGTAAATTCTTTACCATAGAAACAGTTTTTATGTAATATGAGGTTACTAATTGCTCACCTATTATGTACCAGTTATCTATTGGTGTTATCTTCTTTATACTCTGTGCAATGTATTAAATTTGTTCAATCGGCTGTAATAATAGGCATAATAGGCTAGTTTTTTCTTCACATTATTGTTTTCACGGAACATCAATGAATGCGATAGAACGAGAGGTTATTTATTGTAATCATTCTGATTAACATAAAGGAAATTACATTGCTATGACTATTTTTTTAAAGATATTGTTTTAGTAGTGGCGAGAAACGTGCATGAAGTGCATGGAACGTTTTTCCACTTACTAATACATTAGGGGTTTTCTTCAAAATGTAGGTAATTATCATAAATTAATTGAGTTATTAAATTTAAATGTTTTTTAATATATTCATAAATTATTTAATACCCAAAATTAATCGAACTTCCAATGTTGGTAACATTGGTTTAGTGTGGCTTGCTTGCTGTATGCTTGTTTGGTAAGCTACGGTCATCGCTTGGCTAAGATATTTGTCGTTTGTAAATCTTGAGTAGTGTCTTTCAGTTTAAGTGACGAATATAATAAAATGTCATCAACCACAATGAAAACTATAACTACACCACCCGGTGGGCACGGATGGCCGAGAAGAGGCACAGGCACCGCTAATTCTAATGAACAGAACAATCCAAATCAGATCGCCAAACTTGCCCCCAGTACATCTCTTACAATAAATCGTTGTATAAAACTGTAAGTATTAAGATAGTTTTAGAATCTCAGTAATTTCTAGGAATAAATATTCTTAGTTTTGTTTTCTCAAATTGTAACCCCATCAAAATTATTAACTTCTCGTTTCAGTTACCCTCTAACCAACTACTCATTTCTTACGAAAGATGCACTATTTGAGAAAGACCCTTCAGTGCCAGCAAGATTTCAGAGAATGAGGGAAGAATTTGAAAAAATTGGTATGAGGAGAAGTGTCGATGGTGTGCTTTTAGTTCACAAGCATGGAATTCCTCACATTCTATTGCTACAGTTAGGTAATACTTTCTTTAAACTTCCTGGTGGTGAATTAAAATCTGGAGAGGATGAAGTCGAAGGCCTCAAAAGACTGTTGACAGAGGTAATTTACTATTTTATGTATTTGAATAGTTTTGTTCTATTTATTTACGTAAATGCCTAGTTTGTAGTGGTTAGTAATGCACGAGAGTATGAATTCATTGTACCCTAGGTAAGTGACAGCTTATTGTACATCAGTAGTAAAAGTACGATTGTATGTTTTGAAATTTAGATTTATGTTGATTCTGATGGACCTTTATAATATATATATATCTATGCCTGATGACTTTGGCTGTTTATAGGTGTTATTTTTAAGAGACTTAATGTGAGAATAGAGTTTTTATCTTATCAATCTATTTATCAATTTAATTGTTATTTTTTTTACTTAATTTTAATAACACCACTTTAGTGTTGTCAATTTTGTGAATTTTTGATGGAATATAAATGATTATTACTTGGATTTATCTTAAACTTGTTAATAAAATAGTTTCTATAATTGTCTGTACTAATTTTCTATGAGATGCTTTGAATTTCATATTTAGTTTTTTATTTCAATCAGCTAGTTTACTAATGTTCTACTATAATATATTTATTTAAATGGAAAATAAATAAATCATCATATTGCTTGTTTAACTTAAGTTTTAGATATTCATTGAAACACTTCTTGATGTTAACAAGGTGTCCAGCAGCTTGGAAGTTCTAGGTATGGGGAATCAAACTTGTACTTTTTGTACAATCAAATTTGTACTTTTTGTGTCAGGAGAAATCAGGATCCGAGCTTAAAAAATAGTCATCAGCAGTTATTAGTCTAATAATTTAATTTTCACATCAGTATCGCAATTAGGGCAGCAATTATAAAACATTGAGAAGCAGTTTGGTTTAGTTGTTACACTTTTCCTGTACCACTATAATCCAGGAATGGTATTGGGTTAAATACATGTAGAGATTGTACTGTTTCTTGAATTTATAGTGTGTATGAACAGTGGTGCAGGGCGGTGATTTGTCCTAGATCATGCTCAACTGCCAGATTTTTCCCCTATTTGGGGTACCCCTTCATAGGGGTTGAGTGAGCCCCAGGAAAGTCCCAGATCCCAAGAGATCCATCCCCGGCTGTTTATTTACAGATCAAGCAATAATTGCAACAGTTGAATTTGAATCTGGGCCCCTCGGTACAACAACCACTGAACCATTTCACTCCCTAAGTTATTGCATTTACTGTCTTTAAAGAATCCTCCTTCCAATAACTTTGTGCATTAGTACCTCTCTCAAGTAAAATCTCCCTTTATTTTCTTTCTCACCTTACCAAGGCACACTACCTAAGTGAGAATGTTATAAAAGTTGATATAATTTATTTATTCCAAGTTTCAGTTTTAACTAATTAACATTTATCTCCTTACATGTATGTATTTTCATGTAGCTATACGAATGGGAGATTGTCAGTATTCATATAATTGTTGGTATTTTATGTGAAATTTGTGAATTCAATTATTAAATGGATCAATTTTTTTAAATTTTAGTTGGTTTGATAGAAATTGTTTTTCAACTTTTTTTGTGTGTGTTTTTTATATGCCCACATTATAAGCAGTTTAGTAAGAATTTTTATTATTTTAAAATTTATTTTCAAGTTTTAAATATACTTTTGTTTTTGGCTAGGCCCTTAGTGTAAGAAGTGAACAATTCTTAGCTATCAAACTGTAACACAACCTTTATAATAATTGTTTAAATTCTTTTTTATGCTCTAAATTGTACATTGTATCGTAAGTCAATCTAATACCATATTTTCTTGTTACAATTTTGTTTAGGAAATTGGCCTGATCACCTTGAATTTTACTGGCCTAAAATCCTTGAATTTTTTTATACATACACTCATATATATAAAATTAAATTAAATTTTATATATATATATATATATATATATATATATATATATATATATATACATATATTTTTTTTAATTTTGAAGAGAAAAGATTATGTCTTGGCCGGGATTCGAACCCAGGTCATCCGCGTTTCTAGCGCGGAGCTCTAACCTTAAATATTAAATTAAATTCTAAGCTTAAATAATTAAAAAGAATCATAAATAAAAAAATATATATATATATTCATAGATAAGTGATACCATTTTATATAATTAGTTTCACTTAAGCATTTCATTCATACATCTTTATAGACGGCATGTTATTTTGTAATTATCATTGTTATTGTTTTTCTTTCAGATATTAGGAAGGGAAGATGGAGGTAAGCAAGAATGGATAATTGAAGACACAATTGGTAATTGGTGGAGGCCTAATTTTGAACCTCCTCAATATCCGTATATCCCTGCTCATATTACTAAGCCTAAAGAGCATAAAAAATTATTTCTTGTTCAAATGTCAGTTAAAGGTAAGTAAATTCTGTTTATAATAAACACCATTTTTTTTCCTTTTTATTTATTTTTATTCTTAATTTGTACTTTTCAATCCCCTTATAAATATGCCTGTTTTGTTAAAGACATTGAAATCTCTAATCTCAATCATTTGTCAAATAATGTTTGATAATGCAATTTTTATAAGAACGAATATATCCAAAAATAGTTGGAAATGTATTGATATATCTGTGTTTATTTCACAGTTATTGATTCGGCCTTCAGGATGCTCTGCCAGCCTGCTCAAAATATCACCACTCTCTTTTACTTGTTACTCTCTATATTGATTAAGCAGTTTGTTTGTATTCTAGATTATGGTTGAGATTGAAATGTCAGTGAAAATTTATTGGTACATACAAACTGCTTCATCTTGTAGCATTTTGAAGATTGTATTCTTAAAAAGTGAATATTGAAGAATGTATCTAACATTTTTTATAATAAGTACAGTCTGTAAAGATTCCAGATTCTTAAAATTTGATTAAGTTGATAATAGCAATTTCATTAATTATCAAAGTTTTTACAGTTTACAGCTTTCATGAACTTATTTCTCTTAATGGTTCAACTACCACTGTCCATTTCTGTAGTAATTATTAATTTCAGTACTCAATGTTAATTCTTTCTGCTAAACTTTCTTTCCTTTTTTTTATTTTTGTCTTTATTCTTTCCATCTTATAATAAAAGCTTATGTTCCTATTGTAGGAATAATACTATAAATGAGGAGTAAAGATGTTCTTATTTTATAATTTTAGATTATATAATGATAAGTAAGTACTGCTATCTTTTGGTATTCCCTCTTTGTTCATTAAATAAAGGTTCCATATGGTTAAAGAATTTTCTGCTGTATATTTTACTTTATTGGAATTGCCATGTATCTTAGATTCTACATCTTTCAAATTGAAATATCTTCAAATGTTGATACTTATGCCATATATTTTGCTTATTTGCTTAATGTTCACCTTTGGGAAGGTGTGATTTTGATTCATCCATGTACGTACGAACAAAAAGAAACATTACTGGAGATCTTGTCAAATAATTAGCATTTTATGTATGCTATTTAACATTTAGCATTATGTAAAGGTGGGCCATATCTGGAGGATATGTCATGTAGGATTTGTCCATTGAGATAAAAAGACATGCTGAATTTATAACTCTCTTAGAAGTGAGAGTGAGGACATTTTGATAAGGAAAACTCATGGAGCTTAGGATAAAATTTAAAGTGGAGTTAGAATTAATGGAGTTGATTTAATTCTTTTATTCCTTGTTGATGCTGTCCTTTTTAGTCCCAAAAAATAAGTTTTATGATTTACTTTAAAAATCCAACTGCCTCAAAATGTGAATAGTTCAAACAGTAGTAAGCCTACAGTTACATATTTTTTGTACTTATTCAACAGTTCTTATTTATTTCTTTTAACCAAATACAGTCAAATTTCTGCCTATGCTCCTTCTGCAACTATATTTTGTCAAGGTTGGGTGATTTCTTATTTGTCATATCTCTAAATTTACACAATAAAGTTTTATTGTGTTAAATATTATTTGTGTTTTGTATGATTTTAGTAGCAACTGTTGCTTTGCTCACTGGACTTTCACTGTTTTAATTTTTATTTAAATATATCAGTATTAATAACTCGCTGTGCTGTGCTGCATGAACTTTTTTCTTGTATATGTTAAAGGTTTACTTTTGATATGGTTTTCCATTTTATGTTTTTATTTGAGAAGGTTGTTATTTAAAATATGTTCATTGATTTAAATTATTATTAATGTATAATGAATTTATAGTACACCTTATTTGTATATTTTGACGCAATTTTAATGGACAGTGGGGTTTGGGTTTTTTATTTAATTTAAATTACTTTAAATTAAAAAAAAGTTCTTCCCCCACTTATTACTGGATAACGTTAAGCTAAGCAATAATTGCAATTTACTAATTTTATCTATGGATCTTTCTATTAGCTCGTGTTTAATGAATTACTTTTTATAACCTTTTAGTTTATTTTAAATTAATTTGCTTCTAAATAACGTCTTTAATATAAATATCCTGTCTCAGTAAGTTATATTGATTTACATATGAAAAAAAGTGTATCTCTATTTTATAATTCTAATATCAAGTCTAATAATTTATAAATAAATTTATTTTATTTATTGATAAATTTATTAAATTATTGTATATTCTAAAATTTAATTAAACATTTAAATTATTCCAAGGCCCATTAATAAAAAGGATATTGAAGGATTGGAAGATTTTTGATTTTTAAATTTTTACAAAACAATTAAGCTTTACATGACTTATACAAAGGCATTTAATGATTGAAAAAAGGCCCTAAAATTAAAAGATCAAAATTTCATATGATTCAAGATTCCTTATTTCATTTAAATCTGGCTGTAAAAGTTCGGTTTCTAAGTCCTGAATAACAGCCAACTTTTAATTTAAAAAAAAAAGTAGGATGAATTCTTAAAATTAAAATACTTATTAGTGTGGTTTTAAAAACTAATCATTGAAACCAGATTTAAGACTTCTATTAAATATATTAGTAATAAAAAAAATTATTGTTAAGTTTTTATTTTGAAAAACAATTTATCTGTTTCTACATTGATTATGGCTATTCCGGTCCCCTTAATGTAGGTAAGATATTTACTAGTGTTGTTGTCAATACAATTAACCCATATCTTAAAAATATTTTATGGTTTTAAGCTGTTTTATTAATCATTCATATTACATAGATTTGGATTTTTCTTTTATTAAAATAGACCATTATTGTTAAGTAATATTAGTGGAAATTGTCCGTTATATTTATTTTAAGTTCCTTTTGATTTATTACCCGCTAAATTTTTTTTTTACTTATTCTTATCAACAGCTTATACTTGGAGGAATATTATGTTACTTCTCGAGAAATGTGATAATTATTTTTCATTATATTTTTTATGTTCTATATTAATGACAATCCTGGTGTTCTATCCTAACCAGCTTTTTTAAATTGAACTCTAATATTATTATTTGACTTATAATTTTTTTTTATATATATATACATTAAATTACCTTATTAAAATAAATGAGCTAATATTCATAATGTTCTTAACGAATGTTGTTTTACTTGTGGTATATTAATCGGGACTAGTGCATCAGATGTATCTCTGTTATTTCCAATGGCGATTTTATTATTCTGTTGTATTAATATATTCAATACTTTTTGTTATTTTTTTTATTTTATTATTTGAGCATTTAACAGTTTTATTATTTCTGGACATTTAATCCTAATCACATCAAAGCATCTTTTAAACTTGTATCATTTTATGTATCTATATTTTTTATACCATGTATTAATTCTGAAGCTGTTATGGTTTGAATGAGTACAACTTTTAGATTTAAACAATTCAAACATTGTTTTATTTGAATTTTTTTCTATTGTTGAGAATGGGAGTTATGTTTGTCCAATTTTTGTTAGAAATGATTAGCTGAATATCAACAATATTTAAAATCCATATGACTCTTAAAACTGATTTTTTTTTTCTGTTTTCACAGATTCAAATAATGCTATGTAATAACATTATCCATCCCTGTCTCTGCTATTCATTTGGAATATTAACATTTTTGTGTCATGAGTACACTACTGAATTATTTATTCCTAAAATAGTTTGTAATTATTTTTGAGCAGTTTTTATTTTTTATTCAATTTAAATAAATAATTGTTGATAATTTTACATTGATTAAGTGTTATCATTTATATATTATATTCTTTTGCTATTGAAACTTTTACACAAAACCCATTACTTTAAAATAATCTATATATTTCTTTTATATTACTTCTTGAAAATCATGTTTTTTAAGAAGGTTTTTTGTAGGTATGCTTTTTAAAAAAATATCTTCACAAAAGTGAAGTTACTTACGTAATACATACTTAAATTAAGTATCCCATTATATCCTTTGTTGTAAAACTTATGGAGAACAACTTTAACAATAAAATGTATTAAGTTACCTCCCTAAGAATTGTGACATGTTTTAAACTTGTAAAAATCCTGCGTGTCTCTTTGCTTTGTTGGAAAAAAGAAATTATAATTCTTTGTCATATCTTATACATTTTTCCATTATGTCTGTGATATGTAGAGTGAAGGAATCTTATTATGTGAAGAAAAAAAAATAGCTTTGTTTTTATGCATTTTTTTTTTCCAATTCATACATATTTGTTAACCAAATTTCAGCAGCAATCGAACTAAAAAGTAATTCCTACTTTCTTCATTTCTGTTATAAAGTTAGATTTTATACCCTAACTTAATATCAAGTTGTCTTGATATTCGGAACTAAAGTTTAGAGTTTTTGTATAATAAAATGTTTAAACATAATTATGATACTCAGTATGATGGTAATTAATAGTTTTGATTTGGTAAGAATTTTAATTTACTATTTTTAAGTTAATAATATAACTTTTAAAGTATTATTATTGTAAGTATGTGCTTGATTTAATATATCATTCAGCCTTTATTTTTTAAATTTAGTTCAATTATATCTAATATCTCTAATATGCATATTGAAGTACCTACTTAAATCATCGTAGCTTATTTAATTTTCAAATCTAATCTTGCACTGTTTTCTCATTTATTAATTTTTATAAATAGCGGTAAATATTTTTGTCGGAATTCATTTGACATTATTGTTCTGTTTATCATAGTCTGGTTTCGGTAATATCAATGAGTCAAATTATATTGTTTCATATTTCTTGCAGTGATAGATGAAATAATTTATTTTTCTGACCATTTAATTAGTATTTTTTAGCAGCTGGTTGAAGCAGATTGAGTTAAAAATATAAAAAAAATTTCTTTACTTTACTTGTGAACAATAATAAAAAAGTGGATGTTTAGTAGTACAGTGAAACTTCTCTTAACCTTCCTGTTGTGGATCCTTTTCGTAAAGGACATTTTTAAGATCATATCTAAAAATGTACAAATTTAATATTTTTGTACCCTGATATTTCCCTGCTGTTCCCTGGAATTTTATTAGAAGCGAACCAGAAGTTATTGAAAAATGTTCTATGCATATAGTGTATGCCATAACTTTTCTTAAAAGAGTTTTTCTTAGATCTAGACAAAAAAAAAAAACTATACAATCTCTTGTCATAAAGTAAATATTAATAATTAATAAAAGGGGTCAATTTTCTCAAACAGGTGCAACTGTTTTCTTAACCCTTTAGCGACCGAATACGGCCGGGTCAGAGCGGGCTGCCTGGACTGAGTGGTAGAAAAGTCAACTGTGCCCGCTGAACCGATTACTTTTTGACTCTGAAATCATGTTTTCTTATTTAATTCCTTATAGTTTCCCATCATCCTTTTTGATTCGGACTTGGAATGGTGAATGGACTGGCACTGGTGAATTTAAAAACATATTTAAAAAAAAAAAAAATTAATTACTGTAAATTAATTTTTATTATTTAAAAAATTATACAATTATATACTTTATTTTTTTGAAATGTCTACATACAAATTTGTACATATACTTTATTTTTTTGAAATGTCTATATACAAATTTATACAATTAAAAATTCTTTTAAGTGTGATAAATGCCGAAACACGACACACACTTCACGAAAAATAAGATAGCCAAAAGTGAATTTGTACGACATCTGTTGTCAAGAAAAAGTATTTCAGCTTGTCATGCGGACACCTAGATGGCTCTAAGAACTGAACTACTATTGTAGCTCACGGTCTAGAAACGCCGGATAAGCAAAACTATTATAATAGTCGATGGTCCGTGGAGCCCACCTGACACCAGACTATTATAATAGTCCACGGTCCCCACGGCACGGCGCGCTCGGACTATTATAGTAGTTCACGGTCGCTAAAGGGTTAATCTTGATGTGGTTTACCATGCTCCTGCTCATCTAGTGTTGTCCTATTTAAGGTATCAATCTTGCATAAAAAACATGGTCTTGCCATGGCCCTTAATAAGGATTGTTGTTTTATTAGAATAAATTTCAGCAAACTTTCATATTAGTCGAAACTTTTTTTCACTCTCCCACACTGAAAGTTCGAAAAAAGTTTGTGTATAAGATGTCCCACTCGTGGTGGGTTGATCATAAGGTGTTCAGTTTGATGCATAATCGCTTATTGAGCTATTTTTCAGCCAGTGATAATCCATCTGCTAATGGGGTAACCCAATATTTCAAGAACATTCCTTGTATCTTTTCCAGTTATACATGGTTCATATTCAGCTAATTTAAGCTTTTGCTTCAGTGTTTGAACTGTTTTTTCTGCTAGACCATTAGTAGCTGCATGGTCAAAAGCTACAAGTTTCTGAAAGATTCGTTTTCACAACATGTTCTCAATTCTGAACTGATGAAAATCGAGACATTATCTGATATTTAAATTTCCGGATAGCCATGAGCAGAGACAATTTTGTTGAGCAAGCCTATTTGTTCTGCATGAGGAAGTGGTTGTCATGACTTTCACTTAAACTTATTTTAATTTTGCATTAATGCAAACCATGAAAATAAACAGTTTTATGGTCCTGTATAGTCGAAATAAGCTCTCCTAATTTGAATCAGGTTCTACATTGGTTTGAAAACTCAAGGAAATCTTTAAAAAATGTCTTCGATTGAATATTTAGTACATGAGAATTAAGGCTGAATGGAGTTTGTTATCAGATTGTCAGTTTCTTGGAGACAGATGTTCATGTGACAAATCCATACTCCCTCTATAAAAGCTGGTTTCCCATCTGGAACAGTATTTATTTGAATGAGACAGTTACTTAATCTTTATCTGTTGGGAAAAAAATACATTTGTTCCCCTTTCGTGGTCACTACTGGTATGTTTAAGTTTAGCTATTTGAAATTGTTTTCAAAAATGAGAGTATAGATAGTGCCAGAATCCTCTTAAAAATGTTGACTGATTAGGGCTGTAATGAAGTACTTTTCTGTGTCTGATTTGAGGATCTGAGGTGAAGACTGGTCATAAATGTCAACAATATCTGGCTTGTCTAGAGCCAAAAGAGTGGCTTTCTTCTGAGGAATTATCAGTAGGACATACTTTACCAAATTTTTAGGTGCTTTGGCTAGTAGGGTATTTTACTTCTATTTAAGTAGTAAATTTTCACATGTCCTGATTTTATGTATAAATATATATATATAAAATGTGCAATGTAGGTCATCTTGGTTAGAACGGCAATCATTCATATGATTGCTATTCCAGGTGCAATAAAGCAACATCCACTGATTCCAAATTTGACATAATCAATTCTATGTTTTTATATCGACCCTGATTCTGTGAGGTATTCCCATTTGAATGCTAGGCCGGCTGTGAATGAAACAACCTATTTGGATTTGGTTTAAAAGTTTTATCGATAACAGCATTTATGTTCCCTAGCTGCAGCTGATTTAGGACTTGAATTTCTATCTTGAAAGCTTCAAAGGCAGTAGCTTTTGTTAAAATCTTGAAAACTGTTTCTTTAGATTGCAAAAGCTGTTTACAAATCCAAATGTCTTATGTCCCTAATAAATTTAACGCTCAGAAAAACAGATGCTGCTAAAACTGTTTTAGAACACAAATTACAGAAGATTCGCCTTCTGCAAAGTAGCATTGTTGAGCAGTGATTGATTCATTATGGTTTTGATACATACTCAAGAAATAGTGTTGATGGGTTTCTCTGGTCCTAATAATGCTGATAAATGATTGAAATGATTTGTCCTGATATAAGCATTGAGGGCTTTGGGGATTGTCTTCTTTAACATTTTTCTTAATATCTCGTTGCCAATTGTTTTTAGAATGACACACACATTTTATATAAGCAGGATCAATCTGTTGAACAATAATAAAAGCCCAGGAACTAATATAAGGTTATTTAAAAAAACCAAAACTGTTAAATCAAAATGCAAATCCATTAATAATGTTATAACGGACATAACAAGGATAAATTTACATTTCAAATAAAGATGTAAAGAATAGAAATATAGTTTTTGATTTATACAGAAATAATTTACACATAAAAATCATTCATAATAAGTGGTATACTGATAAACTTAAAATGTGTTTACCTCGATCTACTTATTTTCCTTGTCACATTTTCTATTATTCATTCTCAATCCCCTCTTATAAAAATAATATCATAGAATAACATTAGTTGCCGTGAATAGCAAATATATCAAAAAAAGAAAAACTAAAGAGGCGAAGGCTCGTAAAAAGATGCTCAAAGTCATTTTGATTGAAAGGGAATATATTCATTATGAGTTGGGACAGCATGCTACTTCCTGGTATGAAAATTAGCATCAGTGATAATGGCGCTTTTGCCGATTACATGACAATAAAGGAAATACATAGCAATGGCATCTCTTACAAGTGGTGTGATATAAAATAAAAGTTAGTTCAACTAGACTAAAATAAATACGTGCATACCTTATGTGTGTGTAAATTTTTGTATGTATTTATATAAAAATTGTGTATAAAAAATACCTAAAATTTCAGTATAAATATGTTAAAATTCAAAGCTATTGCTAAGTAACAAATGTACCAAATTGTACACTTTTTCAAGTTACTAAAATCTGTTTCATATATTTGTATACTTTTATGTAAAGGAGATATCATCCAGTCAACTATTTTCATCTCATACTTGTATAATTTTAATTTTGTATTATTTTTAAATTGACCATTTTCACAAAACCATCTATCCCTAGGGTGTCCTCTGTATAGAAGTTTCACTGTATTAGAATATAATTTTTATTTGTTCATGTAATAGAGACTTTTCTTGCTGCTTGTTATTTTTTATTAAATTTAATTTACCATATAACAATTGTTTTCATGAAGAACCTTATATTAACATGTATCGATAATATATAAATCAGTTTACAACCAAGGTTTAGCTCATAAATACTAAATATTTCATGTATGAAATATAAAGTTTCCTGTCTATGTATCTTTCATAAAATAGTTTACTTAAGTTTCTTGTGTTAGTCCTTTGAGGGTTACTATTAGACTGATTATTTTTTTAGCTTTACTTGCGGTTCCTAAAAACTACAAGATAGTGGCTGCTCCTCTTTTTGAACTTTATGACAGTACGCAGAGTTATGGTGCTATCATCTCATCACTTCCCCAAGCTCTTTGTAGGTGAGTGTCAAAAGAGTAATCTGATAATTTAAAAAAACTGAATTACTCATAGTACACACTAGTTTAGCAGATGAATCATGTAATGATATAAAATGGATACATTAAATTAATCAATTCTTTTGTGTACTCGATTTAGGATTATGAGTGGCTTAGCTATATAGATAAGGTGGCATTGTCTTTAGTAAGAACTTGCCACTTAATGAATCTTTTGTTTTTCTGCTTAACTAACTAAAGCAGCTAACGAATAACCACTTGACCCATTAAAATATTATGTTAATACTTGTAAGTTTATTAAACAGTGTGGTTATAACTTAGCATAATATCAAGTTAAGCTGAGCTTGTTATTCAACTTTGTATTTAACTAGATATTATTGAAGCTCAAAAAATATTACACTTCAGTTTGTTAATGGAGAGGCTACGAGTACTCTTAAATATACTTCAGTACCATCTTGTGTAGTTAATATTGTTTTAAATCTATTATTCCCATTAGTGAAGGCTAAGGTTCTAAGATAAAATGGTTTCTTTGGAAGCCTAAGAATGAGTGAAAAAAGAATGCTCGATATATTTAAAATTTAAAAATTGTTATTTGTTGTTGTCAAATAATTTTGTTAGTATTTAAAATAAAAATATGTTTTATATTTCCTCTACTCTCTCCCGGTATCTAAATTACTTGCTGTGGTTGAGATCCCCTTTTATGAGTTATATTATTTATTAATAGGTTAATTATCTAGTTATTGGTCAAAGAAGGTATGATATAATCTAAATTGCTATGTTCTAAATAGATATGCAACTTTACTATTAATTCATAATCATGTCAAGTTTACTTTTAATTAGTCATATATTTTTTTGTTTGTTCCAGGTTTAATTTTATTTTTGTCAATGAAGAATGAATGAACTGTGCTGTGTTAGGGACAGGACAGGGGAAGATAATTTTAATGATATTATCTTTGTGTCTTTTATACACACACACACATATATGTGTGTATATATACATGTATTCTTTTTATTACTTTAGTGTGTGTAATTAAGGTTTTTCTAATGATTCCATTTTCATGATGTAACTTTTGAGAAATAACATACTTTTATTGATAATTGTAAGAATGGTTTATTGTTAAACTGTTGGTGCCCTTTTCAGAAATCCTTTACATCTAGAATGAATTTTAATGTGACAGTAGTTCATTTTCTTTTTAGTTTTATGTTATGTTGATTTTTTTTTTTATTCATTTTTCAGTATTTTAATGCAACCATGCTTTTAAATAAACGCTGTTAATTTAAACACTTTTTTAAGAAAAACCAAGTTGGCACAATGGTTTATTAGTTAGTGATTTTGTTTAATCTTGTGGTTGTATTGATTTTTATTTGTATATAGTGATACATTCTTCTGAGTTTAATCAGCATCTGAAGTGACGAAATTTCTGTATTAAATTTATAGTATGAAATATCTGATTTTAAACAGTAATGTAAATAAATGTTTTCAAGGCAAATTTATAATTCAAGCTATTTTAAGTGCAATTGTAAATATATATCCTGTATGTATTGTACATATTTTCGTAATAACTTTTAAAACAATATTTTTTTAAAAATAGCTTTTATTGTGATTCTTCAATTTATTTGAACTTAGTGTCATTTTTATTAGAAAAAAGTAGGATTATTGGTTATCATTAAGATTTGGCTGGTAGTTGTATATTGATTCTGAATAAATTCAGCTCTTTGAATTTACTTTGGAACATTAGTTTGTAAAATTAGTTGTGTTAGTTTCGAGAGATTGAAAAGGCTTATTTCTTGATTGTGGTCTATACAGGGGAGATTGTTGTACCTGATAAAAATGTATCTCAGATCACTCCTCAGTTCTAACAGGGGATGCGACAGATCTGTGCTAAGCAATCAAGCTCAAGCATTTGGTAGTGTAGTCCATGTGCTATTGTTTTTTGATTAAAATAAAAATTAAAAAATTGAAATTTTGTAGTTTAAAGGTCATTTAATAAATAGTAAAATTTAGGTTTACTATTTATTCTTTTTTTTTTTTGATTTAATGGTTATATTTATGTTTATAACTACATTCCACCTGAATTTCACTGATTACTGTTGTATGATTTGCTATCATTATAGCCTGAGTTCAAATAACCTACTATTTCGAGGTTCACTTTGGAAAAGTGCACCATCATGAATCTTGAGTCATATTTCAAAAAGGAAATTTCAATTAAATATACATCTTCCACTGTTATAATTGTGGCTCAGATATTGGGGCAAACTGGCAACCATGACAGATTTTTCAAAAAGTGCTTAGTGAATTAGCTATGATGGCACTGTCAGGAGGTACTCTATCTATTGTTATACTTTTATTAAGTGCTTTAAAAATATAATTATGATTATTTATTATAATAAGTATAGTTTTTTATAACTATTTATGACATATTATGAATGATTTTAAGTTGGGATCCTAGCTGCAATAGTATCCCCTATATTTTTGCCTGTTTTTTAAATCAGTATTTGAAAATTTATTGTTAAGATAATTTTCCTAGTTCATGTTTATAACTATGTAAACATTATTTATAATAACACTTCCTGAACCTAAGATGTACATAAAGTATATTAAAAACTGCTCACTCCAATTGAATAAGAGAGAAAACATTATGAGTACATAATTTAATTTAATAGTATTCACTATTTCCAAGAGCATATAGAATAAGCTGTGACTCCTTTAGGAGTTATTTTTCAGGGTTAACTCGACATTTTTTACCAAGAGATATGAGATCATCAAGTTATCCTGCAAAATTATTTAGGGTACACATTTTTATTTAGTGATGTGAGTATCACAATTGGCTGGTTAATTTTAAAAGGAAGAAACTCATAAATTATTTTTACTAAACAATAATGGCAAACTATTCCTCTCAAAACAGGGAATTAATATTAATATTTTTGTTTGCTATTCCTACAGTACAGTGCAAGGGGGAAGTAATTTTACAATGATATTTTTAACAAAATGACAAATGCTAAACAACCCTCTATATTTTTTTAACAATACAGATTGTTGAATTTTCTTTAGGATAGAAAAAATAGCTAACAAAATAATTTTATTGAACAAATCCAAACATGATATTAAATTAATTGGAAGATGAGCTTGATTTTTATGTTATGTTAACCATCTATCAAGAATTTTCTTTTTGCGATGAGTGAGGACATTTTTTACACAAGTGGGGATATTTTATTACTTTTTTACATTTTAAATTTTGGCAGGGAAAAATGGTTCATTCAAATAATATCAAATTTCAGAGTTAGAGAGGAAAATAGTTGACTGGAATATCTAATGGAAGATAGAATTAGTCTTGGGGTACAGTCAATAATAGCACTAAATAAGCAAAACT
Organism: Arma custos; assembly: GCA_037127475.1. Lineage (NCBI taxonomy): Eukaryota > Metazoa > Arthropoda > Insecta > Hemiptera > Pentatomidae > Arma > Arma custos. The sequence goes on along the minus strand of CM073764.1, from coordinate 68,711,402 downwards.
TATTCATTAGTAGTGCCTACGTTGTAGGCCTTCTTCAGGGCAAATAGAAGGAGAAGGACTGTGTGAACCATAGAAGGATAACTTCAGTAAACCATGGAAAGACATCATCTAGTACCCGAATTTTACAATATTAATGTGAGAACGAGCAACCATCAGTCTTAGAGTATCCCTCCTTGAGTGCAGTGCTTCAAGTGTTTCCTCTATAATTTTTCGTCTCAATTTCCTTTTATAAACTTATTAGTGAAAAAGTATCAATCCGTAGTTAATTTATTAATAGCAAGTAACCTGTTAAAGAATTATTAGTGACATTAAATTTCATAAACAATTAAGGAATTCAACAACATTGAAGTAGTGAGAGTTGTTATGGTGCTAATCCTACTAGTCTCCCAGTAAGTAAAGAATCAGATTGGAATTATTCCCAGCCATTTCCTTTTAAATTTACTTGATTATATATATATTTTTTTTTTCATCTCTTCATTTTTTAAGATGGTTACTTGCAAAATTTGTAACAAATCAGTAGGCCGTGATGAGAAGGCAAGAGCAGCTTGCGTTACGTGCCTTCAGTCCTATCATATTAAGTGTGCGAAAATTGATTCTATGGACTCAGAAATTGCTAAATTATGGAAGTGCCCTGAGTGTTTATTAGCGACCAATACAATGCCGGTATCCGAACCTAATCTAATGTTGAATATGCTAAGATCACTCACAGAGGAGTTCAAAGAGATGAAAGCTAAAATGAAATCCTTAGAAGAGCTGAAAGAGATAAAAGAAACAATGCAAAAACAGTCTGAGCTATCTTTTGAAAATAGTGACAGACTTCATAAAATTGAAAACCTGCTTGAAGAGCAGAACAAACAACTGGAAAGAGTAATGCTAGAGAACAAATTTTTAAAAGACAAAGTATCAGTACTAGAGGGTCGCCTTAACCACCCCGAGCAGTACCAATTAAAAAACACTATTGAAATTAGGGGCATCCCTGAAAAGCAAGGAGAGACCACTGAAGGTCTAATACTAAGCGTTGGAGCAGCCCTGGGCGTTAAACTGTGCCCCGAAGATCTGGACCACGCCGTACGGCTCAGGGCAAGACAAGAAGGAACTCCTGGCCCCATCATCGCCAGATTCGTGCGACAAGCCCTAAGGGACGAATTGGTTCGTCAGAGGAAAATAAAAAGGGACTTTTCCACTCGACACCTAGGCTGGGGAGAGAATGAGGCGCACCGCGTCTACGTCAGTGAAGCTATGACTCCCACCAACAAGCATCTTTACTGGCTAGCCAGGCAGAAACAGCTATCTGCAAAAACTAAGTATGTTTGGTTCAGTGGAGGCCGAGTCAGATGTAGACAGTCGGACGGTTACCCAGCAGTGACAATTAGCAAGCCTAGTGATCTGGACGTTTTCAGCTGAGTGTCGTCCAATAGTCACCTTAACTTTTCACTTTTATTTTTTTATATATATTTGTACTCTTTTATAGTTATTTTTCATTTCCTTTTTCATTCAGGTAGAGAAGAAGTGCTTCTATATTTGAAACTTATTTTTTATTTAAGCAGTTTCCTTTTTTTTTACAAGTTATTTATTTTTACGAATTTCTTTAATTTCATTTTTCTCAGAAAAGACAATTTTCATATCACTCAAAACTATCTTCACATCATTCACTCATTATGATCATCGTTTAATTTATTCTTTGCCCGAAAAGTTTTCATTTTCTATCCCTCAATCCGTATTCCGTTTACCTGTCATTTCTCTCTCTCGTCCTTAGTTATGACTAATTTACTGAACTGTTGTCACATTAACGCACAATCCCTTATTGCACATATTGATGAGTTTCAGAAATATTTCCAAGATAACTTTTACCATGTCATAGTGGTCTCCGAAACTTGGCTCAAACCTATCATTCTTTCCTCTCAATTGTCCCTTCCTAACTATTCTCTTATACGTCATGACAGATCTGACCGCAGGGGAGGTGGAGTTGGTATATATATCCATGAAAGCCTTAAAGCTAAAATCCTTCTTCAATCTCCCGCTTCAACCTTTCCTCACCTAGAATATATATTTGTTGAAATCTCAACTTTCTCCTCTCCTCTTCTATATGCCGTAGCATACCGACCTCCTCATGTTCCATTCGACAACCACTCCGAATCCTCTCTTCTTCAACTAGTCTCTACCTACACCAATATAATTATATGTGGTGACTTCAATATTAATATGCTTTCGAATTCCAGCAATCAATCCTTTTTCTCAAATCTAATATTCTCTCTCAATCTTTACCTAGTTCCCTACTCTCCAACCCATCACACCCAATTTTCGGATACCTGGTTGGACCTGTTTATCTCTGATTCACCTCTTAAAATTCTTTCCTCGTCCCAACATCCTGTTCCGTTTCTTTCATCACACGATCTCATTCAAATTTCATATGACCTACCAGTCAAATCCTTTACTCCCAGAACGGTGTCCTATCGCAATTTGGATCTCCTTTCCTTCGAATCACTTCAATCCGATTTAAGTTCCATCAACTGGGACGTCATTTACTCCTATAGTTCCATCGATCAGATGGTTTCCACCTTGACTTCCAATCTGCAATCCATATTAGACATCCACGCTCCTTTAAAAACCCTTACCTTACGCCGTCCAACGGCACCTTGGCTAACGCCGGAAATAAAAGAAATGATGAAGAAAAGAGAAGCAGCAAGGAGAAAATTTCGTCGCACACGCCTATCAGTAGACTATGCAGGTTTCAAACTACTTCGCAATGAAACCCAATCTGCAATACGTCGTGCAAAATCAAACCACATCCAATTCATCCTCACCAATGCAACCGATCCCAAATCCAAATGGAAAATACTCCGACAATTATCGCCAACAGTATCCGGTAAACTCTGTTCCTCTTCAATCACGCCAGACAATCTCAATAACCACTTCGTACCCATCACATCTCCTAAATCCTCATCCGCTACCGACATTGATCATATAAACTTTAACCCGGATAACTTCTTTTTCTCCCATGTATCATATGACGAACTATTAAACGCCATTCTGAAATCGCTCACCAGTGACTATGGCCCCGACAATATTCCTTTAAAGCTACTAAAATCCTGCCTTCCTGTCATAATGCCCGTATTACATCATATTTATAATTTCTCGTTACAAAACTCCATATTTCCCACGCCTTGGAAAACCGCATTAGTGCGCCCGCTAAATAAAGTTGAAAATCCCTCCTCTCCAAATGACTTCCGCCCTATCTCCCTTCTCTCTAACCTCTCAAAACCATTAGAACGCCTAGCCCAAAACCAAATTTCAAATTTTCTAGAAGAACGTTCCCTCATTAACCCTCTCCAATCCGGCTTTCGTCCAGGCTATTCAACTCAATCCGCTCTCCTCAAAATCACCCATGATCTCCATACTGCAATTGAACAGCAAAAATTAACAATTCAGATCCTTTTAGATTTTTCCAAAGCCTTCGACTCAGTAGACCACAATATCCTTCTCGCCAAGCTACGAAACTTACCTCTATCCAAAAGTGCTCTAGGATGGTTCAAGTCTTTCCTCTCAGATCGCTCCCAATATGTTTTGGTCCCCGGTCAACCTTCCTCCATAACCCTTCCGCTATCCTGTGGTGTCCCACAGGGTTCATCACTATCCCCCACCCTATTTGCCATTTACATAAACGACCTTCCACTTCGTATCCGACATTCCCAGTATCATGTCTATGCCGATGACTTTCAAGTGTACCTATCCTTTTCCCCTTCCGATCTAATATTAGCCACCGAAAAACTCCAAGATGACCTGAACCGAATAAATCGATGGGCAATGGATAACAAGCTAAAGTTGAACGTGGACAAAACCAAGGCAATAATAATAGGGTCAAACTACTTCCTTAAAACTATTCCCCATAATCCAATCCTCCTTCTAAACAATAATCCTATCAAATTCTACCCAACTGTCAAAAACCTTGGAATTACTTTTGACCAGACCCTTTCCTGGAAAAACCATATCTCTGAAATTTCTCGTCGTACCTTCTCCACCTTAAAGCGTCTCAATTACCTTCGTCACCTGTTCCCTTTTGAAATCCGTAAACTCCTAGTTTCTTCCTTAATTTTCCCCCATTTTGACTATTGTTGTTCGGTGTATGGGGGTATCTCTGGGGATCTCGAAGCAAAATTAAAGCGGTTGCTTAATTGCTTCGTTCGATTCATCTTTGGGATCCCTAGAGATGCTTCGGTGACCCGATATTACGAAGAATTGAAATGGCTCTACCCTTCTTACCGCCGTAAGTACGTCCTAGCATCTTTCCTTTACCAAGTTATCCAATCCCGTCGACCATCTTACATTTTCGATCTCCTTCAATTCAAAACCACAGTCCTCTCCCGCAACACCCGTTCTCGGCTCTCTGATCTATATACAGCATCCCACCGAACTGCAGCTTTTGACAGAGCTTTCCTGATCCGACCCTCCTCCCTTTGGAACTCTATACCTTCTTCCATTCGTCGTTCCAATAATCTTCCAACCTTCAAATCCCGTATATTCCAGCACCTATTATCCCTACAATTCCCAAAAAATCGAAAATAGTAGGGAATCAGTACCGACTTAATTGCTCTCTTTATTCGATGAAGAATGATGTTTTTAGATGTACATTTGTGTGTGTTATTTTGTATTCATATATTTGAGTGTGTGGAATTTAAACCATGTACATATGTATTATTAATGTCATATAGATAGATATTAAAAAGGACAAAAAGGGATGAAATGTAAATCTTGGATAATATTGTTTAATCTTTCTTTTTTGTTTTTTTTCTTGGCATAAATTTGATATATGTGACCATAAATTTGTTTCTCTTATATAATTATTGTAAACTTATTTTAATTTTTTTTCTTTCTTTTCTTCTAATATGTTTTTGAAATACTGTTATTGTAGGTAATTCACATTTTTTATTTGTTCATTTTTTTATTCGTTCTCACTAATTAAATTAATTGTAATAATTAATTAAAAGTAATTATTTAACACTCTAAGATTTAATAGCTTACAATGCCTGTATTGTTATTCTATAGGGACTCGTCCCAGAATAAATAAAGACATTATTATTATTATTATTATTATTGCATAGGCATTGGCGTTTCTCAGAGTGTTGTCTTCCAAACTTTAGCCCGACTGTTTATTAGAAATTAAATTCTAGAAAGAGAATAGTAGGTCGCAGCACATTACAACTTCAGTTAACCATCTACAGTTCACACTGTGCTTCTTCTATTTGCCCTGAAGATGGCCTACAACGTCGGCACTAGTAATAAATAAGATTTACTTATTTGCTGTTATTACTGACTGCACCCCTAGACTAATTTTATCCTTCTATATCAAATATCCATTATAATCTGTGAAGGTAATGAGATTGCCAGTGATTATCATTGGGATCCTTTATGAAAAGTTTTGTATGCCTTATCTTGGCTCTAGCCCAACGTGTTTTTATCTTCCTCTTGGCTAGTTTATTAATTGTATCCTTAGCCAGGGGAAGGGGGACCCCGCACCATGGTTCTGGTCCAATAGGAGCAGTAACTGCTCCTTTCTTCGCCAATTTGTCGGCCCTTTCATTTCCTGGAATATTACTGTGCCCAGGGATCCAAAATATGTTAACTCTGTTATGTACAGCTAGTTCATAGTCTTAGACAGCATTCCTCCACTAGTCTGGAGTTTGTTACTGCATTTTGTAATGCATTGCATGCTGCCTGACTGTCAGTGAGAAAGTTAATTACCTTATTCTTGTGGTCCTTCATAGCGAAGGCACCTGCAAGTATTGCCCATATTTCTGCTTGGAATACAGTGGGTGTCGTGCCCAGAGCTAAGTAATGACCCATGCCCTGACAACCCCTAAACCAGAATCCCGAGCCGGTACCAAACTCCCCTTTGGATCCATCCGTATATACATTTAGACCATTGGGTGGATTAAAGCAATCATTCTTGCTTTTGCAAATCGCCTGTATTTTAACGTGAAATCTTTTGTCAAAGTTATATTTGTTCAGCATTGAATCAGAATGCTTTTTTAGATCTGCATTTTGCTCGATTATATCAAAGACACTTCTGTGTCCAAAATCGTTGGTGGGTTTTTTGACCCCTCCTATTTTTACTAGCCTGTAGGCTGTCTTCAATGCCTCTGATTCAATTAAAATGTCAAGAGGAGTTAAATCAAGTATAGTTTCCAGTGAAGCGGTAGGGGTGGTTCTCATGGCCGCAGTGATCATGATGCACCCCAGCCGCTGCACCTTCTCCAACCTTGATCTATTTTGTTGGATACCAGCTTTGTGCCACCAGGCTATTGAGCCATAGGTTAGCACAGGTCTAACTATTGCTGTGTACATCCAACGAGCCATCTTGGGGCTAATTCCCCACTTGTTGCCACAGAGGCTCTTACAATTCCACAGAATTCTTGTGGCTTTCTTGGTAACATAGTCGATATGTTCATTCCAGTTTAATTTACTGTCCATAATAACACCGAGGTATTTAACCTTATTGCTGAATTGAATACTCATCCCTTTCATCCTAGGGGGGTTGAGTTCCCTCAATATCCTTTTGTTGGTAAAAGGTACAATTACCGTTTTATTAGGATTGATGTTCAATCCTACTCTCGTGCACCATCTCACCACCATTCTTAGTGCCATTGTCATCAACTCTGAAATAGTTTGTTGGTCAAAGCCCTTGATGATAATTGCTATGTCATCTGCATAGCCTGTCGCTTGGAAACCCGCCTCATTTAGGAGGTGTAGTAGTTCGTCCACTACCAGGTTCCATAGGAGTGGGGAAAGGACACCTCCTTGGGGGCAGCCTGCGGCTGCTTTAACCTTTAGGTGATAATTGCCCATATTGGCTTGAATGACCCTGTTCTTTAGCATGGCAATAACCCAATTAGCAATGTTTGGTCTAGTGCCGTGCGTTAGTAGGGCATTAGTTAATATATGAGTAGGGGTATTATCAAATGCCCCCTCTATAGTGTTACGGGCGCCGGCAGGAAGACGGAAGCAAGAGGATTAGTGGCTTAAATCCGTCGGCGGGAGAAGTTAAAATAGGATTAGGACGGTTCTAGATCGTCTCCTTTTGTCGGCAAAGGATTAAGAATATTCCAGAATTGTCTGGCCCCTTCGTGTTCTAGAATGTTCGGCCTTGCCTATAAAAAGACTTCCCTCACCTCGAGTTAGTCAGTCTTAGCCTGAGAGTTGAACGGTGAAGATCTGTGATAAGTGAGTGTCAGTGTGATAAACTAGTCAGTGTTGAACCGGCCCGTGTAATAAGTGTATCAGTGAACTGTGACAGTCTTGCGAGTGTAATAAACTGTTTCTGTTTGTTACTGTGTGTCAGTTTGTGATACTTGGAGAATCTTACGATCGGTGGACTAGTGAACTGTAAGTGTTAACTATTAGTTATAAATTGTAGTGTAATTTTATAATATTTATAGAAACTATTGTAACTAGTTAAGATATCTATAATTAGTAATATCTTATATTATTGTAATAATTAAATAAAAGACAGGCCTAGATTATAATCTTTACAATATTGTCATTATAAATTTATATTAGTTTAATAATTTAATTGTTAATAGTTTAATTGTATCCTTTTTATCATATTGTTAATAAATATCAGTATCTTTAATTAGGGAATTGTTTAATTCATTTTAATACCCAGTAGCCCGTAACAATATCTAGAAATGCTCCGAGCGCGATTTGTTTCCACTGCAGAGCATCTTCTATTTGGTCCACCACTGCATGCAGCGCAGTGTCGCAAGATTTGCCCTCTCTGTATGCATGTTGATGCAACATTACTAATCCATCACTGAGATGTTTGTCCCTGATATATCTATCAAGAATTTTCTCCATTGTCTTCAGCAAGCCGATATATTTATTATTTATTAGGGTTCTTAGGTATTAGCTGTTCTGCAGGAAATATTATCCACCACTGTTGAGGACTGAACACGGATCATTCAGTTATTGATAACACCTACCTTCTTATTCATGTTATTGGAAATTGAAATATATAAAATGCTAATTCTCGACCTCTGCAGCTATTCTCCTCTTTTTATACAAATGTTTTCCTCACACTTTTGATGAAATTATCTCCATTTTTGTTATCCTTGTCAAAATCCATTTGATAACATTTTGCATACAAAACAATTGTTAATATTTGTTTTTAATAACAATATTGATTAAGAATTGTAAACGTGAAGATTACTCATTCTTTAAACTAACAACTTTTCTCTACTTTAATCCAGTTGTGTTATCATTAACCATAGAAAGACATCATCTTGCACCCAAGTTGCAGCACATTACAACTTAAAGAGAGAATAGAAATACTGTCAGAAAAAGCCCTTTCAATTGTGTCCGCCAGACTTCAATGAATTTCAAAGTGTTTTGGCCTTTATACTCACAAGAGGAGGTGTTGTTATAGTCTTGGCTGGCATGACAACCACACTCCATGGTTGAATGTGACCTCTCAGCAGTTCGTTACACCTAAGAAATGATTGTGGAATATGTAACTAATTGGTAGGGATTTTCGACTTCTTGATGGTAACGTTATAGAGTAAGACTTCAAGACATTTTTGAAAAGATAGGAATTCCCCATTTTCTCCAGATTTCAATCCAATAGAGCACATATATGATGCGTTGTATAGAAGATTTTTCAATCACTATCCGAAGTCAGTTGATCTTCAACAACTATGTTGAACACTGCAACATGTATGGAGTGAAATTCATCAAGAAACTTGTGACAACATTATTAACAATGTGCCTAAGAAGTGCTCACAAATTGTGGCCAATAGAGGACATTATAAAAGACATTAATTGTTTCCAAAAACTGTATTGTTCAATAAAAAAAATATATATGTAACTAAAACCTTTGATATATTTTTCAAAATGGCTTAATTAAATTTTCCTTCAGTCAAACGATGTAATAGTTTGTAATAAATAGTAATACAGTTTATAATAAAAAACGCTACAAGATGAACACCACAAAATTAGTAATATCCCTGGTATGAGTTGTTCTGAAAGATTGGTTACTGACTTCAGCATGAGGTAGATGATAATGTAAATGATTATTATCAGTGAAAAAGATTGTCAATTTTCTGTAACATGAATAAATGTGTTGAGGTGGTGATGCAAAAGTCACTGTTTGTTGGGATTAGGTTTTAAATTCAATGGAGATAAATGTTTAGATGTGCAAAGATTTTTTCAAATTTTTACTAACTTATAATCTTACAAAAGACTAACAACAAAAAAAAAGTTCTAGTTCAAATGATCAATTACTTCCAACTTAAGTCATAATATACTTCCATGATTTTTAAGTTGCAGTCCTCTGTATTATTTCATGATAGCAGCAGATATTTATATATATATATATATATATATATATATATATATATATATATATATATATATATATATTTTTTTTTAAGAGTTTCCTTGGATTGAGGTTTCCTTCAACCAAAAATTTCCTTTAATTCATTTTCTTGTCTCAGACCATGGCCCTGCTTACTTTCCTCAATGCCTTCTATCCATCTTTTTCGTGGTATTCCTTGCCGTTTCCTTCCTTCCGCACTCCAATTTAAAATTAATTTGGGTAATCTTTCTTCCTTCGTTCCTCTGAGATGACCATACCATACCATTCCAATTTTTTTTCTCTATATTTTGGAGGAACTTTTGTTGAATTTGCATCCCTTCAATCTGCCCAAAACTTTCATATTGAACTAATCACGCAAATTCCTATATAGTTTAAGCATTTCTTTTTGTCACCATTTTTGAATATAGAAGTTAAATATCCAAGTGTCATTTCTTTTGTAATCTTGTCACCGCAAGCAATAGAGCTAATCAAGTCCGTTAACAATTTACTCAATTTCTGACCACCTTATTTTAAAAATTCCACATTTATTCCTGGTCCTGGAGCCTTTCCATTCTTCAGTCGCTATATCTCCTCTGTCACTTCCTCCACCGTCACCTTCATCCCGACTCCTTCATTCTCTTCCTGAAATCCTACTATATCTTCCTTATAATAGACTGCTCATTCCTCCATATTTATCAAATTTGTATTGTTTGACTGCTCTCCTTTCTCATTCACTTGAGCTTGGACCAGGCTTCTGCTGACGGAACAAATCCTAATTTCGAATTAATTTCCCCACAATTTCTTTCCCATTGCTCGTTTTTTATCTTCCTGATATCCTTATTCAGTTTATTATTTTTATTTATGTAATCTTCCTATGTTCCTCAATTTTCGAACTCAACCATTTTATATAAGTCTCTTTTTTCTCCTTAATTCTTTCCTTAATTTCCTTATCAAGCCAGGTGTGTTCCGGCTTCCTTACATCCCAAGACTTCAAAGACTACTTTTTTTATCTTTCCTTTTATATAACTATAAATCTCTACAGCATTGCCTTTAAAGTTTTTATCTACTTCTGAGTTCATTCTGCTAAGGAAGAGCAATTTAAACTTTGGTCTTTAAATAAGTATATCTTGTACTCTTGTTCCTCTACTTTTCTTTCATTTGTCCTCGTACTTTTTGGACCTTTCGCTACTTTCTTTTGTAAAGTCCATGGCCCTGATACCTGGGGCCTCAGTAAGTAGAAAGTCCGCACTCAACTCCTTTAAATACACGAGTATCCTGAACATTTACGGAGCTTGACTGTCTCATTATGATATAATATATAATTGACCTTAAGCCCTTTCTAGGTTGGTGCCACGTGAACTTGTGGATGTTCTTATGCTTATAGAATTTATTTACAATTTTAAGGTCAAATTGCTCACAGAATTCCAACACCCTTTCTCCGTTTTCATTCTTTTCTTCCTTACCAAATCTCCCAACCACTTTGCTTCCATTCATGCGTCCAACTCGTCCATTCATGTCACCCATAATAAATATTCCCTTTCTCTTTGGTATCTTTTCAATAACGTCTGTCAATAGGTTCCGGAATTCATCCTTTATCGTGTCGTTCGTGGGCGCGTATATACCATATATTACCAGTTCCCTCGCAGTGTCATGTTCTCCAATAACAACTCTTTCATTCAAGCACTCCCATATTATTACTTAGCGTTTTCCTTATCATTATCGACACTCCAGATCTGGCTCTTTGTTCCTTCTTCACATCGCTCCATATATGAATGGAGTCACCTACGAACTCTTCACCTTTCCCTTTCCCGATACATCAACCCCCAACCTGGTTGACCAGGGTTTTGATTTTGGGGTCTCCTTCCCCTAGACAACTTACCTTCTCCACAGTTTTGAGCGTTGTCTGCCCATCGTAGGTCATTTAGCATCAATTACCCAGTGTGCACCACCTGGAGGCGGCCTACACTACACCCCAGATATTTTTCTGATGAGAACAAACTTAAATTTTGATCGAGGGTGAAAATGATTCGGGTGGTCAGAAAAAAATGTCTTAAATAAGGAGAAATATTATTTGAAAACCAACGTCTGCCAACGGGCATACATCGTTGAACACACCGGTTCTCCTTCGATCACCGATGTTAAGCAATGTCATACGTGGTTAACAGTTGGATGAGTGACCGCCTGGGAGTAGCTTAAGCTTTTATTATAAGTTTTGAACCGACCGTTCTACTGACCCGTATATACCAGAATGATTCGGCGCTCATGAAAATTGGAAAATACTATACATTTCACAACATTTTGAAATTCGTCTGAATTAAAAAAATATATAAGCCTTCGCGGGACGCCTGGTAGATGTGAAACGACAACCATGAGTATCAGTCTCCCACCATCTAATGTAATTTGAGAAGCACATTTAACGTGACATTTAAGCACTTAAAGCGTAATTTTATAAGAATAATACTTTTATTAATATTAAATAAATATTTAATATTATAATTTTAAAGCGTAATTTTAATTTCTTTTTTTCTTACCCTCCTAATTTTTTTATATTACAATACAAAAAAATACAATATGACCACTTGTAACTGATGCCTTCTTTTACCCTAGGGTATTATAAGGCAATTGTGGTCTTTATATTTGTATATAAAGAACACAATTGCATATTATATTATGGTATTTACAACAAAAAAAAAATACAACTTGTATTTTTGGAAACTATTAAAAGGGAAACGAATGAAAAGCTAAAACTTGTTGTGACTCAACTCGAAGAGACAACCTGTGGAATAATTACCAAAGTTTTTTTTTCTTGACGGATAGCACTGTTACTAATCCAATTCTTGGACATCCAACACATGAAGGAAGTAAATTCTGAAATTGAATATTTATTTCAAATTTGCAAAAGTTGTGCCGAAATAAAAAAGAATCCTTAATGTATTGAGTAGAACCAAAGGCGGACTTAAAAAGGACAAGCTTACTTGGTTGCCCGGCAGGTGGCCCTAGGATTTTTTAAGGGGAGTAAAAATACTTGGCTATGCCGTCCATCGGAAGGGACACGTTATAGATCCCTGTTCTAATTAAACCTGGATAGGCAAAATTTAGGGCTCCAACTGTAGCATCGTCCGATCAGCCTTAGCAGCATAATGTGATGTTAAGTAAACAAACAAGTAACAAACAAGCCAGGAACCTGGTGACGAACACATCCCGCCAGATGTGGAGGATGTTGAGGAAATAGTGGAAAAATTGAAGAACAGGAAAGCATCCGGAATAGATGGTCTCCCCGCGGAGCTGTTCAAAAAAGCTGGAAGGGAGCTAGAAAAAGAACTCCACGAGCTCATATCACAGATCTGGGAAGAAGAAGCTATACCCAAGGAGTGGTGCGAAGGCATCATAGTGCCAGTGTACAAGAGAAAGGGCGACCCCTCGATATGCTCTAACCACAGAGGAATAACGCTCCTCTGCACGGTATACAAGGTGTTTTCAATAGCAGTATATAATCGACTGCTGCCATATGTAGAGAGGAAGCTGGGGGATTACCAAGGAGGCTTCAGAAGTAACAGGTCGACCACTGATCAGATATGGACCTTAAAAAATATCTGCGAGAAAATGAAGGAGTACGACCAGACAATGTGGATGCTGTTCATAGATTTTAAATCAGCATATGACTCAATTATAAGGGAAGAATTATTCAGAGTCATGCAGGAGATGGAGATCCCTGGGAAACTAATAGGACTCGTACAATGCACGATGAAAAACACATACTGTCGAGTAAGCATTAGAGAGGGACTGTCGGAACAGTTTGAAATAAAAAATGGTCTAAGACAAGGAGATCCTCTTGCCCCTTTACTATTCAACATTGCCCTGCAGGCAGTTATGGAAAGAGCAGGATTACTTGGAAGCGGGAATATTTTTAATCGACTAACGCAGGTACTCGCCTATGCAGATGACGTGGTAATTATTGGAAGGACATTACCTAGTAGTAAGGACAACCTGCAAAGGCTCGAGACAGAAGCAGAAAAGTTGGGGTTAAAAATAAATGAGGAAAAAACCAAACTGATGGTTTTGAGAAGAGGAAGGCAAAATCAGCAAATTCGCCGGCAGCAACTCTACGTAATGGGAACACATACCTTCGAGGTGGTGAACAGCTTCCAGTACCTTGGCTTTGTCATCAACGACAAACTAGATGAAACAGAAGAAATCAGAAGAAGAATACTGGCTGGGAATCGGACCCACTTTGCTATTACCAGTTTGCTGAAAAGCAAAAATGTCGACCTCAAAACCAAGATCACTCTCTATAAATCACTGATTCGGCCAATAGTGACATATGCTTGCGAGACATGGACCCTAAACAAGAAGGATGCACATCTAGAGGATAGATTCGAAAGGCGTATCCTCAGACGCATCGTAGGGCCCGTCCAGGAAAACAGTGTATGGCGAATAAGAAAAAACAGAGAGTTGTATGAAAGGTATGATGACATGACGATCTCCTCTTTCGCCCGGTTACAGAGGATAAAGTGGCTGGGTCACCTGCTGAGAATGGGAGGAGAAAGAACTGCTGGAAGAGTGTTCGAGAACTGCCCTGATGGAGTGAGGCGTAGAGGGAGACCCAGGGGTAGGTGGAAGGATAGCGTCCTGGGAGATCTTAAGAAACTGAGAATAAGTTCCATACATGCGCAGGACCGAAGCAGATGGAGCTTGGAGATTGAGCAGGCCAAGGATCCCTTTAAGCATCTGTCGTGCCACTAAAAGAAGAAGAAGAAGAAATAGATAAATCTTTCGAAGTGTTAGTTGACAATTTTATTTTTTGAAGAAGTGATTACCGAAATCTACTCGTTACCCATAATTACATACTCTTTTCCACACCAAAGCTCATGATAACTCGCATTTTTGGAAAATATTCAAAATGAGACAAATAAACAGTTAAAACTTGTCGTAGCTCAACTCGAAGCGACAACCTGTTGAACATATACCAAAACCTTAAATAATAAGATTAGTCGATCTCTTGGATTTGAGAAAACCAAGAAATGTTGCTTAACCATTATTTTACTACTAGGTTTGTCCCTTGAAGATAAAGCACATAAATTTCTAGTTTGGCATATTGAAAAAGTATAAAGTAACTTGTTCTTTTAACTCTTTGTGTTGAAGTATATTTCTGGTGTTTCAATCTGAATATATCCTGAATTGTGCCGATTCGTGTTTTATATGGAAATACTTTTATTTATTAATGTACTGTCAAGGGAAAAAAAGTTAAATATCTTTTTTGTTGTTTATCACTTTACTGATATCAATGATAAATCTGGTTGGCATTTGTGATTCAAAGTGTAATGGTTGTTTTCGTTTGAAATTTTTGTGTTACCTCGTCATTTATAGTATTTCTCATTTTTTTTTTGTTGTCTGTAGTGCGTTTTTTTAAGACTTATTTATAATATTTTGAAAGGGCATTTATATTATTCACTATGTCTTCTGCAATAAAAACTACGACTGCCGGTAGCGGCCATGGTTGGCCTAGGAGAACAAGTTCAACTAATTCTAATGACCAAAACTCTACCTTACCAACCAATAAACTATCCTTGAGCACCTCAATTACTCTTAATCGTTTTATTAAATTGTAAGTTAAATTTTAGATATTTGATTGCTCTGTTATGTTACCTACCTCAATGTTGGTTAATAAAAACAACTTTTAAAAGTTCGTATTATGTTATTAAGCCATGGCAATAAGATTTAAAGCTCCTTGTAATCCTTAACTCAACATTTGTTCATGTATCTAATCTTTGAAAAAATATTTAAATGTAATAAATAATTTTTTTTTGTACTTATTCATTTTGTTGTCAATAATTATTTCCTAAATGTCTAATAGTGTGTTATTTATTTTTGCCAACCATATTTCATCCGAATTATCACATTTTATAAATATTTATAGTTTTCTTTTAATATGATTGTGAACTGACATTAGATTTAGTTCCTCCCAATAATGTAGTTTCCATCTGGTTCTATGTTTTCACCCCATTGATATTTTATTTTTTTGTTTTATGTTCATGGTTAATGTGAGAGATGAATTTAGCTAATAATTTCATGACAAATTATTTTTTACATGCTTCATTTCCTTTAAGAATTTGCACTTCTAGATATTTCTTATTTAGTTATAAAGATTCATATTTTACTTAATTTATCTCTTATTTAATAAAGATGATAATCAGGAATAGGATTTTTATAAAAGTTCTTATGGATTATTCGGTTTACTGACATGGATTATATAAACTGGCCTGTTCAAACTTATGATTTGATAATGAACAATATGTTTGAATTGTTAAAAAGAGCCTTCTTTTGATATTTTTATTAGCGATATTATATTTTATTGCAGAAAGTTTGAAAGATTTGGAATGTGACATTTACATCCTATGCACCTAAATGATCTTGAAGCTTGAAGTTTCTATAAAAAAGGATCTTTGGGGGTTTGTATAATTCTTGAGTATAAGAGCAGCTGAAATCTGATTAAAGCAGTAACGATTCTGTTATCCACAATTAATACAAATGTTTAATGTTGGCAAATATATACAAAGTAATTAACTATTATTATTCTAGATAGGAATTATAACCATAAATTGAACTTTTAATGCTTATACATTAATTCCCACAAATATAACAACAATCTAGATGTTATCAGTGTCAGGTTTTGAGAGCCAGTAATTCTGTCTGGTTGTCCACTGAAAAATCTGTAAGTACCTTTATACATTTCCTTTTTGAAATGAATATTATTCTTCTAGTCAGCCCTATAATTCAAAATTTTTTATTATTTTGATTTAAAGTTCTTCTACATCCGTAAATATACTCGCTATGTAAAAATATATTAGCTTTTGTACTCTGTATCATAATTTCTTTCTTTAGTACCAGTCATTATATTAAAATATTATCTTATCTCAATATTAAATAAAAATGTCTACAGGTTTAAATCTATTATTTAAAATATTTGTAATTGATGTGGTTCCATATTTGTTTTTGCCTAAGTATTATAATTATGCATTGCAAATATTAAAATTATGGTTCTTATAAATGCTGTTCCATGTTGCCGATTGTAATAAATGGATAAATATTTAGTTTTTTAAAGATGATAAGATTTTATTTTAATTCCGGGGCCGCATGATAAGATTTTATTTAATTTCAAGATGGCATGGCAAATTGTTTTATTTTTTAGAAATCATTAAGTTATATTATTGTTTGTTAGCAAAATAATCCTTGTTTTTATTCTTTTTTTCTTTTTTCTGGATGCCATCACAATAATCTTAATTTACCATTTGTCTTAGGTATCCACTAACTAATTATACTTTTCTTACTAAAGAGCCATTATTTGAAAAGGATCCATCAGTCCCTGCGAGATTTCAACGAATGCGTGAAGAATTTGATAAGATTGGGATCAGGCGAAGTGTTGATGGTGTTCTTTTAACCCACAAACATGGCATCCCTCACATATTTTTATTACATCTTGGTACCACTTTCTTCAAGCTTCCTGGAGGTGAACTTAATGCAGGGGAAGATGAAGTTGAGGGCCTTAAAAGACTGTTAACCGAGGTAAGAATGCCTTAGTGTTTATATTCAATTATAAATACATCGAGTTTGTTCCTCTAAACCAAAGGTTGAATAGGGAGGTGATTTGGCAGAGACCACTCGCACTTGTGATTGCTGGGTTTTCTTCCAATTTAGAGTACCTACTTTATGAGTCCCATGATAGTCTGAAGATCCTGCAGGATCAATCCATGACTATTCACACATTAAATAATTTATCACAACAACCTATTATACCTAAGATTGTGGGTTTGCAACATGGTAGGTGTCCTTAGGGTTTTTTAAAGGAAGTGAAAAATCCTTAGTTATATCACCGGGAGAGATGTAAAATGGGGCTCGTGAACCTGTATTCGGTACTCTGTTAAAGGTCCTTATTTTAAATAATTCTTGATAGGCATAATTTAGGACTACCACTGTACCATCGTCCGATTAACCTTGATTTCAAATCAATAAAAAATAATACATCTGTCACAGATGGATTTGAACCTATTCTACTGAGCAAACTCAGTCTAAGCTACCCTGCTCCTTAAATTTAATTGAAATTTACTTTTTCAAAAAAAATTTTTGGAACTCCAATAGATTTAGTAATGAATTTTTAGTATTATTGCTTTATAAAAAAAAAATCTATATTTTACATGAGTATTCACCTCACCCTCTATATTTATGCCCCTAGAGTATGTCCCTTCTATATAATCATTTAATGATTATTAGGAAGGGGTATACTACGTTTGTGCACGAGGAAAGAGCTAAGCTAAACTCCACCTTTAACTTGATATTAATTTCTCAAGAGGGAAAAATTGGACATACAATGATTGTGCTTTTAGCCATCGATGTGCGTAATTATTATTATTTAAAAAAAATATTTTTACTACATATGTATATCTTATTAGTACGTAAATAAGTTATGAGTACTTATATAATGTCGAATGTTTGAAATATACTGTTCAATTTATGTGTGTGTGTGTGTGTATATATATATATATATATATATATATATATATATACACACACACACACATAAATATATATATATATATATATATATATATATATATATATGACTCACTCCCATATATGCCTATTTCCCGAATCCGTCACCATCTTGGTCCCATCCTCTGATGGATAATCGAGGTTCTACTGTATAAAGTACTAATTAGTTATTATCTCTCTTAAAAATTTTAGAAAAGGGGACTGGTTGCCTTTATCCAGTCAGCAATTTCTTTTAGAGAATATTACTAAAATACAGTTACAGCTTCAACTATAGTACAACTTCCAGTTTGTCAATTTTAACCAAAATCTATCATGTTACCTTTATTAATTTATAAATGTTATAAAGTCAAGGGACCAACTGCATTTGAGAAAAATATTCTTTATCACTTCTTTACAAACATGACTTTACATATTAGAACATGCTTGATGACTAAGGCTTACAAATTAGAACACTGTGGGCGATCTTTGAAATTTAATTCAGAACGAAAATCACCTACTTTTCGATGATTTAATTATCATTGAAAAGTTGAGATACACTGGAGAATTTGACCAAAGAAAACACTTCGATAATGAGAAGAAAATTCAATAATTGGCAACAGCCAAACAATTCTTTTAATACAAAATATCAGAATAGGTAACATTAATATTCTCAGCAACAAAATTTTAGTGGAGATTTTAATTCTAATGGAAATGGCCTTTAATTATATAATAAGAAATGGCCCCTTAGGGAACAACAAAAATATTTCTATGTATCTATACAATACCAAAATCAAAAGAATAATTATAATAAAGCCCTACCAATGCTTATGAGAACAGTTAGTGTCTTTGGTATCAAACCAAAATAATCTAACTTTTCTACTCGAAAAACCCGAACTATACCTAAAAAACTGAAATATAGGAACTGAGAGAACTTTTTTTCTCTATAAAGACAATATAAATAGTTATTTTTAGATCAAGGCTCACCAGACAATCATAATATTCGACGAAAAATAAATTAGTCTAATCATCGACCATGTTGATAGGAAATGGTTAATGATGCAGAATCATGGAAAAGTTATATTAAATCAAATATATACCCTCCAGGCAACCCAAGACAAAAATAAAATTATATCATTAAGACAATCATGTGAGAACAAAATGGAACTGAATAAATTTCAGTATTTTTTTTAAATGTCTGGAAAAAATAAAATTTTATTTACTTGACTTTAGCTCAGAATTCGACATACTTCTCAGGAATGAGAGTATGAAAGAAATGAAATTTAACATTAACTTTGAGCATAACATTTACATGCCTTTTCTGCAGATCAGTATACAAGATAAAGATTTGTACATAATTATTTTAAACCACTCCTGACCATTTTCTACTTTTGATATCCATGACTAGCCATTTCCTCTTTAAGATGGAGGAATTGGTTATCTTTATTGAAGCATCTGGAATAATAATATACAGGTTGTCCCGAATTTATACCCAAACAAACAAATAAAAGAATGTAAAGGATAACATTAAGTGTTTACATATCTCACTGCCTAGCCTGACGAACTTTGAAAGGTGATAATTGCTACCTGTAACATTTTTGTTTTGTTTCTTTTTTTGCGATTTTCTCTAAAACTAAGCAAAAACAAGTAAATCTTTAAAGGACTTTTTGTCTTAGCTTTTCGGTCCCCTATAAGTTCCTGAAGTATTGCCATTTAAATTTGGGACACCCTGTATATGGTTTCATTTGTTGTCTATTGATTAATTTTGTCAAATCTGGTCTAAACATAAGGAAAATCATTTACACTGCAAGAATCCATTCTCCTGTATACCAGAGGAAAATAAAATGAAAATTCTAACTTTCTAATTATCTTTTAGTCATTAAAAATAAAGTCTTGTACATGGTAAAATTCATTTTCCTCTTATTCGCCTATTCACTGTTGGAAAACAAAATTTTAAAAGTTTAGATTTTCTTTTAAACAATGAATATTAATTGATTCCCAGTACAAAGGAGAGATAAAAGCCAATTTGGAAAAATCTCATTCATATTGTTCTTAATTGACATTGTCCAAACATCGAAAAATTAAAGTTTTTAACACTGTGAATATCCATTTTGGAAATAACCATGTAGTCTAAGGGTGTTTAGTTTTATCTCTTTAATTAATTTTTAATGAAATAAGATAATTGAATTAAACTAACTAACTGAATTAGTTTATCTATTGAATAATGGATAAATAAATTGTAAGCAGAGTTTTATTTATTATTTAGATAAACAATTATTCGAATAAAGTCTAACATTATGGATATGCTTCATTTCCCATAAAAAAAAAATTGTATTTGCAATTTATTATATTCTTAAGTGCCTACAAATGTTAACTATTTTTACAGATTCTAGGACGAGAGGATGGTGTAAAACAAGAATGGATCGTTGAAGATACAATTGGTAATTGGTGGAGGCCCAATTTTGAACCGCCACAGTATCCTTATATTCCTCCCCACATAACTAAACCAAAAGAACATAAGAAACTATTTCTGGTGCAGTTACCCGAAAAGTGTAAGAATTTTATTTTATTTATTATTTATTTAAATAATTTAAAAAAGAAATATTTTTTGGCTCAGATAATAAAATAAGATGCACTGCGTTAAATAACATTTTCTGGGTCAATTTTGTTACTTTTAAATTATTTATATATATCTTTATTTCACAGTTAACAATTCGGCGTTTGGGATGCCAGAACAAGCTGGACAAAATTTCATCACTATCTTATGTCCTATGTTACTAGTAATTAAGCAGTCTGTTTTTTTATATGATAATGATTGAAAAATGATATAAAAAAAATATATTCACAGACTGCTAAATAACAGGATAACTGTTTTGAAGACTGTATAACTGTCTTAAATTATTGGTGATTGTATTAGTGTGGAAAAGAATAAACAATATTATTAATTTTTATTTTACTGATTAACCTTTTAATTAGTTACAAAACGGTATTATTTTTGACAATTTTGTTTATTTGGAAGGAAGTTTAGTTTGACTCAAGATCAGACCTTCACAATATTACGTAATATTTTATATAAGATCCTAACCCCTTGTCCGTTTCCTTGGTAAAACTAATATAGAAGTTAAGAAGAGCTAAAGTTAAACTAAGAACTTTAACTTAGAAGTTAAAGTTGCTTGTAAATATCAGTTTTCTACGATGATTTTTAATGCAAATGAGTGCATAAATAAATTAGCTTTAAAATCATTATCCATTTTCCTCTCTTTGATTTGGTAATTTTAATTATATTTTCATTCAAATAGTCTAAAAATTCGAGAAAACAAAAATAATGGCAATAGTATACATCACTTATTATTTTTGTGTTAGTGCAGATGCATTTTAACTATTTAGCAGTTACATCAATGCATTTATGTCCTAACTAAGTACATTTTAAATGACTTAGTCCACCACTGATTATTTTTATTAATTCACTGTAAGAAGTAATCATTAACAAGAATTATGTGTTAGATATAAACATCTATTTAAATATAACTATTTATTTATGTATTTAATTTCTGAAATGGAGAAATGAAAATTAACATACATTATAAATGTGATTTAATACATTTACATACACACAATCATATTACATATAACTGTAGAATATCTTCAATAAATAAAGCGAAAGATAAATAAAGCTTTGTACTTAAATTTAAATTTGTGCAAAATGTGTAACTGTTTTTCTAAAGATAGTGTTCTTATGTAAATCAATCCATAATGAGTTTTTGTTTGATTGTTTTTCAAAAAATCGTTATTCATAAAAAAAGTATTAACCCCTCACCCATCAACCATATTTTTATGAAGTTTTGATACTTTCATTCATTCATTCATCATTTTTATTGTTTGATTCTGATAATACTTCTATCTTGAATAATTTAGAAGTTGAAAAGTTAAATTGTCTTAAAGAAATGAATTTACCTTTCATTTTCTGAAAATGACATATCTTATAATTTATTTGTTTCCTTATTATCAAAGGCAAGAAAGCTTGTAGGAAATAAAATAAATTTTATACCTCCAGAATCAAAATTATTGCATATTATGTTTTAGACATCAAAGAACAAATTTAGTCTTCTACTTGTCTATTTATAATATGCTATGGCCTATCCCTGTTAACATTAATCCAACATTGATGAAATTTTTAGGAATTTTGCAAGATGCACAAATCATTTTTTTTATACACTACCTTCACATCAGATCATATTCCTCCGAACGTCTGTAATTTTCTTAAAGGGCTTGTCTTATTTGGTCTCAAATCCCAAACCATATTTTATATCTTCACCACTTTTAATAACACTATGCAACACATCTTCAAAAGTTTTTTCTGTTTCTTCTTCCACTATTTCTCTTGAAAATTAATGACCGAAATATAATCAGTACAACATATCTATAACATAAATACCTGGAAGTCAAATTTTTGGAATTGAGTTCATTTCTTATTTATATTAAGTTTGTCTTTCTCAACGGACAGTGGGATCTTGGATCTTGTTTCTTTTACAGTCTTTATTATGGCATTCTGATGTTATAAATTGTAAACTGTCAAATAATTATTTGTAATTGTACAAATAACTGTTCCCTTTTATTATTTTTAAAAGTTAGATATTGTATTATCTTACTGGCGGATAAAAGATTATACCCAGACATTTTACTTATTTATATTTATAGATTTTTCACACTTGAAACGAATGTATTTTTTATGTGCTGTATTATTTTATATTTACTGATAGTTGTGTTCATATTTTGGAAGTATTTTTTATATTCTAATGATAATTCTTTATTGCAATAAATCCTGAAATATTTCATGGTTTATTCACTAATTTATATATAATTTGTGGATTGTTATGTTGAATTTGTTGATAATTGAGAATAAACATTTGATGATTTATAGTAGGTGAATTATAAAATCCTTTATAACAACCAATTGTTAGGTTCATGTATAGGCTTATAAACCAAATTTATGTGCATGTGTCTTATACATACACACATTTATTTTTATATTTGGGAATAAAATATTATAAACATTTTGTTTAAAGAAATTTATGAATAAAATTCCATATTAGATTAACTATCATTTTAGAATAGCCACTGCAAACATATATTTATGCCCATTTAAACTACAAATAATTATTATTTATTATTAGGAAAAACAACAATACAGCCTATTAATATTATTTATTATCATATTTCTATTTTAATGGTGATATGGTCCACCGACCATTTTCTTCCACTCTGAACAATCCTCTATGGCTCCTCATTTGATGTATATGGCCCAGCAATCTTATTGTTCCTATTTCATACAAAAAAGGTTCCACATACATGTCCTTAAGTTCTTGATTCGTTTTGGTACGGAAACAAATTTTTTTTTTTTAGTGGGACCATAGAAGCCTTTTAAGGGTCCTGGTGTTTAACTAATTTTTGAATCGCTAAGTCTCTGGACTTGTACCAAATCATTATTACTTTCATTCTTATCAGCCTGATAAACTTTTTAGGACAACCAAGAAACTTCAGGGTTTAATCCAGCTCATTGCTTTCTATGCTATCGTAAGCCTTTTTGTAGTTTATGAAGAGAAAGTGTAGATCTACATTCCATTTGTACATTTCTCTAGCTTATTCCTGAGAAGAATATGTAGTGAGCAGTAGATCTTCCGGGGTGGAACCCACATTGCAACACACACTCAAGACTTCTTGTTTATCTTCCCAATAGTAAAATTGAATAATTTTTTTAGATTGAACACAAGAGTGTAATCCCTCTTATAATTTTGGCATTTTAATTATTAGCCCTTTTTGTGTATTGCCACAATAATGGCCTTATAGCATTCCTCACCCATTTGTTGGTTATTCCGAATTTTCTGGATAAATTCCTAAATTTCACGATGCAACAGGTTTCTATATTTAAGCACTTCAGCAGGAATCCTGGTATCGAATGTAATGGATTGAATTGATCAGGGGATGGAGTCAAAGATTACACAAAATAAGAAAAACTTAATTTATTGTGCCAAAATAATGGCCTAAGATGTTTAGCCATCCTCAGGGCTACCAGGGGAGGAGGGAGGGGGGTGATGAGTTTCTGAACTCTGTAGAATTTCAACTGCACCCCCTAACCAATTTAATCCATTATTAGAATTATCCATTCAACTGTTTCCACTTAAATGGGTACTTTTTTTATTTTTTAATTTTACTGGAACTTCTTCTGATTATTCCGTGTTTGGTGGTACAAGGGACTTATCATCTTGTAATGACTCCGCTAGGATTAAGCAAATCTTTGAGATAGTCTCCATCTTTTAGTGATATTTAATCTATCACCCAGCTGTGTGCCATCCTCATGACTCCATTCAATAGGTTGAAACCTATTCGTGGTTGGAATCCTTTTCTTAAAACTTTCATCCTTTAGAAGGAGCTTATAAGGCTTTAACCTTCAAAACCTTTTATCATTGATTTCAAGTCTTCTTCCTCTATTTGCTTCTACACATTTTTTTTTTTGGTGGCATCTCTCTTTTTTTTCCATAGTTTTCTACAGTTAAACTAGCTCTTCATCTGTATCATTCTTATGTAAGCCTTCTTGTTCTGATCAACTGAACCCCAACATTCCTGATCGAACTAGTGGCAGTTCTGCCCATTTCTCACATCTGCTATTATTTCCTCAGCAGTATTTACAGCAGCCTGGATTATTTATTTTCAATGTATTCTATTACTTCCAATTCTATTTCATAAGTACTGTTACTTCTCTGCATATTCTTTTTTGGATATCTGGTCTATACATTAAGCTTTTGGGCACTTAACCCATTTTTTTTTCCTTTGTCCCTGTGTCACTCTTTGTTTTGTTTCTATCATTATCATCTATTTGTTTTTTCTTCTTTGTATCTGGAGATGTTCAGATTTCCAAGTGAATAGGCTGCAGAATCCATTGTTGTTAGTAGTATTGTGACAGCTAAGTTTCCAACTGTTGTACTCAGGTTCTTCTCTTTCTAGCTCCATATAAAATATAAAACTCTTCCTTCTCTATCTGTTTTCTCCTCTGTAGGTGCAAGTACACCCATCAGGGACATATTGAAGAATTTCTTTCTAAGCCTTATGTAGGATATTTTTTCATTTAGTACCTTGTAATTTAATATTGCTGGCTTTAGCTGCTTTTTCACCATGAAACCAGTTTCCAACAATAATCCTATCATGGCCGCTATTAATTAGAATGTATTTGTTTAGATCAACCATAGGTGGCTTCTTTCCCCATCTGATGTAATGTCACCATAACCATTCCGTATTCCAAATATGCCTTTCCCCGCATCCAGTATTCCACTTAAGTTCCATGTCCCCTTTTATATATAGCCCCGGTGAATAAGTGATTTAGTAGAAATTGGTCCAGATTGAGTTAATTTTATTGAGGGAAGCCAGATTGAGTCATTCTCTTAGTCTTTGGTTTGAAATGAATTTGTATTATAAGTATCAACTCCATTTTAAACCAATTCTTGGCTTAGCCTCTTATTCCCTCTGAAAATAACCCAGCTCCCTTAAGGATAAGAAACTCATTTGGGAAAAAATTTGCCTTAACCACTTATTCACTGGGGCTGTAGATATATATATATTTATTTTATTTGTTTTTTTCAAATCGGCCAACAAAGGCGGACACAGATGTAAATTTTTGTTCTCATTCTTTCTTCTCTAATAATCTTTCAATCTCTCCAAAAGTTATCTTCTCTCCTCCATGGAATGCTTTGATCAGAAGCTCATGGTTCAATCTTCTCCATAAGAACCTTGATGTTTTTCTGTCTGCTCCTATATTTCTCTCTATCCAGGCTAATGACATAGCCCAATTTGTTCCTGAAAAATTGAACGCTCTATACACTACCTTTTTCGTTTATTAATAACAATGTTGGAAAATTGAATTTATAACAAAAAAATCTCGAGTAGAGTTAACAAAATTTGTAGAGGTTCTAGAAGAGTGAAAAACTCAATAAACCTTTACTCAATACTACTAAACCAAATCAATGGGAAATGAGAATAAAATCGTCCGAAAACCCTCTTTTTGGAAAAATAGCAATACCTCGTCTTTTACCTCAGTCTATAGGGCTAAAATAATAATGCAGCAGAAAAAAAAAATATAAGTTTGTTTGCCATAGAAGTGCCCAAAAATTCCCTTATTGGATACAAAATGCTCTTCCACCACTTTCTGATAACCTTCGATTCTGTGCAATAATCTTCTATTACCTAGGAAAGTACGATAAATAAAAAATTATTATTCCTACTGGAATAATTTTTTTAATTTAATAATTATTAAACATCATTGAAAGATGATCGCTAAACAGCCGGTGTCGGTTTCCGATTTGAATGAAACTAATATCTCTCTGATTAATTTGAGAATTTTCAGTCAGGGTAGATAAGCTCTAACGGATTTATAAGTCTACCAGATGATTTTTAAAAATATTGGTTTCTCATGTTTAAAATACTTGTAAAGTTGAGGTAGCAAAATTAAATACTCCCAACTGCTGCTTTTATACACGCCATCCTGGATGGTGTACTCTTGGGATTCTTTTCTGAATCATCAAATTTTTCAGGATTTATTCTTCCGATGATGTACGCCGTTTCGGTATTCATATAAATGTATATGTTTGGACTCGGTTAGGAGTGGAGGTCTTTCTTTCTCATCGTCTCAGCGCTCCTAGTACCTACGCACGCACTTGGACTCTCAGTCATGTTCAAATTGTCCAAGTTGCTGTCGGCACAGATTATCTCACTTTTGTAGTAATGTACGACAGCATTTGTGGCGTTAATATTTTCATCTGTTTTTGCCAGACATAGAGGCTTGCACTAAGATATTCGGCTGTAAATGAGCTGCTGCCCAGTAGATCTAACATCCCGTGGAGATATTATTCAGTTCTATCACGTGAAGATTGATTGACGTAATTATCGCCAGTACACTTGGCGCTTCACCAAACCCTACTGACCACGTTGTTTCGTCACAATGGCTTCTGATTCACAATTATATCAACTCGGGACAGAGCTCACAATTCGTTTACGACATCTCGCTTTTCACATTTTTGAAATCCAGAATATAAAGTCAATCCATATTTGATTCTTCGCTCACTTTACCATTTGCTCCAGGTGTAGCTGACTCTGCCTGCTGCATCTTACATTTTCTACAACATGGTGCTCCATTCCTGGGTCATATTTCCAGTTTCTTTGCACGTTTTAAAATAAAACTCCAAGCATTCGAGACAGCACAATCCGTGGTGGTAAAACCCCACCCTATTCATTGATTTCCGCCTGCGACAATTTCATCTTTGGCAAGCCTCACTATCATCATGCCGACTTGTCTTTGGCATCTTTGGATTTCAGCATTCTACACTTATCCCGCTACTATAGTTAAAACATTTTGTCGTTCCAGTTTTAATGGACTCCAAGAGTAGACTTACAGTCTTACTTACGGTCTACCTTTCAGATTTAACCCTCTTATTCAACAAGTTCCTTCGCCTGTTTTGTTTTGAGGGTTATTCTTTCTTCGTTCTCCCATCTTAGGTCCCTGCTCTGGCCTTTATTTCTTTGTCGCCTTCTATGCCATGTATTCCTCGCCTTGCCGACTTCAAATTTACCTGTACTTTGTCTTCTTCTTTTACTGAGGTCTCTACTTTTTGCCTGCGAAGAATCGAAGTTCTGGATCTTATTCTTCATGTGCATTAGGGTTAGGGCCAATCTCTTCTATAAGGTTCCTTATTGATTGGCTGTATTCACGCCTCTGCTCGATTCGAGATAGAGATCCTTCTCCCCTTTAATCCTTCCCGCTTAGTGGACTAGACTACCTAGTGGAGAATCGTCTTCATTCAAAAGCCGCCCAACTCTGTCTCTTTCAGCTGCCTTTTCGATCTGCATCAAAGAAGCCTACATATTATTCCTTCCAGAATACTCTGCTTCTATTATTGTACTATCTACATTCAGGCATTTTTTTTTTCTTTTTCTATAAGTGGGTAACTGATTATAAACAACTATTTCCATTAAATAATCTCATATTGTACGACATTAAACGGAAATTTTCTTTTTGAGAACAATAAAATATAAGATTAATTGAGAAGACCGTAGTGCAGTTGCACACGTTATACACTTGTGAGGAGGCTGCAACATTGTACTTTCTTCTGTTTTGCATAATTAAGTTAATATAATTGCGATCTATAGGGTTGGCAACTAAGTCATTGCCGTTTTTGTCGATAGATTCACTCTACACTTTTTTTTGTTTTGTTAACGTGGCCAGAGCATCTAATCTATATTTTTTTCTTACTGTATGGACTTCTACGTTTAATTAGTAAAAAAATTTTTTTGATTAGTTCTTTAGTTTTGTTTTTATCCCAATTTAAAAATGGAAGAACAGGACGTGCATTTCCGACACATTTTATTGTATTACTTACGAGGTACTTAGGAGATAAAGCCTTAAAAGAAAGGCAGTGTCGAAATTGGTTTGAAAGATTTCGTTCCGGTGATTTTTCACTGAAAAATGCACAACGATCTGGCCGCCCAGTCGAAGTGGATGAAACCCATATCAAGGCCATTATCGATTCAGATCGTCACAGCACAACACGAGACATTGCAGAGAAGCTCAATGTGTCGCATACATGCATTGAAAAAAAATTAAAAACCCTTGGTTATGTCAAGAAACTTGATTTATGGATCCCTCACCAGTTAAAGGAAATTCATTTGACGCAACGGATTAGCATCTGTGATTCGCTACTGAAACGCAATGAAAATGATCCATTTCTGAAGAACCTAGTTACTGGCGACGAAAAGTGGATAGTTTATAACAATGTTACTCGCAAGAGATCGTGGGTGAAGCAAGATCAACCAGCCCAAACAGCATCAAAAGCAGATATTCACCAAACAAAGATTATGCTGTCAGTCTGGTGGGATCACAAAGGAATTTTGTATTTTGAACTCATGCCGCAGAACCAAACGATAAATTCAAATGTGTATGTTGAACAACTCGACAAACTGAAGGATGCAATTGAAGAAAAGCGGCCGGTATTATCAAATCGGAAGGGTGTTATTTTCCATCATGATAACGCAAGGCCCCACACATCTTTGGTTACTCGGCAAAAATGATTGGAACTGGGTTGGGATGTTTTGTCACACCCACCATATAGCCCTGACCTTGCGCCTTCGGATTACCATTTGTTTCGTTCCATGCAAAACTCTTTAAATGGTAAAATTTTTAACAACGCGGATGATGTCAGATCACACCTAATTCAGTTTTTTAATAGCAAAGACCAGACATTTTACGAACGGGGAATTTTTACGCTGCCAGAACGATGGAAAAAGGTCATCGACAAGAACGGGCAATATCTAATTGAATAAAGTTATATTTTTAAACAAAAATTCTGAATTTGCCTTCTTATTTGAAATCGGCAATGACTTAGTTGCCAACCCTATAGTTTTCAGGGATTATACGCATTCAATATCACTTTTATCAAATGTCATTCTCTACTTTAGCTTACGCAAGTGGAAACGTTCGGTTTGGACCAAGGTTGGGGGAAATTTGAAGTAATGGTGTTTAACGTTAAGTACCAGTTTCATTGAAAAAACATCTCTGATTTGATCCGAAAATTGAAGAATTATTTATTTATTTTATTAATAAATACCATCTATCTCGGCCATCTACGGGCCTCGCTATTTCAACTGTCTCTTCTTTTCCCTTCCTTTTGCCTGGGAGAGTTATAGAATTTTTTTTTACACTAATTCTGAATTCGATATTGGGTTTATCATCGCGCATTTGGCCATTGAAGATAATAATCGCATTAGTCCAATATATTTTTTGAGAGTATTTAACTGACCTACAAATTATAAAATAATTATCCATGTCGGAAGAGTATTAGCCGGAATGCGTTTGAGCTTAGTATATCTGTTATAAAACTTCGTATATTAACATTAATTTAATGTAAAGTTGATAGTTGGGGGGTGCAGTCAGAAAGAACACTGAATAAGTAGTAAACTTATAATTATGTGCCGACGTTTCGACCTACAGTGTAGGTCATCTTCAGGGCTATTTTGGAGAGAGAAGCCTGCTGACTCAATGACCTATATATATATATATGACTATATATATATATGACTCAATTATTGTATGACCTACACTGTAGGTCGAAACCTCGGCACATAATTATAAGTTTATTACTTATTCAGTGTTCTTTCTGACTGCACCCCCCAACTATCACCTTTACATTAGATCATCCAGTCAACTATTTTCATCTCATACATGCATTACCATTAATTTAGATTTCTTTTGATTCAGACACTTAGCATTGCCTGGATATTCCAAAAAGTTCATTTGAAATAACTTTAATGCCTACAATGTTCAATTCTCAACAAAGTTCAGTCCGATTGAATCTAGACGCTTGCGAAATAACAGGATGATTTAAAACAATGGAATTTAAAATATATTATTTTGTAATACAGTTGTAAATATCAATAAATAAATTAAATAAAAAAAATATATATATATATTATTGTTGTCTCGACATTTCTTGTACCCCTGGATTTCGGTTGATAATGATAAATGCATATTTAGGTAGGAAGCGAAACAATGAAGATCTGAGGCCTATTACTTGTTGGGTGCATCCATAAGTTCTTTCGGTTTTTGAAGGGTAAAATGAAACAAGATGTTTCCATACAAAGAGTAAATTTTATGCAATGATCTATTCGCCATTTTTATTGATAACCTCATGCCATCATTCTAATAAGTTAATTATTCCGCTCTCGTAAAACATCTGGACTTAGCAAGAAATAAAAACTTTTGAGAAACGTTTTGACATCTTTCTCAACAGCCAACAGTTTCTCGTTGAGGAAGTTTCTTAGGGACCAGAATAATTGGTTGTTGGATGGAGCAAGGTCCGGAGAATATGGGAGTGTAATAAAACATGCCAGCCAAGTTGCGCTGATTTTTACAGTGTGGTTATTGCGAAGTGTGATTTGGAGTTGTCATGGTGGTGGAATTGATTTCGAGTCAATCGTTTTTCATCGTGGAAGCAACTCGTAAAAAGGACGCCGCGATAATTCCACCATATGGAGAGCAAAATTTTCCTCACCCCACACTTTTCGTTTGAGAAATGGATCCCTTTCATGCATTCGAGCATCGGAGGTCGCTACTTTTTTTGTCTTTTTTGAAATAAAAAAACAAAATATTTCGAAAACAAACTTTATCAAAACTAAATTAATGCCAAAGAAACCAAACACAACAGTTTCGAATAGCTGACTTTGACTCTCGTTAAATATCATCAATAAGTCAGACAAGGCAAAGAGAACCGGAGATATTTGAAAACTATTCGCACTACTAACAAAAACAGAGCGATTTTACATGTGTTTTCTACTGATGTACTGAGAGTACTGAAGGGCCCACTAACCGTTCTAAAAATTGTCTTTATTGGTTAAATGTACATGTCACAGCCGGTCTCAATTCAGGGATATAGAGATTTTTTGTAATCTCCAAATTTTGTGCTGTCGAGGCAGGAGGTCCCCAAGGCAATGTTTTGGGTCCTGTCCTCTACATCCTCTGCACTGCTGACATTCCTACTAGTCCTTACACGTTCTTAGCAATCTTTGCAGATGGCACAGCTCTACTTTCATCCCATCCTGATCCAACAATTGCCTTATCCAACCTCCAAATATGTCTCTATCAGATTGAGCAATGTTTTATACAATGGAGGATAAAATTTAACAAATTGAAATGCACACATGTAATTTCTATACTTCCTCAAAGCTCCTGTCCTCCAGTCCAATTTAATAACACTCTTATATCCAGATACAGCACAGTGCAATACCTCTGTTTCACTTTTGACAAAAGACTCACCTGGAACCCACATATACAACTACAAGAAAAGATAATGACTCTACAGATTATTCAGCCAACAATACTGAGCACTAAGGAAGGACACTCATTCTAAAACAAACTACTAATTCATAAAACTATCCTCAGACCTATTCACACAATTGAACTTGAACAGCTGGGGATCAGAAAACCTTCCGACATCAAAAGCATCCAGTCCTTTCAATCCAAAGTCCTAAGAACCATAGTTGGTGCTCCCTACTATGTTTCCAATAAAATCCTATTAGATGACCATCATATCCTTTTTGTTCTTGACCTGATATCAACCAAATTTTCTAATTTCCACATGAACTTATCCAATCACCCAAATCCTCTAGTACAATCTTTATCTAGCACCACCCATCCTTATAATCCTTCCTGCGACAATGACCAAGAGACCTGTTGTAAGTATGATATTGCAGTTCTGGCAGCGGCCAGCTTCACTCATGTTCTGATCGTCTGCGGCTCTAGTGATCTTATTCAGTCCCCACCGGTCTCAATGCAGTGACATGGCTGAGTAATAACGCAATGGGTTTTCCTATGGTCCTGCTTTGTTCTCTATACATGGAGGGTTGAGCTGGGCTTGGAGATCCCTAATGCAGTGTGCAAATAATAATTATGGGTTTGAATGTGTTCCTAGGTCTCCAATACTTATTGCCCTTATGTAGGGCAGATTGTATTACATTGCTATCCAATAAAAGATTTTTGAAAAGAGTTATGATGTAGCGCAGGAATATAATTGTAATCAATATTAATTTTATTTTATTTAAAAACTTATAAAATTTAGCTCTTTTATTAAATTCCCATAGACTCCTCAAAGAGGTAAATATTCAAATAATTTTGGCTCAAAATACTATTTTCTTTAGATTATTATGGTTACTTTTTCTTCTTATATTTTTTGTTGTATATGACACATCCACATATTTCTTCATTAAATTTTTTTTTTATAGTTTCTCTCTACTTTGCTTATTGCAACTTATATAGACTATATAATAACTTAAATAGACTGGATATATTGTATTATTTAACTAATATTGTATTTCTAGCCTTGATCGCTGTTCCTAAAAACTACAAATTAGTAGCTGCTCCTCTTTTTGAACTTTATGACAATCCTCAAGGCTATGGTGCTATTATTTCTTCGTTACCCCAGTCACTTTGTAGGCAAGTATTGTTTCATTTCCTTTTAATTGCTTCTCTTATTATGGTTGTTATTTTAACATTTAAATAATTGAATTGTCTTGTAAATATTGATGGCATTTTTTAAAAAATAAAGGTATATTTATTTTAAAAACCTACTACTTGTGAAGGGTCTTTGGTTCAGTACAACTGATCACGCTCAACTCTCAGGGTTTTTTTTTCCAAATTAAAGATGTAGTCCCAGGGAAAAATCTTTAGTAGAAAAACCGAATGGTGCATCATTTTTGAGTGGTTAACCCCACTTATGTTTTGTATAAGAAGTAATTTTTTCTTTTCTTTTTAAAATAGCTAGATATAAAAAACCAAAACATTTTTAATATCTGTTAAGTGTTTTTTGTTATAAAATTTAATTTTAATAAACAATATGAAAGATTTTCCATTAATAATCCCTGTGTTTATATCCTTTGAACCAGTGTTACTATTCTTAGATATTTAGGTTATTATGGTTACTTTTTCTTCTTTAATTGTTAATTTTTTTCCTAATGTTTAGCTTATAAACTCTTATTAATTTTATGTTTCAGGTTCAACTTTATATATGTCAATGAATAAATGCCAAAAGCTCAAATATGTATTTAAATAAGATCTTCAATGGTTTTTTGTTTTCATACTGTAGTTTTTAATTAATTTTATAATTTTAACGATCATATGAAATTTTCTATTTCAGTTTTTTATAATATTCCTTTTTTTTTTGTTATTAAAGAGTAATATCCGTAAAGAACATTCCCGATTAAAAATATCCAGACTTTGTGTACAATATTTTTAAAATTTAGATATAAATATATTGTAAATAGTTTTTCTACTGCAGAAATGGATGGATTAGGACTATGCTAATGATCTGTTTATGAAAATTGATAAATATTCTAGATAAGTATAATTTATTTTAGTTTAGTATTTGATATATTGTAAATATTAATTAAGTGAAAACATTCTGTTGTAAATAAAAGAGTTACATTATTTTATTCATTTTCGTTGTTTACAATATAAATAAAAAGTATTTGTTTTATTTGTGCACTATCCTTCCTTTTATATCTACAATGTTAACCTTGAAAATTTTGATTCAATTAGTATATCTATATTGAGAGGAAGCAACAAGGATAATTTTTGCCCATTTAACATAGCAAAATAAGCCAGTGAAATTACAATGGTTGGTGTAAATTAATGTTGCAGAGCAGTTGTTTTTAATTGACTTATTTAACATCAAATAAGATATGCTCTCTAAGATTTGTCCTTGGTAGCCTGAGGTGGTCTTAAATGTTCCACCTTTATGACTAGTCAAAGTAGCTCTTCCCTTTCATCAGTAAACAATATTTGATCGATTCATTCTTATACCAATCCACTAACACCTGCCCTACATCTACAGTCTCCTCCCATTCAAATCTTCAGTCCAGCACCATGAAACAATATCTCACCTTTCACTAAATTATATAAATTGATAGGAAATTTTACCACGAACTAGACAATAGGGTACCCCTAAACTAAAAAAAGTACAAGCCATTAAAATCAATGCCTTCACACCACCGAAATTTTGCAAACAACGCGACAGAAGTACTATTGCAACATTTTCTCCATCTTTCAAAAAGATGTTTCAAATATTAGAAAATTATGATACTGGTAACTTAGAAGGTATAGCTTGTTGCTTCATACGATTTGGGGCTGTTATGGGCAATAACATTATAGGAAACATTTGAGGATTTATGTGACAATGTCTTAATGACCACTGAAAATAACTCAAACCAGAAATAATGAAGTCTTCTTTTGGGGAAATCCCCGACCCTTATCAACAAACGATTAAAATTCCAGGAGAAATATTTGTACCCTAGGTGAACAAGTTGATAGTTCGAATTTCGTCCAAAATGAGTTTTTTATATTAATGGAAACAGAATCCTGCTATTCTCTCAGTACATAATTGGCTAAGTGAGACATTGGCTTGAAATGTGATTATTAACTATATTTCGAGCTTATAACTACAAGAATGACTCCATTGTGCTTCCTTCAATATAATTAACTCTCTCTGAACGAAATTCGACATAATAACTTATTCACCAGGCCTGCAGATATACATAATAATAAGTTAATAAGGGGCTAAGTAAGGCATTGCCATTAGTCATAGATTCAACACGTATCCCCCCAAAGACGCAGCAGCGAGAACATGAGTCGATGTGCTTTCAACAGTGATATGTAGGTAGGAAACTATTTTCTCAAAGTAGCACTTTTCGATACTGTCATCCGCCGCCGATCTGATTCATCAATGAAATCATTTCTCTTTATCACTTTTCTTACCTGTAGTTCTTGGCAATATTAGTCATTGTCCGACTGGCCTACTAGTTATTTATTCTATTTAGTGATTTAGTGAATGTTCTCGGAGGTGGAGGTCGAGAAGTACTCGTCCAGCTAAGACTGAGGCACGACATAGTTGCTCACAGCAGCAATCATCAACAAACTTTTCTTCCGTCTGTATGAGAACTTCCTCTGTCCTCTGTATCGTCCAACTAGGTTAGAACAATGCTTAGCTTCTGCATTCATTTCAGCTCGTGCTCGCATCGTTATACATCACTACATTATAATTGTTGTTATGTTTAGGTAAATCATGGGAAAAAACGGGTAATAAAGTAATTGAGTATGTACACATGGCTTGGAGCGGAAACATGAAGTATACTCTATTAAAAAGGTTACAACAAATGCTTACATGATACAAGGGCCTCAATGATATTAAACAGTCAATTAGTTTTAATGATACATAACAGTCTCCCCCACTATTCAAGAATTATTAACATTAACAATAGTATCATGAATCAAAAAGTATGTATCTTGTGAGGGGACATCAATACTGAAGTGATATGTTTGGATCTCGAAACCTTTCTGGGAGTCTTCTCTGACGAACAGGTCTGTTGATGGGACATAGAGGAGTCTGAAGAAAAGGCTCGGTTGACGATGAATCTGGAAGATCATGAGGAGGCACAGCTGAAGCTAGCTCGGTTGAAGATGAATCTGGAAGATCATGAGGTGCAAATTGAGTGCGAGGTTCCTGAGATGGACCTGGAGCTCGAGGAATTTCATAAGACTTAGAAGGCCAAAATGAAACAGTCTTTTTTGCTTGTACAAGGGTGTTTCTCAGTTGATTTATGTGACGCTTGAAAATTCTCCTTGATTCGTCCAGGCGTACAAGGTAATGTTGTTGACCCAACCTTTGGGTCACCTCACCAAACTCCCACTTTGGCTTGTTATTTTTGAAGACACGGATTTGCACTCTCTCTCCACATGAAAAAATCTTCTGGTAACTCGCATTGACTGAGAAGAGTGTGGTTTGGTTGGAAACAAGGCATCCAGGCGGATTCGGAATTTTCTTTTCAAATATAACTCAGCAGGTGAGTAGCCATTAGCAAGGGGAGTTGATCTGTAATGAAATAGGATATTTGTGACTTTTTCTGGCATTGGGGTATCGTCATTTGACAAGGCCCACAACTTATCCTTAAGTGTCCGCACATTTCGTTGATAAGCACTGATAAGCACTCGCGGTAAAAATTATGATTTAACGCCTATACTGCCGGTAATGTCCATGTAACACGTCGCGAACTTGAACTCGGATAGTTTAATCAGTTTTTTCTCGTCACCAATTGTTATGTTTAGGTAAATCATGGGAAAAAACGGGTAATAAAGTAATTGAATATGTACACATGGCTTGGAGCGGAAACATGAAGTATACTCTATTAAAAAGGTTACAACAAGGTTACAACAAATGCTTACATGATACAAGGGCCTCAATGATATTAAACAGTCAATTAGTTTTAATGATACATAACAATTGTCGACAACATAAGCAATGGACTGGAACAACCCTCTCTATACGGAAGCGTCTGCCTCAGAGGAATTATTGCGAACATTTACAAACCCATTGTAGCGGGAGTAAAACACCATAGTGAAGGTTATAAACAGCCATGTGATCAATGAGGTTTTCGTGTGAAATGGATTTGCCACTGCCTCAACCATTTAATTTATTTTATTGCATTACATAATTATTTCTTGACCAACATTAATTAATATTCATTTTTTAGTTCACTATAGCATAGTTTTTATTTATTTGTATTACAGTGGCAAATCCATGCGTAACCTGCAACCAGTTGTTGATAACCTTACAGATATCTGATTTAAAAAACTTGGAAAAGAGACGCTTTGTGTGAAATAAATTGATACTGTTATTAATACTAAATAAAGAGTTTTATTTGAAGCCTAGCTCTTTAAAGTAGTCACCCCTCCAGGTACCTTTGCACCCAGTAGCAGGTTTGAGCACCTGCATGTGGACCTCATTGGACCTTTGCCACCGTCCAACGGTATGCGTTACTGCCTTACAATGGTAGACAGATTCACACGTTGGCCCGAGGCATGTCCATTGGACGAAATCACCAGCACGAAGGTGGCAGAAGCAGTAGTCTGCTCGTAGATCTCTCGCTACGGTACGCCGGCTAGGATCACGACCGACCAAGGGCGTCAGTTCGAGTCAGATCTGTTCATTAATCTCACTCGCGTCCTTGGTGTTCAAAGAAACAGGACTACGGCGTACCATCCTCAGTCCAACGGATGTGTAGAGCGGTGGCATAGGTCTCTCAAGTCATCCCTCACGGCTACGTTGAACACGGCTGGATGGGCGAAGATACTTCCGACTGTTCTTTTGGGTCTCAGGTCGGCGGTTAGAGAAGATATAGGAGCCAGCTCTGCGGAAATGGTTTTCGGTCAGCCTCTGCGTCTCCCGGGAGAATTTTTTGAGCCATCAGGACGCCGAGAGGACGCTGAGTCAATGCTCAAGAATTTACGCGACTCAATGAAAAATTTGCGGCCAGCGCCACACCGCAGCAGCTCGGCCAAGTCCTTCGTTCACCGAGACCTAAAAGATTGCACCCACGTGTTCCTGAGGGATGATACGGTGAGCAAGCCGCTTACACCACCGTATACAGGACCCTACAAGGTAATATCCCGACAGGAGAAAACCTATAAGGTGGAGTTGCCTTCAGGACCGAAGACCATTACAATGGACCGTTTGAAGCCAGCGCATCTCCTGACGGAACCGGCGGTGAATGGCGAAAACAGGGAGCGACCTTCTACATCGCCTGCAACTGCGACCAGCGCCAACAGGGATCAACCCACTCCTTCACCTGAGGCAGACGATCCTTCGAATGACCTCGACGCAGAACAGAAGCAACCGAAGCCGGATTACCAGACCCGCTCCGGTCGTGTAGTGAAACCCAAGGTTAGGTTCTGTGCCGATGCCATTGGGGGGAGTGATGTAGCGGGAGTAAAACACCATAGTGAAGGTTATAAACAGCCATGTGATCAATGAGGTTTTCGTGTGAAATGGATTTGCCACTGCCTCAACCATTTAATTTATTTTATTGCATTACATAATTATTTCTTGACCAACATTAATTAATATTCATTTTTTAGTTCACTATAGCATAGTTTTTATTTATTTGTATTACAGTGGCAAATCCATGCGTAACCTGCAACCAGTTGTTGATAACCTTACAGATATCTGATTTAAAAAACTTGGAAAAGAGACGCTTTGTGTGAAATAAATTGATACTGTTATTAATACTAAATAAAGAGTTTTATTTGAAGCCTAGCTCTTTAAACCATCTTGAAGCCTCTATCTTGAAGATATCGTATAAGTTGCTATCTTGAAGAGGACGTATAAGTTGCTGGGGGCTTGGTAATTGTGCTGTGGCTGAAGTACTAGCGGTCCCCAGATGTTATCAAAGGCGGAAAATATGTCAAATAAGATACCGGTTCAACTTTACTTTGCATTAGGGCATACCGTGGTACGTTTCACGAAATTGTCCTCGTTATTATCTTGAGATGAATCATCCCTGTGATATACGACCTCAGTTAGATTTCTAGACTTCAAGCAGCTTGAGCGTTGTCACCCTCTGTGGAGGCGACAGTTAGTCCTTCGCTACAATCCATGAGATAAAGACGGATTCTTTGCTGACGAGCTCATCTTAGAACAATTGCATTCGACAGCGTATCAGTCTATTAGTCAGTATGTTAGATACAGTTTGGCTTAGGACTTGCACTTATTATACGATCCACTTCTCGTTGCATTTGCACTTCTGATATGACCTCATTGGCGGATTTGATAGGCGGGGCATGGGGGCCATGGCCCCCCTTGTGTTCTCATTAGTTTACATTGATCTGAATTTTAGTTGGTTTTCAACAAGAAAAAAAATCCGTTTTACACACCAAAATTATTCATTGTATTGAATGTTTTCTCAATGGGTGCATCCAAAATCGGCGATTCCGAACCCTTTTATGTTTTTCATTCGCCTATAGATAGCTACCGCTTTGATCAAGGAGCTTATTTTATCAATGGTATTGTTTTCTGGCCTCATTTGTCTTAAATTAAAAATTGATATTTTATGTATCTTCATTCATATATGGATCGTATACATTGATAACAAATTCACATTGACCCATGGCCCTCCCCCCTGAAAATTCTCCTAGATCCGCCTGTGTATGACCTGAGTTATCTCTGTTGTCAAAACCGACCGGAAAACGCTCGATTTGCTCATGTGAGCGACAAAGATCTTGTTGATTACGTGAAAATGTTAAATACCCTATGCCAGGTCAAATGCCTGGACTAAGGTCGTTGCTGGAGTAGTCGGAACTCATCTCAAATCTGAAGAACCAATCGAAAATATATCCTTCGAATGTCGGCAACGCCATCAATAAAAATCTCACCTAGCATTCCAGAGAAAGTAGTGGTGGCAGGGGTGCATGGGCCATCACAACTAGTTGGCGCTTTAGGATAAACGATTTGAGTTTAGCATCTCAACTATCATTCGATCGGATTCCTATACATTGTTTTAGTAGCTGTTACCCAATTAAAAACAGTATGTGTATGACTTAGAGTACTGTCTGAAATTCATTACTTCGAGGTTCTGGGTGATAACCACAATGGATGCTGTAGGTCTCCTCTTTCCACTGTTTAGCGATATTATGGATATATTATCCTCAACGTAACACTAAACCCTGTAACCAAGTTTAGAAAGACAAGGAAGAACGTTTACCTGGTTCCCAGGTTGGTTTTAAGGATTGTGATCTTATTCATAGAAGCTTTTTTGTTGTTATTGTTTGCCGTCTATTAAAACCATTTATCACCCAATTTTCAGTCAAGAAGTCCCTAACCCACTGGTGAGAAAAGTGAGCTAGGATCGTTGTTGACCAAGGAGTAGGAGCCTCCTAGTTTTAAGTAGGACCAAGAGTTTTTCGTGTATCTATTCTTACAGAAATAACAGCAATTCCATAATACTCGTGCGAAGGACTTACACCTAACTTCTAACTTTGACTTTCTCCTCAGTATTAGCTTAAACTGTAATCCATTCCGTTAACAATCCACCCATTTAGTTTTACAATTCGGTTTCTCCCACAATCGATCCACCCAAACTTTGTCTCAATAAACTAAATAAAGAATCCATTTACTATCACATTCCTACATTGGTTATAGCGGTGATGGAACATAATCTTTCGACCAACATGTTTCATTGTGAAGTCAGAAAGAAGATGGTACAGAACAAAAAACAAAACTAGCGTGATTAATGGACTGATCTATCCGAGTGTTATTTGGTAAAAAAAGAAATAGGAATGGAATCCAGTGATAAAACGAAACGAGCCGTTATGTTACGGGTGCTATACTACCACCTGGGCAAGCGCTCCTTTCCAAGTGCAACCACATACGGTCATCTGTGGTCTAGTGGTTAGCGTAACAAACTACTAAGCCTACTAAGCGGGTTCGAAGCCCGACAGGTGGCCCTAGGATTTTTTAAGGGAGTAAAAAATCCATAGTTACGCCATCCTTCGGAAGGGACGTTAAACGGGGGTTCCGAGCCTGTACGATGTCAGGTACTCGTTAAAAATCCCTATCCTAATTAAACCTGGATAGGCAAAATTTAGAGCTTCCACTGTAGCATCGTCCGATTAGCCATAGCAGCATAAACTGACGTTAAATGTACAAACAACAACAAGTGCAACCTCAGATTTCTTCATTTTCTGGATTTTAATTGTACATATTGCTCCTAAGAAGTTCCTGTACTGTCCCAATTTCCACAATTCCTCATGCATACTAGTATCTATATTTTTAATTGTCTGTCCTTTTTTTCTTCAGTAAATACTTTGGAAGGGAACAACCCTCACTTTTCTTAACTTTCTTTTTTTACCTCCCTTCCCTGCCTGTGAGGCATACAGGGTTTTACCTCCAGTGGGGGTACACCACCGGAGGTACTATTTTCGGGATTTTGTTCTGTTTTTTTTTCGTTTATTTAAATAAAAAAAATCTCTGGAATTATAGTGTAGCCCGGTGCACGGTTGTGCACCGCACCTTTCTTACCCGTATGGATTCACATATCCTCAACTTTTACTAAGATCGAGAACTGGAAATTATTACCGGGGGGTGCAAGTTTAATATGGTCATCTTTCCATGCTTGCCAAAAAGCATACATAAAAATAGATAACAGCGCTGTTTTAAATATATTTTATGGTAATATTATGGTCAAAACGACCAAAAAGAGGAGAAAATATGCTTTTACTTATTCTGAAAATAAAATGCCATGGAGATTTGGTGCTGTCGGTATTCTAATTATTAAAACAATTGGCCCCTTGCCCCCCACACTAGTTCCGGCTTTGGGTAGTTTGAATTTCGGATTGCGGTGGCAGTATACACATTCTAAAAATTTTCACAAATATTCCACCATAGTCTAATAAAAATAAAATTAAAAAATATATATTTTCTATAGAACTAAATAACTTCACAAATAAAAAAAAGATTTTTCATGAAAAGATATAGCTTTTCAAAAAAGTTTTTTTTTTATTTATGATTTATGATTCACTGTAACTAAAATATAAAAGCCCGTGAAGTGTTTAAAATTTTATGTTAAATTACAGGTCATTATTCTAGTTAAATATAATTATATTGTTTTTATAACAGTGGAATTTTATTTTAATTATTATTCCTTTATTTTTTAAATTCGAACAATTTACTTGAGAAACACACATGGCTTATTGCCGGAGGTATTTTTTCAATCTACTATTTGGATTTCTTTAAATTTGTGTTTTCGAGTATAATTAAAAAATTTTAATTACTCAGCCGATTTAAAAAGTAAATTGTTTTATTTAATCAGAATAGAATATTTAACAAATGCAAGTTATGTATCATTGAAGCACTGGCATCTGACCGGTATCCCTCTATTGGCTGTTCTAACTCTTGTTTAGTGTAACACAGGTTTGTACGTTTTGGAAGTTTCTGTTATTTCATACCCAACCAGGACAGCTAGATTTGATCGTTTATTATCTCAATATTTAA
Organism: Arma custos; assembly: GCA_037127475.1. Taxonomy (NCBI): domain Eukaryota; kingdom Metazoa; phylum Arthropoda; class Insecta; order Hemiptera; family Pentatomidae; genus Arma; species Arma custos. The sequence continues at coordinate 68,669,123 of CM073764.1, read as the reverse complement.
GGTTCTCGTTAAATTTACACATCGTAGAGCGAGAATAACAATACTTTTAAGATGTCAGACGATAAGAAGGTAAGCACGCTTCTTAGCTTTGTTGTTGCGTTTGTAAGGTTCAATGCTGTAACATACTAATTTAATTCGTTTTTAGGAAGTAAAAACTGGCGATTCAGAGCATATTAATCTTAAAGTAATGGGACAGGATAATGCTATTGTGCAGTTCAAAATAAAAAAACATACTCCCCTTAGAAAGTTAATGAATGCTTATTGTGACAGAGCAGTAAGTTTAGCATTTAAATTTTATTCTTTATTTTTATTTCGTTTAATATTTTCTGATAGAAAACCAAGTTAATTCTGAAGTATTTATTTTTGGTACGTTTACATTTTACAAACAGAAACTTTTGTATGCTCGGCATTACTTTTAGGGCCTGGCTATGGCTGCAGTCCGATTTAGATTTGATGGACAACCTATTAATGAGGCTGATACTCCATTAAGTTTGGAAATGGAAGAAGGTGATACGATAGAAGTTTACCAACAACAAACGGGTGGTGGATCTGATGGATTAAAATTTTAACTTAATTTTCTTTTGTTCCTCCCTCACATGTAAATTATCAACATTAAAAAATATATAATCTAACTAATGACAGGTTGTATTATTATTTAGAGCACTCTTTTCTATTTGAAATTTTGCCTTCCGTGATATTTTAAGATGCTCTTATCATTACCAACTAAGCAGTTGCTTGTTTCAAGTTATTTTATGTATCCAGAATTTCAAGGCAATTTTTTATTAGTTTGTTCTTAATATAGCTAAGTAAATAAAGTTTGTAAATAATTTGTGATTTTTTTTAATATTTGCTTCCTTAATATAATATTTTAGTTCAACTCGCAATAGTTATAAATTTTTGTCCGTTTTGTGAGGGCAGGTTACATTTTTTTTTTTAATCATTTTTTAAATAGCTGTAATTATATGTAGGACACTATTACCTTTTTTTTGTATTGAATGGCATAGGTGTTGTATGTTGTGTTTTATATCTGGTATTAAGTAAAGTTGTTCATCGCAGACCAAGTTGGTTTAGTGTACTGTATCTAATTTTGTATTAGACCTTTAATTTTAATTTAAGTTATTTTATTAGATTTATAATGACATTGTTCTATTTAAAAACTGTAAAAAAATGACCATTTATTTATATAAGATTTGAATAGTTCATAAAATATATTTCATACCAGAAAATATGCAAGTGTTTTATCTAATGCAAAACTTGGGTTTAACCTTTTAAGATAATGAAATTATGACTAGTGTACATATCTTGGCTTCATTGTAGTTATTAATTAAGATAGTGCCAGATTTACCAGTCGAAATGTTTCGAGTTGCTTTATACTGAATTATACATTGCTTTTAGTTATTATGGCCACCATCCATTTAATGTTAAGATGATTGGATGGTAGTTTAAATTAAAATTATTCATAAATTGCCAATGATTCGTATGTTTGAGAATATTCAATTTAAGAGTAATGTATTAAGCTAAATAAACTGTTAATGATTAATAGAAATATAATTTCTTTTTTGTTTTTTTGTATGTTTAAACAACATAAGAAATCTTGTACAAACAAACAGTAATAGAGTTTTCAGGCCAAAATGAAATTTGTTTTACCACTTTACTTCACTATCTATTGATAATACTTATAGAATTTAATTTAAACTCTTTTGATATTTGTATGTGTTGTATATCAAACATACTGGTATGATTAAGCCTGCTTGTTAGTTTAGTTGCGATTTTTCACCAACGGCTGCCGCAGGATCATATGTTCTTGATTTTGTTTTGAGAAAAGCACATTTTTTAAATTTAAGTATTTCTGTTACATATTTTTATAATTTAGTATATTTTCATATTGATTCAAGCAACTACCAATTCAAACCATCTTGCTTAATTAATTTTATATACCAGTCAGATTACAGATAAAATCTTAAACGGACAATGTTGGTGTTGATACAGACCTATTTTGCTTCTTAATTACATATAAAATGAAGAATACTTAGGAGAGATATCTTTACTGTTCTTATTAGGAGGCACATAAATCCATGTTGGTAAGCGCCTCAGCATGTAAGTTTCAAGAAACTTATAAAATTTACTGGAATATATGACAGCCATTTCCTTTAAGTTGGATTAAATCTAAGTATCTGTTCTGCATATTTTCGCTTTGAGTTGAACCACAATAAGTTTTAACTGGTTATTCGTTTCATTTTTAATATTTTCAAAAAGAACAAATTATTGTGAGCTCTAGTAGGGAAAAGAGAATGTAATTTAAGTTCATGAGTTGATTTCGGTGATTATTTCATCAAGAAATAAAAGTTTTAATTAATATATTGAAGTAAAGATGATATATGTTTGTTGAAACCTATGTTTATAGATGAAATGATTACCGAAGTGTACACATTTCTCATAATTACATTCTCTTTTTCATACTCCATGATAACTTGTGTTTTTGGAAAATATTAAAAGGGAAATAAATGAAAAGTTGAAACTTATTGCTGCTCAACTTGAAGCGACAACCTGCGGAATATTTACCAGGATTTAGTTAAAATATTGGTACAGGTAGATATTAGGGGGCAGGGTAGTTCAGTTCGTTAGGCACTCTACTTCTGTTCTTTATTCCCAGGCTGGAGGCTAGTTATGAAAGATAATTTTTAATTCTTTTATCAGCTGTGAGATCCTTTTGAAGCTTTGATGAATTAGAGGAAAAATTTGGTAGCATAATCTCTAGAAAAAGTATGATCGTTACTTAGTACTGAACCCCAACAGCCTTCATTTATCTGTCCAGGTAAGTAGATACAAAAAAAGTAGAGGGAGGGGTGTCCCTCTAGAAATGAGCAATTCGGATATATTTTCACATCCGTTAAGGTCACCACAACAGTGCCTATCTAACAAAATTTATAATAATAAATTTGATATTACTTAAGATATCTGTTATTTATAATGATGATGATAAATATTTGGAAATGTTTTATCATCTATCATTTCTGTTTTATCTAGAACAGTCATTATGAGTGGGAGTTGATAGTAATACTTTTAAATAATACCATATTAAAGAATTAATAACTCCAAGGAATATTAATTTAACATTTGAATACAAAATATTTAGCTATCACTAGTTTAACTCTGCTAGATAGCACTAGTGTAGTGTATATGATAATGCGACATTCTTGATCTGAGACTATCTGTGGTAGACTATTGGTTGTTTAAAGAGATATTTTATGATTACTAGTGGCCAGTTTTCTTCAACTTATTGACTTGATCCCTTTTCTATGATTCAAAACTTTCAATGCCAATATAGTATACCTTGAAATCGTTCTCTATTGCCATTAGTAAAGACAGAGTAATATTGGCAATAGTATTAGTATATATATATATATATAGTAATAGTAGATATCAGGCTCTGAAATTTACTCTGATCTGTTTTAGGATCTATTTTATTTGTACATACATTTCAGAATAAGAAAATTTAGCAAGCATAGATGATTTCCATGTTAGCTTTTTCTAAAATATTTTTAATTCCAAGATTTGACTTGGGTGTTTCTGAATTTAATGATGACTTCTAAGATTTTTTAATTTAAAAAAGAAAATTTATGTAATCCGTAACTGATCATGTACATCAGCGGTTCCCAAACTGGGGGCGCGAGATAAGTTGAACATTAAATTAAATTTAAGTAGTCTTTCTAAATCAACCATGATGATTAGAAAATTGACCACTTTGATATAATTGACAAACCTTCATTTTGGTTGAAATATTTCAAAGTGTATCACGGGAAGCTCTTTGTTTATATTTGCCTTTTTCAAGCATCCATTTGTGCGAAAAAGCATTTTTAACACTTGTGGCAATTAAAACGAAGTATTGGAATAAACTTGATGTTATTGAGTTGCGCACTTACTAAAACTCAGCCACGGATAGGCATACTAGTAAGAAAAATGGAAGCCCATCCATCTCACTAACCAACCTAATCTATTTTTCTCTTATTAATAATCTTTGTATTTTATGAAAACTGATATTGTTGTACTTTATGGCAGTATAAATAAATGTTTTGTTCCTAGGACCACACAATTTATTGTTAAGGGGGGAGCGAGAAGTTTTCATTTCAACAAAAGGGGGGCGTGGTACAAAAAAGTTTGGGAACCCCTGATGTACATAATCTGAACTACAAATTAGTGTTGAAGACACCCTCCTGAAATGATTATACCCTATCATATGTGTAAACCACATTATACCAGATCACCAGTTTAGATTCTGAACATTCTACTCCACTATTCAGAAATTGTATGCGGCGGATGTTGGCACTAGGTATTGCTACACAAACTGTGAATTCTTACCTCTTACGTACTTATCTCATCATACCAGTTACCTTACTAACTGATCATTCAAAGTAAATCATAACAATGTTTATTACTGCTTACACCCATCCCATCCTAATACTATCCTTTCCTGATTTCTTTTTATGCTGATAAACCATTTGTGATATCTGTCATCCAGATATTGCATGAAGAATGGTGGTAAAACTGGATGATTTAAATAAAACCCCACAGATTATCTTTATCCTCTGTCATAAACTAGTAACTTCCTGTCCTACAGATTCGAAACTTAGGACTCGTCTTTGACCATAATTTACCTTGGAATCCTTGTACCAGATTGAAACGATAACGAATTACTCTCTGTTTCCAGCTACTTCAACAAATGCTTTAAGCTCCCAATTAATTCAAGACGCATATACATGGCTATTAGACCTAAAGCTCAACTCTATGTTTGGACATATAGGGTTGAGCTTTAGGTTCCACTAACCCATCGATTTTCTCTTTAATCCAACGCAAAATCCTCCTCACTTTATTACTCATAAAATCCCTTATGACCATAATGCTCCATTGGCTGTCGATTTGCTTCAAACCCCTTTAATTCAATACTTTCATGATAAACTTTATTCTCATTCAAACCTAGCTTTATCTTCAATTACACTGTTCTGCAAAAAAAAAAAAATAAGTTTTGCTCCCTTGAGAAGTTGTTCCTGATTTTTATATTTTCATGTGTGCTGAATTCGAACCTGAAGTAAAAAAAAATCTACCAAGCACCATTTTTTAGAGATTGGAGATTGTTTTTGAAAAAAAACAACACTTTTTTCATAAATTTAATGAACTTTTTTTTTGTGAAAATCAATAATGTATAAAATAATAAATTATTCAATTCTGTACTCAATTAATGTGTAAATTTTTTCCTTTTGTACTCTTCAGCACCTGTCTCCCATTGTAGTGTCCAACTGAAGTCCGCAAGCATCTTCTCATTGCTTTTACCGATGTACCTTTTTTCCATCTGGGCTATGTCTTGATGAAACTGTTATGTGTTCATCTGAAACTGCTCCCAAGTTGGGTGCGAAGAAATCCAAATGGGAATGCAAAAAATGAATTTTTAAGGACATGTTGCAACCCATGGCCTTATATGATGAAAGCAATTCTTCCACAATTTCATTGTAATTTGTTGCTCCTTTGTTCCCCAAAAATTGTTGACACACGTTTTCGAATGCATTCCAGGCTCTTTTTTCTGTTGCATTTAATCGTCTTTTAAATTCAACTTCCTTAAGAAGATCACGAATTTGAGGCCCCCCAAAAATCCCCTCTTTAATCTTTGATTCATTTAATTTGTGGAACTTCTTTTTCAGGTGGAAAAAACCTTCTCCTTCCTTGTCCATTGCTATATATATAAAGCATATATACTAAAGTAGTCAATTTTGAATGCTTTTTCTACTTTAACTATGAAAGATAGAAAAAATGTTACATTCATTTTTTCCATGTTTTGTATTGTTCATTTCAGAAAAATAAAAATAAATGGGGGTCAAGAGGAAACTACATTTTTTGAAGGTCGATATTGACCACTTAAAGTGAAAAACCAAAAAATGTTATTTTATTTCTTCAAACTAGGCTTGAATAACTACAACTTTTACCTGAATCGTTTTTCTGAATTTTGTTTCATTTAAAAGTTAAAAACGTTTGATCCACTTGAAATGGGACATTCTGTATATATACATATATAACAATAGATAGAGGGTGGGGGAACAGTTAAGTTTAGGAGGAGGGCCTGAGGCAGGTATCTGGGGAAGTCCGCCAGTAGGCTACAGTCCCTTCTTTTGTGAATGTTAGCCCGAAATTCCTGAAGCCTAATACTTCTGCTCTTCCAATTAAATAGGTTTTTTAATTTTTTGTTAAAGTTTTCAGTGATCAAAAAATTTTCAAAATGTCTAAAACACCTCAATTTTCGACCTAAAACACAGATATGACAAAAAAAGGTGCCTGATGGAGATTTTCTGACTTCGGATTCATGTTCAGCACACTTCTAAACACAGTAAAACAACATTTTTGTTGAAGGGAGGATTTTGATGCAGAACAGTGTTATCAATATTCTTATGTTTCTGAAAATAAGATGGCCTAGGGGCTTATATTTTAATTATTTATTTTTGTTATGCCAACATAGCCATTTGCCTAATGATTCAGATTTTGCTATTATTGGGTCACATAAAAATGTTCACCAATTGATAGTTACAATACTATCAAAACATATAAAATGAAACTCATTTAATCTAAATGACTCATCACATTAGAAAGATGACTCAAGATTTTTTTTAAACAAAACTTTCTATTATAAAAAAAAATGTATTTACTTTACTAAATTTTCAATAAATAGGCTTAGAATGCACTGGAAACAAACCTCACCTCCTACAATTTAAACGTGACTATAATGGGTATTCAAAATTTTATGTAATTGATTAAAGGAAATCAAGTAGGTAGACCAAAAAGTACAAAAAATGCTGACCAGTCTTTATTATATTCTAAATATAGAACTGTTATAAGGGAAAAAGAAGAGACATTATGGACCTGCTGAAATTCGTTCCTCCTGTTAAACATGATTACTATAAAAATTAAAGAACAAGTTAACTGACGAGTTCTCACGCACAGCTGATAAAGAAGACATGGTTTATATTGCTAGTTTTCTAATCACAAATAATATTAATATATAAAATAACCATTAATATTAATTTTTATTTAATTTTTTTAACTTGTAAAAAAGATTAGTTTCCCACCATCACATTAAAACGGTAACATTATTTAATTTAATATAATGTTAGAAGAAGCTTAAATTTCTAGTATGAAATTTAATTAAAAGGAATTAAAAAAAACACAATAAATTTATTTTGTTACATTTCTCCACTTCTTGTTTTATGGAGTTAATTGATTTGTTTATATTTGTATTGAACAACGGTCACATTGTTTAAGAATAGAAATATATAACTAACAAATAAAACTAGACCCTTCTTGATAATTCGATTATTCCTAATTGAAAGTATATAAATAAATAGATTTAATTAAGAATGTAACACATTTTAAACCTATAATCTTAAATTTTGATTACTATAAATGGTCCAGTTTAATTTTCAAATCAATAACATACCAGGAGTTGGGTATATTTGTATTTGTAAACATGAATTCTGAAGATATTCCTAAGCGCATTTACTTTATAATGTACCTCTACAGCCAGAGATGGGTTTTGTGACCTAACCAATCAATTCTTTTTGCTTATATAAATTGGAAATATCACAGAATTTGTATAGATCAAATAATTCACTATTCTTCCAGACTCCATTACAGGTACATAAATTTTCTGAAGAATCTTTCTAGTAAAAATTGTCAATGCAAACTTGTGAAGTTGCTGAGGGCCAATGTTTCTGCTGAAAATGTCGTAGTTGGGCTGACTAATTTTTTATACATCTTATTTTTCTTGTTCGTTACAACAATGACCAGAAGAGTTATAAGTATATTTTTATCAATCCAAACGAAATAAAATATTAAAAATACAGACATTTCTATTTAAATTGTTATACAAATAAGTAGTATTCGAACAATCTTATAAATATTCATATTTGTACACATTCTTATTAAGTTAATATTCACTCCCATGATAGGCAAATTTTTCTTCTTAGTAATTATTACACTGTTTCCTTGATTTTAGAGCACGAGGACGATGTGGCTTAACAATATGTTCTCCCTCACATATAAATGTATTATTCAGCATAATTTTACGACTCTCTTCAAAACATAATGTTGAGTTAAAATGGGTGTAAATTTATTTATTTTTATTCCAACATAATTTTTTAATTTCTAGATCTTGATGGTATTTCAGGTTTTATTAAACTAGGGAAAAGCCTTAATAAATTGATGAGTGACTTTATTGCTATCAGTCAGATACGTTAAAGGTGAACAAAATGTTAAGGACAACGATATACAAAAAATAAAAGAATTGAGCAAAAACATTAAGTGTAACACTGAATAATGAGAGGTGCATGGAAACTATTTAAAAAATGTGAGTGTACAAAAAAAAAAGAAAAAGATTCATTGGAATGAAAGATGATAATTAATTTAACCTGTTATGGGCATACGTGGTAACAAAGACAGAACTTTAGGAAAAATATTAAACACCTTCAATTAAAATGTTACATATTTTGGAAGATCGTTAAATTTAATTTATATGATTAGATTAAAAACTAGTAATAATTTTAAAAATCCATTTAAGCTCCTTCAAAGTCTAAAATATGTCTAAATATGTATCTGACAAATGTTATTCATATCCTGCAATCAGAAAAATGGAAAATAGCAATATAGTAAATAAATATTAAAAAAATGTATTTTTAATAAACATTACAAACAAATATAAATTAACAAATATTTAAAAGATATTTGATATATAACAGTAATTTACAATAGAGGAAAATGAAAGAATATTGACTTCGATGACCAAGTTTTTTACGTTTCATCATCTTCTGAGTCATCTTCATCTTCATCATCATCATCCTCCTCCTCCTCCTCTTCACTCTCAGACTCTACCCATTCTTCATTCTGCAGGTCACAGGGAATAATAGTTTTCCACTCCTCACATTTATGTAGATCTAAAAAATATAAATAATATTAGTTAAAATCATTTGAAATAATTATTTTTTTCATCTCTATTATTTACTGGTCTCAGATAGAAAATTTAAGTTCTTGATCAGTTGAAATATGTCGGCTCATTTAATGCTACTATGGCTAATCGGACGATGCTACATTGGAAGCTCTAAATTTTACCTCTACTGCTTTAATTAGGATAGGAATTTTTAACGAGCACCTGACATCGTACAGACTCGGAACCCCCCTTTAACGCCCCTTCCGAAAGACAGCATAACTAAGGATTTTTTACTCCCTTTAAAAAATCCACCTGCCAGGCTACGAACCCGCGATCTTAGTTTGTTATGCAAACCAACAAACCACTAGACCACAGGTCGCCCAATAGTTGAAATTTGAACAGAAACAACTGTCAAATATATAAATTATTTCAAACTAAGTATTAGAAAGTATGGAAATAACAGAAAGAAGTAACCTAAGAATAGTGTAATACTTTAATGTTTATGTTGAATGTTCATTCATACCAGTCTGCTGATGAGAATACAATCAGAATGACGATTCGGCAGTTAATAAATAAACATCATCTCTAAACATATTAGTCACAATAAATGCTAATTGATATTTGAATAAAAAGGAATTTTAAGCAAGATGAAAATGGGTGTTGAACAGTTCTTGCACCATCATTACTCATTCCCACAAAACTCAACACACAATACAATAAAAAAAAATGTATTATTCCCATAATATAAGAAATAACTAAACACTGTTTCTTACTAAGATCTGATCAATTTTAAGAATTTTTATTTATTTATTTAATTTAATCTTCTCCTCTTCTACCGCCAACGGTGTGAGGATCCTTTCTGTAGAGCTTGATCCATGAATCCCTCTCCTGCACCAATCATCTTCTCCTTCTCCACTCCAAACCCCTTCTGTCAAAAGCCTCCTGGATTGTGCCCTCCCAAGTCTTCCTTTAGGTCTCACACCCTCCACCTTCGTCTCATATACGGCCTTCGAATTTAAAGAATATTCCAGAAAAATTATAACATTAAATAGGATACATTAAAAAAGCCATATGAACAATTAACATATCTTAGATTTAAAAAACTGAACAATTAATGTGGTATTTACCTAATAAAGTTTTGGTTTAATTTCTGAGAGATATTTTTTCTTCTTTTAATTAAAATAACTTTTAACTCTTCAAGATATATCAATCAAGATCTATCTATCTAACGGGGCTATGGCCCTGCAAGGCTTGGCCTCCTCAGTGATCCTCCTTCACTCCGACCTGTCTTCAGCTGCCCTTCTACATCAGCCGACACCCAATGTCCGAAGATCCTCCTCCACATCCTGCAGCCAACGAAGTCTAGGTCTCCCTCTGCTCCTCCTTCCCACCAGGGTGTCCCTCCATCATCATTTTTGGTAGTCTACTTTTTTACATTCTTTGTACATGCCCCAGACATCTTATCCTGGCACTCTTAATCGTGGAAACAATATCTGGTGTACCATATATTTTAAGTTCAGCGTTTGTCTTCATCTCCCAGCTATCTCCTTCTTTTGTAGGGCCAAAGATCTTTCTGGGGATTTTTCTTTCCCACATGTTTAACAGCCCATCATTGCGTGTCAGCCTCCAAAACTCACTTCCATACATGACCACCGGTTGAAGGACAGTACGATACTCTTTTATTTTGAGAGTTGTGGATATATTTCGGTTTCGAAATATTTTCATTAGAGACCAGTAGCATCGATTGCCAGCAGCTGTCCTTGCCTTAATTTCTTCTCTAATCTTATTATCTTCAGTGATAACCGTGCCCAAATACTTAAACTGCTATACTCTTTCGAATCGATATCCAGCCCCCTCGATATGCCTGTTCCCTCCTTCTTCCTGTTCTACTAGCGGCTACTTCGCACTCCTCGAATGCTCCAAGTAATGCACTGACTCTTTCGGTAATCACAATATCATCTGCAAACACTAGATGCTGTGTCAGTCTGTGGTAGATACATCCTCCAGGCCTTGTTCGGATCGACCTCATGACCACTTCTAATACCATATTGAATAAAACTGGGGAAAGTGGATCTCCCTGTTTAAAACCTCTCTTAATATCAATATTAATATTAATATCAATAATCAATATTGATACATACATAAATTCCTTTGACAACTTCCTTGCTGTCCTTCAGGGTCATCTAGTCTACAATTAAGATCTAGACTACACTATTATTGCTCAAGCTATTGATTAAGAGTTGCCACTTATTTTGTTTGCCATTCAGTATAGATTAAAGGTAGATATTAAATACTTACCTAGTGAATAGAAATCTCCAAGAGTATGCTCCCTGTCACCTTCTTCAAATACACCCCCATACATAAATAAATAGTGGCCTTTTATTGCTAGAGAACAATTTATACGGGCATGTGGATGTGAAACGATATCGACAGATGTACTTGATGACGTTTTAGGTTCATTTTGAATAGGTTGTACAGTACTAACTCTCATAGTGAAGACACCATCTTCTACAACTTTTTCCTAAAAAATATATGTTAATATTAATGATATTAACATAATGGTCTGGCAATATTTGTCCTGTTTTCAATAAATTTGAGAATATGTTACCTCTACAACTGGTTCTTCTTCTTCAACTTGCATTTCCTCATCATTTTCTTCATCTTCACAATCACCTTCCTTATTCCTCCTCCTTCTCCTTGGTTTACTTTGTTCCTTTCTTCCTTTTAATGCAACTATGATGTGAAAACAAACAAACTTAGTTCTAAACTATTATTAACAACGATGTTGATGGATACAATAAATCAAAAATTGGAAATAATAAAACCGTCTTCAACCTAATCAATTTGATGTCTCATAGTACATTTTTCCAAAACTGATAGCTTCGATGAAAAATATAATACTAACTATGACACAATATAATACTAACTATGACACAAATCCCTTACCAATTGATTACTACTTTTTATGATTTCTAAACTTAATTTATAGAAAAAAAAAGTTTGATATCAACAATAAGAGTTTTTTCAACATAGATAAGTATGGGCATTATGTTTAAGAACAATAGCTCCCTTCGTGACCCATGATTCCACTATTTATTATATTCGACTGTTCGTGACTAAATTCGATGGAATGAAGATATTGTTTTTCCACCTAGATATTTTATTTACAATGAAATAACCTGTATTGCCATAAGGAAAGGAAGAGTAATAAAATATAATAAATAAATGAAAAAAGTTGCAATGAAATATCTTTATTATTGAATTTAATTTTAGGTATGCACCTAAACCTGTAATTACTGAAATTTAAATTGATTGAGAATAATTAATTTTATTTTCTATCAATAAACTTTAAGAGTGATCATTTATAATCAGAAACCAATTATTGAAATGCAGCCAATTAACATGTAACATCTAATCAAAACCAAATAAAATATAATGATTATTTTAAAATATTTTATGAATTAAAGTGGTAGAGTTTCTAATAATATAATATGAAAGTCATTGATATCTTAAATAAAATCAGATGCAAATTTTAGTTACAAGAATTTCTATGGAAGATTTAAAAAGAAAAAATACTCAAATACTCACTTTCAGACCAAATAAATTGATGCAGATCGAATGAGTGGAGCTGATTATAAAATACCGCAGAGAGATCTTCTTCAGTTTCGTCATCTGCTGCTCCACCAAAAGTATATGCCTTTTTTCCCCAAAATGTACAAGAGACACCACTTCTAGCACCGTAGCGTGTTCCACCTGGTTTCACAATACTCCATTTCCATTTTAATCCTGTTTCATCACCCTCTAAGTGAAAAAATAAATGGTGAGCAATTTTGAGTAACTTAACAGGAATTATTGATAATTGAATATTAAAATCTTTAAAATTTAGGAGTGATTAACAAGAATTTGACTTCAAAATAAAAATTAAATAAATAATATATTTTAAGAATAATCATGCTCATTTGGTTAGGATGATATTTGTTAAGTTTCCCTTGAAGCTAAGTTGTAGACGAATATTTAATAAAAAAATAATTAATCATCCAATTAAGGGTATCCACTTTATAGAGCCTGGGTGAGACCCAGGAAGGTCTGCAGATCTCCCATGGTCTATATATGGCTGTGAATAGATGAAATAATTAATCTGTCACAACCAGATTTGAATCAAGGAATCTCAGCATAATAACACTAAGCTACTCCACTCCTATTGAATACATGTAAAACAAAAATATTATGTAAGCAGTAAGGGGGTTTGTTTTAAATGTAATAGCAAATTTTTAAATATTTCGGATAAATGCTGAGTGGATTTTAATTTACATAGCAGAGATAAGACTATAATTTTTCTTTTCTTACCCTTTCTTGCCTTTCAGCAATAGAGGGTTTCAAGACAGTACTACAATACAAGCATCTGGGGACTGTTATCACAGAGGACAATAGTAATAGGGAATAAATTAAAGCAAGGGTAACAGTGGGTAACAGATGTTATATGTCATAAGTGAAAATTCATCGAAATAAGAATATATACAGAGTTCTCAAAACGAGAGTGTATGGTCGCAACCAGTGGTTATGTACAGGCCTAGGCGCTGATCCTTATTGATTATAGCTATTAAATATGTGGGCGAGGAAAATCTTCAGAAAAATTAATGGTGATACAAAAGAAGGGTAGCGGATGAAGACAAATTAGGAATTGCTGTTTGTTCATTTAACGTCACTTTTTGCTGCTACGGCTAATCGGACGACGCTACATTGGGAGCTCTAAATTTTGCCTATCCAGGTTTAATTAGGATAGGGATTTTCAACGAGTAACTGACATCGTACAGGCTCGGGACCCCCATTAAAGTCCTTTCCGAAGGACGGCGTAACTAAGGATTTTTTACTCCCTTTAAAAAATCCTAGAGCCACCTGCTGGGCTACGAACCCGCGATGATCTTGGGCTTAGTAGTTTGTTACGCTGACCACTAGACCACAGGTCGCCCCGAAAATAGGAATTAAGAAACTTTTATGATATTGCTTCCATCATTAAGAGGTTAAGAATAAGATGGCTAGAACATATCCAATGAATAGAGCATGGTAGACTCTCTAAAATGATGATGGAGAGATATCCGGGATTACAATATGCATTTTTTTTACATTTACAAGTTTATCAAAATGCTTACTTCCTAGGTCTATTGATTTGGATAGAACTGTAAACAATATATGATAAAATATACAAAAAATATAACAAAAACTAATAAATCACAGAGTCTCAGTTTAACTAAATGTAAAACTTACTTTCGGGTTGAAGGAGGAAAGTGTCAGTGTGGGTGGTACCCTGGTCAACATCCTTCTTAATTTTAATTTTGCTGTAACCACCCCAAATAACAATTTTTCCTTCTGGAGTACTAACCATCTGGCAGCCAGATCTTGGACTTGGAGGAGTACCTATAGGAAATAATAGGGTTTTAGTAATAATCATTTATTATATATAACTAATTATTAATGGGTGATTCATAAAAACAATTTTTTTTTATTATTTTAAAATAATGGTATCAGTTCCGCATGTTGTTCCTATGATTCAAGTCACAACAAGTTTAAACTTTTTATTCGCTTCTATTTATTATTTTTGAAAATAAAAATAATTTTTTATTACTGACTGTAAATAGATTAGAGAACTGACTTACACATACTTTACAGGTCATATCATCATCTATACTTCAACATGTTTGTTTGAAACATTCATTTATTGAAGAAATGATTACCAAAATGTACACATTTCCCATAATTACACTCTTTTCTTCATACTGAAACTGTTATTTATGTTTTTGAGAATATTAAAATTGAAAAGTTAAAAAGTTGTTGTGACTTAACTCGAAGCGACAACCTATGGAACCGATACCAAAATAACTAACCTGTAGGTTCTAATTTTTTCCATGTTCTGGTGTCCAAATTAAATGCGTGAACATCATTAAAATACTTGTAATCCTGAAGATTATCATGATATCCACCGAATACAATGATTTGCCGTTTTACAACAACCATACGGTGACCACTCCTAGAAGAAGGAGCTCCAGGAGCACTAGAAATGATTGTTGTACTATATAGACAATGTAAAATTGAGGAAGAAATATTTGAAAAAATAAATAACTTAAGCTCTAAATAGATGCTAATATCGATCAAATGGCTAAAATTAAAGTATAACACTGCATAAATATAAGTACTTACTCTATTTTAGTCCATTTCTTTGTTTCAAGTTCAAACAACCATAAGTCTTTATAGTGATAGAACTGAGATTCACTCTTTGTAGTGAATTCGCCTCCGAAAATCCATAGCTCACCCTTATTGGCGGAAGTTGCAACAGCCTGATGTGAGGTTCTAGGAGGCGGTGCTCCTGGGCTTTTTATTAAAATCCATTCATCAGTGGCAATTTTATATACATATAAGTCATTATACACAAAGGTCTAAAAGAAAGAACAAAAAACTCATTCAAACATCAAATATTACAAAACAACCAATTTTTCATGAAATTGTTATTTATTGATTTATTATTAGTAAATAATATAATAATTTATGATACTAAGTTATAGTCACGCATTTCTTCTGGTTTTGACCGTATTGTCAAGTTCTTTGGCAAAGTTTCGCTGGTCATACTGCTAGCTTCCTCAAGGCTTAATCAGTTAATTTGGTAACTAAGTAGTGAGAGAAATAAAAGTAACTATATTTCTCTAAAGGGAGCACTAGTTTCAGTTATAGAGTGCTGAGTTGCCGTGCCCAAGGTCCATCCCGCCCGAAAAATCCGGTTTTAACAGATTTTATATAATCTGTTAACAGCCAGATCCTTGGATAAATCCTTTGGGATCTGGGGCTCACCTAGCCTCTATAAAGTGGGTACCCTAAATAGGGGGAAACCTATCCAACTGTTGTCCAAGAAACAGTACTTTCTCTGCCATGTACTCAACGGAATTATCTTTTTTATAAATCGTTCTCTAAAGGGCTATAAATACTAACTCTTTCTCCCAATACCTTAAATGCTAAATAAATGTGTTTGCCAACTTAATAACAAAATATTTATATTTTAAATAATATACAATATTTTTGCTGGAATTCTACAACTAACTTCAATATTAAAGTTTGGCAATTTATATGGAATTTAATAGTAGTATGAGTTTACTTAACTTGAAATACTTACTTCATGGCCATTGTGAAGTTCACCGCCAAACATAATCAGTTCCTCTTTATATGGATGAGCTGTTAATGAACAGAATGCTCTCCTTGTAGGTGGGGTTGCAATGACTTTTTCAATCACCTGCAATTTTTTTTGTTCTTCTTTTTCTATTTGCTTTACAATATTCTCTATGTCATCCTGCAATGGACAATATTTCATATCAGTGTGTTAAAAATAATTCTAATGGTTTATTTCCCTGAAATAGTTGAATATAAGGATATAGCATACAAAAGGAAGTATTCTAAATAAGTTCTAAATTAAATAAAGTATCATATATATTAATATATATATAAACATATATATATATATATATATATAAATTTATTTTCAGAGTATTGGTGACCCAGAACCACTTGGATGGTTTCTTCCCCAGCATCCCTTTTATTCCTGATTCGATCCGTTTATGTTTTAGAAGCCACTAAATAAAAGCTTAAGGTTTTGGGATTGGTAATGCAACATTTTTATTTTCTACTTTCTAGCTTATTTAATGCATTAGTGGAGAGATATTGTCTCTTCCAGTTGTTTGTTTAACTCCATGATTTTGTTAAAAGCCATTTCAATTCCCCCTTTTTTTTATAAGTAGTAAAAACTAATATACTGTATTCTGCCGTGCTCCTGTAAAAACTACTATGCTATATAAAGTAAGATTTTAACAGATTATTATAAAGTGATTAATTTATGAATTATAACTTTTACAAGTAAGTTCTTGAAAAAACAGTTATCACAACAAATAAAACATCAAATTATTTTAACATAAAAAATTAATCATTAGTTATAGTTCCTCATATGTTTATAAAATGTTTATTCTCCAATTTAAAAGATTATTATTCTTATGCATTATTTTAAATAAATGATTAGTTCCCATCCATTACTAACTAAATAATAACTTTGAAATAAATATTTAATGCGATTGATATGTCCCTAAGCAATTTTGCATAATATTGGGTCATTTCATATGAAATGCCCATTTTTATTATTTCTAAAATTCAAAGTGTATAAGTGAACTCATGTTGTTCACTATGTTTGGTATCAGTTCCACCGACTGTCGCCTGGAATTGAGTTACAAAAAGTTTAAAAACTGTCTATTCATTTAATTTTTAATATTTTCCAAAAATACAAGTTATAGTATGGAAAAGAGAATGTAATTATGGGTAATGAATAGATTTTGGTAATCATTTCATCACGAAATAATAGTTTCTACTAACATTTCAAAGTATAGATGATTTTTGTTTGTTGAAATGTTCTTTACTAGTTGAAATGATCACCCAAGTATATAAATTTCCTGTAATTACATTCTCTTTTCCATAACGGTAGCTTATATTTTTGGAGAATATTAAAAGGTAAATGAAAGAAAGGTTAAAACTTGTGACTCAATTCAAAGCGACAACCTGCGGAATAATTACTTTATGTTTTGTTTACCTATTGCAATGAGCTGTTATTATATATATCTTTCTTGATAATATTTGAAGGAAGTACAATTGAACAAACATTGTTTAGTGTGCCATCAAATTCATAAACAATTATTGGCTTCCATGTGGTGTTCAATACCAGGAATAATTCATTTCTCCTTCCTATCCAGTGGTAAAACCATCACATTGGTTCATTGGAAGGAGCCTGTACTCTTACATGACAACACCAGACCTCAATAGAAAAGTAAATTCTAATATATTGGAAAGATACTTATGTATGTGCGTGTATACATATATGTCTTTATGCTCTAGTACATATGTGTGCGAGTGTGTTTATTTGAGAACATATTTACGAATTATTCTGGATTTAGTAAAAAATATAATAAACGTAACTGATATTATAATAAATATATAATGACACTCACCTCACCTGTTAAAGCCAATTTCTTTTTCATTTTTTGGGTCAATTTTTTTTCTGTTTTGGCTGATGTCTTCTCTATTCCCTTTCCCTTTTTCTTTTGTTGTTTTCCCATTGTAAAAAATTAATATTAAACTTAGCAGAAAGCGAAAACAATGCTATTCTTGAAAATACGAATTAACACATTGAAACCTAGCAGCTTCATGAAGGAGGTAATGTGGAAGGTATGTATTCTCTCCAAATAAACAAAGAAGTACAGGTCCTTCGCGTACTTACTCGATCACCAAATATGAACCAACAAAAACAACGTTTGAAATGTCTGTCTTAAAAATTAGGAAGTAACAACAAAATTTACCAAGAAATCAAAAATATTTTATTATCTTGAGATCGATATGAGCATTATCCCTTCCATGAAGAATAAAAAAAATGCATTTTATCTTTTCTGATCTACCATATTCTTTATGTTTTTGAATAACAAGAAATGAAAAATACTGGATTGACTAAAGAGAAAAGACCTGGAACGTGCATTCCGTGTATAGATCTAGGGGTCTAAGATTATTGAAGACTAGAACTCTGAAGTAAGTCCTAGACATATTGGCAATTCAGGAATTGCGATGGACTGGCAGGGAATTGTTGAATGGTAAACACTGCTTAGTATGCTACGGCTGTTAGGAGAGGAACCACATTTTGAGGACAGTATTTTTCTCCTAGCCCAATACTATTAGGGCGACATAGAGGAACGCACTGGAGTGCCGCTCTCAAACGCTGAGCAAAGAGAAGGCTATCCCCAAAAAAATCTCATGAAAACAGAGCCCCTAGGCATGAAGGAATACAAATAATAAAACTTCTACCACAACAGGAAATCGCTCACCTTGACGAGTCATGGGATAAAGCAAACCACTACTGACCTTCAAAAGATTTATGAAAAAATCATCCTGAACTATCTGCGATAGTTAGTGATGAACAAGCTGTAATACATTAAGAGCAAACATGTTTTCAAGTCCAGATGAGTACGCCACACCAGGTCATGACATCTCAGTCTCAATAAATTACACACTAAGGCGTTCGACTTTATGACTCATGGCATTTTATGTGACTGAAATATATTTAATACTCAGCTTATATCTTCAGCAAACATGCTGACATACTTCTACTAGACAATATAATATGAATCCTAGCTAGTCAAATAGTCAGAAGAAGCCAGCACGACGAAAAAAAACGTGTAACTTTAAACCGTCCGCGATATTACAGCATAGTGTCTACATCTGAACAATATTCTTTAAACCGGTGAAAATAGATTTTGGGTTAGTGACATAAGTGTATTCCTATTAGCGAGAAACAGTTCCCCAAAGTTTGGTCACCGTGATCTAGTGGTTAGCATAACAACCTACTACGCCTAAGATAGTTGGCTAGCAGTCTGTCATGAGGCCCTAGGATTTTTTAAAGCGAATATAAAATCATTGGTCATGCCGTTCTTCGGAAAGCATGTAAAATGGGGGCTCCGAACCTGTAAGGTTAAAGACCCCTACCCTAATTAAACCTGGATAGGCAAAATTAAAGACTTTCACTATAGCATCGTCCGATTAGCAGTAGTAAAATAGAAGCAACGTTAAATGAATAAACATAATTATCTAAGTTCATGTTAGTGTCGTTACCTTCCGTTTAATACTATTACCATATGTTTATTTAGCTAATCATACTTTTACAACTTACTAAAACTCGTTACCAGTCAAATTCATTCAATATCAATATTAAATATGAAAACATAGTTTTTCACATATAGTTCTATAGAATCGACGTAACGTAGTTTTTTTCATAAATATATTGTTTATGTAACTGCATTCTTATTTTACTTACATATTTTAAATACATAAATCATAAATAAAGGCCACGAACAAAAAATCGCGTTTAGAAAGGTCGATTCGGCTTCAAATGACCTTCAGTGATCGTCAGCTGATTTTATCAAATGACCAGTTTATATATTAATAACCTTTAATGGGTTATTGTTTCACCTGATTCCCTGAGTTCTAAGTAATTATCAACTAAGGCATACATTATGAGATGGAACAGTGATAATATTGGTGAATATGGTGACAATACACAACCGCCAGATCCTAACAATGAGGAACACCAAGAAGATATGGATGCAAATATATCTGATGAAGGTTTCCGATTTTATTTAATTTGTGCTATGTATGTAGTTTTTTTTTGTCACTGCTATTTAGAAATGAAGCTGAGGTATGTAGTTTCTCAGAATGAAACATTATTTTTCAGTATTATGAAGAATGGGTTCAGTTTACTGTAAATTATAAATTATGGTTCTACACTATTTATCTAATTACTTAAAGCAGTTTCATAACTTAGATGGTTGAAGAAGAGCAGTATGTTACTGAGTTAGTCTGATAATGACATTTAATTTGTTTATTTCAATTTTTATTATCATTTCAGTGCATGGTTCAACTAACATACAGTGTGGCCATTTTGCTATTGTGATTTTATATCACCTAATCACTAGGAAATTGATTATTTTATTATTTATTAAGTGACATTTTTTCTTGACGTCCTGTAGTTTAATTTCTGTTTTTATTGTTGACAAATGATTTACTGGCCAACAAAGCCTGGTACAATTCTCTTGATCATTCCACTTTCCCCGATTTTGACTTTTTTCAGTATCTTTTGTAAAAAGTGGTACAATTTGTACTAAGTGACTATCTCATTCCTGTTTATAAACCCTATTATTTTGTTTCTTTACAAACCTTTAATCCTCTTGAATCTAGTCTCAAGTATACTTGAATGTATGTATTTCTGATTTTTTTATGTAATGGCTTACAGAGATGGTTCTTTCAACTGTCTTCCTTTATCCCAGTGCTCCTTCATGATTGCTGGTGTATCTATCACACTCCTTTCTTTCCAGTCCTCAGCGGTTTATTGGAGTTAGGGCTAATCGGGTGCTACAGTGGGAGCCCTAATTTTTTCCCATCAGGTGATGAGAAACTACCATTGCACAGGCCCGGGCAGTGACTCATTTTACAATCCCTATGAAGGACGGCACCATGATTTTTTTTTACTCCTTTTTAAAACATCTATGCTGTGTTGTGAACTCACGACCTTGGGCTTATAAGGTTGTTTTTTATACTATGCAACCCACTTTACGACAGGTGACCCCCCTTATTTATATATCATCATCCATCTTAAGATTTGTTAAAAAGAAGAAAAAGGAATTGCCTTCTTTATTCATTGGACCCGATATTTTTATTTTCTTCCAGTCTAAACTATAGTTTTTAAAATAGATGATCTCATGTATATAAATTTCGGTTTGACCACAGTATTGTTATGTGAGATGAAAATTTGTTTACGTCAATATTCTTAGTAATTCCTTTTATTTTATATATTTTTATTTCTTTCCTTTACCTATAACACCAACATTTGTCATTAATTAATTGTGATTGTTTTGTATTTCTATAAAAATGGTTTTACCTTCCATTAATATTTATGTTGTACATAATTTAGAAGTGCCTAATTATATTTTGGTAATGGAAGAATTGGTAATTTCCTCGAATTCATAATTTTCCTAACCCTATTTGATAGTCGGGCATGCAGTGAAGAATAGGGCGAGATCCAATCTAGTGTAGCATTAATAATACAGAAAGTTGTCGATTTATGTGATTAATGATGTCGACTAAAATTAATGATTTTGTGATTCTTATGATGATTATATACCTATTTTTTAGTATTTATATTTTGACCTGCATTCAGGTAAGTGATTTCTATTAATATCCAGAAGCTATGGGTTCCCTTAAAACATTACATTTCTGCAATACTGGATTAATTAATTTATCTATAATTCTTAAGGAACAGTTTTTATGGTTTTGAAATAAAATTGTTATTTTTCAGATGTTGAAAGATTAAATGATCAGCTCGATGAATTAAATAATGCATTAGATCAGTTAGAACAAAAGAATGAAAACATTCAGGCAAGACTGAAAGAATTGCTTCAGTCAAGCAAAGAACTTAGGAATGATGTACAAAAAGACTGTGAGAACTAATACAATGCCATGCCAAATTAAGATGTTAACTTAAAACAGTTTTTACATTCCAAGGTTACCTTCATTTTACTTATGTACATTTACCTATAGTATCTTTTACCCGTTTCAATTTTTAATAACTTGTAGTTTGTTAAGAGCCAATGTATTAAGTAAATATATCTCTTACTATATTTTTAGTATAGTTAAGAACTCTTTTATTTTCCTTTACCTTTTCTGGGATTCTTTGTGCATGTTTATACAATTTGCACTGGTTAGCTGTAGGGTCAATCCACATGAAGTGGTCCAATGATAGTTGCTTGAATGTTTTAAAAAAGATTGATATTTGAAATATGTTTTTACCAAACATAACAGAAGTTCAAAACAGTAAAAAAAAATTTTTTATCTCACATCGTTTATGTGTGGCGGCCATTTTTGTTCTGGAGCGCGCGACGTTTTTTGGCTTTGAAAGCATTAGCGATAAATTGATTATCTCAGGCTGGGTTAGTGCTACAACATTGCAAATTGTACCATTTTTTCAGAATTTTCTGCTCTACAACATTGGTTCCTACACATTAAACCATATATTCATTATTTACACCTCAAAATATTCTTCAAAGTATAGTGATTAGAATTCAGAATTCTAATTTTTAAGACTACAAAAAACCATGAAGGAATGATTTATCAGAGTTACAATTTTTTTTGTAGCTAGATAACATAAAGTACTTACTGAGAATTGAGTTTGAGCTTCAGCAATGTTGTCCTTATTTCTTTATGAATTTTTAAAATTTCATTTTTTTGAAATTTTGAGGTTCAATATCTTTGGTGGGACTGGATGAAAAGTCCCCATTTTTGCACATTACGTAGACCTATGTGATGCCAAAGTGGGGTAAAAATTTTAACTTTGATATCTTACTATTAAGCAAGTTATGAATTTTTATATTTAAGGAAAAATGGCGCGAATTATACTGAAATGTTTGGTACAATAGGTGATCTAGAATGTGTTTTTACCCATTAAAATGTTGTTGTTTTTTTATTTTAAAGGGCATATTGGCAATTTTACAAATCACCCACAATATTGACATGTCCTATATAAAAATAAATTTTTTTTGAAAATTAAAAAATGTTCACTTTTGCTACAAATTGATTTAATTTCTGCGTTAAACTTAATCAAATGTGTCATTGTTAAAGTTTAATAGGCTTTGAGTTATTAAGGCATTTGAAACATTTTTAAACATACTATATTGTAAACTTTGCAGGTTTTTTATTTAATATTTGTTTTGTAAAATCTACAATTTTCACATATACAAGTGTATTTACAGGACATTTTGCTTCACGTTTTTTATTTCTTAATCCAAGTGATTAGTAAGAAGCACACTTATTTCTTCAGAAAGATTTTGGGGAATGGAATAAGATCTTCCTGTTGCAGTAGTAAGCTCTAGAACAGAGAGTTTTCTGAGCACATTCTTCAAAGATATCCAAACTCGGTCATTGTTCGATTTCTTGAATGATGTTCTCGGTCCAGCAGGGTGATAAAAGTGCACAAATACATCTGCATTTTCTAAACTTATACTTTCAACTTATACTTAAACTTATACTTTTAATAGTGGAGGTGTTTTTAAAATGTACATTATACATTTTAAAACTAAAGAAACCAACATTTTAATGGGTAAAAACACATTCTAGATCACCTATTGTACCAAACATTTCAGTATAATTCGCGTCATTTTTCCTTAAATATAAAAATTCATAACTTGCTTAATAGTAAGATATCAAAGTTAAAATTTTTACCCCACTTTGGCATCACATAGGTCTACATAATGTGCAAAAATGGGGACTTTTCATCCAGTCCCACCAAAGATATTGAACCTCAAAATTCCAAAAATTTCAAAAAAATGAAATTTTAAAAATTCATAAAAAAATAAGGACAACATTGCTGAAGCTCAAACTCAATTCTCAATAAGTACTTTATGTTATCTAGCTACAAAAAAAATTGTAACTCTGATAAATCATTCCTTCATGGTTTTTTGTAGTCTTAAAAATTGGAATTTCTGAATTCTAATCACTATACTTTAAAGAATATTTTGAGGTGTAAATAATGAATATATGGTTTAATGTGTAGGAACCAATGTTGTAGAGCAGAAAATTCTGAAAAAAATGGTACAATTTTCAATGTTGTAGCACTAACCCAGCCTGAGATAATCAATTTATCGCTAATGCTTTCAAAGCCAAAAATCGTCGCGCGCTCCAGAACAAAAATGGCCGCCACACATAAACGATGTGAGATAAAATTTTTTTTTTTACTGTTTTGAACTTCTGTTATGTTTGGTAAAAACATATAAAAATGTTAATCTTTTTTAAAACATTCAAGCAACCAACTTATTTTTTTTTTTATCACTTCATATGGATTGACCCTGTAGCATATCATCAAGGGTTTATGAAAAACTTTTGATTTTTATTTAATATCTTATAAAATAAATGGTCTATTTCATATTCATATTAAAATAATTAAAAACAGAGTATCTATTACCTCTTCTCTCATTCTTGAAAAGAAATCCAATATTAGTATAGATATTTTTCAAATTCAATTAAGTAAGGTGAGGAGGTGAAAAATAAAAATAATTATGACTAGTGCACAACAATGGTTCAAGGTGAGTGCTAGTAAGTTAATATCGCAAATTGGAACCAAGTTTAGCTATTGTAATATGTGTGAAAAACTTGAGCATTAATGATTTAAATGAATTATACTCGCTGCTTCAAGCTGTAAGGTGAACTGGACTTGAAGTAGAGGAGAAGTATAGATAAGGTGGACAGTTCAAAATGTAATAATTGTGGAATTCCAGTGTAACAAAATAAAAAAAAAGACAAAGGATGTAATATCAGATAAATCATTATTTCTTAAGTTGTAAAAAATTAATATAAATTGAAATTAAAAAAATAAGGAAGATGAGAAAATAATTCAGGGATGGAATGGATAATGAAAAGATGATAATTTAATTATACTATTGTATGAACCGGAAAGCTTGAAGCTGATACCATCAGTAACTGCTTACACAAAAATTGAAATCCACAGATAACCACCTTAAACCATAAGATCACCCTTCATGCAATTCCCCTAACCAAGCCTCGGTTTGCCCATTGGACATTTATCATTATGCACTCATATAGCACAGAAGGGAGGATTATACTTTTAACCATTCTAATATTCAATTTTAGGGACAAAGGACGCAAGCTAGGTAATGTCAAAACTGAAAAATATAAAGCATTTCTTGCCTTTATATCCTCTTGAATTATTTTGATAAATTTGGGATTGGGCTAAGGATGCTTTGTCATTTTTTTTTTATCCAAGGGAAGTGATTTTGATTGAACAGGTAACATTCTGAGAGAAGTCGGTAGCGTGGCATTGGCCAGGACGGGACTTTTATTGAAATTAAAATTATTATGGAGTATTATGAAAGCTAAGGTATGGCATTATAGGGGAAGGGGATAGAATATCAGTTGGATGATACCATTTTAAATTTTTTTGGATTGTCAATGTAAATATAGATAGGAGAGAAATATATTGACATGGGATACTCTCCTACAACTTTGATGATGATTATATTTGTAAATGCTTATAAACATTGGTTGGCATGCTTTAATGATACTAGAAAATTCCTTCTAGTCTCCAGAAAAAACAAACATTTATCTCAAGAAAAAGATAAGAAGACCGTGTGGTCAGAGGATAAAAGAAGGTAAAGGAGTAAGAGGGAATAGACAACCCTATGTGGAGATAAGGAACTTAGCGATTTTTTTGAAGAATCAGCCGAAGGGAGAAAAACATTTGCACCTGAGCAGAGTTCTTGGCAGGATGAAAATGTTCTCACACAATGCAAGAATTATTTTAACAATATTCTAAACAATGAAGACACCTTATTTTTTTTGGAAATTCTTAGGAGTCAATTATTGACTTCTGAGGATGCAATGAATAAGCATCAGAATGACAAATCCTCTGGATAATATGATGTAAGAGGATTTATCACACGGACAATGAACTCCATATGACACAGCAATACTTTATATAGATTAGGATGACTGAAATGATACCATCTGATTTAACCAAATCACTAACATCTCTAATTGACAAAAAAAAAAATGGCAGACACATGTAGCAGTTAAATGACTCTCCCTACTCTAGTGTGATTACAATTCAAAAAGCTCTTGGCTATTTTTAATATATTACAAATAAAGCTACTTTATATTTTTATTAGATAGAAGTAAATAAAAATTAATACAAACTTATATTAGAATTTTTTTAGTGTTAGTAACATATCTTGATATAAACGAGCGTTCACTCCAGTTATAAGTTGTATGTTGGGTTTATGTACATTCAAGTGGTCAATTACTACTTGTCCTCTGGTGAGAAAACCTGCATTAAAACAAATTATTAGTATTGATAATAAAAATATTCTAAAATTAATACTAAAAGGTTAATAGCTTAATTGAAACAAACAAATTACATTAACAAAAAAACATTACTTGAGCAGGCCATGGGGTCTAGGTTTAACCTGTTCACTTAATTCATTTCTACACTAAAATAATTGAAATAATTGAAAAATGTGAAAAACCATAAGATAATTAACTATTGCACCAGGCTACTACTATACTCTTTGATATAGAACTGAATCAAATCTGAACAACAGATTAAGATATCAATCCAAAACTTGTTTGTGCAATTACAGAACAGAACTTAAAATAATAATTGAAAATGTAGCTCTGCTAGTAACCTATTTCATTTCCTAGTATTATTCTTAGTAAATATCATTAAATTTTCTTTTTTGAAATAATTTCTACTTCATCTATACATTACCCAGTAACTCCACTGTTGCATGAATATGCCTTGACTCTTCAATTAAATCTCTGGAAAAAACATGTATATAAAAGCTATAGGTACACTTTAAAAATAGCAATTTTAAATAGGAGAGGGGAATCAACAAATGAAATTCTTTTATCATTTTCAGTTTAGCGGAATAAAAAATAAGGTTTATGTTAGTACTATTAGTTATTAAAATTCAAATAATAAAAATTTTTATTCTAAATTAATTTTTTAGCTCAATTTAAACCAAGCTACAACTATTAGTTGTAGTTTAAATGAAATAATGTTGAGAGCTTCAGAGAATTAAAGAATGAAATGTCTAAAATCCTTAAAAATAAAAAAGTAAATAAGACCTAGAAGAATAAAAACATATGCACCAGGATATAAGTAATTTGAACACCTAGCAACTGGAATGGAGGGTGAAAACAGCATTCTGGCCGATAAGGTGAAAATAATAATTAAAAAACGCAAACTATATTTTGAAGAAGTGAATTATTTGTCTATTCCTTCTTATTAGCAACAGGCAATCAAAATAGCCACATGAATCTAATTTTATTTATACTGAGGAGAATGAAGAGTAATTGTTGTGGAATCTCACTCCAAAATAATAATTTAGTCAATTCTATCTAGACAATCAATGGAATATATGTACAGAATAAGATATAGATAGAACTATTCAGTCGTTTCTAATATTTTCCATATGGGAAATATTAAAAAAGACAGGAGACAAATAGCAATTCTTCTGCCTCATGACAATTTCAAAAAGCTTTATGACTCGATTGTTTGCCAGAAGTCACAAATATTATGTGGAAGAAAATGGTCCAGGTGGAGGTAAAAAAATTTCTCTTAAGTAGAGAGAATTCTTTTGACCTCCACCCTGACCATTTTCTTTCACACATATATAAGGTCAACTATTTTTATTCAAGATATAGAATGTTATGATTGAACATGGAACACCAAAGAAGTCGGTAATTCTAGTAGAGATGTACATGATCTAAATTTACAATAAATACTTGATAATTATTATTTTGAGAAATTTGAGGTTCGTTCCAGAAAAGAAGAAATGAGAACATGATGTGAAAATGTTCCTTTTTATCACTTTTTTACCGAGACAGACTGATAATTACTAAATTTCAGTTGAGGGAGGAACATAATTGAAATGATAGCAGTGGTATAATTAGGCTACTAAAATAAACTTTTTAATAGATTCATCGCTAAAAAGTTAAAAATCACTGGTACTTTTCCGTTAGCCGGGCACAAGTCAAAAATATCCAAATCTGTTTTTGTAAATAAGCTCTCGTCAATCTCAACAATCTTTTAGGACAACCGATTTTTGTTTGCTTACGTTGCGCAAATATTTCTACTCAAGCTTCTCCTAAGTAGTTGTTCCAATCTACAACTGTATTATGATTCATATCCAGTTGTTGCTATACCATTTACTAATGTCATCTCTTCGCTCCAGCTGTAAATAAATAATAATAATCAAAGATGTTAGAAAACTCAATCTAAACGATTCAAACCATGTACCATTGCGAATGCTCCTCTTCGTGCAGTATGTTGTAAGATTGCACTGCCAACAAAAAGACAATTTGATTTCATGATTCTGATTCATCATACAATATACCTTTCTCTTGAAAAAAAAAAAAAAGACTGCATCATTTTCAGTCCTAGCTAAATCCCCAATTCGCATCTTTTTTTTTTTTTTTTTTTACAAAAATCAAGACTGACGAAAAAAAAGAAAACATGCATTGTTTTGAATGAATTCAGAGAATTGAGCACATGGCCCCAAATGAACATTCCTCCCACGATTGTAAGAAATTTGAAGGAATTCTACCTTGTTAAGTAATTTTTCGCTTAGGCTGGCTAACGGAAAAGTACCAAATCACTGGACCGACTGGTTTAAATCATAGATGGAAAGATAAAATAAAATGTAAAGAAAGTGTAAATTAGTATAAAATAAGATAATGACAACATTTATAAAATTACTTATTGATAAAGATAGCAGCAAGGAGTTGATCTGCAGAAATCCAGTGTTTATATCCTAGTTTTGAAGTCTTTGTCAATATCGGTTCTTCTATTTTATTTAAAAGTGACATTAACTTTCCACCATTTTTTCCTAGTTCTTCTCTCCATTCCTGAATAAAAAATTATTATAGAGATTATATTTTATTTTTTAAAGCATGTAAAATTGAAGCTAAATCAGATATTCACATTGCAAATTATTGTGATAAGTCTAAAATGTTAACAAATGGTCGTTCATATACTAGAGGTAAGCTGATCTCAGGGTAATTTTTAACTTATAAGATTTGCATTATTCGGACTGTAATTTTAGAGTATGAATATTGTACATAAGCCAAAAGAATTATAAAATATGCAACAGTTTACATTGATTGGTCACTATTCATTAGTAAGTACCCTATACTGGTGAATTAGACAGAATAAACTGAGTAATAGCACCCTAGTTTTAAGACAAACATTTTTTGGGAGGGGGTTCAATGCTTAAATCTGCGATTAAATATTGGTAATTCGTAATAAAAATAATTTCAATACTGCACATCCTGCTTTTTTATAAGAAGCAATGAGATGTTTAAAGACATCTCTTTGAAAATGCATAAGTCAACCACCATAAATTTAATATTCTCCAAAATTAAAAATAATCATGAGCATTAGTAGTATGGAAAAGAAAATGTAATATAGGAAATGGGCTTATTTTGGTAACCATTTCATCAAGAAATGAATTTTTCAATAAATATTTATCATCTATACTTCATAATGTTAGTTGAAAGATTTATTTCTCGTTGAAATGATTATGGAAATCTACACATTTTCCATAATTACATTATTTTTTCAATACTAAAGCTCATGATAATTTGTATTTTTTGAGAATATTAAAAAGGAAATGAATGAACAGTTGAACCTTATTCTAACTTAACTCGCAGTGACAAGCTGCAGAACAGATACCTTTTTTTTATTATAATTTATAAGTATATAAATTATTTATAAACTGATCAATTAGGAATTCAATGTGTGCCTATAAAATGTTCTTTTGAATGCTTAAGTATTATTTAATACTTACAAAGGGCACATCCAGGCTAAGACAAGTTTCCCAAGGAAGTAGCACTATCTTATTTTCTAATTCTGATAAAACAATAAAAGCAGCTTCAGGATCCCAATAAAAATTAAATTCAGCTGCCATAGTTATATTACCTTTTCCTAAAAAAAGTAGTATTAAAAAAATTAAAATAAAAAAAACTATTAGAATGAATCTGCAATGCATACATTACAAAAATGAAATAATTCTTTTACTACATTTTCAAACTGTTAATTATAAAAAAAAAAAAAAGATGGAATTAATTCTAAAGCAATAAAGAAAAACAGTGCTTTAAAAATTCATCGAACAATTGATTATTTCAATTTATACCTAATTATACCATAATTTTCGGTATTTAGGTAAATGGGTGCAGGTAATTTCATTGTGACGGATTTATGTAATATTAAGTTCCTTTTAATGAAAATCTTATTTTTCTCTGAAACAGAGTTTGTATTCCAAGGAATCACAGTTTCATCAATCAATTTCTTATTTCAAATGTAAAGTTTATTTAAGAAACCAACATATCTTACAGCCATTGTTTCTACAATTACACTTCTTTGCCCAAAAAACACTTAATTATATAACATATGCAACTTATCAATCATTATCTGAAACTGCATCTCTCCTACTATTTATAGATGCAATTTTTGAGTTTTTAACCAGCCTTTGGTTAATGATAAAACATTTGAAATTATTAATTTACATGGAAAAACCCTTACCTGTATAATTTCCACCCATTATGTACAAATCTTTAACATTTTCTTTAAAATTGGGATAAGTTCTGAGGGCAAGGGCAATATTAGTTAAGGGACCACAGCAGATAACACTTATCTCTCCTAAAAATATACAAAACTTTAAAATACCTAATTCCAAGTTTATCTCAGCATAGAAAAGCCAAGAATATAACCTTTGTGCTTTGAAGTTAATTGATTCAAAATAGCTACTGCATTTTCATCTTTTTCTACACAAATATCAGGTAAATCAGGCAAACTTACATCACCAAAACCATTTTTACCATGGAAGTAAGTATGGGTTGGGGCAACATTATGGTCATTTCCAGGCAATAAATGAGATGCTGCACCTCTATAAACAGGAATCTAGAATACATACAATCAAAATTATACTAGTGAATAAAAATAACCAATCAATCATTTGATGTTTATTTAGCAAGATTATTTTCTTCTGATACTTCAGCACTAAACCAATACATCCAGAAGAAAATATACTTAATAAATCACCTCACATCTCCCAGCCGCTTTTAAAAAATACAAATTATTTTTTACAACATTATTGACATCTGTATTACCATCAACACAAGTAATGGCTAAAATTTTAATATTTTTATCCGAATTAAGTAGAAAATTGAGTGCCCACGCATCATCAATTCCACAATCATTATCAATAATCACAAGCCTGGACATGACAGGAGATGAACAGTTGAACTACCTAAATTGGAGACCAAAAGCTTTGCCGGTGGAGGGAACATCTATTCCAAAGAGCAAACTACGATATGAAGAGGAGTTATTACAAAAAGGATGAATACATTTCGTTTTACGCCATCTTAAGGAAGACATCTCTTTTTTTGTGAACTTGATAATAAGCAATCAACTTCACTCCCTGAGTAGACGAAAAAATAATAAATATAGAGAGGGAAATAGTTGACTGGATAATATAATGGAGGGTGGAGATAGTTGGGGAGGTGCAGTAAAAAAAACACCAAATAAGTCAAGACTTATTTTTTATTATTGGCGGCGTTTTTGAACCAGCCGCCTCTCCCACAAGCCCTGAAGATGACCTACAAAGTAGGTCGAAACGTCGGCACTCATAAAAAATATGTCTTGACTTAATTGGTGTTTTTTTGACAGCACCCCCCAACTATCTGTACCCTCCTTTATAATAAATATAATTTATTTATTAATTGAAACTTAAAAGGAGTAAATAGAATGGATGATAAGTAAGGGTATTTAATAAAGACAAGTATAGAAACTACCACTGGTTCAAATCCCGCTGCAGGCAAGTGTTTTATTTAGTCTTTTCGCAGCTGGAGATGGATCATATAGGATCTAGGACCCTCCTGAGGCTCACCCAGCCTCTATAAAATGTTATAAAAATAGGGTATCCAAAATAAAGGCGAACAAATTTTGCGATCTAAGACAAGTCACCTCTTTCCAGAACCGTTGTCCATGAAACAGTAGTCTCTACCATGTACTGAACCCCAGACGAATTCACGGATTGTAGTGTGATACAGGTTTTTTGAGAAACTACCCACTGATAAAACTCTAATTACAAATTTAAGTAAAAAGATCACCTTAAGCCACCAGAAGATACCCGAGACCATCTTCTTCATCTTTTATTTATATCATGGCCTTCATAAAGCTAGTGAGCCGAAACATCGACTGTAAGAATATTAATAAATAATAAGAGGAATTTAGTATTATTTTAATTAATGGTGATTAATCCTCACCAAAAACTCATTATACATCTCAAAGTCATTAAAATAAGCGTTACCCTACGTTTGATGATCTGGACAAAACTAAATTAAGTATATACAGTATTCTTCCCATTATATTTGAATATTTCTATTTTAATTTATTCAACCATACTATAACAATGTTACAAGTTAATGTAATGAATGATAGATAATGTCATAGATAAAGGCAGGTGGAGAAACTACCCGGTGATTATTACAAATTCAACTTATAAGATCACGAGGTTTTTTTCAAGAGTATAATCGAGAATTGAAGAAGTTTGCTAGGTTTGAAACTTGTGGGTATTAGTAATAAAGTTTAACGCGAAATATGAGTAATACAGTTTAACGCGGTAATAAAGTTTAACGCCAAAGAATTGATATCGGGTTCGGGCCAAATCAGCAATAAATGAGACATTGAGGTCATTATGTATGATTTTATTTATTTACTAGCAAACCCGGCGAACTCCGTTTCGCCACCAGATGGCTTCGTTTTATATAACATTTCGTTTGGTGATTAAAAGATGAAGAAAATTTTTTTTTTGTTTTATATTTGAAAAGGAAAAATTTTATTTCATTTCACAACAGTAATGAATTCATTTCGATTACAAAAATGAAGTGTTATTTAGTTGAACTTCTCTAAGTAAATGAAAGTGAATCCAAAGTAAATACTGAATCGAAGCGTTATACGTGTCCACAAATTATCCGTTTCATTGAAGTGCTCTTTGGTAAACTACATTTTTTGTTTTTTGGTCTGACGTTAACACAAACAAAGTGGATGGTTTCCCAACTCGTGAACACGCAACGTATAACTGCCCATGTGAAAAACAATGATTTTCTAAATTTATCCCGCAAACACTAAGCGATTGGCCTTGCGACTTGTTAATTGTCATTGCGACTTGTTAATTGTCATTGCGAACGCAAGGCGAACTGGAAATTGCAATCGTTTGAAGTCAAACGGAAGACCAGTCGGAATCATTGGTATTCGAGGAATACATACATTTTCACCTGCGTACTTGCCGTTAATAATGGTTGCCTCAATCAAATTCGGCATAAGTCTTTTTACCGAAAGTCGAGTACCGTTGCAAAGTCGCGGTGGATTCAAATTACGCAATATCATAATAACTGTACCAACTTTGAGTTGCAAGTTATGTGGTGGAAATCCTGGTAACTCCAGAGAGTTCAAAAACTCCGTTGGATAATTTACTACATCATCGGGATTTGTTATGGAATCAACGGATTTGTATGTCACCAAATCGCCAGCAATTTTTGATTGAATGGTGAAATTCAGTGCGTGTACATCATTATTCTTTGCGGCAAGAATTGCTCGTTGACTTAACCAAGCATAATTCTGATAATTCTCACTAATGTTTGGGAAAACATTTTCAATAAGAGCTAATTGAGAGTCTACAAATCGGCAAAAGTCGTTGGTAAGAGTAATTAATCCAGATGTCGCATCAACTGGAACTTTTCCATTTCCAACAGCTAACAACTGTTTGGAAAATTGTGCAGCACTTTGATCATTTTGAAGTTGAACTCTTATATTAATGGTTAGCGATAATGTTTTTACGTTATTCCATAAAGGCGATGCCTTCAGGCAAGCATTCAATTCATCTGCAGGCGTTCCACGGGGAATTACTGGCAACGTCTGCCTAAAATCGCCCGCCAACAATATCATCAAGCCGCCAAAGATGTTGTTATTTCGCCGAAGATCCTTCAGTGTGAAGTTAAGTGCTTCAACTGATTTCTTATGTGCCATTGTGCACTCATCCCAAACAATGAGCTTGCATTGCATCAACAATTTTCCCATTGCACTGGATCGAGAAATATTGCATGTTGGAGTATCAATTGTGTTTAAATTGAGTGGCAACTTAAGCGCAGAATGTGCAGTACGATCGCCATCTAGAAGAGTCGCCGCAATTCCAGACGATGCTAACGCCAAAGCTATGTCACATCTTGATCGAATAGTGGCCAAAATCAATGAAATGACAAATGTTTTCCCTGTTCCTCCAGGTGCGTCCAGGAAGAATAGACCACCAGTATTATTGTCCACCGCTTGCATTAATGTTTTGTATACTTGTTTTTGCTGTTCATTCAGCAACGGCACATTATTTCGAACGAATTCCTGCAATGTATCAACATTGTATTGCAGCTCTCGATTTAATTCTTGGTTGAATGCATCGTGCATCGATCGATTTGGCGCAATCATTCCTACTTCAATCAGTAGCTTGTTTGCAATAGTCAAGCATTGATCCTCAATCAGAATCAATCCTTCATTGTAGATTTCATCGGCTATTTGGATGTCAGGATTATTCGTTTGAATGCGCAAGCGATGCAAGATATCTTCACATATGTCGTCTTTGTATTTGTTCCATAACTGAATTGGTTGTGAAGGAAAACATGTGGTGATGATAATTGCGAACAGCGTTCGTATTTGGTACGCATTTGATGAAACAACTGAATCCGCAAGTGTTAAATCCCAATGAGAATCGTTCTCCAGCAAACCCAATAGTTGACATGCTTCTCGATATGTTTGGCATTGGTGGCCATTCACAGTTTTCAAATGCGCAAATGATTTTGGTCCACGTACATTTACCAACAGCAGTCGCAAATAAAAACATTCATCATTTCTAGGATGAACAGTATACATGCGACCTAGTGCAACAGTGGAAAACACCTGTGGCCAATCTGGAACTGGGGTTCCTTGTTTGGGACGTTGGAATTTCTTTGTTGATTGATTCCAAGTGTAATACTTGGGCATTTCAACGTACATCAGCGTCGCTGCGAATGGATCTGCTTCACACATTGCAAAGAAGCTAGTCAATGTTGTCGATGGTGGTCTCTCAGCTCGTTGTGCCGCATTAGACTCAGTGAAGTAAACTCTTTGGCCATTTTCCAAATGCACTGCTAAATGTATAACTGTGGGATATCTTTCATGAATTTGAAATGACAATAATCGCCACAGTGCTTCATTAGTACTGACGTATCTGCCCATTTGGAAGTTGCTGATTTCGTCATTCACATTTTCCGACGCAATACCAAACACAGCCATGTCGCTGCCTTTTGTGACGTACTTGCACAAATATTTGATTGATTTGGCCGAATGACAATTCTCAACCTTTGCATGTGTTTCGAAAATTCGTGATAGCAGCGGGCAATATGGTACAATGAATTCATTTCCGATCTCAATCTCTTGATTTTGAACTTTAACTTTGATAGTTCGACCATTATCTTCTTTTGAACGCCGACGATAAACTGGATATCCATCGTTCCCTGTGACTGTTTCAGCAACTAACGGTCGCGGATATCGTTTTGTGCATTTTTCATCAGCCATGCAAGGCGATAATGGATTTAATGCACCGCACGGTCCATGCACCATCTGTGTCGTCACAATGTCGTGTAGATGGGGATCATTGACTGGATCAGGAATTTCAGCTGATATGATGTCATCCACTTCATTTGAATGTAATTTGTTCAGCAACCAAATTAGGATATGAGCATGCGGTAGTCCACGCTTCTGCCATTCCACCGAGTACATATAACAACGTGTGTCACCAAAAACTCGATACTTAGTAAGCACATCCATCATAACCTTGAGTTTTTGCTGAAATACTCTGGCGATTATGTCATGGCGATCTTGCGGTTTTTGGCCCGGTTCCAACTCTCAACGTTCAATTTTCGTCCACTTCGGATTGCATGTGAACGTAATAAATAAATCCGGAGTTCCATAATTTCGCACGTACGTCATAGCGTCTTGAGCGTATTCGTGCATGTGGCGTGGGCTTCCGATATTAGATGATGGGAGATTCGTCAGACGTTCAATATTCTGAACATCACCATCTGAATGAATAGCATCACGCAAGTGTATCCTCAGATCGTAGCTTTGCCTGATTGAATCGGATGAACGGTAAACGTTCGGTCTCGACTTTAACATACATGTCGACAGCGAATTGCTGGAATAGCCGACGGCACTTCAGAATGACATTCTCCTCATGTGTACGAATCATCATACGATACGCATAGTAATTCATTGCGCTTAGATTTTTATTCGTTGATACGCCTGAAAATGCAAAATTGAATGCATTGTTAATGGAAACCAATAATAGCAATAATTAGTGTGTGAATATTGTACCTGTAATTGGATCGACCATCTTCAACGTGATGTCGTATCCGTCTTGCCCTTGCCAATAAATGATTGGATATTGTAACGCATCGTACAAACGATGTGTCTCGTTTACACGATGCATGATATTGCTTCTTCGCTGAACGACAATGTCTCGCGATTTAGTTGGATCGCCAACAATAATTGCTGCAACATCATTAACGGTGGGTGCATTGAATCTTCGCACATGTTCACTTGTTGGGGTACAATCCGCTCTTATGACAAATTTGTGCGTATCCGATGGCATTCGTTCCAATGCTGTTTTGAACATATTAACCACAGCATTATTAGCGTGAAAAAATGCTTGCAACTGTTCAATAATTCGTCTCTTTAACTGTTGTGTTCCCTGTATATTGCACCGCACATTCAGCTGATCCACCATCGACGAAATGAAATATATTTGCAGAAATTGATGCGGTTCATCTGGTGTTGGCACCATTGAACCATGCAAATGATATATTTGTCCTTGTATCTGTAATTGCAAACAATCATTTGTTGAAGAATACGGTGTAACTTCTGATTGTGTGATGGTGTAGTGTGTGGTGTATATGTAGTTGTTATGTGTTGCAATTCATTGTGTTGGTGTGAGTGATTGGTTGTGTGTGTAGTATCTTTTACCTTGCAAGTCGGCATGAAGCCGCCTTCTCGAATGATATTAGCTCCAAAGGAAGTCATGCGAAAGCAGTTATTGTATTCAAGGATGTGTTGAAGAAAATGGCTAGAATCGGGATCACTTCCATCGAACAATGGTTTCAGTGGCTATGGTGGTGTAAGTAATGGATCCAGTTTGACTTTTCCACTTGCGCAGCACAATCCAGCCGTTTCTCTTTTGAACTTTAACGCATTGCAATATCGGCATATAGTCGTCATTGGTCCAATATCTAAATTTTCATCATCACTGTAGTTCGCAGTGGGATCATATTGGAATGCCAAGCGATTGTATGATGCCAATGATCTTCGTGTGCTCACGCGTTGTCTCAATCGGGCATTTTCTCTTATTATATTTTGTCTTTCTTCGCTTAAGTTCTGTGAATACACTTGTTGCTGGCTTGCATGTCTTGTGCGGCGGCCGATGTTCGCACGTCGTCCACTAGGCATTTTGGACTATGGACAGAGTGGTGAATTTAACCTCAAATGCACGATCCACATAATTTACACAGTTCAACTTACCACCTAAAAGACAAATGCCTGCTGTTGAAATTGAATAAAAATTTGCACAATACACGTGATTGATTTGATGGTTTCCAATTGAAATGTTAGGAAACGAATAACTTATTTTTTTTACTTTTTTTTCACAATTTCACACTGAACACAATACCGGTTTGTCACATGAAATTAACTGAGCAGAGAACAATGAGTAGCTGTCAAACAATGTATCACGCACCGGCGCCATCTACTTAAAATATTGGTTTGTAGTACATGCTATGTATCAGAGATGGCGCTGTATGTGAAAAAAGATTTTCCCGCTTTTCTGTTGAAATTTTTCCTGAATTTGCAATTTTTTTTGCTATAAACCTCACGGAGCCCGAGACCTTTCCAACGAATGCAAAACCGTGGAAATCGGTTTGTGCGTTCTGGAGTTATAGCGTCAGGAAGGAAAACCCGACTTATTTTTATATAGTAGATTACGTTCGTAATAAAGTAAGGAGCGACTGGATACAGATCTCTACAGACATAGAGAAATTCTATGGCTTAGTGGAGCCCCAAAACCCTACTCCGTAGGTCCAAGGTATTATAATAGTCATGAATAGGAAAAATAAATGTAACTAAATTTAAATAAACATGATCTCTCTTACATGAGTATTGTGATCTATTGTCCAATATTTTCTTTTGAATATATTCTTAATTATCCATCACTTAAATTATTTTATGGAAGGGTTTAAGAAGCTGTCAAAAGATATCACTCCTCAATGAAATCCTGCAAGTCAAACTCGACCACGCCTGTTCCGATTCCGGCACAAGGAAAATGAGGGATTCATGAAAATATGATTTATGAGCATTTAGAGATGAGAGGCGTACCAGTTTCTACAGACAGATCATTCAGTTAGCCTGCGATAGTAATCCTTGGAAGTTTTGAATAAATAAATAAAAAGGCTTAGTGAACCCGAAGGCTCGATGCCGATACCACCAATCTCTGCTTACAAACTTCTGTCCATGGACCACTACCCCAACCCAAATCCTTCAGATAACTCTTAAGGCAATCTTCCCACCTACATTTCGGTCAACCCCTCATTAAATTATTAACCCCAGGTTAACACAACCCGTTTAACCCCAGTCGGCACAACGCTTATTAATTTTTTAGGAATTTGTTTGTTACTCAGTCCAACAACTTTACAAGCCTGTCTTAATCTTCGCGACGCTATCACTTGAACTTATTGGAAACTTTGGGATGCGATAATTGTTGAAGTCATTTTAGTTAGGACGGGGCTGGCAGATCTCGACAAATTAGCCGAGATACTCGTAGATGGTACAATTCAGGAGGCTAGCCAACCTTTTGATTTTTCTGGGGCAACATTCCAAAGTGAGGAGAGTCTTCTGGCCGTTAAAGACAAGTAGAGAAACTACCCAGGGAGCGGAGTGGCTCAGTGGTAGAGCACTGAGTTGCCATGCCGGAAATCCTGGTTCAAATCCCGCTGCAGGCAAGACTTTTATTTAGTCTTTTCGCAGCCGGAGATGGATCATATAGGATCTAGGACCCTCCTGAGGCTCACCCAGCCTCTATAAAATGTTATATAAATAGGGTACTCAAAATAAGGGCGAAGAAATCTTGCGGTTGAGCGTGATCTAGGACATTTATGACTATACTTGATTGAAATTTCTTCGTTATGCAAGCATTTTTCTCTTGTTACCACATTTTCCTGCGTGAGTGGAAGATTAGGAAGTCTCTTAAACCTCCGTTCTCCAAGACTCTCCAAACAGAGGAGCAATGCACAATAGTACTTCCAAAAAGGGAACTTCACTTTCCTTTAATACCTATAGTGAAGCCCGCATTAATTCTTGAATCAGCAGAAGTTGAGGCACGAGCGCAGAAAGCAAAAACAGCTCCACAGAACCCAGAGGAACTAGTTAAGCCAACACCAACGACATAAAAATTTGATAAGGTAATTAAGCCTAAAGTTCTATTCCGCAATTTGTTTTGTTAGGATTAATGGCAATACTTTAGAGCATACCGGTAGGAGTGAGATTTCGCGGTAGTTATTACAATCCGGTCTCGGCCCTATTTCGTGGAACGGAATAAGTATAGATTTTTCTGACTCCTGGGCGATTTTTTCATTTTAACTAATCTTTTCAACTAAACGGTGAATTTTAGGAGCCAAATTAGAAAATAATGATATGTACAGAGATCAAAGTCAAAATAGCAAACGGTAGCAGAATAGGGCAAGCAAACCTCAATCTGGAAATCAAGAAACAAAGAATGCAAAACAAAGAATCACTTTCAATATCATGATATGGTCGATGTTAACTTACGGGACCGAGTGCTCGGTTTTGTCTATGGAAAGCGAGTTGATCCTAATGAATGTTTGTGATACATCAAACATTTTTGTGATCTCATAGGGTAGACAAGATTTGAAGAGTCAGTTGAAGATTTCCAAATTACTGACACACGAAGAACCTATACTACTTAATAACTTTTATTTCAACTATTTGGCCATATTTAATTTTTCCCACAGTTGTTTTGTGTTGAGCAAGCCAGTAGAGATGTCGCTTCCTAGCAGCCATATCTCAAAGATTTACCTGGTAGTAGTCGTTTTCGTGCCAGTAAATGTTGCTTAGTCAATGTTTCATTTTTTAAATTTAAATCTGTAACTAAATAAATAAACAAAAAGGCTTAGCGAACACGAAGGATCAATGCCGATACCACCAATCCCCGTTCACAAACCTCCGTCCACGGAGCACCACCCAAACCCAAATCCGCCAGATCACTCTTAACTCAATCCTGCAACCTACGCCTCGGTTTACCCCTCAGACGGTACAGCGCCTATTAAAATCTTAGGAATTCATTCGTTACTAAGCCCAGCAACTTTACAGGCCCATCTTAATCTTCGCGACGTTATCACCTGAATAATATTTAC
Source organism: Arma custos (assembly GCA_037127475.1). Taxonomy (NCBI): domain Eukaryota; kingdom Metazoa; phylum Arthropoda; class Insecta; order Hemiptera; family Pentatomidae; genus Arma; species Arma custos. The sequence goes on along the minus strand of CM073764.1, from coordinate 68,628,469 downwards.
CGGATGCATGCTTTGCAATTCCGCGTTATGTAATCTCCTATATTCCCGCGTGGTATCATCATTTTTTGGACCGAATATTCTACGTAACACCTTATTTTCGAATACCTGAAGACGTTGTTCATCCTTCAGCGTTAGAGGCCAAGTTTCACATCCTTAAGTAAGAGACGGAAGGATGATTGTTTTATAAATTCTGATTTTTGTATTTCGGGACAAAAGACGCGAGCTTAGTAATTTCGAGACTGAATAATGACAAGCATTTCCCGCCTTACTTCCTCTTGAATCTCGTTTTTTATAGTTACCGTAGACCCTAAGTACTTAAACTTCTCCACATGTTCGAACTTATTCCCTCCTACAACAATATTACCAAAATTTCGTCCTTTTCTGATACTAACCATATACTTAGTCTTATTTGAATATATTTTCAGCCCGATTTCCTTACTAGCATTCATTATCTTTTGTGTATTTAGCTTTATAGTTTCTGCGTCTTCATCCAACAGTACCAAATCGCCTGCAAACCCAAGCACGGATATTTTACTATTCATATTCAAATTCAAACCTTTTTCCTTGTGTGTCATCTTTTTAATTATGTACTCCAGTGTTAAATCTATAAGTACCTAACATTATACGTATGGGTAACACTGACCATCAGTGAAAAAATACACCATGCTTACAATAGTAGTACTATTAAGGCAGATATACTCTCATTCCTAAACTGATCTTAAGAAATACCTACTTGACTTTGGTGGACCAACTTGCTTGTACTGAGGATCCCCTTTTCCCTACCCTTATTTTATTAGTTCCTTGGTTATATTTTGTTTAATAGAATTTTCTATTTTCTACATTTCATTTTTAATTTTTTTAAATTTATTTATTTAATTATAATTTGAATATATCAAAAGAGAATAAGCAAATTTAAAAAAAAGTAATGTAGTTGTACTTCTATATCAAAGAAAAACATGACACAAAATTGGCCACTGAGATTAAACAATCATATGAGATCTATAATTGTTGCCTCAGGAGAGGAAGCTTCATTCCCTCCCACAAAACTTGAGACTTTGGAATCTAATGAGCCTCAACCACCAAAGTTGTGTTATATTTGACTATCATATAAAGATTTAAACAATCAGTACCAAGCTAAATATTATACTTATTTTTATTTATTTATTTTACTGTTATTTTATTTTTCTATTTTGTGTAGGTTTTTTTTTTCTTTTTCCTACTGTTATAAATATATTACAACTTTTATTTATAATGTTAATTCAACTTGCAGCGTAAATTGTTTTACTTCAACATGTATTAAGTCATTGTTACAAAATTGTAAATTGTCAAATTCAAGGAATAAAACTTTATATTATATATAGTACCAAGCTTATCTACTTGGTATTTTTTGTAATATTTTGATATAAAATTGCAGAAAATAACTTTTGATTATTGAAAATTAGAAAATGTTAAGGTTGGAATTCCTACAGTATGTAGTGCAATAATAAAATTATTCAAGAAAAAAAAGGTAAACTGAGTTTCTTTTCTTTAATATATTTTTACAGAGCTAAAATTTCAAAGTTTCGATTTCAGTGAATTTTTTAAACATTTTTATCACTTTATATATGATGTGTTGTTAGGATTATATAGAAATATGTAACACATCCTAATCACAAATTTAATTTTTTAACCACTTAATGTAGCAAAAACTTTTCCCCGATTGTAATGCTAGTTTAGAGTAACTAAAATAAAAAATAAAATAAATAAAAGTACATTGTTAAAGTATTAAATGTTTTTAAATTTTTCAATGTGATTTATCTGTGCAAATGTAAACAAAAATTAAAATAATAAACAATAGAATTTCATGGATGATTAACACTCAGTTTTAATATCATTTTGATATAAGGATAAGACCTGATAAAAAAATAACTATGATATTTAGTTTAAAAAACTAATTTTAATTTATTTTACTTAGTAAACTTTTAATCAGTATTTTTTTAAAACATTAAAAAATACAAAAATTTGATTCCAAAGTTACAAATAACTAGAAAACATCCAAAAAATGAATTAAAGCTAAAACATCAGAAGTTTTTGACTGATAAAAAAGAAATAGAGAAACATACAATATATTTTAGAGTAAGGTAATCAATTAAAAAAACAAAACAATACAATCTTGTTATATACTAAATTCAGTACAATTACTATAGAAGTCATTTAAAACGATTAATCTAGCCTTACATATTGCATCTCTTTTTCAGATAAGAGAACACAAAATATGGAATAAACTGAATATATATTTGAAAAATATCACAAGAAGGTAATCATACATAATCTATTGGTAATCAATTCATTATTTTAACATTTATTTTTCAACAATATTAATTATCAGTTTTATCTTGTAAATGATTTGAAGTTTAAAACTATTTTAGAATAAAATTTTGAATCAAACCACCTCAGAAATGGTGGAATGATAATAATTTCTTAATAACAGCAATATTCATCCAATATTTTGGAAAATGTTTTTAAATACTTTTAATGAAGTCAATTTAAAATTATTTATAAATAGAATTAAAAAACAAAGAATGTTATATAAAAGTAACGCCAAAGAAAGCCGCTTGATTTCAAACTGTTGCTAATTTTAAAGGAACTTAGTTCTTGGGAAACTTTTCCTCAACATTGAAAAAATGTTATTACAGCAGTAAGACACATTAAGGTACAGTAAAAACTTTAATCAAAGGTATTCTTATTGTTCTAAAATAAGTTGTATTTAAATGTTCTCTCATTCCGAACAATATCAAATCTAAAACAAAAATTTCTTTACCAATTAAGCATTTCATAGACATAAAAAATGCTAAAAAATAAAAGTAGTTGAAAATTACTTTAAATACACAGTTATTAATCTGATATTCAGAGGCATAGCTAGGGGAGGGAGGGGGTGAAAAAAATAAAAAAATAAGTAATCATGAAGTAGTTTTCATATTATTATACCTTTCTGCAATCATTCATAAGATCAAGAATTTTATTCAAGGGCCTTTAAAAATAAGTATGAACACTAAAATGTGTAGTTGATTCTATTACGGGCCTACTAACATTAGTGTACCACTGGGCTCAAGTGTTAATAGGGGAAGGAGGTAAAATGACTTAAGCTAATATTTTGTATCCAACATATTTAATAAATTAAACTTTGTAGAATAAGTATTAGATCATAAAGTAAAACACTCAAAGTAAAATAGTCTGAGTATGTATATGAAATCTAAAGTACACAAGAGGAGTGGGCTGAGTATTTTTTGTAATCATCAATCTTCAACTGAAGTATCTACTAGATACTCTGGAAGTAATAAAATTCGAGAAAATGCTCGGCATTAAGAGTTTTCAAGTAAAATACTCAGTATTGGGACAAAAAGAGCCTGGCAATTACTGCACTATGTATTTTTTGTCAAACTTTTTTTAGTCTTGAAAGCACCTTATATCAGTACTTCATAAATAACAATTATTTCCTTTGATATATGATTTTCATGGTATAAAATATTTAATTAAATTATTTGAATAAGTGCTTCTATTGATATTAAACTGATAACATTTTAACATATTAATCTCTTAATGTAGAAAACCTGGAATTGCAGGAAGGGAAGCAATGTTGAAGTTTACAAATGTATCATTCAGCCTAGCTAAGCCATCACTGATTTGTCAAGATCATAATGACTGTGCTGTTTTTTAATAACCAATATAATATAGTTATAAATTGAGAATTTTGTGGCATTTCATTCCAGGTATTTATATGTACATTATGAACATGCTCATTATTTTATGGATGGTTTAACAATATGAAGAAGAAACTATCAATATTAACACTAATTATATATTTAGACATTGTTTTTAGTAAGGCCAATATTTGCTTGGTCTTATCATTACTTTGATTATTTTTCAACCAATATTAATTAAAAAGGACATTAAAAGTAAAACTGAAATAAAACCACAACTATATTCTAAACTATCACTATTCTTTAAAGATTAGAATATCATATGAGCAGCATAATTTTTCTTAACTTACATTTATGATAATCCACTTCAATGGATAGTGCTTCTAGTATTATTTTTTTTTTAATATTTACTTTAAAATAATCTATATTATTAATTCACACTTACAATATCCTAAGTTATTAATTTATGAAAGGCATTATGAAAGGAATGAAGTGCATTTTAGTATATTGTCTCATTTATTAAAGAATTATAACTTTATCCTATAACTTTTGATAATTGAAAAATATAAGATTTAATCACAAATATTTACATACGTATTTACAAGTTATTAATGAATTTAAACAGTAAAACATCTAATTAGTAGAACTGAAAAGATTGCCATGTCCTGAATGCTATGTTAAATTTGCTAACAAATTTGAAAATTATAAAGGTTGCTAATAAGATGATTTAGTTTCTGGTCAAGAAAGAAGTCTAAAAAAATTCAACTATTTCTTGACCACTACCCAGACCATCTTATCCTTAATTATCTACAAGATGATTACATATTCAATTCAATTTAATAATAATGTTGAGTGTAGAATAGGGTAATTACTTTCTCAATAATATTGAATTTTAAAGTTATATTTAATTCTTAAATAATATTTTTTCTTTAAAAAAGAATCATTACAGTTTTACAAAATAGTTACCATAAGTATACTACATCATCTTTAAGCTTTCATTGTACTGAACTGACCCCTATTGTTTCTCAGTGTTTTCAGATGATGCTTGTGAACATGGTTGGGTATAAAAAGTATGTATGTACAAATTACACAAGTATAAATTTATAATATTTTAATTTATATTTTGAATTATTTTTAAATTTTCTTTTGAATACATTGTCAATTAATAGAATCAAAATTTATGGTATTTTTCTTAAACGTATTCTACGAATAACATGAATAACTTACGATCACATTGCAAATGAGCACCAGTCACTATACTTTTTCTAGTTGTGTAGCTATAATTGCAATTATATTACACAGGAGACATAGAAAAGGAAATATACCCATGGCTCTTTGTATTTATGTATTTAATGATTTAATATATGCATTTAATGTGAAGTATTAAATAAATATTACTATTTTTTTGATGTTTTAATTTTATATTTTTGTTCTGAATAAATTATAGTGGTTAGTTCACATATAGAGATATGTGAATAAACTATCAGCATAAGGAGTTCTAAGTTCTTAAACTATTAAGAAAAGATTCTCAAACTATTAAATTTTTTTGACTGTACAAAGTAAGTCAGTTGACAGAATTTTGGGGCCTCTTCACAAAGAATCATTTGGGCCTCCTTCTATGCTTTGAGATAAGGTCTAAATATTTATATTTATTATAAAGTATTTAAAAAACAATTAATTTATAATATCCAACTGACACCAGGTCCTCATTGGTCCCGGGTTCTTAGATTTCTCTCCTTTCCCCCTAATACTGATGATTGCACAGTAAAAGTAATTTATTCAAAAGAAAATAGTCCAAATATTCCACTTTAAGATATTTATTAGAAGTTACATTTAATTAATTCAGATTGTTGTTATTTATTTTATATTAATTACCCATTAAGTTTATTGAACAGGGAGATATATCATCAGGTAAAGATGCATTTACTTAAAACAAAAGAAGCTCAGATTTGCTATTAAATTTATATTTTTAAATATTTGAAATTAAAACACATTTCATGATTATTCCAAAGTCCAAAGGGTTTTATTCAAAGTCAAACCCTTATTTCATATATATCTGGATAGCAACAGTGTTTTTTCATAATATAAGAGGGATTTCCATTTTTTATCTTGGACCACTTATTACCACATAGAGATAGGATATAAAAATCATATTTAAACAGTTAATTACAAACTTATATTTCACTGTTTCTCAATATAGGAAGGTTTATATTTTCTGAAGTTCCCTTCCTAATGGCAAAGGTTACTCAGGAACTAATCGTACAAATTGGATCCATCTGAAGTTCATCCCGCGGAAACAGAAGAGGTTGATCGTCCAGGCCAGCTTTTACTTCTTCATAGATCAACTCCTCTTCTTCATCATCTTCTTCCTCTTCAGAATCCCTCCATGAACCAGCTTCTCCCGGTAACCAGCAGATGAAAATAAACCAATTCTGAAATATAAATTTATATAATTATTAATTATTATTTAAAGTATTAAGTTTATTAAAAAAATAATAAACCAAATGCCCATCTGAGATCCTATTGTAATTAGTGATTATTATGAGGTAACTAGGTATTTTCTATCAGACGAAACTAAATTATTTCTAATTACTACATTTGAAAGTATCAATTACATATTTTCCTCTAAAACCAATTGTAATATTTTCATAAATTTATCAGTTTTTATTAAGGGGAGGGTTCATAGCTACTAAAATAAGATGAGCGGGTAAATCCGAAACCTCAAAAATTGAGCTTTTCACTAGTTTAGTAAAGCAATTTTGTCTAACACAGCACTTTGTCGCCTTTTTTTTCATCGATTTAGTCCTGTTGGGGAGCATATAGCATTGCGTGACTAAACTACCAAAAAATGTGAAAAAGTAAATTTGTATTTTTCAGTCAATTCATTCTTTCAAACATGTTGAAAAATGCGAAATGGCTTTTATTCATCAAGATTGCCCATTTTGGAACTATAAGAGATTATCTAAATAATAGTGACGGAAATTAATCTTATATTACTGAAATAATAGTGATAATAACAAATAAAAACATTTCTTCTTCCACTTCCTTTTTGTTTTTGGTGTGTTAAGTTTAGTATAAGTGATTATGAATTTATTCCTTTATTTATTTATTTTTTTTAGGACAACAAATTCAGTAGAAGAAGAAAATTATATTCATATAGTTTTCTTCTCATTTTAAGATCACAAGTGATTCTAAAATAAGAAATTTGTTAATTATTTGACCCATTATATCCCAAAAATACTTTATTATTACAGTTAATTTAAACATAAAATAACTTAATTAGGATTGTTTCAATTATGGGGAAATATTATTTTGAGATAATATGTCAGTTTAGTAAATGTTTTTTAACTATGTATAAAGGATAAGATTGGAACATAAGTATGATATTAGGAAAAAATATTGTAACAAATTAAAAAAACACCATGTTTTATATAGGTGTGTAAATTTTAGTTAATAAAGATTTTAATATTGATCATTCATTGCTACAACATATTGAACAATCTAGAAGAGTATAGTATAAAAGTTATGAAATAATAGAGTGGAATATAATGGGATAAAACTATGGAACTTTAACCAAAGTTTATCAACGAATAAGTTATTGAAAGCACTGCCCTTGTATTATGATTCTAAATGGAATTTAACAACCTGTTACATTTGCTTTCTGACTGTAAAAGGCAAAAAATCATCCTGAACCATTTGTTTAAAATAAAAAAAAAAAAAGATACCTAAACAATTAACATTAGTTTAAAAAATAATAAAAATTGTAATAGAAAGATTGATTCATCTTTTTTTTTTTAAATATACATAAAAAAAGTCTCATTGCTAGTTATACCCTCTCAAGAGAAGAGTATAATAAATGGAAGAAATTATTATTTTCAAATAATTTTACACACCAGAAAGCCATGGCTAGCTAAGAAAAGAAGAGGAAAAACTAAAGAACTGGAATTCTCTAGTGCTAGAACTCCAAAGAACCAAGAAACAGCAAACAATGGTAGCAATGATGCAGCGACTCTCAAGGATTTCCTGTCTACTTCATCAGCTTTTCCAGTAAGCTGAAGTCCTGCCACTGAAAGGCCAGTGTTCATCTGAGAAAAATAAACAAATATTTATATATACATGAATGATAAAAGTTTCTTGATATTTTTAACAAATTTGTTGGTAGGTATATTGATGTAACAACAACATTGTTTCAAATCACCCAAGACCCTAAGTAGCTGTTAAAACATTCCAGATTTTTTTGCTTACATTTATGTTGTAACAATATAAATTTTACACATTTTAATAGACAAATGATACTTGAAATGAACATTATTTTATTATACAATCTGGTGCAAATGGGCACCCACACCTGCTCTAAACTCTGCTTTTAACCACTATAAAGAGAAAAATGAATTTATTACGCTTTTAGAACAACTTTAGTTTTATAAACATATAAGAATATTATAATATATTGTTAAAATATATTAATATAATAGAAAATATGTAGCAATATTCTGGTTGCTATAATGGTATCTGCAAGGACATTATTCTTACTATTACCATGAATCATACAGAACAATAATCATTGACCCTACAGCTATAAAGAAAATAATATAGCTCATTACTTACGATTAATAAAAAAAGAATTTTGAAGTAATTTATGACTTCCTAGTTTGCCTATATTAAAAAAAGTATCTTTAAATAGTCTACTTGTTAAATAAAGAGTAAAAGGTAATAGAGTGCAGGGAAACAACAGTACGAGTTATAACGATACAAGCACAGAATTTATTATGATATAAACACTTGACAAGACACTTCACACAAAATGGCAGATGCAGTCAACACAACAACCCGACGCTAACAGAGGGACTCCAACACAACAAAAGCTGTTGGTGCCAAGACACTGTGGTGCACAGCCAACATGATCTCAACTGCTACTACAGTGTTTATCTGTCTATATTACAATATATACATAAGAGGAATTACTTCAACACTACTTACGATCATTAATAGTGATAATGGGGCCATGAAAGAGAAAACCATTCCTCTCTCAACAGACATCCAGCAGTAATCTCTAGATTCATATCCTGGTCTCTCAACCAATCTTGACACCTAGGACAAATAGGTGATCAAAGAATCTTAAATTTATTTAATGGAAATCAATCAGTGCTTATTGATATTATCTGTAGTAAATTAAAATAATAATGAACCATCTAAATTCTCTTAAAGGTTACAAAGCCCTTAACTCATACTTCTAATATAAAATCTGTTGGCTGTTATTTGTGAAAAATAACATAATAAAAAATTCTGGAGTCATAGTCAACTATACATCTATTTCAAGTTATTGAAAGTATAGCAAACACTTAAGCTCCCTTGTCTTTTGTGAATTGCTGGTATCCACCAGGAATTTCTGACTTAAATTATATTTTTTTATAAGTAATGCTTCCTTTAGATTAATTATTAAAAAGGCTAAATAATGAAATCCATTATGTTCTTTATTACCAGTTCCTAAGTTATACTGAAGTTGCCACAATTGCTCAAGGTTAGTTTATCTAAACTCTACATTTCTCTAAATTAAAAGATGGCTCTACATCCCACGTGGGGAAAAGTGCATCTCCCCGTAACATCAACCACCAGTCATTTCTGTTCATTGCTGCTGCTCTCCAGTTAGGGATGTGTAAGGCGGTCCAATCGTCCACAGCTACACCTTCCACCCATCGGAAGCCTCGGTCTTCCAACCCTTCGGTTCCATGCACTTTTTCTTCAAGGAGTTTTTCCGGGACTTCATCTGTTCCCATACGTGCAATGTGTTCTGCTCATCGTAGGCTGTTTACTTTGATAAACCTGATAATGTCGGCATCTTTATATAGTCCTACTATTTCTATGTTCGACTTTTGCCTCCAGGAGTTATTGTGAAATACTGCTCCAAAGATTATCCGTAATATTTTTTGCTCAAACCTCATGATAACGAGCTCTTGTGCTTTTGTGAGAGTCCAGCATTCTGAAGCATATGTTAGGACAGGCATTATCAGGGTTTTATATATTCTTATCTTTGTGGTCCGGAAGAAGGCATTACTTCTGAGGTGCTTATGGAACCCAAAGAAGCTAATATTTGCTGCCATTATTCTTCTTTGGATTTCTGGTTCATTTTATGGTTGGCTTTTTTCTGGATACCTAGAAATACAAATTTGTTCACGTTTTGGAAGGTGTGGTTTCCTACTTTGATGGTTGTTTCCCTGTGTTCTTGCTCATTTCTTTGCCTCGTACACATGTATTTAGTTTTGGATTTGTTGACAATCTATTTTAGCAGCTGCATTAGTTAGAGCCAGGAACCCATCCCTCACAGCATTTTCTCTAAACTGGTGTTGATAAAGTCTATTTTGGTACCTTCACACTAACATATTTGGTCTCATGACTACTAGAATTCAAGACAGACTGTTAACAATGGTGAATATCTTTCCTACAAACTTATTAGCCTGTTTTACATAATCATTTTTTGCTCTTTTTATTTTTAACATTCTTAGGAAAAAAAGCAGTTCTACTAAAATTATTAAATTTAATAAAGTTTGAAATTTATGTAATAAAATGATAGGGTAAACTTGGCATTTGGATAATAAATAAGGTTCTGTTTATTCTTCACAGCTTAAAAATAGTTAGCATATTTCCCTTTTAAGTTTATTACATCTCTGTGTCATTGTTTCTGAATTTTCAACGGTTATCTATTGAATAGGGTAGACCATTTTTTTTACTTTCTTTATAGACCTGTAGTAAATTGAACTTCCTTTACGCAATAATAACTGCGCTATAGACGATAAACCATAAATGAATATTTTTATTTTTTACCCATTTTTAATGAACTTATTTCAAAATTAAGTTCCATTAATTCATTTTTAAAAACAAATTTGCCACGAAGACCATTGGATTTCTATTTTCTGTGATGACATATATTTGTTTATTAGTTTTAATGTTGCTCCACTTTAAATAATAATAGTCTTTATTTATATTTGAAAAGTTTTATATTATATTTATATTAGTCTTTATTTATATGTATATACAGAATTAGCTTCTTCCCACTTTAAATGGCGATAGATAAATTTAAGTTACTTTTAGGAGGGGTTTAGCAATACAAGTTACTCTGTATATGTAGGGATGTAATCTGGATGATGGCTTTTGGTATGAAGTTATTGAGAAATTATATTGGACCTCCATTTAAAATAGCTCATAAACAATTACCACTGGTGCACAAGCAAAATAAATGCTGCTGGGTCTAGAAAAACACTCCCATAGATGTAATTTTTTTGTCATTGAAATCTAAGAACGCTAAGAAAGGGATCAAAGAAGGAGGTGGTAGAGGAATTTCCGCCCTTTAAATAACCCTAATACTAAATAACCCTTCCAACTATTAATAGGTTATTAGCATTGAGATGGTAGTAGGTGAATTGTTGTGCGTAGTTAGCAAGTTTTTCTTTCTTTCTGGATTTGACCATGTGCCTGATTCGTCAACACTCCCTGTTCGATCTGATGGTATATTGACTTATTATCTTTATAGGTACTTGAATTGTAGAACATATTTATAATTATGAAAAATTCTGCAGAGCAGTGCATGTGATATGTTACATAAATTTATGTTAATTAAACACTCACATAAACTGCCACGGCTGGTAAAGACCAGGCGATGGAAAAGTGAATAAAGATTCGAGAAGAACTCCCCGGATCTCGTAGTTTCTGGTACAAATATACAGAGTTGGCCGAGAACCAACAGGAAGCTACCAAGTGAAGATAGTGAAGAATCATCGCAACAAGTTCACACTGGGTTCGGTCACTTGTTGCCTGGAACAAGTTTGAGAAAGTTTACTACATGCTATAATAAAGTTTATCGAACAGTAAAAGGGAACTTATATTATGTATGAATTAGTTTTAAACATTTGTATTTAACAGAATATATTTATGTCTCAATATTAAAGAAAATTATTATAAAATTATGAATTATGTTGATCGATCTCGAAATCGAAACAAACGCCTGTAATCTAATTAGTTAAAATTAGTTACGTAAAAACTGGCAAGGTATGTTTCCAATTTATTCTGTTGCAGACTGTTATGTAAACCTTATTTGTGCTAAATGAATAATTAAGGAGGCTGTGCAAAAGAAATCATTTTATTAAATTTTACATTTTTTTTGCAAGGAACTTATAGATCACCAAAAATCTGTCCAATTTTGAAGTGGTTTCATTTAACTGTAGAACTTCGCTACTAAGGTGACACAATAGTATATTCAAGAAAATTTATAGTATCAAAATATTAGAAAATAGTATGTAGAGGTGAGTATATCTTTGAAAATCACACTCACACACATACAGACGGGTAATGAGAGACAAAAATTCTGAAAATGGGAATATACAAATTTCAATTGAAATTCGTACCCACTTTTATGATATGGTTCTGCCTTGAAAGGAATCCAGCACACACAATTTCAGGTATATTCTCTCAAAGGTGGAACGCTGAATCCTCTGCAAAAATGTAGTGGAAAAAAAAATTATATACTTCGAGAAGCTCCAAGATATCTACAGTCGGGATCTAGGAGTTATATATTATTTATATATATAAATAGGGTTATACAATACACTCACACAGCTTTCTGCTGACTTTAAAACGCGACCCTGTGTAATAGTTTATTGGTTTTGTTACTTTACAGATTACAGAAAATATTATTAAAGTAGGCCAGTTAGCCAATTTTGACAAACACGGTGATGAAAAATAAACTACCAACAAACGTAAAACCTCATTCTATACCCCCACTTCTTCAACTTTCCTTGCTAGACATAATTATATTTTTTCTATCAATTAAGTCGTTGTTCATTAGTCATTACTTCAAATGGATTTATACCGTTCCAAATTCATAACAAATTTCACATTTTTGTTGTATATGCCCCGGTCAATCCAGTAGAATCCCTTAATAACTTCTGTGTCTATTCTGTATGTGATTAGTTGATGTAAGAACTGTTTGAAAGTGCCGAGCCTGAGTAAGGATAATACATCTCATTGTTGAAAGTTGAAATTTTGTGGTTGCTGGGTCGTTTCCTTATTTGACAGATCTGATTCGAGATTGTTCGAGGTTTCTTCGTCACAGCTATCACACCTCATTACGGACCCTAGTCTGCTGATTGAACAGTCATTTCCACCCATGCAGTTCCTCTATGGAATGCGACTTTCTATGGAAGGTAGGCCAAGGATGTATAACGCATACTACCTTGTGTACTGTATATGGAACAGTTAGCGTACTGTTTTGATGGTCATAGGACTAACTGCGTTTCAATGACTGGGCAGCGTTGCAGCAAGAGTCCTCTCAAATGCCTGGTTGATAGTTGCCGGTTGTAGTCTAGCGGGTATACATCACCCAAGGGGGGTAGTACTTGACCGAGATATGAACTCACAGCCTTTGTTTTTATGAGCAAGTGCACTTTTGCAAGCACGTTAACCTGCTTGGACACTCCACTAACCGATGGACATTAAATAAACATACAAACGAACTAAAATCGTAAAGAAAACATATATATTTACCTGAACACCGAGCATGAATATTACATTACTGAGTGTAAGCGCTAGTTCTGTGTTTATGATGATGATTAGTGATGGATCATTGCACCTGATTTTCCGGAAGGCTCCAGCTAATGTTAATAACTGAGCTATGAGACCAATTACAGCACCCACGATTAGTACCTACAATAAAAATGATCTCATACAGCAAAATTAATTAGTTTGTTAGACAAATATAAACAGATAAAATATTTAAATAATCACATTAATTAAATATTATTATGAATAATGTTTTTGAAACTACCTAATATTTCCTGAAATTTAAAAATATGCTGATTCACCTTTCTAAAACGGCAAAACTAAAATTAAACGCACAAGCGTACTTATACAGTACATTCTATATGCGTACATCAGATTTACGATTCAGCAAAAAAAAATGTATTAATTTCAAAACAAAATTTTGGGGCTACCGACGTTCATTGGTATGTAAAAAATAAAACTTTACATAATGTGTATCACGAGAATGTATCGTTTTTTTCCGTGTTGAAAATAAACTTCAGAGACATTACAGCAGAAAGAACCCTTTGCACAGTTACCGTCAGTTTCAAAATGAAGTTCAAGGTGTTCTGAATATGTCTAGTGATAGCAGACGCCGAAGAAGAAATAAATAAAGAACATGGGTTACCTACAATACCCCGGTCCATGCTCCCTTAATTTCAGCTTGGTAGATGCAGTGTAATGATTTGGGCAACATTTATCGAGTGAAATTCCCTAAATAAAATTATGTAGGTAGATAAAGGAATTTTGATATTATTCGTATATAATAATAATTATATTATAATAATATAATATTATGTTAGATACAGTGTGCTGCTGAGGCCGGACCTGCCTCCCAGGAGGGGTGTCTTGCCGGCTAGTGCCGCCGAAGTATATGTACATGACGGAGTCTATGCGGTCGTGGTCATGGAGGTCCGTATCTGCCAAGCTGTTGTCTGGAATCGGGTCTTCTAGCAGCTTTCTTTCTTCTTCTGAAACAGGAGAATTTGGATTTAAGTTATAAAACATTGTTATAACATAACAGGTAACCTGTAACATATTATATTTTGTTGAAGGACATATTTAACATTCTCAATATTTTTTTTTTTTTTTGTTTATTTAATATTAATATAGCTTTGTTTGTGTTAACCACCATTTTAGATATAGAAGGTTACAGTAAGGTTAGGGAGAGTACTATGGACGCTATGCTATGAGCTTACTCTTTTGATTTCTGTTCAAATATAATATGTGTGTTCTTTCAATACAGAATTTTTCATACACGTAGTTCTCAATTTAATAACCTACTTCAACAGGTTATGGGACCAGCAAGTTTCCAACTGAGCAGACTTTGTGTACAATATTAACCAGTGAAAGATTTTTTTTTTAAGTTCCTGTGTGTGTGAAGATTTTCAACATGGATCTTAAAGTTAATATTGGATTACTTGAAGGAAAGTCAAATTGGGCTACGTGGAAATATAAAGTACTTGTTTTATTGTTTAAGGAGTTTTCCTGGTGGAGAAAATGTGGTCATGGGTAAGCTCACAAAACCCAAAGAACCTGATGAAGACAAGGAAGTCTTAGTAAGTGATTTTAATAATAAATTAGAGTTATACCAGAGTGCTGACACTAAGGCTCTTTTAGTGCTAACAACTAATATGACTGAAGAAACCTTAACTAAAGTTATGAGGTTCAGCTCATCTAGAGAGGTATGGCTTGAGCTACATAGACTATTTGAAGGGGATTTACAAGATAAATCATTTGATTTATGTATGCAATTTTTTAATTTAAATTATAATCCTGTTGATGATATGGCAAACCATTTATCTAAATTGAAGAATATTTGGAACAATTTAAATATAGAATTAAAAGATGAAAAGTTGCCAGAAATTCTTTTAATATGTAAAATTTTAGATACTTTGCCACCAGAATATTTTTCGTTTAAATCAACATGGCGATTAATGCCAAAAGCAGAACGTTCTATTGACAATTTAACCACACAATTGTGTGCTCATGAGAGGGCTCTTAAGGATATCAATAAGAATACTGGTGAAAAGAACAATGAGGAAGCTTTTGCTATTGCTAGGAAAAATATTAACATGAAAAAGGATTTTAGAAATACAATTATTTGCCATTACTGCAAAAAGGAAGGCCACATTATTAGAAAGTGTTTAAAATGGAAGAAAGATGGGTGCCCTCCTAAATCTCAGGAGTCACAATCAAATAATATAACACTGGTTGTATCACATGTTTTTCAGTCTGAGTGTGATAGTTCTAATTGGTACGTAGACAATGGAGCTACAAACCATGTTTGTAACAATAAAAGACTTTTTGAATTTTTAAAAGAATTTGATACTCCACATCAGGTAACCACAGCTAACGGTGACAAAGCTAATGCCTTAGGATATGGGGATGTAAAGTTCCGTACTTCTTGTGTATTTATTACCCTAAAGGATGTGTGGTTTGTTCCTTCTATTCACAAAAATTTATTTTCTGTACTGGCTGCTCATGATAGGTGTCCTAAAAGTAAATTTAGTTCAACTGCCGAGACATGTCAATTTAGAGTGAATAATGAAGCAGTTATAACTGGAAAACGTGAGATAAACAATGGCCTATACAAACTCAATATTTTTCATACAGAGCCTGTAAATAATGTTGTTTCAGCCGAGGATCCTCAAAAACTTTTGCAGCTCTACCATGAAAGACTCGATCACCAAGATAAGAGGCATACAAAGGAAGTTGTTGAAAGGGAGCTTGGTATTAAATTGAAAACAGGAACTGAATTATGCGAAGGTTGTGTCTATGGGAAGGCACATAAGCTTAAACACGGAACAAGGAAAAGAGCTTCTGCACCTGGAGAAGTATTTCATGCAGACGTTTGTGGACCTTTTGAAAAATCGTTTTCAGGATATAGATACTACCTCCTTTTTAAAGATGATTTCTCTAGATTTAGATATATTTATTTTCTTAGAGAGAAATCAGAAGTTTTCGAGAAATTTTTAATTTTATTAAAAGAATGCCAAAGAGCTGGTCATGTTATCAAAGCTCTTCAATGTGACAATGGTGGAGAGTTTGACAATCGTAGAATGAAGGATATTATTGCAAAAAATCGTATTGATCAATTGTTAGTAATGCCCTACAGTAGTGAAATAAACGGTTTCATTGAGAGAGATAATAGAACTGTGGTAGAAGCAGCTAGAGCCATTCTGCATTCCCATGGAAATATGCCTCAATCTTTATGGGCTGAATTGATTAACTCAGTTGTTTATGTTTTGAATAGAACATCTAGGACTGGTGTACCTGGCAAATCACCGTTTGAATTATGGTTAGGGAAGAAACCTAGTATCAAACACTTGAAAATTATTGGTAGTGAGTCCTATGTTCACATTCCTTAACAATTTAGGAAGAAAATGGATAAGAAAGCTCAAAAAGGTATTCTTGTTGGCTACGACTTTGGAGGCTACCGTGTTTGGACAGGAGGAAGAAAAATAATAAGGTCAAGAAATGTTACTTTTAATGAAAAGCCTCTTTCCCCTGCAGTTACAGTTCATCTTCCAGAGGAAAAGAAGTATGAAATAAATGATGATGTTCCTGAAGAGATTGAACCGGAAGTAGATAGGTCTTCTGATGCTGAATCTACAGAAGATTTTGTTGGTTTTGAGGATGAAAAAGAAGATATAGGGACTATTAGAGAACTTAGAGATAGGAATACTCTTCATCCTCCTGCAAGATTTGAAGATTATATTTTTCTCGCCTCATGTGATTCTTCTGAACTACCAACTACCTATGACGAAGCCATGAAGTATTCAGAGTCCAAACAGTGGAAGCTTGCGATGCAGGAAGAATTGAAGGCTCATGAAGATAATGAAACCTGGCATCTTACTGACTTACCCCAAAATAAAAGAACAATACCATGTAAATGGATTTATACAAAAAAATTTAATGCTGATGGAAGCTTAGATCGGTACAAAGCAAGGCTTGTTGTGAAGGGGTTTAAGCAAAAAGAAGGTCATGATTTTGAAGAAACTTTTAGTCCTGTAGCAAGAGTAGCGACAGTTAGAGCACTTATTAGCGTTGCTGCTCACGAAGACATGACATTATATCAATTTGATGTGTCTACAGCTTTTCTCAATGGAGAATTAAAGGAAGAGATATACATTAGTCAACCACCAGGATTTGAAGACAGCAGCGCTAGGTCATGCAGACTAAGGAAAAGTCTTTACGGCCTTAAGCAAGCTCCGAGATGCTGGAATGAGAATATAAAAGGGTATTTGGTGAAAGCTGGATTCTGTATTAGTACTGCCGACCCCTGTCTGTTTATTAAGAATTCCAATGATAGAAAAATTTTCTTATCTCTTTATGTCGATGATGGACTAATAGCTGCGTCTTGTGAAAAGGATGCTTTATCTTTAATTGAAAATTTAAAGAAGGAATTTAAAATTAAGGCAAAGCCTGCCAATTACTATCTTGGACTGGAAATTAAAAAGAGCAAGGAGGGAATAAAGGTTAGTCAGTCTGCCTATGTGAGGAAAATTCTAAACAAATTTCAAATGACCGAGTGTCGACCTGTGAGTACTCCTATTATTAGCAGTACTGGAGAGGATTCACAATCTGGGAGAGACATCTCTGAGTATCCTTACAGGCAAGCTGTGGGAGCTTTAATGTATCTAATGATCTCAACCAGGCCTGACATAGCATTTGCGGTTGGAGTAGTGTCCAGATCTTTGGAAAAACCGAGAGGCGAAGATATCATTAAAGTAAAAAGAATATTTAGATATCTCAGAGGGACCCAAGATATTGGAATAATGTACAAGCCCAATGAAGAGAGCTTCCTACAAGGCTACAGTGATGCAGATTTCGGAGGTGACATTAGCACAGGGCGGTCTACAACTGGAGTGGTCTGCAAGTTTGCCGAGGGACCTATTTCATGGATAAGCCAAAGACAGACAAGTGTTGCAATCTCCACTACAGAAGCTGAACTGATGGCTGCTAGTGAGGGAGCTCGGGAGATGGTTTGGCTGAAGCGCTTATTTACCGAATTAATGCCTCATTCTTCAGAGAAGATACCAACTCTTTTTGTGGACAATGAAGCTGCGGTTAAGCTGGCGAAAAATCCTGAGTTTCATCGCCGAACAAAACACATAAGAATTAGACATTTTTTTGTTAGAGAGGTGGTTCAAGAAAAAATTATTAATGTTGAAGGGATTTCTACGGAATACCAACTTGCTGATTTTCTTACGAAGCCACTCCACAAACCTAGACTTAGTGTTCTTATGGCCAATTTAGGTATTGTGTAGTGTTGTAGTGTGTGCAAAATATATTTAATGTGGGAGAGTGTTGAAGGACATATTTAACATTCTCAATATTTTGTTTTTTTTTGTTTATTTAATATTAATATAGCTTTGTTTGTGTTAACCACCATTTTAGATATAGAAGGTTACAGTAAGGTTAGGGAGAGTACTATGGACGCTATGCTATGAGCTTACTCTTTTGATTTCTGTTCAAATATAATATGTGTGTTCTTTCAATACAGAATTTTTCATACACGTAGTTCTCAATTTAATAACCTACTTCAACATATTTAACATTGTAATATTATTTTAAACTATAATGCTAGATGTTATTCATGTTATTATATACAATGATGTTCAATTTAGAATGTTATATACAAATATGTGAAAATGCCAAGCTGTTGGCAGGTAACAGGTGTTCAGGCAGATTATTTTTTTTTTTTTAATAGTAAATATTTTCGATATGAGTATTTAAGATATAAAACAGTTTATAATTTAAACATATATGATGACAGTATAGAAAATAAGTAATAATATAGATGGTCCTAATCGATCTTCACTATTACCAATACATATAAGATCGAAACCACAGGCAAAACTGACACTTTATTTTTCAAGAACAGAATGAATCAAAGGTTACTGTACTGCATAGATTAACAGATTAAGATGAACGATATTAGTATTTTAAACATCTTATACAATATGATAAAGCTATGCCAGAAGTACTCACCGACTGGCATATAGATAAGAGTAAAGCAACATTTATGTGAAAGAATATATGAATATTTTACCAAGAATATGACATTTTTTTGTCTAATGTATGTTGTATGTATGGTAGTTATAGAGAAGTGTAATGAGAACTGTAAGAAAATAAGCATCAATAACAAATCCATTCCGACTACAATATCCGCGCTAAAAATAAAGAAAAACAACAACAAATTGTTGAAGAAATCCTTTCTTTTTTAATCCGAATTATGAATGCATTTTTTAAAATGCAAATTTTTCATTAGGCTGCGACTGACAGTTTTTTTTATTCTGACAACTCAAATTTAAATTCAAATCTTAGGCTAAAGTTTTATAGTTAATTCATAGTACTCAGTGAATTCATTCATGCTCACTGAAGCATCTAAGCACTCGGTAAGTTAATATGTGTGTTCTTTAGAAATTATCTTCAGCAATATTAGTAAGCATGATTAACTCATCAAATCGGACTCTTCTGATAGGGATTACCGACGAAATTCATTCTCTGCTCGGCTGAAATCTAGCCGTACCGTTACAGTTTAAGCCCGTGATTATCAGTTAAATAGGATCGGATTTAATACTCGGTCCAAAGGCACTCAAGTACCGATGCTTCTGTAATCGGTAGCTGCTAAATATTCACTTTAATTCTCCTCTGTCATTATCCGGATTAAGTTCCATTAGGAGAACACTGGAGGTGCCACAACCTGGATTGTAGGTTGTAGATCGCTTCGAGGCCATTTAACACCCTTGGGTGTGACATAATTTGCATACTCTTCCCCCTCCACCTCATTTACATAACTTAACGTCAAACTCTACCCCTTCGTTAAATATCACTTAAAGCTATCGGAACTATAGATTGCTAATATAAGCTTAAATAGAAGTGTACGAAAACCTTCGGATCACCAACTGTTCCGTATGAGCAGCAGTTTTTATTATTTTTTTTGCAATATCTGAATTTCGTAACATTAAAACAGCGCTATTGCTGTATTTTAACAACATATTAAGATTAAATTATTTCTGTACCATTAAATAAAGAGTATTGCAGTGTTTTTATTACAAATTTTTTTATTATACTTTTGCAGTGTTAATATTAAAAAAAAGAAATTATTTAAATCTACATCTGTATGCATATGCATATGATATGCATTGTTCCGGGAATTATATTAAAAATAAATATGAATTTACAAAATGAGCAAATGACGGTATAAGAACTAGGTCACTCAGGCAGGTAGCAAGACCAGCTGGGTTCAAGAGACACGGAAGAGGGGGTTCCAAGGCTTTACTTTTGGAAGAAGGCACAAGTTGAAGAGACGCGAAAGAAGGTCGCAAGACACTTCTTGAAAGAAGATCGGCGGTAATTTCTCAATGTATATATCAAATGATAATCCAAATACGAAATTGTATTAATAAAGTATATTCATGATAATTCTTTTGGTGCTTACTTAACCCAGATGCATTATATATTCATGAATACTGTATTGATGGTGTAATTAAAGTATTAAGTTGAATGATTAGTAACTTGGTAAACACACAACCCACCTCTGGAAAAGAATCCAATTTTAAATAAAGTTTGGACATTGAAATAAATAATAAGTTGAGAAATTATCATAAATAACTACCCTCTCTAATCTCCAAAATAATTTATATCTCCCAAAGCGTAGCAAATAATATAAGAAGCAAGGAAGATAAGTGGTAGAGCGCTGAGATGCCGTGCCGAAAGTATGGAGTTTAAATACAACAGTGTTTCATCTGATCGGAGATGGACCCTGTGGAATCTGGATACCGTTCTGGGGGTTACCCTGCCTCTCTAAAGTGGGCATCCTTAATCCTGGGAAAATTTGGCGGTTGAGCGTGATCTAGGAAAAATATCTTCTCTGCACAACCGTTCTCCTAGAAACATCCTTTACCATGTACTGGACCCAAGACCCTTCATGGTTTGTAGTGGTACAGTAGATAGTTTTTAATTAAAAAATCCAACTTAGCCGGTCACGAGGCCACCTTCTTTTAGACACCTCGAGGGATGTTTCGAAACTAGTGGGTTTGGGTAGGATTAAAGATAGTCATGAAAAGATTGATATCGGGTTCGGCAAAAAATCTCCAGATCAGCAAAAAATAGGACATGATGGCTGATTTTATTCGTAACAATGTAAGGCACAGCGATGGTATATGCAGTGGCACAGTGAGGATTTAACAAAGGATTTTGGATTGGAAGGATTAAATACGTGAGGAATTCGATTGATTAGTGGAGCCCCAAAGATCCATCCCAAATGCCCAAATAGGTCTTATAATAGTCATGTGTATGAGTCTTTTGTAATTCCTTGGAGCTTAGAGTGTTTGTTTAGTATGTGTCGAAGTAGCCTGAAACGACGAGCAGCTTCTTTCAATATTTATTAAACATTCACTTGATGACTAAAATAATAGGTGGTGGGATTTGACGTTATATACTCGAATCCTCTCGAGGATCGTTCCTGTGCAAAATATCAGGTTGGTAATAGACCTGTTTATGTATGAGATACCGAATGAAGGTTCTAGACTAAGAGGGAGGCTCCGTCTCAGGTGGCTCGACGATGTGGAGGGTGACCTGAAGGCGATCGGGATAAACCGCTAGAAGCGCCTTGCGGCGGTCAGAGGAGAATGGCGGAAGAAATTAGCAGAGGCCAAGGTTCTTCAAGGACTGTAGAGCCCATTAATAAATAGAGAGAGAAGAAAACACTTTATTGAAGCATTACAATCTGCCTGTTGTGGGCAATAAGTAATGGTGCTATGTAGCTTACAATCATTCCATAAAAACATCAATGATGTAAACGAAATAAATGCATAAATAAATATATACAAGCGAAAAAATATATACAAAAATAAAGTAAACAAAAATATATATATATATATGTATATAATAATAAAAAATATAATAATAATAAATAAAACATAAAAGAAATATACTGTACACATTCATACTCTATTTACAATTTGCCTGGGGTCCCCGAACTGAGCTTCTTCCTCATGAATGAGGGCAAAGCAGGAGTCCGGGAGGCCCCAGCCCCCTTTCCCAGCCGCGTCACTGGCATTAAACGCCAATGGAAGCTGGCATTAATAAATAAATAAAAATAAATAGACCTGTTAACTTAAGATGAAATCAAAACATATTGTTAACTAATAAAATTAATTGATGATTCCCTTACGTGATGAATTGAGCAATAGATCCGGGTAGTCCGGGTATGGGGAGTAGTAGTCCTCTTCTTCGGCGGAGCTGTTGGCGAGGGTGGTTGAAGCTAGGGAGGAGTTAAGGGACGGAGTCGGACCTGCACCGAGCGGCGGGGCGGGAGCGGAGCTCAGCGGTACCGGAATCTCGGTGACCCACCCTCCTGCAACAGAAGAAGGAAATTAAAATAATTGTATAATATTAAACTGTATGTTTGTTTAGTTCATTCAAAGTTACTTGATACCGCTTTGGCTAATCGGACAATGCTACAGTGGGATTCCTGAACGTTGCGTATGCAGGTATAATTAATTAAGAAAGGGTTCCGAAGGAAGGATAACCGAGGATTTTTTACTCCTTTAAGGCCACCTGCCGGGCTGCGAACCCGCAATCTTGGGCATTGTTGCGCAATGCTGATTACGAACAGTAAACCCTTGAAACTACTTGTCAAATCTATCTTGTGAAACATTCCGCTTTTCTTGATATGCTATGGCATATTAGGCTTTCTGGTAATTCAAATCATTATTTAAACAAACATGGGACTTTATAAATATTAACTGATCAAGACAGGAATTAAAGTACCAATAAAGCTCCAATTATGAAACGAATCAACAAGAATCTGTGTAATGTGCTTCTCTTAAGCAATGATAATTCAACTCTCATAGGTAGATATTTTCTCTGGTCTCTTCCTTCTTCTATACGCATAAATGCTTTGAAAAAGAGATTTTTTTAAGGTAAATATGTATATCACGACAGCGCTCTCCATCTTTACATAAATAATTCTTCTTTTCTTTTTTGTGTTAGTTAATGAACACCTCCTAAGCGATTAGAACGATTTTTATGAAATATTTTGTGTCGAAAATGGTTTAGATTCACAATTTGCCCGATAGATAACAATAAAAAAAATATAATATAATATATTGGTTGATCCGATCAAGTTAGCAAATTGAATTGCCACTTGCAGTTGGTATGAATACTTATATTGCTTCATTCTCACTTCAAACTCATTTCCATTGGCCCAGTTCTAGGCTCGGAATTACTTTATGACATTTTCTTAAGTTAGGTTCTCTTAATAGAAATTAAAATATTAAACAGTACTTGAAATTTAGTGGTGCTATTTTACTTTATGTCTCTGCTCTTTGGATGAGAAAGTTTTTATAAAGAGGAAGACAATTTTTTTTATTGCACTAATGCGTTGTATTAAGCTCTCCCCAACAATTTATCGAAAAACCGATAATTTGATACAAACTTAAAAAAAAAAGGATGATTTTTTCATTATCAAACAAAATTTTCTTTTGGAACGGGATAAATTTAAACGGCTCACCAGATATTGTTATTTATTTACTGAGATATTGTTTTGTTTTTTTTCGGTTTCTGTTTATATGAGATTTCTATAGGCTTAAAGAATGTAAGATATTTTGAAGGCACCAACTAGGGTTTTAACCCCACGGTTATGCATAAATACAGCAATTATAAGATAATACAATAAAACACATAGTATATTAGTTAGCTATGCATAATTACTAAAACCCTCTCTTACAGATAGAAGCCATCGTTTATTGAGGTTGGATCCTAATTAGCCGCACTGCCATCGTCCTATATTGTACATCCTAAGGATACTTCTCTGATTCCTCAACAGGAAACTCAGGATTTATTCCGATGACGAATCCCTGAACGCATGCTTGGCTTCTTCTATAAGTTAAGGCCTTCTCTCATTGCCAAAGCACTCCTACGTTTCTAGGCCTGGCTCTTCAGTTGTGCTAGAATCGAATTCAATGTACTCTTCCTCAGGCGCCACCTCCTACGGAATTCCTTCCAGCTATAGAAGACTCTCCATCCGTAGAATCCAGTCCACAATGTCGAAACAAGAGAATGCTAAAGTTATTTACAGAGAGAGTGATGGCTCTAGAAGGAAGTTGTTCGAGGCCATGCAGATTGCACAAAAGATAGACATTTCGGTAAATTATAAAACAGATTGCAGAAATTTGAACCAATATTATTCGGAAACGTTGAATATTTTAAAAGAAAAATTTGGCTAACTTTGCTAATATGTATAAAAAATTTTATAGGCTAATATTACTTGATGTTTTGTGGATCAGCTGATTCTATAACCTTCCCAGCTGGTGGCGTATTACTTTTGTTCAGTTGTATGTTGAACGTCTTGGTGGTTGTGTGCTGTCTCATGTTTGGAGCCTGTTTGGGCTGTTGATCGTTGGGATGTATTGCACCTTTTTCTTCGAGATGCGATTCACATAACCCCCTTTTTGATTTTGGTGTCTTGATAATGCCTGAATAGGCGAAACGTCGACTGGTAAGTAGGTGTATTTTTTGAAACATAAGGCTTTGCATTGTGGTTTTTCCCAATTGCATTATAATAAATAATAGTGTTTCTTTTTGAGTTTTTGGCTCTATTTTAGTAAAATAATTTTTTTGTTTAGAAAATACAGTATTAATATTGATAGGTAAAAATACTTTATACAAGTGTAAAGAATATTAATTGCATAAGAGAAAATGTAAGAAGAGACTTTATATAAGTGTAAATAATATCAATTGCATAAAAAATAGGTATGTTTTAAGTAAAGTAAGTGATAATACAGTCAGGCTGTATTGGACTAAAATACATATAAAAAACGGCAAGGATATGGTATTTATGATATGATGTTTATGATATTGTGATATTATGATATATATTATGATATTTAGGGTGAGAAATAGATAACTAAATAAATAAACGCCTTACAGTAATAGTGATCTTATCTCTGGCTATGAAACACAGACTGATATAAAATTGAGACGGGAGGATGGTCCCCCACTATTACTAAGTGTAAAAAAAATAATATATGTTAAAATTTAATATATAATATAATATAATAATATGTTAAAATTTAATATATGTTTTAATATATTTGTACCATTTTCTTATATTGTCTGTATTTTGCATATAGCCCTGAAGAAGACCTACAACGTAGGTCGAAACGTTGGCTATCAATAAAGATTTTCTCAAATTACACGAGAAATTCATGCAGTGACCTCTACCCGGACCAATTTCTTCAACATATATTATCAAGGTCAACAATTATCATTCAATATCAGTACGATTTAAGTTTCAATATCAAGTTGAAGCTCCATTCAATCAATGGAAGTTGCAATTTAATGTTGCTGATTTGACCAGATCAACCCTATATTGTTATAAAGCTTATGATTAATTATTTCTATGAAGGTCTTTCACTATGGTCTGTTCTGCTGATGCATCGTGAAAGAATTGTGCATTTTATTGATCATAAAATCATAAAACTGTAAATAAAGGCATAAGAAGTGTCAACTAAATAACAATTAATTACTTAAAACTTGTGCTTATTATTACTAAGAGATAATACAAGCACAATATATTGTAAAATATAATAAATGCATATATTGGTTGTTTCTCATTCTTTTTTCTACTCTAAAACTTTTATAATATAAGATTTTCAGGTTTTTAAAACATAATCTCTACACTCCTGTCTTCAAATAAACAAACGTCCACCTCATGCTTATCAATTTTTTTTTCTCTTTTAAATTTTTGGTTCTGCAGTGCCATTCCGATAGTGAATCCACCATTCTGACGTCAAGGGGAGGCATAACCCAGCTATCTATCTTTCCCTCTCCACCAGCACCCGCGGGTAGGGAATCCAAGCGTCACTGGAGCCCATTTTTCATTTTAGATTTCATTTAATTTTCATAACCATTGTTAAATTTCACTTCGTAACGAGGCAGCTCACTGCTTAGAATGCCGAGTTAGACATCTCAAGTATTTCGAGAACGGATCTGGCAGATAAATTATTCACTCTTTTAAGAGCAGTGGCATCCTGCGAGACCTGGAACCCTCCTAGTTTTCACTCAGGCTTATATTTATTATAAAGAGGATAACCTTAATTGGGGGAATTCCTTGCGGTTAAGTGTGATCTGGACCACATTAAACCCCTGCACAACCGTAAGTTAAACATCAGTACAGTCTCTAACTTCTACTTTTTATAATTTGTGTGATAAAACAAGGGTTCATGTTTGGGGAAAGAGCCTTATTGTTTTCCTTAATTTTTTTTATTAGTTTCTTCCAACTTTGGGGTTTCAATCAATAGTGATTGTTCCACAGCCCACCATTTTATTATAAATATAAACAGAAATTATTAACGTTTTCTCATGTCTTGTAGTTTAAAATAAATTAATAGCTTTGAAGTAAAATATGCAGGCATTACCTGTTAATTGTGAGATCGGTTAATTTTATCAAAGAATACTTCTGACGCTGCTTTAATTATAACGATGAACTCATTCCTTTGTTATTTTTGTTTGTGTTAAAAATTAAGCTGGTCCAAGTGGTTTAACGTCTTATACATGGTGTTTTTATTAGGAAAAAATATTTTTAAAAGTAAAGGTTTCTTTCTATTGTATTGACATCAAAATAACTTTGCAATCGTTAAGCAGAGTACTAAAAGTCGTGAGCTATCGTCTCAGTAGAACAACCTGCGCAAAGCGCATTGATATGGTAAGAACTACATATAGTAGTTTTGAATATGTTAATAAATTGTTTTGAAAAATAATGATGAGTAACATTGTTGGTTGACAGATAGAGCATATATGTTGTGGTGATCTGTATGATTTATTATTGAATTGTTAGAGATGTATTGTTAAATTTTACCTTCTAAGAATTATTATAGATTTAAACATTGACCTGCGATGTTTTTAATGTTGGATCTACGTATGTTTATTAAATAACGGCGTGCAATTGGTCGGACGATGTCTGGGGGAGGGGAGAGTGCAAATTTGGTTTATCACAGAGGCTTTATTTCGAGACACTTTTGTTCCAGACCTCAGGCAGCCTAGACGTGCTCTCTCTCTCTCTCTCTCTCTCTCTCTCTCTCTCTCTCTAGACCTTATTCAGGCTTGTATAAGAAATTATATAATTATTGTGCTTTGATTTATGAAACTATTATTTGCATGTGTATATATGTATATTATTTGTGAAAATATATTTTACTTTGGGTCCCTTATTTTTGTACTGGCTTTTGCTTCTCCTACCTTCGGTCCACGAGCCTTTGGAGCCCATTTTATATTTTCAGGGAGAAGGGCCATTACAATGTATACATATGACTAGATACTCTCTAAAATAGCCACAGCCAATATTTTGAATCTTCCATTAAAGGTTCCTTCTCGTACCGTCCGTACTGCCAAAATCTTTACCATTTACTTACATGCTTAAATAAAACTAAATATTTAACTTTTTTACTGAAGCTGCCCTTCTATCCTTCGGTATTTAAACCTATTCGGATCCAGGAGAGGGGTCTATTCTTCCACTGACCTGATTCGCTGGACTTCGAATGGATGGTATGCGACTGGTTGGGCCTTGCTTGCTTCTGATTGGTTCATCTTCTATTTCAGGTTTTTTGGTTGTTTGTTTGGATGTTTGGAAGCCATAATTTGTTTAATCTAAAATTTTCGGGGTGCTTCACTATTTCGCTTCTAATATATTTCTTGCAGTCGTGATTTTGTTTTTCTTTCTTTGCACCCCAATTTTGTCATTAGCAGCATGCCTAGTGAAACATTGGTAAAGAATACGATGACACGGTCGAAACCTGAATAAACCTTTAATGAATGGATATAAATATGACTGTTACAAAGGCTGAGATCAATAGAACTTGGAGATATTAGTTAGAATATAGTACTAACCCCCGAAGCTATACCAGAAAATATAGGAACATGAATAATTAGATCACAGATTATAAAACAATGGTGAAGTTTGTATGCGCGAGGACTTGAGAGAGCAGGGTCGATCGGAACGAGCGGAGGACTGATGTACTAACTTGTTCGGACCAACTTTCTGGCCTCATCAGGGGATCATCCTTTCTAGTAGGAACTCTATTCATATACACACCTAAATATTTCACGTCATTAACTCCAGGATTAGTGAATAGGCGAGAAGTTTGGCCTGTTTGTCTCGTTTCAAGAGAGAGTGAGTTCAGAAGAGATTGAAGTTGAGATAACTAAACAGAACGGCTGAAGAACTTGAACAAAGCATAATGCTACAAACCTTGGAAAGTAAGATTACATATCCTTGTAAAATTTTTGCGATGAATGTATAAAGGTACAAACGCAAAATTAGTTGATAGGATTGCCTTAATGCTGACTATGGATTTCATTGGAATAAGCAGTTTGGGATTGTAACAAACTTGTTCGAGTTCGTTTAACCACATTATTACCAGTCTTATGGTAAATGATTCGGAAAAAATCATCAAATCATAATTTTTTTTATTTGATTTTGTTTAACGTTGGGGCCATTAGCAACGACTACACTTCTTAAATTTCTTGTATTATTTAATTATCTTGTTTTTGTAACTGGAGTACATCTTTATTAGTCAATCATTCACGTGAGTAAATTAAAAACCTTTTTTCAGTCATATATTATTTTTCTTTATTCTAAAAACGTTTCAACAATTCCATGTCATTTTCAATTTGCATTATTTTTAAGTCCTTTAACATTATTTAATTTTAAAAATATTCTCTAAAAATTTTTTATATATTTTTGAATTTTCAAAATGAAAATTTTCAAAAATTGTTAATTGACCATGGAGTACACTATAACTCTAAGCTTTGTTTTAAATTATATGACAATCAACCAAAAAGGTTGAAAATGTACAAAATTATATAAAAAATGTTTAGAGAATATTTTTAAAATTAAATAATGTTAAAGGACTTAAAAATAATGCAAATTGAAAATGACATGAAATTGTTGAAACGTTTTTAAAATAAAGAAAAATAATATATGACTGAAATAAGATTTTTAATTTACTCACGTGAATGATTGACTAATTTCTTGTATTTTAAATACTTCAGCGTCTTCTGTAATTTACTTCTTTAAACAGTAGACACGTTTCAATATCCAAGTTTATCCTTTCTCTCGAAGACAGATTGAAGCGAATTATGAGTTGCTCTCTGAGATTTGTCTTCAGTCCCCGAGGCGGCTTCGAGTATAACGAGTAAAGTGGCTCTTCCCTTCCAACCGTAAGCAATATTTAGGGTTAGCAATCCTCCTCAATCATACACCAATTCATCAACTCTCAACACCTTATCTACATCTACAGTCTCCTACATTTCAAATCCTCAGTCCAATCCCTGGGAACATGATCTCAGCTTCAAGGAATAATTTCTTGGTTTTCCCACTACCGCGGTGGTTAAAAACGGTGCACCGTTTGGAACTCATTCCCATATAATATTTACCACGTTTCTTATCCTCATTCCAATCTATGTTTCTCCATTATAAATTACCAAACAGATATTGTAGCTCTCTGATATGCTGTAATTATAGGGAACATCGATCAGAAGTCAAATATGGCTAAACTATTAATTGTTAATTGTCTTTTATAGGAACTTTACTACTTACGATATTTTTTCTGTTATTATACAATCTGGTGGAATAGAAATACTATAATAACTTATTATTCGCGCATTTAACTTCTAATAAAGCAATAGAGCTGGCACGAGTGAAAAGTATTTCGTCCACAGCAACGATAAGCGCTCGGCGCGCGCGATCTCACTGGACCGCATCGCCCAGGAGTTGCCCGCATTTTAAGGGTTAAATAAAAGGGTCTAAAATGGGAACCAACATATTTTTAACTCCCTTGAAAGAAAGAAAGTATTATAATTTTTACATTCGTTTTGAAGATAAACATGTATAGCCTCTAAAACTTTAATCGTGAAATCTGTGGGAACGGACGAAGACAAGAGGTTTTCCACGGCCATCGTATCGAGGAGGACACAAAGGGAGGATTTATGTACGTGAGGACACAATGGGACAATGGACCGGACTGTCCGTCTGTGACGGAGCTCTTGTCGCGTCTCCAGCGGGCCCCGATTGTTTGCTACCACAACTCTTTATTCAACATTTTCTATTACTCCATAACGCTCTCTCTCTCTCTCTCTCTCTCTCTCTCTCTCTCTCTCTCTCTCTCTCTCTCTCTCTCTCTCTCTCTCTCTCTCTCTCTCTCTCTCTCTCTCCCCCCTCTCTCTTTAATAACTATTAGACTTACTGATATGGACAAACAGTATAACTTTTTGACTAATCTACATCTACACCCTCCCTACTCTCTATTTTTCATCTCTACACTCTACTCTGCTACCTCCTGTTAATCTCAGAGGTGATAAATATATAGATGTAAAAGAAGAGGTGAGGACAAGGAAGTTTACATTGATTGCACAACACGGAAGCATTGATGAAACTTTCCTGTTATAAATCCAATTTATGAGCAGTTTACTTCAGGTCGGTTCTTGTAGCTCATGCCGCTTGATTGTAACAGGAGGTAGAATTTCTTTTCTAGATTTAATACAAATATCATCCAACGTGAGAAAAGATCCTTTAAAATTCTTGTTTGCAATCACGAACATGCTCTAATAGTAATTGTTTAAGTTATAATTGTCACTATAAATTGCGATTACCCATTTTAATAATAATAATTATTGATCGTAACTATCACGTGTATACTTAAAATTATAATAATAAGTCGTTTATAATTTATTTAAAATGACCGGTCTTAATTTATTTAACATTACGATAGGCGCGCGTATTTGTCAGATGTGTAGTGGAAATGTTTAACTTTCTTTAATCCTTGTCGGTTTTAATATTTTCCTCTTCTCACGACCCAACCAAACCACAGTCTTGGCCGAAAATTCCTACAATCAATATTTAGGTTAAAGTGTTGTGGATCTGATGAGGAATACGCAAATTCAAGTAGTTTTTTATACCTCATTTTTAAATATGCAATATAAAATTTATAATTCATAGCTAATTTAAACAAACAAATTAATTGAATTTTCACTTTATCTAAACTATTACAGACCATTCTATGGTATTACTATTATTTTATTTTTTCAGATAAGCGCGACCTTTAATCATTGCATCAGTCTTTTAAATTCCTATTTCTTGTAAATTTGTATTTTATTTCAGTGTGCTATCTTATTTTCTATTATTATAGTCGATAAATATATTTTTTAAATTAGAATAATGCTTTGGACGTGAAAGCTGTGCTAAATGCAATTATATGTGATAAAGACGATGAAATTGATTAAGATATCTCGACATTCCTGGAAATAATTGTTAAGTATAATTTGATGTAGCTTGTCGTTTTTAAAATGTAAATTTGTATTTTTTTCTGAGTTTCTTGAGAATAAACTTTTATTTCCCTCTTCTTTCGACCCAACCCTACCACAGTCTTGACCAAAAATTCCTACAATAAATAGTTAGGTTAAAAAAAAGGTTTTGTATCTCAGGAATACGCACGTCCATTCAAGTCAATTTTTAAAAATAATTTATTGGTAATTTAATAATTCATTGGTAATTTAAACTAGCATTTAAATTGAATTTGCACATTATTTAAACTATTACTGAAGTTAGATTCTTATATGCCAGATAAGCGCGACCTTTAATCATTGCATCTGCTTTTAGTTTTATATTTCTTGAACATATTTATTTTATTTCATTATAGCCTTATCTTATTTTATGTTATTATAGCCGAAAAAAGTTTTTTAATTTGAATAATGCTTTGGACGTGAAAGCTGTGCTAAATGCAATTATCTGTGATACCGATTATGATATTGTTCCAATAGACCGGGATTCCTAGAAATAATTTTTAAGTATAATTTTATGTATCTTGTCATTTTTAGAATGTAATTCTGCATTTTTTCAGAGCTCCTTGAGAAGCTGTATGTAAAAAAAAAACCGTTCTATATAACATGTTTATTTTAAAATCAACTTTTATTGTAATTTTTTAATATTTTTTTTTTTGGAGAAACGAGAGTAATCTGCACTAATTCTTCATGAATACACAAGATTTAAAATAGGTTGTTTTGATTGCCTAGCAATTGTCCCATAGTGTGGACGTAGCTTAACGATTGTATCATGATTGTTAAGAGGAATTCGAAAATTATTGATGTATTTTACACACAAGTTTTCAAATTATTCCATTTTTGGGCCTAACAGAATAAGACTCTTGTGGAAACGAAATATGGAATTAGATAAGAATGTACAGTAAGCATTTCTCATCCATATCCTAGAGATCGAACTAGCCGATTGCGAAATATAGATGCCTAGGAAAACACATTTGCATGAAGATGGAATAAAAATGAAGATAAAATGGAACGGGATAAATCCAATCCACACAACCTCTGGAAATTTCATTAAAAGCGGATCAACGGTTGAGGGTATCATAGGTTTGAATGAAGTTCCTTGATGTATGAAACGTAAAACGGGAGCAGAAATTTCCCATTAAATATATATTCAGTAGTGATGGAGCACAATCAGACAATTCGATTTTACTATTTATATTTCTTTGAATGTTATTTGTTACCATAATTTTTTTTATTGCAAAAAAGAACATGGAACTACCTCAGAAATGTCGGCTAAATATATTTTTTTAAATAATATATTCTAATTATATGTTTAAATTTACTAAAACCCTGCCTATGCATGAATAAGAGAACAATAAATAGAGAATTGTCGCCTAAGTATTGTTAAATATTTATCGACTTAAGATCAATTACCTGAAAATCTTATATTGTAAAAAGTCGGAAGAAAAAAAAATAAAACAACCAATATATTTTAAGAATACAGGGGAAAACTAGGAAGTTCGGTTTTTTCTAAACATTTGGTAGTAACAGCGGTTTCTGGTAGATTTTTCGATGGCGGACACGATAGCGCTATAAAAACAGGAGAAAAACAAGTCCATGGTGGCTTCCCCCAGTTGGGTTTCGAACTGGATATGACCAGGAATCCGTTCGGACGTTAATAAAAATAAAGGTACCGATTCCGCGATAAATTTGCTTTCCTGAATATTTAGGAAAATGTGAGCTACCTCGTGTTTCCCCTGTGGTCTTCATTTCATATGTAATTAAAAAACTAAAAATTATTTTCATTAATTTATTGCAATATACTGCTTAGGTTTTTATTTTACAATATTTATATGAATAAAATTGTCAAATCTTACTAATATTATAAATGTGAAAGTTTCTATGTTTGTATCTCTTTCACGCAAAAGCTACTGGACGGATTTGGATGAAACTTTACAGTAATATAGGTTATACATCAGAATAACACATAGGCTATAGCAAGCGCGCATTTATGGGGGGCACGTGCCCCCCCACAGTTTTTTAGGTACTGTGGAGAATCCATTATAGTACATAAATAAAGGCAAATCACATGACCATAGTTGTTATAATAACAGAAAGAACATGAGTGAAACTATTGTTTTGATATCCTACTAATATTATAAATGCGAATGTTTGTTACTCATTCACGCAAAAACTACTGAACGGATTTGGATCAAACTTATTGAGTAAAATAGGTTATACATCATAGGCTACAGCAAGGGCAGATTTATGTGGGGACACGGGGACATGTGCCCCCCCGTTATAGAACATAATTAAAGGCAAATTAGGAACATGGCATCTTGAAATTTGTAGATAGGTTCTTTGTATAGTTTAAGAAAGAAATTTGGATAATTCCATCCCAAGAGTTTCTCCTTTAATATAATAGGGATTCAAAGGTTGTATAGAATCCGTCAGTTTAGAAGTTAGACATCTGAAATTTTGGATGTACGAGTAACTTATATTTTAAAAAAAATAATTTAATTATTTATTTAAAGTGATCTTTCACGAAACTTTATGTGGCAGACCAAATTCCACGCGAGCGAAGCCGCGGGCATGAACTAGTAAGTATATAAATGGAAAAAAAATTGTTTGAATGATATATTAAAAAATTAAATTCTTTTCAGAAATGGAATTGTATGTAAAAGTTTGTTGTACTCACTTTTAATTGCGCTGGCAGATAGTGATGTAAGACAACTGAGTACCCAAAGGAGGCATGTCTCTTGCATCTAAAAATAAATTGTATTTATTAATAATTAATAGAAACATAGAGTGCAAACAATTGAGAATAGTTAAACATATAGTTTAAATGTTAATAGTAAGGAAAATTGAACCATAAATGTTCCGAAAGGGATAGTAAAAGATATAAAATACCAAGTTGGAAAAATAAAGAGTTCCTTTGATCTGTCAATAATAATAATAAAAGAACAAATAATAATAATAAATTGACAGATCGAACAAAGCAAATGGATCGGACATAAAACAATATAGAAGACATTTCCAATAAGAATTGATATACGTTTTCCCTTGCACTGAGTTTTTTATGAGAACTTTTATGATGGCCTCTCACGTCAGTAATTCTTTCTCTGAAACAATACTGCTTAAACATATTTTTTTTACCTCTCTTTTCATAGCAAAAATTTAATAGCTGTCACAGTGTTTATGGCTTTTTCATTATATAGACCTTATTACATTTTACATGTTAATGTTACAAATAGAGGTCTAATGGTGTGAAAAATGTATATTTAACTTTTTTTTTATAGGTCTTACTGCAGTACTTATAATTGCACTGACATCACATTTTTTTTTAATATTACTTTATATACATCAAATAGAGCCTGGACAATGACGAAGGATGCGTACCAAGGTCTGCTTATATTGGAACGCAATATTTGGACCCGTGTTTATTAGAGGAAGATGGAGACTTAGGACAAGTGAAATTTTTATTACATATAATAAATAAGACCATAAATGTGGTAAATAACATTGAAATAAATTATGAATGAATGATGGAAACGTGTTTTTTTACATACATAAAATAAATATTTATTTGACCTGGAGAAGTGCATTATTTGTATGTTTATAGACAAAAAATAATAAAACAATTATCACTGTTGAAAAAAAAAGAATAGAATAAGTTGCTGCCTCAAGAGTTAAATGGTTGCGAAAAGGCTAAAAAGTGTGGCTACTGATATTGTTGTGTATGGTAGAGATAAACAATTGCTATAAAAAGTATACTTTAAAATAATTTTTTGATCAATTGAAACGGAAAATGCTAAAAGTAAAGTTTTAGTAAGATAAGATTTCGATGTTAACAACAAAATATCCAAAAACAAAATAATTTAAAACAAAAAGGTATCTGTTAAACCACGAAAGATACCTTCAATCGCATGTCCAACACATCTTCGAAGTTTGGAAATCTGACAACCATGGTTTACTTATCGGATTCCTGTAATAAAGGACTCTTTGGCATGGTAATGCTGATAATAATATTTTGACATTTTTAAACATGTTAATACGATGTTAATCATGGTAGACGTACTGTAGTAATAAACCAGGGCGAATCTGCTGCAGTGACCTACCAAATATTGAGAAGTTCAATAAATAATCATATAATAAATTCATAAGAATAAATTACAAAATAATTGATTCTTAATCAACGTTTTTCATTATAATCATTTCATCCTGGTAAAGGTTTCATCAACATATCATAATTTAGTAAACGTGAGGCATAAATAATTGAAATATACGCGTTCACTAGTAAAGATATATTTTTTATTCTCAATTCAAAATTGATATTTTTTAAACACCGGTATATATCGAATATGTATCAAGTAACAATCAAAATAAACATGCGTTAATGGCTGCTACAATAACACTAACGCAACAAATCTGGAGTTAAAAACATAAAAATGATTTTTATGGCCTTCACTGTTTTGTTTACACTTTGTAATCAGATAAATTTATTGAAATATATAATTCAATTCATAATTGAGAATTGATAAAGAATTGAGGTAATCTTGCTAATTATTAATAATTTATAGTGATTACACTTTAGATATACTTTTATTTCAAGACGGTCATAACTCTATGGCTTAAAAATGGGGTGAATTGCCTTGTTATAAGATTTCAGAACATCCTTTCAGAGGCAATATAAATGACAGTACTATACAAATATCAACTAAGACAGCCTTCAGCGGACCTATTTAATATATGCTATGCCTTAAAATACGGAATGGTAAAGGAAGTGTCTAGTCTTCAAGTAGTAAGTATTGTATAAAGTTTTTATTAGTTCTTATACATTGTAAATCATGTATTTACATTTAATACATTTATTTAAAAATGGAGGATAAGAAAAAAAAATCCACTAATCTCAATGCAAGATGAAAACATAAAAAGAATCCAACTTTGTCGTCCAAATTATGCAATATCTCCGGATTACAATAATGAGTAAAAATAATCTGATTCATTAGTATTAATTTATTATGATAACTCATTTTTTAATTTACGTGTTATTTAATGAATGGACAGTCACTGGACAAAAAAATATTTTATTCGACATGAAATAGAAGCTAAGAGTTTAATAACTTGTATTCTCTTTAATTATATTCCCTTATCTTCGGTCAGATGTGGCCAATTTAAAGTGATTTCTTTAAAAAGTTAATTGGAAAATGCGGTCGTATAAAAAAAAGAGAAGATAGGAACGAGTTTCAATTCTTCCTTTTTTCCCGTTGATAAAAACCCAACGAATGAGCGCCTCAATGCCCTTTCCCAAACACAGCAGTCCCTACTAGCAACTTTCTTTTTTATTTATTTTTTTCCTGTTTCTGATAGATATGTTGGGAAGTGACGGTAAAAACGACTGTAAAAAGAGGAAGGCAAAAAAGAAAAGGACAAAAAAGAACAACCTTTCATTTAACCAATGTTCGAGAGTCTAAAAAAGGATCACTTTATTTTCATTAAAATACTCTCCATTTAACACAAAAATACAATATTATAAAATCATAAAAATCTTATCGTTCCGAATAATTTATGGTTTGTTCCTCCTCTGTGCACGAATCAAGACTGGACGACCCCTCAAAGTATAACTTTTATGTATCTTGAAGTTAAAGAGAAGTAATAGACAGGTTTGAAACATTGCAAAGCGATATTGAGAACAAAATTACCAATGGTAAAAATATGGTAGATATCCTAAACGGGATATTTAGGAACAAAAAAGTCTCTATTGAAACAGAAAGGATAGTATACCACTCCTTCTTGGTCGGCTCGACGCTGTATGGGTCAGAATCGTGGACAATGACAAAACGATTAGCACATAAATTACTGTTCTAACTGCACATGTCCCCGTGTCCCCACATAAATCTGCCCTTGCTGTAGCCTCTGATGTATAACCTATTTTACTCAATAAGTTTGATCCAAATCCGTTCAGTAGTTTTTGCGTGAATGAGTAACAAACATTCGCATTTATAATATTAGTAGGATATCAAAACAATAGTTTCACTCATGTTCTTTCTGTTATTATAACAACTATGGTCATGTGATTTGCCTTTAATTATGTACTATAATAATTTCTCCACAGTACCTAAAAAACTGTGGGGGGGCACGTGCCCCCCATAAATGCGCGCTTGCTATAGCCTATGTGTTATTCTTATGTATAACCTATATTACTGTAAAGTTTCATCCAAATCCGTCCAGTAGCTTTTGCGTGAAAGAGATACAAACATAGAAACTTTCACATTTATAATATTAGTAAGATTTGACAATTTTATTCATATAAATATTGTAAAATAAAAACCTAAGCAGTATATTGCAATAAATTAATGAAAATAATTTTTAGTTTTTTAATTACATATGAAATGAAGACCACAGGGGAAACACGAGGTAGCTCACATTTTCCTAAATATTCAGGAAAGCAAATTTATCGCGGAATCGGTACCTTTATTTTTATTAACGTCCGAACGGATTCCTGGTCACATCCAGTTCGAAACCCAACTGGGGGAAGCCACCATGGACTTGTTTTTCTCCTGTTTTTATAGCGCTATCGTGTCCGCCATCGAAAAATCTACCAGAAACCGCTGTTACTACCAAATGTTTAGAAAAAACCGAACTTCCTAGTTTTCCCCTGTATTCTTAAAATATATTGGTTGTTTTATTTTTTTTTCTTCCGACTTTTTACAATATAAGATTTTCAGGTACTTGAACTTATGTTGTTAGAACTGGATTTCTGGAGAAGTTGTGCCATATCCCGGTCGCAGAAGATCCCAAATGAAATTATTAGAAATAGAATAGGAGGTAAGCTCAACATTCTCAATGACATAAGTGAAACAAGATTGTGATGGTGTGGACACGTCATGAAAATGCATGAAATGCATTTGAACATCCGAGCACTTAAATACCGTCCTGAGAAAAGAAGAGAACATATTGCAGTTAGAGGTCTGACAGAAGTCTGGTCTGACATGATTGTATAGACCGGAAATATTGGAGGGAAGGTGTATTGGGGATTGGGATGTGATAAATACTACAAAACCCTGAAAAATGAAGAAAAGAATTTATGGTCGTAGAAAAATCTTAAAAAGTAAATTAGCAACTGAATATTCATACATATTTCAGAACTGAATAGACTTGACTAATAATTGCCATTTGCATAACGCTATAGATACGAAAGGAATCGCTACGATTTATTGTTATAATTAACTAAAGTGCCAATAGAAAGAAGAAGGTTAGACATCTGCTAAAGCAAATTCCATCTTTAGCATCTGTCGTAAAATACAACAGAAAAGTTTCGCCTTCTGGGACCACCCAGTCTTAATAAGGTAGTGCTCCAAAGTGGGGAAAACCTATCGGTTGAAGGCGATCTTAATCAAATCACCTCCCTGCACAAATGTTCTCATAAAACAGTACAATCATTTCCATGTACTGAACTCAAAACCCTTTATGGATTGTACAGGTATAGGTTTTTATGAGTTTAAACATTTACTAGTTGTACTTGTCTGTATACCTTCAAAAATTTGGAAAAGATGTGATTAGATTTTTCATGTAAAAACATCACATTTTAGGGGATATCCACGAACATCATCACTACATATGTCACACTGCGTGTTTTAAAATTTCCTCCGTTTTCAGACATTTATAAATACGGTACGAAATGTTGTGTGCTTTTTTGTCTTTTGCTAGTCCTTTCAAGTCTAATATTTAAAGGAAACTGTGCAATTTAAGTTACAAATAATATAATAGAAACAGTATAAATTAACTTTTGTCTTAGAAGCAGTTGAGTTTCCATGATGTATTGAACCCTAAACCCTTCTGGGTCCTAAAGGTACTGTATTTTTTTCTGATACATATATTTTTTATTTTTCGAATAAGTCGGATAAGTCTTGAATAAATAAATAAGTCTATTGGCAAAAGGCTTGTGGTTAGAGACATGGCGCCACTATCCAAACTTGATTAAGATGGCAAGGCAGTGTCCCCTTGGTCAACTTACTTGCCAAGAGAAGGCGTTTGGACTCTGGATTTCCGTTTAATTCAATCCTATACTTCTTTTTAATCCCATCTTATGATCACAGTCACGCCCGTTTATATGTTAAATAGACAGCAAAAGCCTGATTGTAAAAACCACAAGCAGTTGATATAGTAAATATACTAAAATATGCTTAACATATCCTACTGTACCACAAGGCGATGTTTTTATTTTAAATAGGGTTCATATGTATTGTTTGTTGTATTTATTTATAAATAATATCTAGTTTGGAAAAAAATGGAAGGAAAAAAAATACGTGTTAACATTGCAGAGATAAACATAATAATATGTATTGTTAATAAAAAATCTGGATAGATTTATTTTCACCATCATTCATTATCCTCTTTTTCAATATAGAGGCTCTAAAAAGAACTTTACAGTTCCGAGTAAAATAACACGGTTTATCGATTATATCTAAAATGCAATATGTTATTTCTGTATGTATATAAAGCTTTTAAATTATAAATTTAAAATGAATTCGTCTATATTTAAATTTAGTTTTGAAGCATAATTTGTTTATGTTTATAAAAGTAATACTGTTATGTTCCCCAAAGTAAAATTGTACAGAAAAGTAAAGTTAAGTTCTGGTTTGTTGATATTTTCCGCCATTTAAAAACTTATTTCCAGGAACATAAAAAAACAATAAAAGAAAGTTTTTGATAATAGTCTATTGCGACTTTCAGGTATTCAAAATAAAGTGAAGTAAAGTATCTCTTCAGGTGATTGCGTATAGACCGAAAAGGAAGATCTAGATGTAAAATTAACCCTAAATATGTTATATAATATATATATAAGAAACCCAGGAGTCGTAGGACATGATCTGAAGAAAGCACTTGAAGTGCAGCCGGAAGAAGAGATTCGGGCGCGAATCAAGAATCAAGTTATTAAGTTGACTGGTTAGCAAATTAGTAAACACACAACCAACCTCTGGAAAAGAATCAAATTCAGAATAAACTTAGGACGTTTAAAAAAAAAAATAATTTGATCATAAGTAATTAATCGGGAATCCCAAAAGACATAGATCTATTTAAACCATATTTAATACCCCCAAAACATAACAACTTACATGTGAAATACACTAAGCCGAAAATACTGATGAAAAGCTAGTGTACATTCGAGATAACGAAACATAAAAAAAAAATAAATAAATTAAGATATGACTTAGTGGATTTCATCAGTAGAAACACCTAACGTTTTACTTAAGGCAATAGATTGATATAAGGTAAAATGAGTATCGATATATAGTATAATAAGGTAATAGATAGATCGATTAACATCGATAGACTTGTTTCGTGTAGCGCTCAGCAAAATAAGAGGCGCCTTTATAAACGACACCCGACGATATGTAAAGACGTTACGTTGAAATTGTTTAAATGGAGAGATACGTTGAAATCTGTAAGACGAAAATCATGGCTATCACAATATCTCCTGTAATCGGTACAGAAAAGTAAAAATACACAAGAGAAGGTGGATAGAAACGCCTTACAAATAAGCTAATTCGTTCTTCGTTATTTTTTAACGGAAGCATTAACGGGAAGTGGTTCCGATTTAAAAAATATCTTACTAATTTCTAAGGATTTCCCCCTTTAACGTTTGGATTTTCTGTCTTGACTTGAGGGGCACACGTAAGAACATTCCTAAAATTATCTTTAATTTTATATCTTTTAAACCGTTACACCTGAAAGGCTATTTACTCCTCATTGTCGCATTATATAAAGCTTTGGTATTATCCACCTTTATGCCTTGCTAACACAGAATAATACAGAGATTATTGGTTATCTTCGAAAAATAATCTTTTGTTTATAACATTGAATGGAGGCCCATAAGTTATTTTATTTTTAATTATATCCCCTAACCTTTTAGAAGTCATGCAAGAATACTTTTCTTTTAGGAATTTTCCATTCAAAAGTTTACTCTACTAGAATGGGTCAGATTACTTAGTTTGAAACTTTGAATTATGAAAGTCTAAGAGCTATTGCATCTTACAAAATATTTTATACTACGCTATATAACTAATATTATATAATATTAAATATTACGCTTTATAACTATTATTAATGATATAATAGTTTAACAGTTTAACAGGACCTTCAACATAGCAACTCAGCGCTCTACAAATGGAGCTACCCAACTCCCAATCACTAATAAAACATCGATGAATAACAAATCGTTTAAATTCATATAATAATAATAATAAACATGAGTAAGACCAGCTGTTAAGGCGTGATTAGACCGAATAAATTTTGTAGGAAGCAAATGGAAGTACCACGGGAATTCGATTGAAATCTCAGATATTAACAAAGCGTTTGATTTATTAATTTAAATAACATGCGAGATTTTCTTAAATACTATTAAATATACATGTAAAAGAAGATACAAATTTCAGAGCTATAATAGCGTCTACAAAAATAACTTAAACTAAACATGCAACTTAACGATCTAATGAACAAAATTAATCTTAGACAAAAAAAAAAGAAGAAAAAAAATGATTAACATGAATGGGAGCGATAATTGACAATAACAGAAATGCTCCATGCTAGCATAATGGCCAAATATATAAACAACAAATGAACTTGAACGTTATACTGAAGATTTCAATAAGGCGCGAAGATGTGCGAATTATTATTATCTTCGCCAGTGATCACGGCATGAAGGAGCAATGAGTATGATATCATGAATTAACTTGAACTGTCCGGTTGGTACCATGTAATACGTTGATCATCAGGAGAAAAATTAGTTGACAATTTGAGGCCTTATGATAATGAAATGTGACTCACAATTTGTGTGATGTATACTCAATTATCATCATCTCAGCATAGCTTCTGGCGAGTAACAAACTTTAAGACCTCTTGACGTTCTCAGAGGAATAACGGCTTGAGAGCGGAGTGTGCGTTGGTCGTAGCTGCGAAGGTCTGGTAGAACAGTTCCGCTCGGCGATCTAATAGCAAGTGAAGTGACTCAATAGCGTCGCTCTCCCCTCTCCTTAATTTTGGCGGTACAGTATTCCCGATTTTAGAGGCAAGGATCGGTCCGTTCCATCTGGCGGGCAGTCCAGGTTCGCGACTAAACACCAGCACTAGGGAAGTTTTTTTCCTCAACTTGATTCATTTATCTTCCTAATTTTTAAAAAAGAGGATTTGAAATAAGTAAGTATAATATTTCAATAAAACCTACCAATGATCTGAAAAATTAAAAAAAAACTTTTGAATACATGTATCACTTACCATTTTAAAATGATTAGTAATGCAATTATTAATCATTTTAGATATGATATGTATACATTCCTCATACAAGACTGAGAAGACAAGAAACTGCTCGACGTTTTCGCCTACATCAACATTTACTGGGCAAACGCTCTAAGCTCTCAATTAATTAAAAAAGACTCATTTACACGACAGTTATCAGACCTATCTGGACATACGGAGTTGAGCTTTTGGGCTCTACTGAACCATCCAATTCATCTCGTATCTAATCCTTACAATCCAAAATTCTTCGTCAAATCGTCAATGCTCCTTATTCTGTCACAAACAAACTCATCCATCATGAACTTAATATCCTACCTACCTTCCATAACAAGCTTCATACATACTTTAATCCGGTAGTCTCTCATCTTCCTTCCCATGGTATTTCTGATAACCCTCCGAGGCGTCTGAAAAGAAGATGGCCTCGAGATCTTCTGATATAGAACTTTAATGTAGTGCTACCAATGGGTAGTTTCTCCACTAG
This sequence comes from Arma custos, assembly GCA_037127475.1. Taxonomy (NCBI): domain Eukaryota; kingdom Metazoa; phylum Arthropoda; class Insecta; order Hemiptera; family Pentatomidae; genus Arma; species Arma custos. The sequence goes on along the minus strand of CM073764.1, from coordinate 68,585,107 downwards.
TGGTTTTTTTTTCATGTCCTTTGTTCATATTAGCAGATTTACCTGTAATATTATAACAGCCTTTGGAGTTTCGAGGAAGCCATTTCGGGATCTGAATGAGATGATTGGATAGCTATGTCGTCTGTGAACGTTGCAAGAAAGGTTTCAGGAGTAGTCGGATATCAGCGGTGTACACTATGTATAGGATAGGACCCAAAACGCTGCCTTGGGGAACTCCAACTTGGATTGGGTAAATATTGGAGTATTCATTACCACAGCGTACTTGGAAGTAGCGATCAGAGAGGTAGGATCGAAGAAATAGGAATGGAATTCTAACGTTTAAACTAAAGTTGAGTAAAAACAAATTCATAACTCATGCACAGGACGCTAGGTGTCGCGAGTCTCGCCCAAACGTCATGAGAATGTAGGTGACGCTAACGCTTAAGTTTCACGTGCCGAAATTAGGTAAAAGCGGAAATTTTTTAAGGTTTCATCTAAAAAAATAGTAGAAAAAACATAAAAAAGAAGACAAAAAACAGGATAGTTTAAGTTGTGGGGAATAGGGACATTGTCGAATAATATATATACCCATACCACTAAAACATTTTAACATCTTGATTTCTCAAATCGTTGTTTGTTAGATTTTTTTCATTTTATTTAATTGAAATTGGATGCTTAAAATATACAGTGAAGATTCGAGACCAATAGGGATTCCTATCCTATCCTAGGAATGGGACTGATTGAATTAAAGGGAAAGAAGGGAAGAATTGCCAATTGTTGAGATCTGAAAGCGCTTAGCGGGCACACCGCACGCCCTTTCCTAATTGGCAGCCCTGATTGAAGTCCCCCCTCCTCCCAAAGTCCGCCCACTGAATTTACTTTCTTCATCACTCTCTTTTTTTAATCTTCTATCGTTCAAAGCCCTTTCTGAAAAAAAAAAAGAAATCACCGATATGACAAAAATCCTATCTTCTGAACACCGTTTTTAAATCAAGCTAAATTTGCTAGTGGGAGCTTACTAGCTTATTGGAAGTGATGTGCTCCGAACTATACGTAAAGACTATCACATATTTTGTGTTGATATCCACAAGCAGGATCATCACAACTATCACAGTACATTTTCTTAAATTTCCTTCGGCTTTAAGACCATATAAATTTTTCGAAATGCTTTTGATGGCGTTGTGTCTATCGTTGCCTTCTGTAACTCTTGCCATGGGTAACAATGAAAAGAAACTGTGCTATTTGCGCTATACATAATACAATTTTATCAGTATGAAATAAATTAATTTACACTATATAGATAAAAAAAACAACAACCTTGCAACCCATGTTGGGTTGGGGATTGGTTCCATACATGGTAATGACTGTACTCTTCTAGGACAACATTTTTGCAGGACGTGGGAGAGATTAAGTGTATTATAGAGAATGGGTGTGCTTCATGAGGTTCTCTAAACCTCACCGGGTCCATGCGTAGCTTTTGGTAGATTAATTAATTTATCTGCAACAGCTGGACCTGAACCTTCAGCATAGCAACTCAGCACTCTGTATATGTATACATTATAATAACTCCGCTTGCTATAATGCATAGTTGAGCGTAATAACGGTCAAATCACCTTCATACACAAATTTCGTCCATAAACAGTCTCTACCTTGTTCTGGATGAAGGTTAAAACCCTCCACAGGTCGTAGTGGTAAAGTTTTTTTATCTTCCTTTTTTCGTTAGTAGTTATTAGTAATAACTATCCAACGAAGCTTTCCAGATAGATAAAGTGCCTATCCCCAGGCAGACCGTAAGTTGCATACATCGTACTTATTCATACCTCATATGTACACTATTGACGATCTAGACATAAGATAAGCCTAGATATTCTGGTTAGACTCCTAGGGTTACCTAATGATGGATCCCAACTTCCTCAATTACACTCGTTACTAATCAATCATCAATTAATTATTGTGCGATGGTAGTTCATTGTGATGTTGTGATGGGATTAGGTTGAGTTATCACTGTTTGAATAAGCTAATGAGTAATCTGGTTAATGAACCCGTCAATCATGTCCCTGAATCCAGGGTTACTCGTGGGTTACGTAAGGGGTCTTTGCATTTCGCTGTTTGTAATATGGTGCATTATCTTTCTGATTCATTGGGAATGGCTCTTGGTCTGTCAAAACTACTCGTGTTTCCGTTCTGTTTCTTTGTGTTTAACTTTGCCTCAAGTTCTAGCCGCTTATGTTAGAATGTTATGTGCATTTAACGGAAGTATGCCCAAATAATTTCACATGCGCTTAAGACGCGAATAAAACTCTTATCAATCGCAACCATAATTCGTTTTCATGATCGTATCATATTTGATATTACGGAATGTAACTTTCATATTCGAACATACACTGACTCTTGTAAAACAAATCCGATACTTAGCACTACTTCTTGACAAACGTTTAACTTAAAATCCTCTTAATAGACTGAAATTACAAGAAAGTGCTGGCCGTTTCAGGTTACTTCAACATATACTAGACAAACAGTCCAAGCTTCAAATTAATTGCAAAAGACTTTTTATCCATACATATGCAATGAATGACTAGAGCTTCGGGGCTCTACTAAGTCATCGAATTCCTCTCGTATTCATTTCTTAAGTCCGAAATCCTTTGTAAATTCATAAATTCTCGTTACTTTTTTACGAAGTTAAATCATACATAATGACCTCAACGCCCTATTTGTTACTGATTTGGCCTGAACCCAGTCCTTTCATGACAAACTTTATCCTCACTCAAACCAATTAGTTTCATGAAAAGAAGATGGTCACGTGATCTTTTATGTTGAATTTCTTATTTGAGTAGTACCACTGGGTAGTTTCTCTACTTGCTTTGTCCATGCCCTTATGTATCATTCACTATATTTACTTGTTGTGTTTTTTTAATAGAGTTGTAAATTTCAATAAATATACTTTTTAAAAATTCGTATCTAATGGGAAAAATACTGGGTATACTTAATTTAATTTTGTCCAGACTACTGAAAATTACAACGATGATGATGATGCAATAGAATGATGTGCAAAGATTGGCGAAAATGAACAATAATGAAATTTTGGTATAAAGAAAAAAAATATTAAGATGGAAAATAATTTACAATTAATAATATGGGAAATAGTGAGAAAAGGTTTGCACTTTTTTGTGTCAAAAAGTCATTTAATACGAAATTTATTTACACTCCATTACCTTCTTGTTTGTAATTTGTAATATTTGTTTGTAAAAAGTAATTGAATCGTGACAAGGGCCTCAGGTTTTAATGGATTTTCTGTTTGTTTCATTTTCACGCTGTATTTAGCTGTTATAATTCCTGACCTGTGGCAAATAAAGTAAATTCAAATAAGACCGAACGTAGAACGGGAATACGTTTTTTTTTTCTTTATAAAAAAACTATCTTCCAAGATGAATGTACCCTTTTCAAAATTCACAATTTGATTGTAACTAAAATTATAGTAATTCTTATACATAGTAAATTATGAAAAATAGAATTTCTTTCACCTGGACTGAAATATTTTATTGAATATGATCAAAGCTAATAAAATATCCTAAGATACTGGATATTCATAATTAATAACATCCAATTGGATGATCATGTGGGCGTAGATATTTATAATAATCTAATAACCGAAATAAAATAAAACACCTAACCCGCACACGTCAAATGTTATGCGGGTATGGTGTTCGCTTCAGCCTGACTTTTCGCCTCCGCAAAATTACAAATTTTAATGAATAAATTAAAATATTCATTACCTTGAGATACATTTCCATTTTTTAGGGGTAATCATGTGTGTTAATAAACTGACGGAGAACGGTGTGATGCTATTCATAATTTTAAGTGAACCGAACAGGTTTTTATTTCTGTTTTTTATTTTAAAATTCATGAATTTCGACCCACTTCAACCGTTCTATTATCCAAGCCATTTATCTTTTGTAGTAAGCCATTTTTACACCACAATTATTATAATCGCTCCTTGATTTAATATATATATGGGAAAGAATATTGTCTGGGTGTAGGTCAAATGAAGACTTCCTTAAATAGAGATGAATTATTAATTTGAAACCAACGTTTCAATGCACAGGTCTTCCAGGTCTCCTTCAGTGCTGGATAGATAAGGTTGGATATAAACTTTGGTTTCAAATAAATAGTTCATATCTTGTCTATCCAACCCTGAAAAAGACGTGTAATGTGTGTCGAAACTTTCGTTTCAAATAAATAGTTCATTTTTATTTAAGAAATTCTATATATAAAGTTTTCTTTTTCGTACATTGCAAGACATTAGTAATAATGATATTTTCATTTTTATGTCTTGTGGTACACTATATTTTTTGTTTGATTACCTGACGCGTAAATAAATAAAGCAGACGGTTTTCCGACGCGGGAGCAGACAATATACTGTCCATGAGAGAAGCACGGGTTTTCATGATTAACGTCACAAACACTCAACGACTGACTGGGATTTATTTATGGTCACAGCGAAAGCAAGCCGCACTAGAAATTGCAGTCGTTTAAATTCAAACGATACGTCAGTTGGTACCATTGGAATGCGGGGTATCAACACATCCCTCCCTTATATTTTGCCTTTAGAATGGTTGATTCGATCACACAGTTCAGTTTTTTCACTGCTACCCGTGTGCCGTTACAAATACGCGTTTGGTTGATATTTGGTAACGATATGACCACTGATCCTACTTTTAATTGAAGATAAGGCCGGCAATTCTGCATATCCAGTGAGTTCAAAAATTCTGGTGGTTAGTTGACGACATCACCTTGGTTAGTTGCGCATTCAACTGATTTGTATGTCGTTAATTCACCGGCAATTTCACATTGAATTTTGAAATTTATTTCACTTACATCCGTGTTTTGGACAGCTAATATGGTTCGTTAACTCATCAAACCATGATTTCTCAATGATTAACAATGATAAAAAGCGACGTTTAGGAACACATTTTGTATAAGCTCAGTATTTGATTCAGTAAACTGACAAAAATTGACAGAAAATGTAATGCATCCTGTCAAAACGCCTACAGAGATTTCACCATTACGAATGTCAATGAGTTTTTTAAAAATATTTCTCTAGATCGATCATTTTGTAATTCGCATTAAAATGCTTAAATTTAGTATCTTAATGTTTTCCACAAAGTGGAGGACTTCAAACATGCATCCGCTGGCATTGACCGTGGAATCAGTGATAATTGTTGCATCGCTCCACCAAATTGGATTTGATTGTTTCGCAGATCTTCCATCGTACTGTCTAATGCCTCTAAATACTTTTTATGTGCCATCGTGCATTCATCCCGATCTATTAACTTACATTACTGCAAAACCTTTGCCTTCGAAATTCGAGTTCTTCGAAATATTGTAAGTTGGAGTTTCGATGCTATGAATATTCAATACGTTTTTTATCTTTATATTTACCATCACTGCAATTGAAAATTGTTTAGTATGCTATCTAATAAGACATGGTCACACACGATTTTCATGTAAATTTATACTGGGACACTCGGCAACCCAAGCTGCAAGAAACATTTCCAACGCGTTCGAGGAAGGGTGTTGTAAAGTATGCAGCATTTGCCATTAGTTTGAGTATTTTCCCAACTAAAAATTTATTGGTTTCATGGCGGTAGCAAATAACAGAAATAATTAATTTCTCCTTTCTATTCAGAAGAGAAACCATCACACCCACTTTGTAATTCAGGAAATTTCATGTAAAACGACCCTACTGAAAACAGTGACAAAAGATTTTATTTCTAGCATTCAATATTTATTTTCAACTTTTAATTAAACAGTATGCGTATTTTCCAAGATTATATTGTAATGTTTTAGTTTAAATTATTTCAGGCTTCTATAAAAATTGCTAAATTAAACGATTAAAGGGTTAGCCTCAATGTAATATTTAATTAACATAGGGCTGAGGTAGTCAAGTGTATAATAGAGGGCAGGTTTCGTCTCATTAAAATTAGTAGGCTTTGTTGGAACAGGAACCGTGGTTTTTCAGGCGCTTCTTAGGGATTCAGCAGTGAAATGAACATCTGGTATTAGCGATTTTAGTTTTTTTTTTGTTATTAATTTATGGGGTAATTTATTGAAGTGAAAACCTCTTTAGCTGTATTTAATTATTTTTTAGTAGGGGTTAACAGCATGCTCGAGACTGGCAACGCCAAGCGATCTATGCATAATGTTTAAATGTTAGAATTCTATTGATATAAGAATAATCATATTTATCTAAAAAGTCGTTTGATAGTGGTGCAATTGATACTAATAAGAAAAAAAAACCTTAACCTTAAAAAAACCCTGCTCCACTACAACCTCAATGAGTCGGGGGTTCAGTACATGGCAGAGACTGTATTGTTTCAAGGACAATGGTTGTCCAGGGAGATGATTTGTTCTAGATCACGCTCAACCGCGATTTTAACCAGATTTTCTCCCCTAATTTGGGTAACCACTTTATAGAGGCTGGATGAGCCCCAGGGTCATCCCGTATGATCCATCTCCAACTGGAAACAGACTAAATCAAAGTCTTGGCTGCAGCGAGATTTTAACCAGGATTTTCGGCATGGCAACTCAGTGCTCTACAACTGAGTCACTCGTGGGGAGCGGATAAGTTATGCTTAAGCATCAATAAATCGTTGAAATTTTCGTTTCCCTTAAAAAACTGAATTGGTAATAGTTAAATTTCTTGTTTTATTAAATTATTGAATTTACAAATGATCTATATATTTTGGGGAACTTAACTAATATAATACTGCTAAAAATATACTAATTATTATTTCAATTAAATTATTAATATTTTGTATTGAGTTTGTGCAGCCCATCGTATGTTTTGACCAACAAATAAATTATTTAAAAAGCATATAGAGAAATTCAAATACCTGGGCCAAAGGTTTGCAGAAATGGGAAAGTAGAACAAGAGATTTCGGACAGGATTAAAAAAGCAAATAATGTTAACTACCAGATCTGCAACACTATTGTAGGCAAAAGAGAAGTAGAACTCCGTATATTCAAAAGCGTATATTTCCCTTATATGGTGCTGCGAGTTGGATACTCCTGGATAAAGACTGGAACCGTTTAACAGCTGCCGAAATGAAATTTCTCCGACGAGTAACTTCCAAGACAAGAAGAGATAGGATCCGAAACGTTACTGTTAGAGAGGAGCTACGTATTGCCTCCCTGAAAGAAACCCTGGAGAAGCGTCAGCTCAAATGGTTTGGGCATACCCATAGAAAGAGTCAAGACAGGGATCCAAGAAAGTTAATGGAAGCCAAGCGTTAGAGACAGATGGAGATCCTGGGTTGATGCGGTACCTTGACGTTGAATGGCACAAGAGGAAGATAAAGAAGAAGAAAATGTATATAGTAATTGTTCGGAGTGTCAATATATCTGAAAACCGGACTAATGTTAATATTTTAAGTCTAAAAATTTGAAATTTAAATAATTCAGACTATAATTGATTCAGAAATTCAAAAAATAACACAATTATTCTAATGTGTAGAGGTTTCACTCACATTGGCTACTTATATTATTATTAAATAATAATTGAATATGCAGTCATGAGCCTTTTCAATTATTATTTTATTTTTATTGATTTTGTAGTACTCAATTTCTATCATTTTATTTAATGCGCGTTAAAAACATGAGTGTTATTTAGTATGGCGGTTTTAATTAACGATTTCTAAACCCTGAGGTTTTCAGTTGAACGCATTAAGGAGCTTTCAATTACACCCCATGTCCCCCGTCAATTTAGTGCGATACTTTGCCCTGAGGTTTTAATGGATTAATCCTGAAAGCAGTGAGGCTTAATACAGAAGTTTGGAAACGGCAGTTGACTGAATTGATTAATGATTGAAAGGAAACAATCCATTCTCAGTAAAAATTAATTGATTGATCGAGGTAGATATGAATTAGGAGTAATGATTGTTCTGTCAGGACTGTAGTGATTTCAGCTTGTTCGTTCCCTTTCGAACCAAGGAACAATTGCACAGGTCGGCGATGAAAAAATTGTAGCATATTTAACCAGTGTGTTTAACAGTATTTTTTGTGCTGATCACGGGAAAAATGGTGAAAAAATTCCATCAGCCCTAGATAAGTCACAAATTTTTTTCATCGATTCATCAAAAAGGAGTTTGAAAGCTGTTCTTCTTCACAATGGTAACCGATATGCTTCTGTGCCTGTTAGACACTCAGTCCATTTGAAAGAATGCTACGAAAATCATGAGTATTGTTTTTAATACATTCGGCTGCTCAGACCATAAATGTACCATTTGTGGGGATTTGAAAGTTATTTCCATGTTACTAGGTCAACAAAGTGGTTACACAAAATTTCCATGTTTCCTCTGTGAATGGGATAGCCGTGACAGGAAACAATACTATGTCAAGCAGACGTGGACAGTTAGACAGGCTCTTATTCCTGGAGTTAAAAATGTTGAAAGACAAAGTTTAGGGGTTCCTAAAAAGATCTTACTTCCACCATTTCATATCAAATTGGGGCTAATGAAACAGTTTCTGAAAACATTATTACCCACGGAAGGAGAGTGTTTCAAGTATATTTGTAATCAGTTTCCTGGATATCTGAAAGAGTGAGTCTTTTTTGGGCCTGACATCAGAAAACTTTTAAAAGATGAAAGCTTTGTCACTAAAATGAAAATGGAAGAAAAGAATGCCTGGAATTCATTGAAACTTGTTGTAAAAGGCTTTATTGGAAACAAAAAAGACCTAAAGTACAAAACTTTGGTTGCTGGATTGTTACAAAGCTACAAGATGTCGGGCTGTAACATGAGTGTCAAAGTTCATTTCATTCACTCACAACTGGACTACTTTCCAGGAAATCTTGGAGCTGTAAGTTAGGAACAAGGAGAACGTTTCCATCAAGATAAAAAACAAATGGAGCGCAGATACCAAAGTCGATGGAATGTCAACATGATGGCAGATTACTGTTGGATGTTAAAAAGGGAAAATTCACAAGGACACAGCTGAAAAAGTATGTACCAAAAGAAGCTTTGATGGAAAAATAAAACGTTTTTACAAAGACTTATAATAACATTACAACACATATGCATCACTTTTATGCTCATTTTAGATAGGTATCACTGTTTTTTTTTGTTTTTTTACTTTTACTGCATAATAATAAAAACAAATCCAAATTTTTTCCGTTTTTTGTACTTTTTCCAAAAATTTCAACTTTATTTTGTAGGCAAGCCTTACGTGATAGAAAAAAACCAATGTCATTTTTGAAATCAGCGCAAAAAATACATACTGATCAGATAACTAAATCAAAACAATTTATAAAAAATTTTTTTTGTAGATCTGTATTACAGTCGATTGTGAAATTAAATGCATATCATTATGTTTATATATAAATGCATATTATTATTATTATTTCTGTACCATTATAATGCATGGTCTTATGTTTAGTACGTGGTAGAAACTTAACTCTTTCTTGGACAACGATTGTGCATTTAGGTGATTTCAGCTCACTTCCTACCCCTTTTTATTTATAAAGTATGAGGTAAAAAAGAAAATCAATCGTTTGAAAAACTGTCATTGTAGTATCTAGTTCTATCCTTAAGCTGATAATATCAGATTTACATATTAAGAAGTGAAAATAAAAAATATGACAAATGGTTAGATAACTTGATTACATAAGTAATATAAAGAAGCGAAGAATATAAAAAGTAGAAATAATTATAGTTGTTTCTGATACCATATTGTACATTTTAGTTTTCCCATTACGGTTTTATTAATATAAAGTTCTACATTTTAATTTTCTATTGAATTTCCTTAAAAAATGTCAAGATATATATATATTTTTTTTTCCTTTCAAAGTAACCCTTTGAAAGGACCGTTTATTTGTTAGCACATTCCATACGTGAGTATACTATGTGCCTTATAAAGTCATTTTACAAATAGTTAACTACAGTTTGACAATATTAAAATATATGCAAAAGACATTATTATATACATGCTGCTACAATTTAACAAAATTAAATTAACAAAATTAACGAATTTAACATCTATAAGTTTAACAATTAACATTTTTTTTTTTAAAGTAATATTACAATACTTACATAACTATTATCTTTGTTTTACATAGTATAGTACATGGAGTTTCTTATATGGATGTCAACTTTTCAAAATCAATACTATAAATAAATTTAGTGAGTTCGGGTCGAAAGTGATTGTTTAGGTCATGTTCAGCAACTGGCCAAACTTTCCCTCTTAATATTGTGGAGATAATTAATTTTGATCTTTGTCCTTCATACAATGGGCAGTCATATATTATATGTTTAAATGTCTGTTCTTCTTTGTCTATTGAGCAAGTACTATCGTGGTTATGTGAAATCTGTGTAAGTATGATTTGGTATGTCCATGTTCAGTTAAAACCTGAGTTAGTTTGTAGTTAGTGGATTTTATTAATTTGTAGTTATTGTTTGTTAGTTTTGGAATGAACCTATGCAAACTAGGAGATTTATTTGAAATAGTCCACCGTTCATTCCACCTCATAATTGATTCTTCCCTAATTTTGAATTTTATGAACGAAATTGGTGTTTTTTGAAAAGATGGAGACATATCACTTTGTGCTACCTGTTTTGCTAATTTATCCGCTATCTCATTGCCCTCGATACCAGAGTGACCCTTTACCCATATTATTTTTACAGAGAAATTTAGAAGCCTAAGTGTGCACAAGTTCATTCTGATATTTTCGGTAAGCTCGTCATGTAAGTCTGTGTTGAGAACTGATTGTATCAAGATTTTGTTATCTGTGTGTATGACTATGTCCGTATGTATGTTGTTTGGAAGGTCAAGAAGTAATTCTGTCGCTTTTACGACTGCATACTTCTCAGCTTAGTTGTTGGAACTCGTAGAGTCTAGTTTGTACTGGGCACATAGCATCTTCCCATTTGTGTCCCAAAGTAGCCAAGCACAGCCTACATTATTGCCTTCTTTACTTCCGTCTGTGTATATGTTAGTCAAGATATTTTGTAACAAATTTTTATAATCATGGATTTCTACATATTTTATCTCTAACAATTTTATTGTTATCATTACATTATATATCGCTCATATAATATCTCATTCATTAATTATTTTCGCATTTTCTCAATATTTTAAGATTATACTTCAATATTTATTTTCTCTCCTTCAATAAAGTATTAAAAGTTTTTTTTTTTACAAGGGACTATGTATATAATTTGAATTTATTCATAAATCACAAATACTTTTTTCTGTTAAGTATAATAAATTGCATTTATTATCAGCCAATAAATACATATTCATTATAAAAAAAAGGGGTGATAGGAGATATTTTAATTTCTGAAAATTTTACTAAATCCTGTTTGACGGACTTTGTTTAAAACTGTAGGATTATTGTTTTTTTTCGTTTAATTTGAATAAATATGTTTCAATGCAAATAAAATCAGATTAGCCTTATCATATCATAATTATTTACAAGTAGGTAAAATATGTCTTATAATGACTTTTAAACAAATGATTACATAATTTAGTTACATTTATCTTAAGATATTCAATTGATTTTTCTCTTGAATAATATGTCCATATTCTGGTATTTTGTATATTCGAATGTATTTATTTTTTTTACCGTAACGATAAATAAATAAAAGTATAAACACGTTGGTATTCCATTTTGCACGCTCAATGGTTTCCATAAATTAATGGCTTCTACCTGCCCTCCTCTCTAAACACATGAAAATAGTATGGTTTGATCTCGTAGGTTTATAAAATTGTAACAATATTTTAAACTTCAAATTTCTAGATATTATTGAAATATATTGATTAATACAATATACTAAAAACTGAAGTACTAAAATAATTAGTTGCGCATCTTTAGGATATAAGATAGACATTTTTACGAAGCAAAATATTTTTTAGTAGATTACGGTGTATTCACAAACTAATGAAAACTAATACGAATATATTTACTTGATACTAACAAAAACTATATCTGAATAACTAAAACTACAATCCTATAATTAAACAAACAAAACCAATTCTAATTCGTGGTGGTCCTACTTACCTACTGCAATATACTTCTGTAAACTTTTTTTTTTTTTTTTACATCCTCTTAGATTTTATTTACAGTATATATACAAAGACTTACAGGAAGCCCTGTAGCGATACTAACAATATTTAACAATTAAATTGAATAACCGCGATTACCTACTGACCATATCGTCCCTGCCATTTCCAACCATCGAATGTGAAAATCGGTACTTTTGAGGAGAATTAAAAAAAAGAGAGCATAATCTTATCCGACTTAATTGATATTTAGCTTTATATTATGACCAAACTACACAAAAGCATTATAGATTGTAGCCTATGTGTTATTCTGATGTATAACCTATATTACTGTAAGGTTTCATCCAAATCCGTTAAGTAGTTTTTTTTTTGCGTGAAAGGGTAACAAACATACATACAAACTTTCGCATTTATAATATTAGTAGGATACATCCATAAAATTACACATATATTTGTCAATATATATATATTGAAATTTCCACAGGATAACAGGTTGTAAAAAATATTATGTAAAAAATACATCAACGTTTATTAAAGCGATTAGGGGAAATAGTAAATAGAAATGGTTAAACTGAAAATAATCTTTTAAAAAATGTGACGGTTAGTTTTTACATTAATCTAAAAAAGAGTCAATATAAAAAAAAATCTTGGAGAATACCTAACAACGGATCGAGGAACTCGAGGATAATTCTTCTTCGTGCTCGATTAGTTCAATAATAATTATTTTTTTAATACCGACAAATCACAAAACCAATGTTCTTGCTTTTTTTAAGCCACTAAACAAAGTATAGCACTGAGTTTAAATTTAATTAATCATTATAGTTATATTATTTGTATTTACATAGATATTAACGGAAATTATTTGCATTTTTAGTATTAATATCAATTTTAATTTCAACAATATTTAGATCATTTGTTCTTTAAATCATTTCATAAAACAGGAAATTAAAAAAAAAAATGCTGTTGAACTCTGCAGCACTTTAAGGGAAAAATTAGTTACGGCGCTCAGAACAACCATACCCGCAACACTTTGATGTTTTTGCGGGCGCGAGCGCCGTAGAGACCAGGGCTGAAGCCTTTGAAAATGGTAAAAATTGAAAAAAAAATAATAGGATGAAACCCATTGGAAAAGGAATAGAGTTCAACAAAAATGAAAAGAGATATAATTTTCGGCCGATCTGAGGTCGGGAAGTGGAAGTGGGGGAATTTATGGATAAAAAACGGTTTATCTCGATTTTCGGCAAACGTACTGGTTCCATGGAAAATAGTTAAACGGCAAAGTTGTAGTTAATAAGATCTACAGCTTTTGTATTTAAGCTTTTTTCACACAACCTCAAAATTTATGAGAAAAATTCAAATAACCAAGTTTTTGTTTATTTATTTTTATCTTTTACAAAAAAAAAAAATCCACGAAATTTGGTGATAACTTACCTTTTTATGTTCCAAACACTGTAATTGTTTTTTATTAAAAATATTTATTTTTTCCTCTTATTTTAATTTAATATCGTAAAAGCACCCTAATTTTCAATCGAAAATTCTCACGTCAAAATATCTGTTTTTTAAAAACAGTGCAGGTATTTTTGTGCAGGCTTTTTGTTCATTGAAATCTCTATTTTCTGATGGCGTACAAAAAATATTCATTACTGTGGTAAATGTTCTCAGAAAATGCAAAGATTTATTATCTTTACAATTACATATATTTGTAATTATGTAAATATGTCTTTCTTTAGTGGCGAGGGCAATAATATCCATTAGTAGTTGTTTGCCCTTAAAATAAAACAAAATAACAACAATAAACTAAACTAAAATACTTATATTACAAATTTACATTTCTAAAAGCATTTAGTCATTAGTGCTTTTTTTATAAAAACAATGATACTTTTTTAGAAAGATGAAGTTGATATATCAAACTTTTTCATTAAAATACATTATTTCACTTCATTAATTATTTTATAATTGTTTTTTTTTTCAAAATTATATCAGCGTCTCTTAATAATGATATGAAATAATTAGAACCTTCCACCTAATAATGGCTTGTTTGCGTAATTATTTCATTCATCATCAAAAAATAAATAAATATGTGCCACGCCAATTATCTAAACAATTTTCCAAAGCCTAATGGAACATTTTAAATGTTTACTATTATATGATCTTTTAATTAAATATTATTTTTCCTACATCAATCGAATTCTAATCGTTTAACTATAGTCGATTGAAAAAAATCGTATAACAGGCCAATACTCGTAATCAGTCTCGAGTAATACGTCACGAGCATGTCGATGGTGTGAACCCATATTTTTTCCCATGCCAAAAATCGCTCAACGCTGCTGAAGAAGTTCTCACTTCTTAAAATTTATTATTTTATTTAATGAAAAATATTCATTATCACCAAATAATATTACTAATATTTTAAAAGGCTTAGTAGGGGGTCACGAAATAAGTAGTAAACTGAAATTGGATTACTAGAATGATATCGGGATATGTTCCTAATGGAGTTGATTTAAATGAAAAGTTTTTAAATAGTTAATTTTAAATAGGTTGCAAAATTTAAAATAATGTTTTTAAAATAGAGTCCTTACCGACGTTTGGTAGGGAAATCTGTATACATTAGCGTTATCGACTATCGTGACATGTTCGGGGCGTATTGTGCGAGACTGGTGACGCCTAGCGGCCTGTGCATGAGTTATACAATTTTTTTAATCAACTTTAGTTTAAAGGTTGACTACTTGAAAATGTAAATAATTATTGTTCGGATGGTCAGTATAAGCGAAAACCAGACTAACGTTCATAATTTAAGTTATTAATTTACGAATTAGAAATTGGAATATTTCAGACTGTTATTGACTTTGAACCTCAAAAAGAACAGAGAAGTTATTTCAAAGTTTTGAGTTTTCACTTCTGTCATCAGTCCTCATGACTGCTTATTTATTTTTTTAATGTAGATGTGGACAATATTGAACCATCTTTGCCTACATGTAGATTAATTTTTTCAACTTAAATTTTCTGTGGGGATATGATGCTCAGCTATCGTGCGAAGGTGGATTCCTATAATACCCCATGAATGGAGAAATAGCAGCTATGTCATATCGGAGGCGAAGGGAAGAGGGATAATGGAGGCAGCGCTAGGCTGGAGAGGCCTGAGCTTAAATAGAAGCCCTCTCTGTCACTGGCTCTGTCATCTGCATATGTCAGCATTATAAGTACCTCGAAAATTATTTATTTTATTTTATATCTGTATTTGCACACTTACACACAAATAATACTTTCTTGGTGATCATGAGTTATAATTATTTGGTTGTTAATTTTTTTATAAATTTCAACTGGACTCAATCATATAATATATTCTTTAAATAGGAGAACAAAAAACCTATTTCCAGTAAAAAAATTTTTTTACTGGAAATAGGTTTTTTGTTCTCCTATTTAAAGAATATATTATTTGGTTGTTATTCAATCCATTTGCTATGCTGTCTTCACTTCCCCAAACAATAATCTCAAGGAAAATTAAGATCCCTTGATATGATTCATTTGTAAAATAGTACTATGGGATATCTTGCGATACCTTACTATGGCGATACGATACCTTACAATGTCGTATCTTAGATCATTACAGCTAAGGTACAGTAATACTATATCATTGTCAATTAAAGTTGTGATTTTTTTTAAGGGAATACATTTTTTTTATTAATACTTTTCGGATACGATGAACAATTATCAACAATAATTATTAAATTTGTGATTTATTTTAATGTCCTTATTTTCAATTGGATTCTTTTTCAGAGGTTGGTTGTGTGTTGATCGATTTACTAATCAGTGAACTTAATATTTCAATGTTAAGACCGTGGAAAAATTCCAACGAAAAGCCTTTAGTCTCCAAACTAAAACAGAAATAGAAATTATCTGTCCAATATTTCGCCCATTCAGGCATCCTCAGGGTAGAAAGAGAATAACAGCAAAACAAAACATGATTAATGCACCCAAGAAACATCCCACCACCTCGAAGGCTCAAATGCAACTTTGAGATCTTAATTAAGGTTTTATTAAGGTATTATAGGAATCCACAACTCAAATGCATTTGAGCCTTCGAGGTGGTGGGATGTTTCTTGGGTGCATTAATCATGTTTTGTTTTGCTGTTATTCTCTTTCTACCCTGAGGATGCCTGAATGGGCGAAATATTGGACAGATAATTTCTATTTCTGTTTTAGTTTGGAGACTAAAGGCTTTTCGTTGGAATTTTTCCACGGTCTTAACATTTATGTAAGGTCTCTTTTTTACTTTTCAATATTAATATTTCAATAATAATATTAATAATATTCTTTCAAGTTTCCACGGTCACTAATTATACAAAAACCTTCTGTTGTTTATTCTGGTTTAGACCGTCTAGGTGAATTTTCTGCCAACGTTTCGCCAGACATGGGGCTGACTTCCTCAAGGCTTAATTAAGACGTTCAGCTAACCCGCGACTTTATATAGGAGCCACTCGGGTCCACTCGTGATTCCTCGGGTCCTTTCGATGTCCGATGGGGTTTTTTCGTGTCCGGGGCCGGAGTCTGCTCTTCCTTCTTCTGTGCTATGTTAGAGAGCCATAGTTTACTTAATTTGTACCCGTCCTCCCTGTTGATGTTTTCCTGGTGTTTACCTATTTCTAGTATCTTCCTTTCTGTGGTCTTGCTACATCCTTAAGTACTCTGATTTTGTCAAATTTTATAGCATGGTCCGTAGTAGTGAAATGTTCAGCCAAAGCCGATTCTTCACGATGTTAATGGTTCTTTAAGCCTTGCGGATATCAGCCTTCCCATTTGCCCATAGCATTCCTTACCATAGCAGCATGGAATGCTATATATTCCAGGTGTCCTGAGTTCCAAGCTGTCCTTCGCATTCGGCAAAACCTGAAATTAATATTGTATAATAATTTCATCATTATTATACAATATTAATAATGTTGTAATGAATATAGGGATATAGAACTTGTAGACACCGCTCAAGCATTAAACAAACATAGTTTATTCTGGATACTATTGATACATACATTGAGAAATTCCCATTTATGAGTCACCATATATAGAAGTTCACCATAAAACACATAAATAATTAAATTAAACTTAATTTTATAAATCTTATTCAGCAATCTTTAGGTAAAAGGGGTATTTCTACAGTTCTTCGTCCATTTCGTCTGTGAAATGGCCGCCGGTTCTGGGCGTCTTCTGACTCTTCCAACCCTGCTTTTCCATTTTTCATGTTGCAGTTCGGTATTCGCGTCTTCGCTTCTTCTGAAGAAGTCCTCTCCAACCTCCGTCCGCCTTGTCTCTTTCGGCAATCCTTTTTTACGCCCACCCTCTGTCGCTGGACAGGCTCCAATGCTCCAATGCTACCTGCCTAACTGATCCAGCTGTAGTCAGTTCCGACAAGTCTGTACGTTACATAGCAGTATATATATCCCTTTCTTGTCCAAAGCTGTACGATTGATTGACTAGGAGTTGTAATAAATAAACATTTTTATGTATCAGAGAAAATAGGTTTTACATCCATTATATAATATGGTGGTTACAGTTACATACAAATACACTTAACTTACAAAAACGTCCCTTGGTGTGATGTATGAGAATAAAAGAAATCCCCTGGCATCATCACTCTTTTCAGTCCTGCCTACAACTATCCTTTGTATACCTTTTCCAAGTACAGATTCTATAATATTCACGACCTTATGAGTTTTACTCCATCTGCTCAGTAACCCTCGTTAGGCTTATTTCAATATTCACAGAATTGTAATGAGAGTCACATATAACATATCCATTCCATAATTAAATAGTCCCAATCCTGTCTTCATGAGATTCTGCTGTAAACATACCAAATTAGTGAATAGCAGATTGTGATTGCAATCACGCAAAAGAATCTTGTGGATGACACTAGGCTTGGTACACTAGCTGTACAGTTTTTCATATAGCGGATTCAAGGAATATTGTAATTTAATTTTTGAATTTTTGTTCATGTCTACAGAACGGAGAAATCTGTGGTGGCAAAGTGTATAACCTGGGCCCCAAAATGACACGACCGATTAGATTTTCACACAACTTCTCCAAAACTTATTCTCATTTCGGTCCCATATGATTACATCGCATGTCCTGGTTCAAAATTGCGTTTGCTTCTAAATGGAGCGGACTCATGTTCAATTTTATATAAAATTGATATAAGAACTGATTCGAATCAACAATTCCATGTTAAGAACAAAAAATATAAAACACGGATTTTACATACTTCTTATTAATTTACATAAAAAAATCAGAACGTTAATAAAACATTCCATAGATACCATTTTGGTTATGATCGAAACAATTCTTTCATAAAATAAAATAAAGATATCTCCATATCTCGTAAAGTATCTAAATATTGCTTCATTCCATAGAAGCCGAATATGAAAAAAACTAAATAAGATAAAAACAGTGCTCTGCTGCGTTGAAAAAATTCCAACTTAAAAAAAATAAAAACGGTTTTTAAACAATCAGGAAGAAAGAATATGGAAATAGATTGATTTCCGTCCGTAAACCTGGAATTAGAAACGTCAACTTATTTTAACCTATAATATACTATAACAGTATAAAATCTGTAATATGAACTCTTGAACTGTTATTCAGAGGAGATTTTAAAATAGATTTTTTATTTTGGTTTGATGTGTGCTGTCTCCTGTACCACGTGTGCTGTCCTACCGGAACTGAAATGTATTTAATGGATAAGCAGTAGTCTTACTCAGCTTAGAGCTAGTAACCTCTAACCTTTTCAACTAACTTTAAAAAAAAAAAAAATGGTTGAAATTCTTGCCTCAGCATGGGGCAAACAATTTCAAGAAGATCAGTTGTTTCAATAGTAATTAATCGTAATAATTTTGTTATTTCAAATCTTTTTATCATTTTTATAACTTAATTTCCAAATAAAATAAAAAACTTGAAATTTATTTGGAAATTAATTTAACCTTATATCTAACAATTTTTTTGTTATTTCTGACATTACATTTTTTATCTCACTTTGCTCATAAATATGGTGGAGCTCAGCTTTACTAAGCATGCAATTTAACTAAATGTATGCAAGATAAATAAGAAGAAAATTACAACAATAAAAAAGAATTATAAATAGTCTTAAATCCTTTAGTTCAATAGCCAATTAAATTGGATGGGTCTTGGGGACGTAATGAGATCGCCAAATTAAATCAGATATCGAGTGATTTGTTACGATGGCGCTTAAGGTGGTGTGTAGGAGGTACTTCTATTTTCTGTATCATACGGATTCAGCTCTGAAAGTTAGTTAAGTTATTAAAAATAGTTATTTGAAAGAGATATTAGCGATTTTATGAGTTCCACTTGACATTTTCAAGTACTCTTTTTTCAATGTCCTTGTTCATTAGAGAACGAAGTAGGCAAAAGGCAAAATACACAGAGTTGAAATCTCGCTTGGTAAAAGCTTTACCCTTTTATGCACCAAACTCTTTATACACGAAAGCTACCTTAAAACATCTTTATACGGGCTATTTTAGCCCATTAAGGTTTACTACGACCTTACATTTCATTTTATGAGCTTAGCTGGGAAGAATGATGAAGGAATTTAAAGTTCATTCTTATTCATTATATCAAGATTGTACAATGAAGATAAATTATAGGTATGCAAGATAAATAAATTATACCATTGAAAATAATGGTATTTGGTATGGACAGTTACAGGAAAAAATATATTTTTGAGATTTTGTCATATCCCTAAACTATAATAGTCCGCACTGTATGTATCCATGACAAACTCTGGTCAGACGTTTCCAGCAATTCATATTTTTTTATTCAGTCACTTAACTTATTATAACCTTATTACTCGTTGTTCAGATATTATAATCATTATTTAATACTAAGTAATACTTTTATTTCATCATTTGATGAACTTCGAGCATATATATTTTATGCTATTGTTCTATGCATTATTTGTTAGAAAGTTATCTATGAAAAATAAAACCTACAGTTTCAGTTCTAAGCAAAAGATGTGCTGTTTCTACATCAGCTGTTGTGCAAAGAGATGAACTCACGCACAATATTTAGAATGCATTCATTCTAACACATCGCAACTGTTAATATGATTAAGCTTATTTAAAATACTTTCTTAAATTCCCAATTCATCAGGAGCATTCAAAATCCGTCGATAGTTAAACAATGACTTACGAACCGTGAATTAAATACTATCATGTAGAAACAGTAATTATAGTGTAATTCCTTTAGAGATCATCAAGAACTCGGAATTGGTAATGTATTGCTAGACTACTCTAAGGATAAGCTTCTAGCGAGTGACAATCGAGTTAAATTAAAATTTCCGACTTATTCTCAGCAAGATTGTGTACATCAAGCTTAGATTGAACAGCCCTTTCGAAAAATTAGTAATTAAAGCGTCGTTAATAATTTTACGGACTTCAGATATGGTATCTAGAAATCTTTTGCTTTGAAGAAGTATAAAATATAAAATTATATGTAAAAAAGTTTAACCAGTAGAAACAGAAAATCTCGAGCGACCGAGTTTTCGATACTATACAGTCCAGTAATGTCCGTAATAAATATTCCTTTACATGACTTTTGCAGATAACTTGGACGAACGAGTATATCTAGCAACGCTATAGATTTTTAACTTTTTTTTCCAATACTTTTCTCACAGCAAACTTTTGATTAGACACAATTAATTACATATTATATTTTGTTATATTTATATTATCACATATTAGTTTTGAAAGAATGGTATTCTCCAATAATATTCCTAGCGTAGAAGATTTTATTCTTGATAATATTAAAGAGGTAAACTCCTCAGTAATGCCATATTTTAGTGTCTTCCTTCCTTTATAGGATCTAGGAATAAAAAGCCCATCTCGCATTTTTCGTATTTTTTTCTTCCTACCATATTTCATCTAGTAGTCCTGATGTAATTTCCACCAGCGTTTTTAAGAAGCTCATTAGGAATTCCGTCAGCACCTGCTGCTTTATTACTCCTAAGCTTTTCTATGGCTTAATAAACTTCGTTATTAGATATTGAACTTAGCATATAAACTTCTATTCAATGTTATCTTTTCAGGATTACCTTCCTTTGGAGGGTAGCGGTGTTTGGTTAACATCTGATCAAATTTTTATGGTGCATTCTTTATTCGATATACTCCAGAATAGTCTGTCGGTACCCGCCAAACCTTCACAGACTTCCTTTTAGGCCACGAAAAAGGAGAATGCAATACAGGGCTATGAAGCTGATAAAAGAAAGTAATATTGATAAGACCCAGCTTCTACGCTTTGAGCTCTACTGCCCCAGTTCCAGAGTCCACCCAAATTGGCAGATCTCGACGTTACAGCGAACCATGCGATCTACCATACTATCCATTATCTTGTACGTTCAAATTCAACTATAGGGGACTGATATGCCCTTATCTTTTGAATATACAGAATCCCGGTCTGTATCAGAGTTATTCTTATTTTTAGAACTTATCTGATCCAGCCATTCACCTTTTTCCGTTTTCTAAATTGTGTTTTTTTTTATTCTTTCATCCTCAGCATCATTTAATTTTTGTAACTTTAACTTTTTAAGCCGGGAAAGGAAATTCTTTTAAATACTGGCCACACCGCACGTATGGGAGCATGAAGCCCCTAAAAACTCCTAGAAGAATGCCAAGGCTCCAATGGGCGGATGGTGTGGCTGAGGACGCTCTGACCATCCTACACATCCGTAGCTAAAGAGCGGCAGCATTGATGGCTGGCCTGGACTTGTTCCCACTTTGGGGAGGACTTGTCAGCCATGCTTATCTACATATGTTTAAATACTCGGTAGGAATCGAAGGGCGATCACACCTTATGCTCCAAACTATGCCTATTATTTTCATTATTAGAATAGAATAGAATAGAATAGAAAAACAACTTTATTCTGGGACCAGGTCCCTTAAGAATAACAATATTGTACAAAAATTAATAGAAATATTTCTGGCCAAACGGCTACATTATAATACAATTAAATATGAACTAAAACATATGTTCTCATAGCGAAAGAAACAAAAATATATACCTACATAAGATAAAAAAAATAATAGAAAAGAATTACAATAAATAGAGATCGGCTAATGGAAAACATAATAAAGTAAATAAGAGCATCTAATAATACAAATAATATTATCATATTGAGTGTGGCATATTTTCACATATACATACATAAAACATTCAAATATTTATTGTTTGCATATTAGAAATAAAAATATAAATATAATATAAATAAAATGAGTGTGGAATTTTTACAGTATTTACTCTATCTATTATGTTGAATATACCTCATGTATTTTATTGATTAGAGAGCATCTTTTTGGGAATTAAGGAGATGTAGGAATAGTTTGGATTTGAATGGGGATAAAGAAGACGCATGACTGATATCAGGTGGGAGTGTGTTCCAAAGAGAAGTAGACCGAGCTAGGAAGGACCGCTCAAAAGTTTTGGTTCTGTGGGAACGGGAATAAAGGCCGGAAAGGCGGGATCTTGTGCCCTGGGATTGGATAGAGGATTTGAACTGTAGGAGATTATAGATATAAGATGGATGTTGTGAGTTGATGGCTTGGTATAAGAAAGAGCCTAGGAAATGTACGGATAGAAGGAAGGAACCACTTCAATTCATCATAGAGGTGAGACACATGAGACTCCTCGGGGCGTCGAAGACAAACCGAAGAGCGCTGTTCATAATTCGTGTCAGTCTTTCATCAAGTTTGTTCGAGAGCCCACCATAAGCCACACAGCCATAGTCAAAGTGTGGAATGATGAAAGAAGTGATGAGGAGCTTACGGATAGGTAGTGTTAAAAGATGCCGGGAACGATGGAATAACTTTAAGGAGCTTATTGATCGACGGGAAATTTGGACAATGTGGGGTTTCCAGGAAAGGGTTTGGTCGAAAACGATACCGAGATTTTTAACAGAGGAACTGGAAGTAATAGGGTAATTTTTCAAGATTAGTTGGGGAAGAGAGTTGATATCATTGTTGTTCATTCGGAACAATATGATCAAAATCATTGTTCCAATAGGATTGAACATTTATTATTATTATTAGTCGCAAAGCTACCAAAGTGGAAGAAGCTGGATAAAGATGGGGCTTATTGCTCTTCTTGAATATTTATTACGAAAACAAATGGACAGTACATGCATGTGTTGTGACATCTTGTAGTAATGGGCTTATTTAATCGAATAGTACTTTTTTAAATTATGATATGCCTGCATTAGATGATAAATTAATTACATATGATTATTTATTTGATATTGCAAAATCAACGTATATTTAATTGTCTATTGATGACACGAGGATACACGAGAGGATTCTTTTTGTAAGAAAAATAGCTTATTCGTCGATGTTGCCTTCACAGGCTCAGTACTCGAGATAGATTTAGATAAACTGACATTCAGGATTGAAATGTGAATGAATAATAATGGTGAAACAAATTTTTCATTTGAAAAATATCAGACTAGATTAAAATAGTTATCCTAATCCGGGTGAAAAATTCATTTAGAGATAAATCGTACTTAAGTTGTAAATAAGAATTTTATGACATTACCAATAATTTGAATCGTTCATGTCTTATTGTATGTTTAATTTACATGAAAATAAGTCTGTTTGCAACTTTACTAATGAATTATGCCCGTTTTAAATATTTTGATATATACACAATCCTCAAACACTAGATTAATCATTAAATTCAGGTATTAATCTTTAATTTTACATATTAGCATATTGATAGCACACGCATTCGCCTTTGGAAAGGTTCTAAAGTCCTAGTTCTAAAGTTCTCCCTAAGTTAGAAGACATTGAAATCAGTCCTTTATTATTTAATATCAGTAGGCTTTTATTGTTATCATTGATTACTCAATGGCATCCTATATGAATAAGAAATTTTAGGATCTTAAAGGGATGATAAATAGCAGCCTGAAGATCATAAGTGCGATGGATGATCGGAATGAAATGGTGAATCTTGTTCGGAGACCGTATAAATGAGTTGGGATGGATAATAATATTTTTGTGTGGAAAATAACTTTTTGACTCGTTAATCTTTAAAACTGTGAATTAGTATTATAAAATTGTTTATTTTAAACAAAGAAAAGTGTATTTTTTTCTAGAAGACGCTTCCTAGGACCACTCACAACATGTGGCTTCCCTCTTCGTCCTCCGAAACTCCTTGATCCTATCTGATTACATCGCCCTTCCCTCCTGAGACCATTCTCTTCCAATAGGATTCGTCCTTTCCCCCACAGGAATCCTCTGCTCATATGTATTTTATTTGAGTAATCTTTCCAATGTATGCAGACCTTCTATGTGATATTGAATTCCCCGTCAATCTATTCAACATATCCAACCTAGCTCTAATAATTCCGTATTTTTAAACATTTGTTTCTTAAGTTGGTTCATTCGAAGCATATGCCCTCAATATCTGCTTTCTAACTGTTACTCCGAGGTCCTCAATTTTACCAAAGATCTCTTTGTCCAACCTCAGTCTATATCCTTCCGGCGTTCTTCTCGTACCATAAAATCTTCCAAAAATCCTAAAAAGTAAGTTACCTAGTCTAACTACGTTCATAGTCACCATGCCATAAAAGATGGCTGATCTAGATTCAGCTACAGGTGCTATAATGTCTTAGAAAATTTCAACTAGTATTTATATATATATATATATATATATATATATATATATATATATATAAGGTGTTAGGATCAAAACAAGATAAATCCAAATTTTCAAAAATTGACATTTTCATAATTTTCCCTAGTTTACTCAGGCAATATTATGCTCCAGAAACTTTAGGTTCAGAACCAGGCTAAAACCATGAGAAACCAGGCGGAAAGCTGTCCTCTTTGACACAATTTCTTGACTAAACTGGCGAGAAAGATAAAAATGTAAATTTTGGAAATTCCGGAATTATCCTCTTTTGATCCTGAACGCCTCATGTATTTTTCGTAGGTTTAGTGTTCCAGTCCAGGTATTTAAAATACAGCAAAACGTGTTTGTTATTTTTCATTTCTTGGAGGATTGTATTGTAGCTTGTCATAACTTCTGTTTGCAAATCTGCTTTTTCGGCATCATCTTTCAACAAGTTATTCTGGTCGTTTGCTTCTTATTCTTATTCTGCAAAAGGGTCAGATCATCAGCGAAAGCAAAAAGGTTAACCATAACGTTTTGATTCTTGGTTTTGAACTCGAGATAATATAAATAAATATATTTTAGTTTGTTATATGTCTTTATTGTAGTCCAAACTTATCTAATTGTGATGTATGAAGGGAAGGAATGAGAGGAAGAAGCAATAAATCAGAATAATAAAAGTACTCCGGGGTTATTGAAGAAGAGAAGAATAGGGGTCATTAAGCCGGGGGCAAATATTTGTTGTGCCAGGGACAGAAAATAAATTGAAATTAAACAGAGCTAATTCTGAATAAAGGCTAAGGTGGGGGAGAAAAGTTCCCTCCTCGTCCTAATTATCCCTGTCATTGTCTTTTCTTTCCCTCCTTCGTCCCTTTGTCCCGGTAAATACTATTCCTCAGGACTTCTTAATACAGGATCGCTCCTGAGTTCTTTTCCCATGTCATCCTTATTGCCAATCAACTTTGAATATAAGCGGAAAAATGGAGGAAACGGGGCAGTTGTAGTGGTAGATATTCTTATTTTTGTAATTAATGTCATTCATAATATTTGACTAAACTAAAAAAAACAACACATTTTTTACTTTATTTTATTATCATTTTCGCATTAATTTCTTTTTATTACCGCATGTATATATTTTTCCGCATTTATACATTTATTTATTTTATTTTGTTTATATCATTGTTTTATTATGGAATGGTTGTAAGCTACAAAGCACCATTACTTATTGCCCACAAGTGGCAGATTATAATGTTTCAATAAGGTGTTAAAAAAAAAGTTATTGAATTTATTGAAAAGAATTACTTAGTATAACGGTTTCACTTGTCGGCAGCAGCGAGAAATTAAAATTGAAATTAAAACCGAATATAATATATTTGTATAATATAATATAAAATAAATAAAATAGAGCCAAAAACTCCAAAAGAAACACTATTATTTATTATAATGCAATTGAGAAAAACCACAATGCAAAGCCTTATGTTTCAAATCCAATAATACACCCACTTACAGTCGACGTTTCGCCTATTCAGGCATTATCAAGACACAAAAACAAAAAAAAGGGTTATTTGAATCACATTTATATAGGTTAGTAATCATAAAATATAGATATCAATTAATACTTATATAAATGTGATTCACATAACCCTTTTTTTTGTTTTTGTGTCTTGATAATTAATGCCTGAATAGGCGAAACGTCGACTGGTAAGTGGGTGTATTAATGGATTTGAAACATAAGGCTTTACATTCTGGTTTTTCCCAATTGCATTATAATAAATAATATAAAATATGGATAGCCATTTATTATCATGACACTTTGGAACTAAAATCATGAGAATTGTTCCGGAATAGGTTTCAATAATAACTGAAGAATATAAAGTAAATTAAGTAATGCGGTTATTTTATTTATACTTTTACATTTTTATCAATCCATCAATTAATCTTTAAAACCGTTTTGTTTGATAACCCTTAGGTTATCTCGCTTTTTGTTTCCAATGTTCACGAAATATTCAAAGCAAAACGAAAATTATTACGGTTATTAATCTAAAAATTGAGCGGAGAGATGACAAAAAGAAGAGAAGATGACGGAAGTCCTTTGAAAGAGAAAAATATAGGAGAGAGAGCGAGAGAGATTGAGAGAGAGAGTGAGTTAGAGGGAGAGAGAGGGAGGGAGGGTGGACGGGGGGATTGTAAAGAGAAAGAAATAGACTCATTACTGCCCCCTGTGGGAGCCCGGGCAATTAGTTCTTTTTCTGCCCTTTTACGGACTTTTCATTTTTACAATGGTGGCAATCCTGATTTCCCTCTTCCAATCAGTCCTCTCGATAAAAAGATCCTCTTTCCAGACAGTTTCAGTTGAGATATACATAAATTTACCGGCCGGATTAATTGCAAACAATCGGGAAAAATGGCAATTTTTATAAACTTCATATAATCGTTAAATAATTTTATGAAACTAGAAGGAATTAAAAAAATAATTGATATTATTGCAACATAATTCGAGATAATATATAAGTTTATTGGTCTTTTACTTATTATTCCGGTCAATTTTATTAAATCAAACGGTAAACCGTACTTACATAAAATACATGTAGACTGTTGATGTAAATCAAAAATAAAATAAAAAAATTATCTTCAATATATTTTCTTCATAAGTTTTTAAATTAAAAAAATATATATTACCAAGTTAATATTTCGTCTAAAGCTAACGAAAAATGCTTAAGAGACAGACATAAAGAAAACATGCAGTTGGTGATCTTTTTAATTTTAATGCAAGTCACTGTCCGAAGTTTTATTCTGGTTTGTTTAAATAATTAAGGAACATATTTGATTGGAATTTTGTGATATAGTCAATAACATTTATTATTTATGATAGTAAGAACACGATATCTTTTTTAAATATTAAAAAAAGTCACTGTCAACTTTTTCAAACCAAGCATTTCTGAAATATAGGCGAAAAAGAAAAAAATAGAGCCGAACTTATGAACTTATGAACTCAAACTGTGACTCAAAAACTTATATTTTATATTACAACAAATAATAATTTCGTCAATAAACAAATTACAATAATTCTTACGTCTTAGCTTGTAGTTAACAGGAAACGTTGGATGAATTTCTTCTGAGTAATTTATTTATGTATATTGTTCTGTTGCTGTGTATCCAAGTGAGATCATATAAAGCCTAAGGATTTGGTATCTAAGAAGCAATTTCACACAACATGAATTTTTCAAAACGAAGAATACAAAAGGAATCGGTAGTTCGTGAGATTAGAGCGATACATATGTAACGGGCTGAGAATTTTTTTTATATAGATAGTTAATGTGCATTAATTACAGCTTTTTTCAATGCCAAAAATTTGAGCGAATTTAGATCTATGTAATGAAAGTAATGTGTGTTAACAAATTTTGAACTCTCATATTTGTGATAAAAAAGAATTATGTTATCCTTTAAGGTCAAAAGTTTATTTTTTAGTTTTACGTATTATAGAAAATGATTAGCATTTATTTACTTCTCACTAATAGGTTTTAAAAAGACTTTAGGTTGTAAGGATTTTGTACATTAATATGTAGGTATATGTTATCCTATGTCAAATAAGATTTGCTAAGTTTATTTCTTTTGTGAGTAATTAAATACATTTTCTTTGTATATGGTTTTGGTTAAAGGCATTGTAGGTCCTTAACATTTAGTTTTGATAATATTTTATAATAAATTAATTCTTAATAAAAGGTGACGTCTGTTTGTGGAGACGCTGAGCCAAGCGTTTCATACCAGCTCCGATTTCAACTAGGCAGGAAGTGGCTCAGTGAGAAAAATTCACGACTCTGTTAGGATCTTGGGAACTTTGAATATAATTATTAGATTCTTGGAATAATGATGATCACCAGGGGCAGCACCTGTCAGACGAAGAAGTAAGAATGTTGACGACAGCTCGGAGGAGCTTAAGTACCCGACGGTTTTCCTCTCGTGGCCCGGAGAAGAAGAGTACCTCTGCCGATGGCAGATGGGGAATTCCCAAGATGGGGGCGGGAAACGAGTGAACGCAAGTACTAGCGAGAAGCCTTGGTTTCGGAGCAAGAAGCCAGAGAAAGGTATTATATTCTCTATTTAGTGTAGTCTGACTAGACTTGGGGTGAGGCCAGCGGGTGGTCAGTTAAAGATATAGCCAGTAATTATTTCTTTGACAATCGTCGCGTTTTGCCACAAGACAGATAGGAATCTTTCTTAAGTATTAGTGCACATAGAGTTGTGGTTGGAAAAGAGGGAACTGGTTTTAAAGGGGAGCTATTATGTTATTAGCGGTTAAGAGATAAGGATTAGTGATGATGGATAAATTAGTTGTAATCGTCATCGTTGTATATGGACTTATGGGAAATGTTCTGTAATAACATTATGGTGTTTATTAGCGGTTATGAGGTAATGAGTACGTTATAAATATTATTAGTGCGTAGGATTATTGTTATAATTGATAGATCTAGTTTTGTTTGGAAAATTATTAATGGTTATGAGATAATGAATACTGAGGCGAATGTTTAAGTTGTAATTAGTGCCTATGATTATTGTTATAAATGATAGATCTAGTTTTATTTGGAAATTGTCAAATTAGCGGATATGAGATAAGGATTAATGATGGTTGATAATTGAGTTGTAGCTGCCATGTAATATGGAATTCTGGAAAATGTTTTATAATAGAATTAGGGTGTTTATTAGCGGGTATGAGGTAATGAGTACGTTGAAAATATTATTAGTGCATAGGATTATTGTTATAAAGGATACTGTTATGGAAGATGGATGGAGGATTAATTGCAAATTATTAATGTTATTAGTGGTTATAAGATAATGAGTGCTGATGGGGAATGTTGACGTAATTATTAGTGCATAGAATTATTGTTATAGATAAAGGGTTTGATGATTGTTATATATGATGGAACTTGGTTTATCATTATTTTTGTGGATTTAGGGACCATGAGTATTGATGGAGAATCAGGTGTCTCGTTTATATGTTATTATTAAGTACTATTATTGAGGGTGATACTTATGTTAGATTAGAGTTTTATTTTCATTATGCTAAATGTAACTTTTATTTCAATATACTAGCGTTTGTTTGTTGATAGGTAAATGTGTGGGGTTTATTTCTTCACCCAGTTTCCCCATGTGTCCTCCCTCACTCCCCAGGTAACACATACAAACTTTTTATCTGTACATATATATTTATATAATTTGTTATTTTTACAATATTTTGATTATTATTTTCAAAGCCATCTTTTGATTGTTATTTTCCATCTTTAAGGTTTTTATTTTTGATAATAATAGATGTTTATTTGAGGATTTATACAAATGCCATCCTTAATTTAATTTATTTTATTTAACGACTCATAATGCTACTATTGCTAGTCGCACGATTGAGCCCTAAAATTTGTCTATCCTGAATTAATTAGGATAGGGAACATTAAAGAATACCTGATACCCTACAGGCTTGGCACTCCCATTTTAGGTCCCTTCCGAAGGACTGTATAAAATAAAATATAAAAAACCTACGCCTATTAACGTCTCAGGAATTCTTTCCTTCCCATGCCCAGCAATATTACTAGCCCATCTTAATCTTCGCGACGCTATCACTTGAATAATATTTACTGGATGCTTGGTTCGCATTCCGCATTATGTAATCTCCTATAATCCCCCGTGGTCTCATTCTTTTTTGGATCGAATATTCTGCGTAGCACCTTATATTCAAATACCTGAAGACGTTGTACATCCTTTAGCGTTAGCGGCCAAGTGTGAATGTGAATGGAAGCGTGATGGTTTTATAAATTCTGATTTTTAAATTTCAGGACAAAATACGAGAGCTTACTAAAGGATATTTTACTATTCATATTAAAATTTAAACCTTTTTCATTGTGTACCAGCTTTTTAATGACGTACTCTAGTGTTGAAGGGTATAGTCAAGGATTTATTACTCACAAAAAAATCCTAAGGTCATCATGTCGGTGACCACTACACCACTGGTGGTCCAAAAATGAATTGTCTAAGTGTGAATATTAGCGATAAGTATTCTTTTTTCCCTTTATCTTTTTCGGTATTTATAGATTTTCATGATAATAAATTCTTCTATTTTATTACTTAAAACCAGCCCTACTATTAACATGGAGCTTTTTGATTTATTATTATGGCATGATATAGTATTTAACTTTTATAATTTTTCGTAAAATTTTTAGTAATAATATATTACAAAAAATATGCCTGAATAGCCAGGCAGTCAAAAGTAATATTAATTAATTTCTTCACTTAACTTAGTTATTATACAAAAAATGTATTTTTGATCGTAATATATTATAATTTCCTTTACGTTTAATAAATTACCAAATAAGTAAATATTGATGTTTTTATTAATAATTAGTTAGCGATAGATTTTCCTGTATTTATCTGAGACATTATTGACGTGAGGTGAGTATACACAGAGTAGGTACATAGGGTAACCAATAGCTGATCAGAAATTAACGTGTTCGACGAACCGTCTAATTAGACTAAGTAGTTGATCTGCGGCTGGAAAGGGCTTCGTAGGTAAACTCCAATCACCTCAGTCACTAGTTTCCTTAATGTTATTCATGGTTATGGTTTTTATGTATAAATAATAATTTATAAATACATGCACACTTATGCACAAATGCAATATCCATACTCTTTGCTTACCTTCATGTATTGGTCGGTTGGAAGACACTTTTAGTAATCACATCTCTCTTCTGTTAGCTGGTGACCCATGAGTCTGCACAATTATAAAAAGGAAAGAAGAAAATTAAAATAAATTACTAAAAAAATCATAGCTTCAAATATTCATGATAAATAAGGCAATTATTCTGCAGGTTGTCGCTTCGAGTTGAGTCACAACAAGTTTTAACTTTTCATTCGTTTTTCTTTTAATACTTTCCAAAAATAGAAGTTTTCATGAGCTTTAGTATGGAAACAGAATGTGATTATACGAGTACAAAATGTTCATTTAGAAATGAACGAACATATATCATCTGTACTTCGAAATGTCAGTTGAAATTTTTATTTCCTTATGAAATTATTACCTAAATTTACTCATTACGCATAATTTCATCCTCTTTTCCACACTAAACCTCATAATAACTTGTATTTTAGGAAAATATTAAAAACGAAACAAATAAACAGTTAAAACTTGTAGTAATTAAATTCGAAGCGACAACCTGCGAAACAGATACCAAAAATAACTTCTACAATAATAAAAGATGAATGAAGATCATTGGTACTTGCAATTTTTTATTTTAAATTAATTTTATTATAACATGAGAGCGAGTCATCTCAGCTTGTAGAGCGCATAATTGCTGTGCTGAAAATTCCGGGTTCAAATCCGGTGCTGGCAGATAAATTATTTGATCTGTTAAGAGATCACCTGAGGTCATCCAGCCTCCATAAAACACTTAATTGGGGAAAAATTTGGCTGAGTGCGGTCTCTGACAAAAACCTCCCTGCACAACCGTTGTCAATGAAGACGTACAGCCTCTACCATTGAGATGGTAGGCTTAAAATTCTAATAATTTCAATGAAACATTGCTAAATTCCATGTGTAAAATAACAACTTCATTTGTGTAAATTAAAGAGTCTATATTTTTAAAATATCATTTGAAAAATTATTGAAACTCTAAGATGAGAACTTTTTATGCTATTGTAATATTTGAATTAATGTTGTTAACGTGAAGATAGCACATTTCATAGATAGTTTAAAAAGCTACAAAATTAAATAAATTTAACTTCACTGAACCCAAGACCGTTCACGGGTTGTAATTGTACAATTTTGTATTATTTTTTTATTCGAACATGAAAAATCCATTCTGTTTATGTTATTTACACCTATTTGTTTTCAAACAGGCCAGTTCCAATTCTATAATTAATATCTGTATCAGGAATTAAATTTAATGAATATTTATATATTTACATTAATCTTGTTTTGTTTTTCTTATGTAAACCTTTCTGGCACTAAGCTTATCTTATAATGTTTTTGTAATTACTTTATAATTAATCTCTTTATCTTAATTTTCTACTTGATTGTGATTTTTATTTGTATCATTAATATATTTTTTCATTTGCTAAGAATTACCGGATACTTATAGTGTTTCTTATTAAATTTCAACAAAAATTGGCATGTTAATGAATACTCGATTTTGGCAAATTCCTGGATCACCAACATCGACATTTAATTGATGACCAGGCTATAAGTAATTCCCATATCATAAGTATTTCATATTACAGATAAATATATAATATATGCTTATATATATATAATATATACTTATATATATAATATATATATATATATATATATATATATATATATATATATATATATATATATATATATATATATATATATACTACCGCTGTAGAAATAACATAAAACGGAACCCATTCGTTTAATTTATGTGAAAAAAAATATTTTTATAATGATTAAAAAAACAAAAGAAGAGAAACCTAAGTAGAAAACTTGTATCCTTTATATGAAGAAAGGTCTAGAATTATATATATATATATATATATATATATATATATATATATATATATATATATATATATATATATGTCCGGATTGAACAGAGAATTGAACGTATTTCTTCAGTTCCAATTCTCCACGGTCTGCAGACCAAGGCTAAGACTGTAATTCTTATCAATGGAAAAAGGTTTTCGAGTCTGACCTAGATTTCTTGAGTTACTAGGTTTTGTACCTTTTGATTCAATAACGATTTATAATAAATACTTGATGGGGTGTTTCAACATAGCTAATGTAATAATCATATAAGTAACTTATCTGATTAATAAAAAAATCAGAATTATGCTTTAATAGTGTCATAATCTTTTACTGCATATATAATATATATATATATATATATATATATATATATATATATATATATATATATATATGTGTGTGTAAAATAATTTATGAGCATTGGAGTGATAATGTAGGCTTTGGTGTAACCTACCGCTGATAGTGAAGTATAAGTAATGTAGCACATGTTTTATTAAGATTGAGTCTTTTATTTTTTTTATATGAGTTTCACTACATTTAATTCTGATATTCTAATGAAATATCATCAATTCAGTTTATTCAGGTATTATTATTTTTTCTAATTGTATTTCTAGTTTAATTTTTGTTATTTGTTACTGATTTTTTGTTTTGTTTAATAAAATTTCAGACATTGGACTGTTTAAACTTTGATTACCTTTTATATATAGAATACAGAATTACATAAACTGAATTTTTGAGCACAATGATGAAGGTAACATTTCACATTGTTAATGAACAAGGAGTAAAGAAGGTGAAAAGTATTAAGAAAATAGAAGAAGATATTAAGTATGTTTTTCCTTCTGAATTTCAAAATGAACAGCAGCATGTAAGTTTATTTAATAATAGTATTATAAAGAACAGTACCAGTTCTCTTAAGAAAGAAAAGGGTTTCAGGAATATTACTATTACCTTAGATGCCACATTAAAACCTCTATATCTAGATATTGAGGGAAACTTTGTTTTTAAACATACATATTTAGATGAAGAGATACTCTCTGGGACTGATACACCACCACAAGAGGCATCTAATTTATTATCAATAATTCAACAATTGCAAAAAGAATTGAGGGAAAGCACACGATTACCAAAACATGAAGCAGAACAAAAATTTAACATAGAAAAATTTAATGGTAAAGGTGATGCGGTTGGTTGGCTCGAGAAATACTGTAGTGAATGTGATCTGTTTGGCTTATCTAATGATGATAAAATAGAGGTTATGAGAGTGTTTTTAACTGATTCAGCTGTAGAGTGGTACTTGTCTAGTATGAAAAAAGGAATACAGGACTGGAACATATTAGTACAATCATTTAAATCTGTTTTTGGCATAAAAAATTGGGCATATGTAAGGTATGCCATCCAATATAAATATATAAGTGGGAGTTTAGTAGATTATTTGCTTACTAAGCAGAGATTACTGTTAGATATAGAGAAAGATATGACCCATGTAAGCTTAATAAATTTGATGGTCATAGGACTACCGTTATATGTACAAAATAAATTAAAGAAAACAGACATAATAACTACAGATCACTTGTTTCAAGAAGTTGCTAATTTGGACATTGCTCAGGTACCCTCTAGACCACGATTTAAACAACAGTTAAATAAAACAGATAATGTAGATATAAACCATAGCAAACATCACATATTTTCAACTAGAAAAATCACAAAAACTCCTTGCACTATTTGTAAACAATTAAATTATCCTAACAGATTTCATCCAGAAATATTTTGTAGAAATAAAGATAGAATTAAAGCTGAGAAAAGTGTAAACATTAGTGATAAAGATAAAGATGAAAATGAAATGTATCAAATTATGAATGTTCATGAAGATGAGGCATGACTATCTAGTTTGAAGGACAGAATACCAGAGAAATTAATTAAAATTTATGTAAATATAAAAGATACAGTTTTTGAAGCACTATACGATTCTGGTTCAACTATTTCGTTAATCCACAAAGATGTTATTGATAGCTTACAAATTACATTGATAAAAAAATCTGATGTATTGAATTCTTTATCTGGTCATATTTTAGGAGCCGGAAGGGCAAAGTTGAGATTAAAAATAGGAAAGATTCAACAAGTTATGGAATTTCATGTTATTGACTCTCATACATGTAATTATAAAATTTTACTAGGATTAGATGCTATACGAACTTTTAAGCTAATCCAAGATGAAAATTTGAATATTATGCAAAGAATACAAAAAAGTAATAGTTTAAAAAGAATCGATAAACAAAGAAATTATGATACAGTTAGATGGGCTATGGATATGGTACCTAAAGAGAGTTCTGCATTAGTTATAATAAAGAGAAATGATTTTATTAAGAATTTTGTAAATGTATGTGAAGGTGAGGATTATCACTTCAATAAAGAAGAACAAAGAGAAATAACTAAATTAGTAGAAGATAATATAGATTGTTTTGCGGTTAATAAATATGATGTTGGAAAAATGGACGCAGGCACTGCACATATTAAGCTAATAGTTGAAAAATATATCTCTCTAAGACATTATAGATGCTCATTACCCGATAGGCTAGAAATTGAGAAACAAGTTTTAGAATTATTAAACGCAGGTCTGGTATCAGAGTCAAGTTCCCCTTTTGTAGCTCCAGTTACGCTTGCATATAAAAAAGGAGAAGGTAAAACAAGGCTATGTGTAGATTTTCGACAACTAAATAAATTAGTGGTCCCAGAGGCTCAACCATTCCCACGTATTGAGGATATGTTAGTCAAATGCTATGATTGCTCATATTTAAAAATTATCAATTTAATTAACATATTTAAAAAACATATTTAAAATTTAGTGTATTAGATATAAACTCTGCATTTTGGTCTATACCAGTTGAAATTGAAGATAGAGAAAAACTAGCTTTTGTTACTGAAACAGGTCATTATCAGTTTAATGTTCTCCCGTTCGGTTTTAAAAATTCACCAGCAATTTTTCAAAGAATTCTAGCAAACATAACAAGAAGAAATGGTTTGAGTGCATTTACTGAATTTTATTGATGATATATTATTATGTTCACACTCTTTTGAAGAACATCTGAGGCATCTAAATGAATTCTTCAAGGCTGTAAAGAAAGAAAAATTTAAATTGAAATCAACCAAATGTAAGTATGCACAGAAATCGGTGAAATATCTAGGTCATATAATAGAAAAGAATAGAATAGTACCGTTAACAGATAATTTACAAGCAATTAAGCACTTCCCAGTACCAACTAAAAAGAAGAATGTAAGACAATTCTTAGATAAAATAAATTTTTATTACAAATTTATAGAAGACTGCTCTAAAAGACTTAGACCTTTGTTTGATTTATTAAAAAAAGATACAGATTTTATATGGACGGAAGAGTGCCAACAATGTTTTGATAGAATAAAACTTTACATGTGTTCCCCACCAGTTCTAGCAATTTTCAATCCAACCAAGAAGATTTATATATACACAGATGCAAGCGGTGAGGGACTGGGAGCAATTTTAAAACAAGAAGCTGAAGATGGTTTTTTACATCCAGTATTTTATTTTTCCAAGAAACTAACTGATGGTCAAAGAAAGAAGACACCAATATATTTAGAATGTTTAGCAATTAAAGAAGCCATTGTATTTTGGCAACATTTATTAATAGGAAGAGATTTTACAGTAGTATCTGATCACAAGCCATTGGAAAATTTGAAAGTAAAGTCCAGACCTGATGAAGCTTTAGGAAATCTCATTTTATACCTGACACAATATAATTTTAATATTATATATCAACAAGGAAAAAAAAATATAGAGGCGGATGCATTATCTCGCAATCCGATACTTGCAACCTTTGAAACAGAGGATAAAATTCAGAGTTACAAACGTTGTTTATTTACAAGAAATAAAACACGACCAACTGACTCATGAAGAAGAATTAAGATCAAATAAAAGGATTAGAACAGATAATGGCATAATATACAAATTAAAAAATGGTAAAAAGAAAATATTCATTTCAGAAATTTTAGCAGCTGAATTAATAGATAGAATACATAAAAAATTTGGGCATATTGATTCGAAAAAAATGATTGATACTATTAAGCAATTTTATTACTTCAAGTATATGGATACAAAGATAATGGAATATTGTGATAAATGCATTATTTGTATAAAGAACAAAGCACGAACCAAAAGAAGAATGGGTCTCTTATCGAATTTAGGTCCGCCAAAGGAACCATTTGAATTAATGAGCATAGATACAGTGGGAGGTTTCTCCAAATAAAAAAAGAAATATTTGCATATTTTGATTGATCATTTTTCTAGGTATTGCTGGTTCAGAGTTTCTTCTTCACAGAATTCAAATGACTTTAAAGAATTAATTAAAAAATTATCACGACGGAATTGCATACAAACTATTTTAGCTGATAGATATCCCGCTATCGATTCACATCAATTAAAAAATTTCTTAAAGGATGAAAATATAGCTTTGATTTTTACAGCGTCTGACTGCCCTTGGTCAAATGGAACGATTGAACGTCTAAGCCAAACTCTAGTGAACAACATTGGATGTGCGATAAACACACCTGGTGAACGTCGCCAATGGCATAGATACTATGGCGATACGCTGCAGAAGTGATAGATACTTATAATGAAACTCTGCATTCGGTGACGGGTTTTGCACCATCATATTTATTATATGGTGAGGACATAAATATTTGCCCTTTAGATCTTTGTGAACGTGATTTACAAGAAGACAGAAAAACAGCATATGAAAATTCAGTAAGAAATTATAAGAAGAACAAACTTCGGACTGATCAAAATAAGAAGCCTAAAGATTTAAATATTGGAGATACAGTGTTTGTAGATGTTGGTAATAAATTAAATAGGGAAAAATTAGATGAACTTAGGAGTGGACCATTTACAATTGTAGAAAAAATTTCTCCATTAATGTAATTAATGTAATGTAATGTAATTAGATTCTAATAGAAAAACAGATTTATCAAATGTTTTTCATAAAAATAAGTTAGTTATTGCAAAGTGAAATTCAGATCTATGCTTTATATAAAAAAAAAAAAAAAAAAAGTGATTAATTCTGTTGCAGCCTTTCATCATATCTTTAATCATAAATAAATGTTTCAAAGTGGGGGGATGTAAAATAATTCATAAATTGGAGTGATAATGTAGGCTTTGGTGTAACCTACCGCTGATAGTGAAGTATAAGTAATATAGCACATGTTTTATTAAGATTGAGTCTTTTATTTTTTTTATATGAGTTTCACTACATTTAATTCTGATATTCTAATGAAATATCATCAATTCAGTTTATTCAGGTACTATCATTTTTCTAATTGTATTTCTAGTTTAATTTTTGTTATTTGTTACTGATTTTTTGTTTTGTTTAATAAAATTTCAGACATTGGACTGTTTAAACTTTGATTACCTTTTATATATAGAATACAGAATTACATACACATATATATATATATATATATATATATATATATATATATATATATATATATAAATATAGTATAAAAATAAAAATTAAAATTAAATTATATACAAATCTAAAAATATGTACATTCATGTTAGAGTTGTATGTATGTAGGGAGTCTCCACAAAGAATAACTTTTAGACTTGATTAACAATACTAGATAAATGCTGGCATAGATTTTTTTTTTCTGAACCACTTTTTTTCTGGCATATATAAATTATGTAGAAAAGATTTAAGAAATCGACTTGCTTGTGAAAATTGGGAAGTTATAAAGCTACAGAGAATCATTGGCAATAAAACAACAACAAAACTAAATTGATACCATACAGCTAGCTAACCATTTAATAAAATAATAAGTAACTTTGCAACCACTCCTACGGACCGGAGTGGTCATTGTTGTTCAGTTGAAAAAAAACTGGTTGAACGCCGCATTTTTACAAAAGAAGTTACAACCCTTCACACCTCCACAAAAAAACAAAATAAACGAAGTTTCAACTCTCAATCATTTGTAGGAAATAAAGTGGGAGCATATATAAACCCTTATTAGCAACATAACTATGAATAATACAACAATAATTTACTGTGAATACCCGTTTATTTAACGTTGATGAAGTAACAGTTGGAATAAAATATTTAAAATATTGATGAATTTATTTAAATTGAATTTCATTATAACTCAAAATTTAATATACCTAATAATATTACCTATTTAATTTAATTTGTATAGATACTTCTCTAAGATATTATTTTCTTGAATACACAGTAATAATGTCTACACATATTTGTACAAAGAACTATTGATCGTGGCAGTTTGTAATTAATTTAATTAATTACGTTAAGTAAAAGAATAATCCCATGTTCCGTCTTAATGTACGTTTTTAAAAGAAAAACGATTTTTTTTTTTTTATATTTTCTATTTAATAGTAACTACCACAAGGATTTATTCTCGTAAACCCAAGGGTAGTCGCCTGTGTGTTATTCTATTTTATTCACCTCGCAATAAAAAACCGTATAAAAGACATTTATGTTTTTTTTTCTCTAAGTTAATAGCCTATCACTATAAAGACTAAATCCATATATTTTATATCTACTATCAGATTTTCCTGATGGTATATAAATATCACAAGAGCATTTGATGATTGCAATTTTATTTGATTTTTACGGACCATTAAAGGAGAATGTGATTTTTGTCATATTTTCTTAAGAATGACCATTTAATGTGCGTTTCCTTGAACCATAACCCTCCCATCTTCCGAACGCTTATTATTTACATTATTAAAATTTATCGTATTTTTATTAGGTTTTCGGATTGAATCCCACTCTTTATGCTTATCATAGATTTAAAGTTGTAAATAAACTAACCAATAAAGAATTTATACAGCAAAAATTTACTTTATATAATTTATAGAGTAATACCTGAATCGCAGGATCGAGTTGTGGGAGACATTCTGCATGGCCTACACGACATTCTATATTGTAATAGCTGAGTTCATAACATTATCTAAATGTATTGTGAAACTGTAATCTTGATAAACGCCAAGCAAACCAATATTTCTACTAAATAATATATCCCGTTTTTTTATATGAAAAAACAAAACAAAAGACAGTACAATGTAGTACGACTTAAATTGTATTATGATCACATTTTAGACTCTGATCTGTAAACTGGAACTTTTTTAAATATAGTATTTAGTTTTTACCACATTTTATGCAAATTAAATCATGTTTTAATGCTGTATATTACCAAATATGATAAAAGGGAAATGAATAGTTTGGCAAACAGACTTTGGACGATTTTTGCTTGAGTGAGTAATGCAAGTCTGTTTTACCTTCTGTCTTTCTAAGACATTACTAGGTTCGAACTTTTATTCGAAATTTAAAAATTAGGGTTTATAAAACTATAATCCTTTCAACTGTTCTTTATAGAAGTAAAACTGTTGAAGTAAAAAATTTTAGGTATTCGAAAATAAGGATCCCATGAAATATTCAGCCCGAAAAAGGATAAGTCACCGGAGTGTTAATTTATGTGAATAAACAACGCAGAAATGCAGATCTTGCATCTGGTGATTATAATTGAAGTGATAGCATCGCTATGGTTGATATGGTGTAGTAAAGTACTTGCTAATTTTGATCTGGAAAACGCCGTAAGGTAGGAGGATTGCTTCATGGGTGATCTAACTGTTTTGGGATTTGGTAATAATCCATGGAGGAACGTTTCTTAGCAGAGACTGGAAGTATCTGCATCGAGTCTTCGAGTTCTAAGCCTATTATTATTATTATTTATTGTAGTTTATATAATATATTCCAAATATATTAGTGATTATTAAGTGGAATTTGCGTCATACAGGAAATACGTCATAATGTAGTAGGACAGACATCACCTATGTCGTGGATTGAAAAAGTAAAAAAAAAAAAAGAAAAATATTTACTTCTTCCATCCAAATACTGCGTATTTATAAATGTATTCATTTATTAATCTTTTTTAAGTGTTTATAAACCATTCGTTTCTTATAAGGAAGCTACCTTGTTACATATTTCCGTCATTATATGTGATATTAAAGTTAAATTTAATGCTGTAAAGGCAGAATTAATTATAGGTCATTATATTTTTTTTACTCATGTGAATAAATTACTCTCTGTCGATAAATATCTTGCCTGGGTAATGCGATAACATGAAGCGTAGGAGGATCGATGGTATTGCAAACGTGTCGAACATGTGAACATGTATGTAACATTGACATATCATGTTAGGGAATCCGGAATCGATTGTATCAGGTCTAATCCACACAGAGCCTTGGGTCAAGTCCTAATCACAAATGCATTCCGGATTCTTGTAATTAAACTATATATATATATATATATATATATATATATATATATATATATATATATATATATATAAAATGTATGTATATGTATACATATATGAACATACATAAGCTGCTTGAAAGAGTTTTGTTTTTCTGCTCTCTGTCTCCTTCCCACTATCTCTTTATATATATATATATATATATATATATATATATATATATATATATATATATATATATATATATATACATACATGATAATATCTAAAAACTTAAGCAATAAAGTGATACTTTCAATGAGAAAAGTAAGATCATCTGCAAATGGCATCCTTATTGAACCTCATGAAGGATCTGGGAATCAGTACGTGGTAGAGATTGTACTGTTTCTAAGACAACGGTTGTGCAAGGAGGTGATTTGACCTAGATGACTCTCAACCACCAGATTTCCCCTCTTTATAGACACTTTATTTATAGTGTACGTATTACAGAGAGTGGGTGAACCCCAAAAGGGTCCTATAGTATATCCGATAGATCCAATATCCTAACAGATTAAATAAAAGTCGGCCAGTGATCGGGTTTTGAACACATGGCATCTCAGCGTTCTATTACTGAGTCCTTCCACTCTAGCTATATTGAAAGGAACGATTAACAAAATTTCTTATCGCCAATTAAAATGTTGAGGGAACAGGAAATATTAATAAGCTGTCAGTCGTGAATCATAACAAACATGATTATAATAAATTTTTGAAAGACAAGTAACTAAGTATACGCCAATTAATTATTATAAAAACAGATTTTGAACTAGAGTCGAGTTTTTGTTTTTTATAGATAATGAACTCCGTCGTTTTTAAGCGGATTTATTTATTAAAAAAACATGCGCCATTTTCTCCAACGAATACGCCATTTTCCTCTATTCCTTGTATCCTCTGTACAGATATGTTTACTCTCATTGCTTTTTTCTTCTTAGCCATTTTTTTAGTTACTCCTACAAGTGGGAAAGTAGGCAAGATTTGCGCATGGCCACTGCTACCAATAAAACTTATTTTTAAAATGTTTATATTCTCCTAATTATTTAATAATTATTATTATTATTAATAACACAAGGGAACAAATTTTTATTAATTTTTTGTTGCATGGAGTTTTAGGCCTGTTGTTTACTAATTAGAGGTTGGTGATTACAAATCTAGCCTCAGTTTTTCTCCAGCACCTTTTGTTTTTGGCAAACAGCTGATAGACATATATTTGTACTAGTCACATTCAAACTTCAATTCAACTGAGTTGTTTAGTGAAAAAGTTTGTGCTCTTGTGTTAAATAACAATGTCCAAGTTAAGAAATATCTGTAGAAACGATCCAAACTATTTCTGTAACATTTGTGGTGAATATACATTCAAAAATTGTAGGCTAAGTGTGTCAGAGTTTATAACACAGGTATATTTTGATTACTTTGGATTCGCTTTGGACATCCGTGACAAGTACTGGATCCCTCATATGGTATGTAAAACATGTGTTGAGTCTTTGAGATTATGGGCAAAAAAGAAAAGACCCCATTTTAAGTATCAAACACCAATGATTTGGCGGGAACCTAATAATCATCAAGATGATTGTTATTTTTGTGTGATTGATATTAATGGAATTAATAAAAATAACCGGTCGAAATGGTCTTATCCAAACTTGTTATCTGTTACTCGACCAGTCTTGTTCTCTGGCGATGCACCAGTACCCCAAGCTTCTTCATCTGTACAAAATGATCATGATATAGAAAAACAAAACTATTCTTCAAGTGATGGAAGTCGGACAAGTGATTCTTACCCTGATTTTACTTCTGAGCCCCAGCTCTTTAATCAGGAAGACCTCAATGCATTAATCAGAGATCTTGGTCTTTCTAAAAAGACATCGGAGATTCTAGCTTCTCGATTAAAGCAAAGAAATCTTTTAACCCCAGAAACAAGAATTTCATACTATCGTAACCGAGAGGCAGAATTGCTGTCATTCTTTTCTAAAGATGACGACTTTGCTTTTTGTTCAGATGTTCCTGGTTTATTGAAAGCAATGGGAGTACAGAAGTATGATCCGAATGAATGGCGTTTATTTATTGACTCCTCTAAACGTAGCCTGAAATGTGTACTTATGCATAACGGCAATAAGCTGGGTTCGATACCGATTGCACATTCAACTACAGTCAAAGAAGAATATGCTACTGTAGCTTCTGTAATGGATAGAATCAAATACAACGAACAAAAGTGGTTGATAAGTGTTGATCTAAAAATGGTGAATTTTCTTCTTGGACAACAAGGTGGATATACAAAATATCCATGTTTTATTTGTTTATGGGACAGCAGAGCTAGGTCTGAGCACTGGATTAGAAAAGATTGGCCTTCCAGGCAATCTATGGTTCCGGGACAACTGAATGTAATAAATGAGCCCCTTGTGCTCACGGATCGAATAATACTGCCACCTTTGCATATCAAACTAGGGCTCATGAAACAATTTGTCAAAGCTTTGAACAAGGGTGGTGATTGCTATAAATACATCTCTAAGAAGTTCTTTAATTTGAGCCAAGAAAAAATTAAAAATGGAATTTTTGATGGTCCCCAAATAAGAAGGTTGATAAAGGATGAAAACTTTATTAGTTACATGACTGATATTGAAAAAAAATGCCTGGAATGAATTCGTTTGGACTGCTCAAAATTTTCTGGGAAACAAAAAGGAAGAAAGCTATGCGGAGCATATTGAACTAATGTTGTTACACTTCCAGCAGCTTGGTTGTAATATGAGCATCAAAGTACACTTCCTCCACAGCCATTTGGACCGTTTCCCTGAAAATCTTGGTGATCTGAGTGAAGAACAAGGGGAACGGTTCCATCAGGACATCCGAACTATGGAGGAACGTTACCAAGGTCACTGGAATGCTCACATGATGGCGGACTATTGTTGGAGCATTAAAAACAGCCCCCGTGAACCGAATCAAGCCAGAAAATCTTACAAAAGAAAACTTTTTGATATGTAGTGGTAATTTTTTTAATAGTTTTCTTAATAAAAAATATTTTCATCTTAAAAAACAGTTTATAATTATAACCCCAAAAGTAAAGCTGATACAAACAAACTGACTTCAGATCTTAAATCAGCACCTCGAGGAAGTAGAATATTAGTCAAAATATTTCATGCAACAAAAATGTTGTTCCCTTGTGTAATCTGTTTTTCCATGCATGTGTGGCTTCAAAAACTGAGATAGTGGATAAATCCGACCAGTTGCAGTTGTTAGCACTTCAACCATTTAGAAACTTTCTCACAATCCTCGCTGTGTCCAAGAGAACTGCGATGACAACATAACCAAGGATTTTTTACTCTCTTCTAAAAAATCTCATGACCACCTGCCGGACTACGAACCCGCGATATTGGAAATATTAGCTTGTTATGTCAACCGCAACACCACATATCGCCCGATAG
The DNA here is from genome assembly GCA_037127475.1 of Arma custos. NCBI lineage: Eukaryota > Metazoa > Arthropoda > Insecta > Hemiptera > Pentatomidae > Arma > Arma custos. Next base: position 68,540,134 of record CM073764.1, on the reverse strand, counting down.
TATTTGTTCGTTCCCCGAGAAGAGGGTCGAAGAGTTCTTGAAGTGCAGCCGGAAGAAGATTCTTCAGGAGAGAGCAAAGTTATTCAGGCCGAGGCTCTTCCCATAGAACAAACCTAGATGTACCCCTGATATACAAGATAAGTTTTAATTTACACATATGTCCGTATTGTATGGCAATCTTCTATTACATTTGAATCATTATTGCTCATGCAAAAATGGATATATTAAATGATAGTCCAAATAAGAAATCGTATCAATGAAGTATATAAATTTTAATTATTCTGTTGTTTACTTAACCCAGATGCACTATATATTTATAAATATTGTATTGACGATTTAATTAAGGTATTATAGGACTCCATCTGGACAAACGTCTCGCTTGGAATCCTCATACAAGACTGAAGTTTTCGCCTACTTCAACATTTAATGGACAAACGTTCTAAGCTCCCAATGAATTACAAAAGACTCATTTACATGACAGTTATCAGACCTATTTGGACATACGGAGTTGAGCTTTGGGGCTCTACTAAACCATTCAGTTCATCTCGTATCCAATCCTTACAATCCAAAATCCTTCATAAAATCCTCAATGATCCTTATTATGTCACAAACAAGCAAATTTACTTAATGTAATATTATTGCAATTGTAAATATCAATAAATTAATCTAAAAAAAAATTAAGGTATTAAGTTGACTGATTAGTAAATTGGTAATTAAATGGTTTGTTGGACATTAAAAGATATATTAATTTGAGTAACTACTATAATTAATTATTCTGGCATCCCAAAATCAATGAAATTATTTAAAACATATTCATACTTCCTAAACCTAACAACAGATATATTGCAATTGATTGGTAAGACTTAGTTGAACTAAGTAAATTACATTGCTATTGTAAAAAAATGAAGTTCTTTATATAAGATTTTAATTAATAAGAGTTGAAAGGTATTTCTGGGTCCAATCAAGTGGATATCTGTTTAATACTTGTAATATTTCATCAACATGCTACCAAGAAAGAGGTTAGTTTCTTCGAGAAAAACGGGACCGTTAACCGAAGCCTATATCTGCTCTGGAATAGGAAAACATATTTCAACGGAGATAGGAACCAAAGACGGGACAAGTTGGATGGCTGTTAGGACCCTATCTTGATAAAGTGCCTCTCTCCACTAAATAACTTCTCTGCCAATCCTGACCGAATTCGTCTTCAACCAACATCCCCTTAGGATTTCCCTTTCTGTCATACCATTCTTCTAGAGCTGATCTGGAATTTCTCTTCGCTGTAACTATTGTACATTTTATTTTATTATATAACAAAGAAGGGCGTAAAGAATAAAACTCTTTCAAGCGAATCCAACTTTTTATAAACTTATTTGGTCAGTATATATAAAAAAAAAATCAATAAAATAAATTTCAATATTTGAGTAGTATTATAATTTAACTAGGAAGTGCATCCCCTTTTCGCCCATTCCACCCGCAAGGGTTTCCCTCTTAATATAATAGGTGTTCAAAGATTGTATGGAATACGTCAGTTTTTTGGATGTATGAGTAACTTATAGTTAAAAAAAATTAAATTATTTATTTAAAATGATCTGTCGCGAAACTTTATGTGGCTGACCAAATTCCACGCGAGCGAAGCCATGGGCAAAAGCTATACTTAACATAAAGTAGTAGCAAAGCCGATGAAATATTACAAAAAAAAATTATATACATAGAGAGAGATTGGAAAGTTAAATATAATAGTTGTGAGATTTCATAAATTATTATTATACTCGTAGTTTAAAAATATTTGAGAAAGAGCATTTACCATTTGTAGGTTAGTTTGAATCTTAATCTGTACGTAGATATTTTTAATAATTAATATTGTTGTCAATAGGATTCATTTAATAATTATAATAAGATAGTTTCTACGTCTCAATGATTATTAGAGATAATCTATTGAGTCTTGGGTTAACAAATTCTATGTATCAATCGCTAATTTTTTTAAATTAGTTTAAAAGTGGTGCAGATTTTATGCTCTATCTATGAAAAATGAATATTTAATTTTATGCCGTTAATTAAGGATTAATTAATTTGAATTTAATGATAATAATTCAATGTATCTAACCTATTTTTATAGAATTTAAAATTTTTTTAAAAAACAATTCAATGTTGATGACAAAAAGTGATTTCATGGCTATTAATAATTTATTTACTCAACTTATGCAGTTTAAAAAGTTTAGTTTTAAGTATATTTATTTTTCACAGCTCTTCATAGTTTTTAGCATTAGATAGTTTCAGAAAATAGAATGCCAGAAAGAAACTTTTTTAATATCCAAATGAAATCCAGATAATGTTTATTTTTATAAACATAAAAAGAAATGTTCTTCCTTATAGAATCTAAAAATTAGATTACGGTTTACAAATCAATTCAGCTTTTCAACGCTAGTGTTAAGGTAGAATTTTAGAATGGGTGTAAACGTTTAATTTAAAAGGCGGGCGTTTATCTCTGTTTTATTAAATTTTTACATATAGTTTATTCATCAGAAAAAATGCAAATAAAATCATCACAAATTCTATATTTGAATTTTTTCATTTTACATAACTGTTAACTCTCAGTCGACTTCTTTTTACACTCTACGTTTAATGCTTACAAGACTATTCGAATCGCGAAATATGCACCTTACACGTTCTTGTAACTTTTTTTAAAAATAACAAGTTGATGAAACAGCTGTGAGCTCCACTCATTAGGTAACCTGTTGTAAGAAAGCAGATGCATTTATTTACTTGTCGGACAAAGGCATGAGAAATTCTAGGAATCTGGAATGGCCTGGCGCGTTTGGAATTCTACTGCATTTCGGAAGCTTCTTGCGGAGAGAGTGGAATTACTACTTGGCAACATGCTTAATAAATTATCATATAACAGTAAATAATAATTAGCAGGTAATTATTTACCAGTTTAATCAGTGGGCTTTAGATGTTTATAATAAAAACGACATATAAGAGTAGTAATATGTACTCAGGTGGAGAGACAAGTTGAAATAATGCTTCAATTTGGAAGTGAAAGTAATGTAATAATTAAAAGAACTTTGATTATGAGCTAGTAAATAATACCTTTTAATATCGCTTAGTTTTTTACAGAGATAGAAACTCAATCTGGGTATTATTTTGAAACCCAGAATTATTGTGAAACTTTACAAAATAATAAAAAGAAAATATTACAAAAACGTTGGAAAAAGCAATAATGAATTGGAAACAACATAGAAACAATGAATAGAGCCATTACTGCAGGCTGATTTGACACAAAGCATTGAAAATGTATAAAATTCTTATTCACTTGCTATCACTATTTATTCAGACAGAAGCAATCACTTTGAGGCTTCCAACCGCAATCACACATCTCAGTATAACATTCAACAATAGCGGCTGGGACAACTCTATTTGAATAATCAAGCCTGGAATTAAGGCCAATTGCAACAATGGAAGATAGACTATTCAATCAGATGTATATTTTAATAAAATATTACATCAGTATAATATAAATTCGAAAATTTATAGTTTAATGACTGAGAGGACTAGACACGATATATTTGTGCCTACTTACAAAAAATCATTATTATACAATTATTACTCATCATCGCGTGGTCTTAAAAATAACTGACACATAAAAAAAAAAAAATCAAATATTTTATTTTTATTAAGCGTTTATTTTCATCTATTCTATTACAAGGGACTAGGGTAGCTCAGAATGTGCAATACTGAGTTTTTATTCGGAAGGTACTGGGTTCAAATCCATCAGATAAATAATTTAATATGTAAAGACCCGTAAGGGTCCTGTGAGATCTGCAGATCCTTCTGAGGCTCAGTTAGTCTTAAAAATAGGATACTCTTAATTGGGAGAATAACCAGACGGTTAAGCCTGTTTTCGGAAAACAAAAACACCTTGTACAACTGTTTTCTTAAAAATATTGTTTTCCACCATACATTGAACCAAATACCCTTCATGGGTAGTAGTGATACCGGTTCGTTTTTATAAAATGCTGGATTAATTTATTTTAAACTGACTATATGATCATTTTCATTGATTTTTTTTATATTATCTATTTTTATTTTGTAATTCAATTTTCATTTTATTTCTTCATTTGTTATTTCATCATACAAGTGTTGATTTTTAACCTAAAACTCCAGCCACACGTAGTGGCTTACATATATATATATATATATATATATATATATATATATATATATATATATATATATATATATATATATATACCTCCTTATAAGTATATCGTCAGAATATGTAATAATTATTACATCCAAATCTGTTTCCAAATATATGTGTTATATCATTTCCTAACAACCACACCGTGACATCCTACAAATTATGAAATCGGTTGAAAAAATTATGAATTTGATTGGTAAAATTATAAAATCTTTTGAAAAAATTATGAAATTAGTTAAACAAATTATGAAAATGGTTGAAAAAATTATGAAATTAGTTTAAAAAATTATGAAATTGGTTGAAAAAATTATGAAATAAACGGAAAAAAGCTATATTTAGATATAGTATAGCCGCTATTTCTGGACTAATGCTTATAAATATTTAAATAATTAAAAAAATAAAATAATAATAAAAGTCGGTTCAACTGATATTAAATTCAATAATTACGTTAGGGATATTACTCTCTTAAAAATTGTAGTTGATATAACAATATTCGAAAGACGAGATGAAAATACTTGACAATTTGCTATCCCGTCCCTGGTAATGAACTAACTGAAATGTCCTCTCATGCAGTACCACCAGTGTACAACATGTTCACTGACAGTAGAATAACTTTTGAAATATTACACCATATAAATGAGATGATATATTTACTACCAAATAACACATTTCTTCCCACCCTTACAATTTTAAAATGTCATTACAGTTAACGAATCGGTTTCTGGATCTATTGATAGCCTTGATTATAGTAAATTTAATTTGATGTTTTTTTTTGTATACCCTATATCTTTCAACATATCGTCCCTGCCATCGCAAAGTATCTAATGTGAAAAAAAAACACAGTTTTCGTTCTCGACTTATAGCAGTTGATTTAGGATTGATAACTGTTATAAAATTCGTATAGAGGCATCTATCAGTCACAAAAACAATATAAAACGAATGTCATTGGTTTGACTATAGGCACAAATTTTTATTGAACCTTGAAACTGCCTTTTTTTTTAATTCTCATCAAAAGTACCGATTTTCACATTCGATAATTGGAAATGGCAGGGACGATATCTTTGACATAAAAAAAAATTAATTTACTGGAAAGATGTCGCATAAAACATTTTTGGAAACTTATAAAAATGTTTTTCTTTTTTTTCCTTCCTTGAAGATATATTTTTCATAATTCTAAGATTTTGGAATGATCTGGTAATTAAATTACTATAAAAGGATTTCAGATCTAAAATCATTACCGAAATTTTAAAGTAAACTTAGGAACAAATAGAATAGAATAAGCTTAGAAACAATAAATACCAAAGTAAGGTACATCTCCAATGCCCTTCCCCTAAAAAATAGTAACACTTTTTAGGATAATCAAAGCTTACACTGAGTGATGAACACCTATACCTTTATAACGGTTGTGCAGGGAGGAGATTTATTTTATATCACGCTCAACCGCCAGTCTTTTCCTTATCAAATATGCTTAATGAATATGCAAGAATATCCATGCATATTCATTAAGGGTATCCATTTAGCTGGATGAGCCCCGGAAGGGTCTACAGATACCCCAGGGTCCATCCGTAACTGTTAACAAGTTAAATAATTTATCTGCTACTCCCTCATTTTAACTTGGGACTTTCAGCACATTTCAGTGTTCTATAAGCTGAGCAATCCCCCTACCCTTACATCAAGTGGTATTAATTTTATATATTATCTGAAGAATATGTAGTCCATCATAAGCATAGAAATATAAAAAAATATAGTGATGTTGAATTGAAAGTACTACTTAGTTCATGTATTCAACCCATTTTCTTTGAGAACACAAGTTCATATCTCGAGAAAAAAATAAAACTATGCATTTTATGTACACAATAAATACATTTATAAATAGTATATATCACATAAATAAATATAAAACAGAAAATAAATGTATCAAAAAATCATTAAAAAAAACTTTTTTAAATAAAAAAAGGTTAATAAGTAGGATAAATACTATTTTTATAATGTGAAATACAAATCCAATGAAATAGAGTCCATCAAAATTTGCTTATTTTAATTTAATTGGTTCATCAAAATCTTGAAATTAAAAAAAAAAATGTTCGAAAGTAATGTACGATCGGATTTATTCAGAATATTGCGATTATAATTATTGATTAAAGTAAAAAAAAACTTAATAATGTTAACTAACAGAGTTTTGGATAAAGGAATATATATATATATATATATATATATATATATATATATATATATACATATATATATATAATGATTTTAAACTTCGAATAATAGAATAACTTCGATGAAGAAATAAAAATAAACAAAATTACTTCAGAGTTTTCTATAAGTAGTTTAACAGTTCTAACTAAGCTTTATGAATACAGAATGGAGATGGGTATGATTTGAGGTGGTTTATAGGGAAAAAAGTCGTTGAGAAGGGAATATTGGAAAGGGATATCATTCAAAGCAACTGTTCTTAGATATTCAGACACGCGAAGGGCCCGAGACTATAACCTGTTGCGGCAGATCACTTGAGCCTTTCCTGCATTAAACACACTTTGCTTCAGATTGCCAGTCCAAAATAATCGGTGAATTTTAAACTACAGCGGAGAAATAATGTATTCTATTAGCACAGACCATTTTACGTCACCATCGGAAGAACGGGATTACCAAGGATTTTTTAATCCATTTAAAAAATCCTAAGGTCGCCTGCCCGATTGCAAACCCGCAATTATGGGCCTAATAGGTTGTTATGCTAACGACTATATCACGGGTGACCCGATCCTAATTTAATGTATTATTATTTTTAGTTTTAAGGTTTGAGAATTTTTTTTAACTCACAATTTCTTCCAATTTTCTTTATTGTTTGTTTCATCCCTACGTTTTAGTGCAAAGATAGCCTGCTAAGGTTTGTCGAATATACGTTGATATAAAAAAAACTTTTTTTTTATAAGCGCTGTAAAAATTACCTAGCAATTGTTGACATTAATAATAAATATTTGAAATACTTGAAGATATGGGGCTCATAAATTGGTCCATCATTTGAAATCTCTTCTCTCTTAGACCTCGTGGAAAACCATGAAAGGTTTGTTTGAGAAACAACATATATATATATATATATATATATATATATATATATATATATATATATATATATATATATATATATATATATATATATTTCCAAATAGTGATGAGCACCTTTGGAAAACTTGGGAAAGAAATAAACCTAAAACATCCTCATGTCGAAAACAAAATATTTATATATTAAAAAAAAAAGATATACCCAAAACTAATTGTGAATATGGTAAAGAATAATGCGAATATTCTGTGTTTTTTCTTGATTAGCTATTTAGTGATCGAGAAAAAAAAGAGAAAGAACTTTAGTGGTTATAATCGATTGTATCTATCACACTACCATCAGTTAGTTATAGTTGATTGTACCAACTGAAACTACCATCTGGCCAGGCCCAGAATCTAGTCAGACTACAGTAATTAAGGGATTCTGATCTTGAAAGTTCATCTTTCTTTCGGTCAGATCACGATCCTTCTCGCCGGGAATACCAGTCTCAGACTCATTGGTAAAAATACCCTCTTAAAAAAGTTAATTCCCGCTGGCCTAAGCATTTTCAATACTCTTCTGTAATGTGCTGAGCCCAAGCAGAAAGATTTGGTTACTTTCTTTGTATCACGATTGCACTTATTTACAAATCCTGATCACTTTACAGATCAACCTTCTACGTTTACAGAAACTGATTATCAGTGAAATGATTGGATTGGAACGTCTCGATTACTGATGAGATTTTTTCCCCATAACTTCTTCTAATTCTTAATCTAATTACAAATTTCATTTTTAGTTAATTACAATGTCATTTCCTAGTAGGGGATCGGATAAGAAAAATCGCTACATTATATTTGTACTGACCAAAACATAATATTTTTTTAAAGCAATGGTATCAAAGAAACTCTTCTCTATTAATGATAAAAGATCTTTATATCACGTATTAACTAGTGTTGGTTTGTATATCAGGAAAATTATGCTAATTATTTTTATTGAATCCACATCGTTGCAGTGATTGTACTAACAAAAAACGTGTTATTATACAAATCCAATATCATGATACCAATAGTTGGAGAATAATAACAGCACTTATGTATTAGGAAATTAGTGTAAATAAAATAAGAAATTTATCTTGGGTTTCTTAGATTGGGGTTATGGATAAGGGCACTCAAGATTAATGAATAACTAAGCCGGCTCTAACAGCAACTTATCTCGAAGCATTTATTAAATAATGAAAGAAATATTTATCCTAACAATAAACGATTAGTGGAATGCAAAAAAAACCTTAAGAGTCGTTTTCGTCTTATCTATATACGCTAAAATAACTAAGAATACGTTGCCAGACAGAAAAATAATTAATGAGCAAATTACATAAGGAGACTTCCTATTGAATAAGATTTTCAGTCATATTGGAAGGTAAGCGTTAAAAGGTTTTTATAGCAGATATTAAGTACGATTTTTTAATTCCATTAAAGTCAGTTTTCTCTGCAATCATATCTTTGAATTATATATCGATTGGTCAAAAATTTATTCTGAATTGAAATCTGAGTGTATCGTTTTAAACAACATATAATGGCCACTTGCTACAGAGTAATACAAAATATACTTAAAAAATAATAAGTATGTTTACTAAAGAAAAAGTTTGGATAGCACAAGGGAACAAATTTTTATTAATTTGTTGTTGCATGGAGTTTTAGGCCTGTTGTTTACTAATTAGAGGTTGGTGATTACAAATCTAGCCTCAGTTTTTCTCCAGCACCTTTTGTTTTTGGCAAACAGCTGATAGACATATATTTGTACTAGTCACATTCAAACTTCAATTCAACTGAGTTGTTTAGTGAAAAAGTTTGTGCTCTTGTGTTAAATAACAATGTCCAAGTTAAGAAATATCTGTAGAAACGATCCAAACTATTTCTGTAACATTTGTGGTGAATATACATTCAAAAATTGTAGGCTAAGTGTGTCAGAGTTTATAACACAGGTATATTTTGATTACTTTGGATTCGCTTTGGACATCCGTGACAAGTACTGGATCCCTCATATGGTATGTAAAACATGTGTTGAGTCTTTGAGATTATGGGCAAATAAGAAAAGACCCCATTTTAAGTATCAAACACCAATGATTCGGCGGGAACCTAATAATCATCAAGATGATTGTTATTTTTGTGTGATTGATATTAATGGAATTAATAAAAATAACCGGTCGAAATGGTCTTATCCAAACTTGTTATCTGTTACTCGACCAGTCTTGTTCTCTGGCGATGCACCAGTACCCCAAGCTTCTTCATCTGTACAAAATGATCATGATATAGAAAAACAAAACTATTCTTCAAGTGATGAAAGTCGGACAAGTGATTCTTACCCTGATTTTACTTCTGAGCCCCAGCTCTTTAATCAGGAAGACCTCAATGCATTAATCAGAGATCTTGGTCTTTCTAAAAAGACATCGGAGATTCTAGCTTCTCGATTAAAGCAAAGAAATCTTTTAACCCCAGAAACAAGAATTTCATACTATCGTAACCGAGAGGCAGAATTGCTGTCATTCTTTTCTAAAGATGACGACTTTGCTTTTTGTTCAGATGTTCCTGGTTTATTGAAAGCAATGGGAGTACAGAAGTATGATCCAAATGAATGGCGTTTATTTATTGACTCCTCTAAACGTAGTCTGAAATGTGTACTTATGCATAACGGCAATAAGCTGGGTTCGATACCGATTGCACATTCAACTACAGTCAAAGAAGAATATGCTACTGTAGCTTCTGTAATGGATAGAATCAAATACAACGAACAAAAGTGGTTGATAAGTGTAGATCTAAAAATGGTGAATTTTCTTCTTAGACAACCAGATGGATATACAAAATATCCATGTTTTATTTGTTTATGGGACAGCAGAGCTAGGTCTGAGCACTGGATTAGAAAAGATTGGCCTTCCAGGCAATCTATGGTTCCGGGACAACTGAATGTAATAAATGAGCCCCTTGTGCCCACGGATCGAATAATACTGCCACCTTTGCATATCAAACTAGGGCTCATGAAACAATTTGTCAAAGCTTTGAACAAGGGTGGTGATTGCTATAAATACATCTCTAAGAAGTTCTTTAATTTGAGCCAAGAAAAAATTAAAAATGGAATTTTTGATGGTCCCCAAATAAGAAGGTTGATAAAGGATGAAAACTTTATTAGTTACATGACTGATATTGAAAAAAATGCCTGGAATGAATTCGTTTGGACTGCTCAAAATTTTCTGGGAAACAAAAAGGAAGAAAGCTATGCGGAGCATATTGAACTAATGTTGTTACACTTCCAGCAGCTTGGTTGTAATATGAGCATCAAAGTACACTTCCTCCACAGCCATTTGGACCGTTTCCCTGAAAATCTTGGTGATCTGAGTGAAGAACAAGGGGAACGGTTCCATCAGGACATCCCAACTATGGAGGAACGTTACCAAGGTCACTGGAATGCTCACATGATGGCGGACTATTGTTGGAGCATTAAAAACAGCCCCCGTGAACCGAATCAAGCCAGAAAATCTTACAAAAGAAAATTTTTTGATATGTAGTGGTAATTTTTTTAATAGTTTTCTTAATGAAAAATATTTTCATCTTAAAAAACAGTTTATAATTATAACCCCAAAAGTAAAGCTGATACAAACAAACTGACTTCAGATCATAAATCAGCACCTCGAGGAAGTAGAATATTAGTCAAAATATTTCATGCAACAAAAATGTTGTTCCCTTGTGTAGTTGATTAGATGATTAGATGAAGGATGCTGGGTTTAGTACATGGTAGAAACTGTACTGTTCAACGGACAACGGTTGTGCATGTAAATGATTTGATCGAGATCACGCTCAATTGCCAATTTTTCCCACTAATTTAGGGTACCCACTTTAATAGTAACTGAGTGAATCACAGAAAGAGCTGTTAACAGATTAAATAATTTACCTGTCATTTCTGGATTTGAACATGGAACCTTAAGCGGAGAAACTCAGCACTCTTCACACTGAGCTACCACGCTCCCCACGCAGGTGCGTACAATGTAAAAATAATTTAACATATATTCCAGTATAGGTGACACACAACAAACCTTGTTACAGACCTTCCCGAAACATTTTGTTAATTTTTTAAATGTTTTATAAGGTTTTAGCCTTTTGAGTGTTTCTTCACTTTTTTCTAATTAAGTCAACAAATTTTATGATCCTGAAACCCCAGGTTCAGAAACGAACTAACACAATGAGCAAAAAAGGTGCCATAGAATTGTGTTGCTGTACTTAACTAGCGAAGAATGAGAAAAATTCCAAGTTTTGAAATTTTGGAGTTATCCGCTATTGATCCCAAATGCCTCATATGTATTTTTTTTAAAGGCCTTCGGTGGAGAAACTAATAGTTGTATGTTTGATGGTTCTTTGTTTCCAAACAATACTTCACACAATAGTTTTAATAATCTTAAGAATCTGCGCTAGGATTCCATTCTGTTATAGGTTTTTTTATCTCAGCCTTTAAACAATATTTTTCATCCTTTACATCTAATTCCAATATTGAATTATTCGTAGCTTTTTCGATCAAAATGTTCTTGATTCTGGAAATATGGATATACAACGGCCGGGGATAGATACAGGGAGAGATGGAGCTGGCAAACAGATGGAGGGAGAGCGGACAACAGCGTTATGGTCAATAATTTAGCGACAGCCCCTGTAAGTTGCCCGCTCCGGCCCATCATTACTCACAATTAATTTCCCTTCTGCTTTTATTAGCGGCCGTGGGGGCTTGTTATCCCCGTTGTCTGTTCAGGGCGATTCTTCTATCCGTCTTCGTGGAGCTCACATAGTATAATGAAAATGATTTGGTGGAAGTGCCGTAGAATTGGTATTGGATCGTTTCATATTGAATGCCTGTTATTCAAAATATTTTTCCTCATCTTCTAAACATTTTATCTTACTCAACATGTTATCAAATTTTCGATCCCGCAACTGAAAAATTCAGGGTTTTTATGTTGAAATAAGGTTTGAAGATGCTTTTTTGCCTTGAGAATCATTTTCATAAACTTTACCCTTAAGGAAGTCGCCCAAATCTGTTGACGATAAGTATGGCTAGTTTCATCTCATTGGAAGAGGAACATGAGGTCTGGCTTTTTGTTAGAGTAAAAAAACACTATACCATTGCAACCCATGAAGGGTCTCGGGTTCAATGCATGGTAGAGACTGTAGTGTTTCTTGGAGAACGATTGTGAAGCAAGGTGATTTATTCTAGATCACATTCAATCTCCAAATTTTTACGCCTATTTTGAGTACCCTCTTTATAGAGGCTGGATGAGTCCGAGGAAGTCCAAGATCCCAATGGACCCATCCCAATCTGTTAACAGATTAAACAAAAGTCTTGCCAGTATTTGAACCTAGGAAGTTCGGCACGGCAACTCAGCGCTTATCACTGAGGCACTTTGCTCCAGGTTACTTTTATACTATTTTTTTTATTTATGAAACTGGCTGTTGGATGTGGTCCATCCTAAAGGTCCGTTCTTCACAACACCCTTCCCCAAACGCGGTGGTAATGTATCTTGGGCTGCGAGTGCCTAAGTTTAAACTATAAAATAAAAATTAAACGAGACTCGCGCGTTTCATGACCATATTTGATTTAGCATATTCGGTCATTAGTAGTGGTAGTAAATATTTTCTAAAAAGTATTAATAACAGCTCGTTCCACCTTAAAACATATAATTAGTAAACATCAGAAGTCCATTAATTCCATTTTGAATTTAAGTAGAAATAAAACGGACTTTTCATATAAAACGACCAAGTAATTCAATAATATCTAGAGCAGAACGAAACGGCGAGGTACTCCATTCATCGAATTTTAAATGTTTCTGCATTATTTCTCTTAATTTTAGTCTGTTTAAATCCTGAAGTTTCGAAAGCATTAAATAATGCTTCACTAAACTAGAGAACAATACTAAGAAGTCAATTTTTGAAATTTGAAGTTATTCGCTTTTGATACTGAACGCCTCAAATAATAAATAATTAATGAACTAGGGGATTGCTTCCCTATTTTTACAAATTATAAAACTCCAATAACTAATACCGAACAGTACTTATTTAGTATGTGTGCAATAAAAGTATTGCACACGTTCCTCGAATATATTGGTAATTTAAATGTATTCTGTGGATTAGATTGAACAATATTATTTTTTTCCAATATAGTGTAAGCAAAAAACACAATTTCAAGTCTTTATTCAAGCATTTTAATTCGTAATTTTATTAAATTAATCTAGTTAAATAATATATGACATAATATGTCAATCAGTCAAACTCATTTTTTTACAGACCATTTTTATTATTTTACCTTATATGCAAAATAAAATATTACATAATGATTACTAAAAACTTTCTTATATGATTGAGAGAAAATATAATAATTTTATAAAAAGTTTAAATAATAAGGCCTAAAGCCATGACTGTTTTGTGAAAATAGCGCGCTCCAAGATTCAGCAGACGTATGATATTCGGTCCAATATTTCTGAGAATGCATGGCCACACGTGAGTGCGGTGGTAAGTAAGAAGAGAGCGCCGAAAATCGTACCTCGTTAAACGGGTCCACGGAAAAGCAATAGGAAGTTTACATCTACAAATTGAACATAAAACAATCCAAGGTAAAAATAATTCTCTATAACAAGTACGGTGTCACCGTTACGGTCCGTCGCGCTTAAAAATGATACCTATAAAAATATAAAAAGATATATAAATAATGAAAAATATATACATATCAACTAAAAGAGTGATTAGGTACTGTACATTTAATATTTTAAATTTATCTTAATTTTATATTCCTACAATAATCATTTTATATAGGAATATCTGAGTAGTAAAACGAAGTTCTTCTGTTTTCGATTAATTTACGTTTTTGTATGTAGATGTCTTGTATGCTTATAGTTTATGGTTCGGTTATAAATCAAGTCTACTAATAGGTACACCAGAAAACAATTAAGATTAGACTATTATTTATCAATTAGACCATAGAGAATAAAAAAGAATGTCCACGTAAATGTTTGAGCCGAACATTTCAATTTTCGTTTTGGTCGACTACATGAGCCAGTTTAGGGCAAGGCCACATGATCACAAGTGAAATATTACGAGTATATTTAATTTGATCACCATTTGTAAAACGCATGGTAGGAAAAAAAATGGAAAATACAAAGTTGAATGAAATCTGGACTAGTAAATAAATTATTACAAACAACAAAATCATTGTTATAATTAACAAATATCAAGCAGGATATATCTCACTTGCACAAACGCGAAAATTCCTTGTACACATCCTAATTATGACGACAGATGATAAGAAACCTACACATCCTAAATAGGTCGACAGATGATAAGAAAACCCCCCGCTTCGATGTCTGTAATTTACAATAACAACTAATGATAAATCAACAACGACCTAAATCTACTTTAAAAAAAAACTTTTTTAAATTCATACAGCTCAATGTTTAATTAAATATCATATGTTTACTCTTTCTTATGTTTACTCTTCTTTTATTCAAACCTGTAAAGATATTTGAAAAAAAGAAGGAATTTCTTATTTTGTGATGAATGATGTAAACATTTTTAACATTTCTAGTGTTTACTTCTCTCCTGTCTTTACAGTTTTAACATTTTAAAAAAATATGAAATTCAATTTCAGCTGTTTTACCACTCAAAGGAAATCATTTATATTTTTCATTTTTAATGACATAAGTTGGATGTGTATTATGTGTACGTCCATTGGGTAGAAATTTTATTCCCGCCTGGAATTCCACATACCTCAGCGACCAAGTAATTAGCTAAGCTGTGATCAAGCTTTGCTGGGATTTTGATTTACAAATTATTTACATCATATCTTAAATTTTATAATATTATTTATATCTTATTTGTTAAAATTAAGCAATTATTATTGTCTGTGTAAAATTTTGTAGATTTTATTTTAAATAATTAATTTTTTTTTAAACGATTTTGTCGATATAAGGTAGGATAAAATATGTTTACGACAAAAATCTTTACTGAAACCTGTACCACTACAACCCGTGAAGGGTCTGGGGTTCTGTACAAGGTAGAGACTGTACTGTTTCATGGACAACGGT
The DNA here is from genome assembly GCA_037127475.1 of Arma custos. Classification (NCBI taxonomy): domain Eukaryota; kingdom Metazoa; phylum Arthropoda; class Insecta; order Hemiptera; family Pentatomidae; genus Arma; species Arma custos. The sequence goes on along the minus strand of CM073764.1, from coordinate 68,524,783 downwards.
TCTGCAATAGGTGACTTGTCCTAGGTCACGCTCAACCGCCAGATTTTTCCCCCTTATTTTGGGTATCCTATTTTTATAATATTTTATAGAGGCTGGGAGAGCCCCAGGAGGGTCCTAGATGCTATTTGATCCATCACCGGCTGCCAACAGACTTAATAAAAGTACTTCCTTGCAGCGGGATTTGAACTAGGATTTCCGGCATGGCAACTCAGTGCTCTACTGAGCCACTCCGCTCCCCAAAATCTTTACCAATAAACTATTTTTAACATGATTTTATTACCTTGTATGTAAGTAATTATGTAACAGAATCTTTGAGCTCGATTTTCGGCCATTTTGGTAACACCATATTAAATTGAATTTTTACACACTTCTCAAGAATCAATGACAATATAATAATTTAATACGTCCGTCTCATTATCCTGAACCGAATCTTCAGGATTAGCTTTTTGTCATATCGGAAGACACCGTGTCTTGGGCCAAGTCCATGCTTAATGTTAGAAACAAGTATATGACCAGAAGCAGGATCAACAATTTACATTATTTGACCAAAAAAGAAATTAAAAAACTTGGTTTTTAGCTAGCGCAACTAAAAACTCGAAAGTAATAGTTTAAAAAAAAACTTTATTAACCAGTTAATACAATTTTTACAACAAATAACATCAATTTAATAACTCTAATCTTATTATAAACTTTAAAAAAATTATTTTCAGTTATGAAAGTACAAAAGTAATTTTAAGAAATTGTTAAAGACCTAGGCATTTATGATCTTTACTTTTTGTTTACTTCACGTTTAATCAACTTCTTTTGTTAGAATTCTTTTGTCTATTTCCTCAAATACAAGACAGGGGCAAAGAAGAAACCAGCATCATAGAAAAAGTGAGGATGTAAGAAGTGAAAAAAAAAGAAAGATTCGTGATAGAACTGAAAGCGGAGGGAATAGCTATTTGCTGGGAGATGAAACTACGATTAGCAACTCTTTTCAGAACGTTAATCCTCTAAATGGGTGGCTCAAACATGTCTTTGTGTATTTAAAAAAAAAGAAAGAATTTTCAGTAGATATGATTTAGCAAGGATAAAACGTTATCTGCCAGTAATGAATAATAGTTACGTTTTCTAGTAAATGGCTTTATTTTTATTTATTTAATATATTTATTCCTTGCAGAGGGGAAGCTCAGTGGTGGAAGTTCTGAGTTGCCGTGCTGGAAGTTCAAATCCGGCTGTGGTAGATAATTTATTTAATCTGTAAACAACCGGTGGTAGATCCTGCATGGTCGATAGACCTCCTGGGGGCTCATCCAGCTTCTATAAAGTTTAGGGTATTAATTATGGACCTTCTGAGATCTACAAAATCTCCTGGGTCTCATCCAGCCATTTTAAAGTGAATACCCTTGATTGGGGAAAACTGGCACTTGAGCGTGTTATCGGACAAATCACTTTCCTACAAAACCGTTCCAAGGACAGTACAGTCTCAATCAAGTACTGAACCCAATAACCTACTTGGTTGGTAGTGGTACAGGAAAAAGATATATTTATTATAAATTCTAAAACAAATTTACTCAAAGCCGATAGCAATATATAAAGTTAGAGTAGCAACATAATTAGAGGCAAAAGAAGAGTGGTGTTTCATTTCAGAAGTTTCAAGTACCTAAAATTAATTTAATTAAAAATTACTGTTCCTTTCTCTGCTCAAAACAGCGTGAAGATATTTTGCCCTTTTTAGAATTTATTTTACAGATAATATTCACAGAAATAAAAAAGCAGAAATGCATTTAATGCAGAGTTATTCGCGATTTGTCAGAAGTCACACTTCTGAATAAGTGAGTTTTATTTACGTAGAAACAATCATGTCATTAAGTTTATGAGTCAACCGTGGAAGTGTGAATATTACTTTTAAATTCTTAATGGCCTTACATATAGGAAGTCATCAGGAAAGCAAGAAGGTCAGACGTGGAGAATAATAGCTTGCCCTTAGGCATCGCAGGAGGAAAAAAGGACCAACAGGTTTCTTCTTGGAGTAGATCCCTCCATCTTTACCAATAAGAGTATTAGTACTTTTCTACTGAGCAAAGTATTAAGTCCTTTTTGCAAACTACCAATTAGTTTGAAATTTACATATTTTTTATAAGTAGCTATTGTAAGTGCTTTTTATTGGAATAAACCTTTTCTAAGATCTTATAACGTAAGACTAATAATTTAGAAAGCTTATAATTTAGAATCATCATTAAAATATTTTTGTTATAGAAGAGCAAAAGCTCTAAAGAGTCATAAAATACTTGTTAAAACATTAGTGGAAAATAACCGAACCAAAAAGTCTAAAATGGAAATCGGAAACAAAAATATCTATCGATATTTCGCTTATTCAGGTATCATCAGGGTTTAGCACATGCTCAAATGAGAGAAAATAAAATATGTGAAATAATATTTAAAATTAAGTAAGTATATAACGTAATACTTAACTGCAAATGAAAATTATTTATGAACTAAAATAAACAGATTATAAGAAATTAATAATAATAATAAGCTTTTATTTTTTTTTCCTCTTTCTTCTATGTACAATTTTTACATGGTTTTTATATATACAAGGTTTTTTTTTTTTAAAAAAAAGGCCCTTCTTTGGGCATAAGCCTCTCCCAATTTACCCCAGCTACGTCTGTTCCAAGAAGAACGGTGCCATAATACTCCTATGAAGTTTTGTATGTCGTCCCGCCATCTCGTAGCTGGTCTCCCCCTTCTCCTAGTGCGGTGTATTGGATACCAATCCGTTGTTGCCTTAGCCCAATGTGTTGATCCCATTCTTGCAATGTGTCCAGCCCACTGCAATTTAAGATCAGATACTGTCTTGAGAATATCGCGCGTACCAGTCAGCTTCCGTAGTTCTGTCTTCTTTAGTTTCTCCCTTCTACTTTTCCGTAACATACTTCGCTCCATTGCACGCTGAGTGGTTGCTAGGGATTTAGATATATCGCTATTTAGACTCCAGGTTTGGCATCCATAAGTTAAAGAAGGAATGATGCAAGCATCAAAAACTTTTCTCTTGTGATGTATGGCCATGTTGCTTTTAAAAATATTTGTGTTTGACCAAAATAAGAAATTACTATGGTATAATATTCTAGGCAATAATCGCCAATATTTCTATTTCGAGCCCCCTTTTTCCCCCATTTTAGTTAGCAGGTTATATCTTAACACATTTAGAAGAGCATGGTGCAACATGGCATTCTTTCAGCGAAAACCTCTACTTTATATGGAAAATTATTAGTTTTAAGGACATAATCATGAATTCTAATTGGCATATCCTTTTATTCTCATTCAAATATTTATATACTATAATGTGACATAATCTACCTCAACCGACGAGACTAGAGCTAAAGATTTTGTTATTTTTTAAAACGATTATTTTCCTTTCCACCAACTGATAAATGGTACAAAATAACTTTGCGATGCAAATTAAGAACCTAGAAAAAAACCTTTTTTTTTGGATATTTTAAATATTTTTTTTTATAAACAAAAATATTTAATACCAATTATATAAAAAAATACCTGTTTTTGAAATATTACTAGATTATTATATGGAAAATTACCTATTAAATAGATACATAGGAATACGGCTTAACATTTTTAAACAAGAATATACATTCCACACAGTAACAGGTTAAATAGATAAAATATAACAGACGCTTTGTGGGGTCACCTGTTGTGTAGTAATTGGAACAATAACCTCCTATGCTCAAGATTGCGGTTTCGGAGCTCGACAGGTGGCTTATCGGAGTTTTTAAAGGAAGGAAAAAATGCTGTCCTTCGGAGGAGGCATCAAATCGGGGTCCAGAGGTTGTGCGATGTCAGGTACGCGTATGAGATCCCTATCCTAATAGCAAAAAAAAAATAATAAGGATAACTTTTGATATTAAATTTTGCTAGGATAAGCCAAATTAAGCATTTCTACTTTAGCATCGTCCGATTAGCCATAGCATATAGTAGCAGCGTAAATAGCAGACGTTAAATGAAACAATCCTAATACGAGGTTAAGAAGATAGCATACGCAATGAATTCTAAAAGTCCTGCAAAAGCCATAACATGAAAAGCTTTCTATCTTAATACTTTGTCTTTTAAAAAAATTGCTAATGATAACATCATATTTTTCTGTTATCTTAAGTAAATATGCTTCTTATAAGAGTAAAACTTTGATAGTTTTTCTAATTCCATATAAGCTAATCAGAAATTACGTTACATTATACATAGGATGTACTCGTATGTACATACATATTTCTTTTTTAGACTAATAGAAGGTATGGATTTCGTTAGAATTTATAAAATGTAAAGTAGAAAGGTTCCCTGTGCTCTGACAAAGGGGTTTATTACTTTTATACAACCGGTGGTGTTGCTACATTTAGCACAAAGAGATGTACCGGCGAACGAGTGTTTTGATGAGGAAAAAAATTCACAGAGGCCTGGCTTAATTATATTTTGTACATGGAAAGAAGCTTTTGTTGGTCTCTGCGTTCTCATACATTTTACGTTTTATCTATACGTTGATGTAATTCAACGGTTGAAAATGCGAGAGGATCTTGGTCTTCCTCACACAAAAAATAAAAATAAAAATTCCTCTTACTTCTTTTAAGATATTTAAATAATTTTCCACTCAAGATGGGTTGCTTTTTTAGAAGTCTAATTTTTTTATGCACACTAGTATTTTAATAAAAAAAATCTTTACTCAGAGCCTTTTATTCATACAACTGAAATTAAATGGAAATTACTTTTTGCCTAAAGACAATGAGTAAATCAACATAGCACAATATTTATAAATATATACTCAAATATAAAACAATAATTCATTTCTTTATTTGATCTCTTGATGGGTTTATAAGACATATAATACAGATTGTCTGTACATACACACAATTTAAATAATACAATATTATTCGTTTAAGTTGCAAGCTGTTGGGAATGAAATTAAACATAAACGTTTAAACAATTTTATTTCTGACTAAAATAGAAATAAAATTAAACAAATAAAATTAGAAATAATATAGAGATAGAAAAAAAAGATGTTTTAATTTACATCTTTTTCTCCCATACTGTTTGCAGTAAATTGATAAAATAGAGAATCTATTTTACATATATTTCATGATATGATGTTAATTTTTTTTTTAACATATTATAATAATCCTTGTACATTATATATTTATCTAACGAGGAGTATAATATTACATAATAATATTAATATGTAATAATAATAATATTAATAAATACTTTATTTATTCTGTTAGAGAAGAATTGGTCGACTGTATCTTCTAATTTAAGGAAGAAATAGTTGGGGGTGCAGTCAAAGAAAACACCAAAATAAGCAAAACTTATTTATTATGTGCCGACGTTTCGGCCTACAATGTAGGCCATCTTCAGGGCTAAGAGAGAGAAACAAACAAAAATATATAAAAACGTAACAGTAACAAGAATATATAAAAAGTGGTACAGGAGTGAAAATAAAAATAGTGACTAGATATGATGAAATAGTGAAAAGATAAAATAGTGAATAGATAAAAATAGTGACTAGATATGAAGAAATAGTGAATATATATATATGATAAATAAGAAAGAATATAAGACAGGTTACAGAATATAATAAACTTAAAAAAGTGATAGATAAAAATAAAATTGTAGATGATGAAAAGAAATTCTAATGGTGACAGATATAATAAACAAGAATACGAATATAAAATAGAAAAAATACATGTCAAGAAAGGACAAAACGCAAACAATATACAGATCCTTATGTATATATACAGATGTATATATACAGATCCTTGCCATATATACCCTCCCTCTCTAATAACATTCAAAAATCCCTACGTTCCGCGATCCCCAATTTACGCATCGCCTTTAAATCCCACAACAAACTCTCCAATATTTATGCCCGAGTCAAAGACCCCATTTCTCTAAAACATCGCTCTCAAGTCGTCTATCGCATTCCGTGCTCTACTCCCAACTGCAACTCTTCCTACATCGGCGAAACCAAAAACCTACTTAAAGACCGCATTATCCAACACAAATATTCCATCTCCTCCCACAACCCAACCGCTTCTAAACTCTCCGAACACGCCCTATCCTTTAACCACATTTTTGACTTCGAAAATACGTCGATCCTGGCCTCCGTTCCTAATTATAATAAACGCATCCTCTCAGAAACCATTCACATCAATTTAGATTCCTCTACCGTTAATGCCAAGACCGACTCCCATCAACTATCCCTAACCTACTCCTAAATTTTTAATTTACTAAAATAACCTTACATTCTTAATTTATTATACCATTCTTTTATTAATTACATGTTGAGCATTGACTTTTAATTTTTCACGCATTTTACATTATTTACGGTCACTTATATCCAGGCATCTGCATTTCTCCTTTTTAATTTTATTTAATTTTTAATTTTTCACGCTATTTACATTATTTACGGTCTCTTATTGCCTCTGCATCTGCATTTCTCCTTCCCCCTTCTTTGTCATTATTTTTTTGGCCGTCAGAGATCGCCTGTATCGCTTCCGCCAGCCGGCCTAACGTATTATTATAACGTATTATTTCTCTCACTTCATTCTGAGCTCGCCTAGCTGCCTCGTGTTTTATTCGGTTAGTACATACCTTGGTATTTATCTTATTTCCATCCTTTTCACATTCACCTTTCTTCGCACCTGTTCTCACACCTTCTTTTGGCATCCATCATTTGTTAATGTATAGAGTTCATTATTATTTAGCCTCATATTTTTCATCCTCTGTATTTCTTTACCTATTTTCTACATGTTTATGTTATATTCACATCTTATTTTGCATTTATGCCACTGCTTTCTACTGTATACAGTTACATATTAACTTCCCTTACTTATATTTTCTTTTTCTTTTCATTCCTCATAGTTCATAGTGATAAATACAGTGGTATTTGTACACTATGTTCAATGTTTCATTTTTGAAATTTATCAAGCTTTTATTTCTATATATGCTTATATTATTACACTTTACCTATGTAATCCCTCATACCTATGGAACCCCCTTTTTCTATATTTTTAATCTTCTCTTTTTGTATCTTTCCGTTTACCTCCTCATTTTTCTTTCCCTTTATATTATTGTTTGCGTTTTGTCCTTTCTTGACATGTATTTTTTCTATTTTATATTCGTATTCTTGTTTATTATATCTGTCACCATTAGAATTTCTTTTCATCATCTACAATTTTATTTTTATCTATCACTTTTTTAAGTTTATTATATTCTGTAACCTGTCTTATATTCTTTCTTATTTATCATATATATATTCACTATTTCTTCATATCTAGTCACTATTTTTATCTATTCACTATTTTATCTTTTCACTATTTCATCATATCTAGTCACTATTTTTATTTTCACTCCTGTACCACTTTTTATATATTCTTGTTACTGCTACGTTTTTATATATTTTTGTTTGTTTCTCTCTCTTAGCCCTGAAGATGGCCTACATTGTAGGCCGAAACGTCGGCACATAATAAATAAGTTTTGCTTATTTTGGTGTTTTCTTTGACTGCACCCCCAACTATTTCTTCCTTAAATTTATTTATTCTGATGGAGCGGAGTGGCTCAGTGGTAGAGCACTGAGTTGCCATGCCGGAAATCCTGGTTCAAATCCAGCTGCAACGCAGTACTTTTATTTAGTCCGTTTGCTGCCGGAGATGAATCATATAGGATCTAGGACCTTCCTGAGGCTCACCCGGCCTCTATAAAATATTATAAAAATAGGGTACCCAAAATAAGGGGGAAAATCTGGCGGTTGGGCGTGACCTAGGACAAGTCTCATCTTTGCAGAAGCGTTGCCCATGAAAAGTACAGTCTCTACCTTGTCCTGAACCCCAGATCCTTCACGGGTTGTAGTGGTACAGGTTTTTTTATTTATTTATTCTGTTACAAGTCCCTTTAGAATAACAATAAAGGAATAATGTATAACCTAAAATTATAATTAAAATTAAAATTAGGTTTATATAAGTACTATTGGGTAGTTTCTCTACTTGCCTTTATCTCATACTTGCCATTATATATCTTGCATTATATTTACTCGATATATTACTATTATGCGGTTGTTAATTTCAATTAATAAATTAAAAAAAGGGGTTATACGTAAGAATAAAATCATACATTTTTACAAAATAAACAATTATAATTACAAATAATGTAGAGACAAGAAAGAAAAAAAAGGGTTAAGAATTCTAGTATAAAGGAAAACAGAAAGAAATAGATATTGAAAGACACAACCAAAGTATGAAAAAGAAAATCCACAAACAGAAAAAAAAGTGTAATGAAATGGAAATCTATACATTAAAATATCATTGAATAGTTTATTATACAAAAAATCTTCTGAAGTTAGAAAAAAAAATGTTATAAATTTTTGACCATCAGCCTCTTATAGTTGAAAATTGAGAGATTTCAAGACCACGCACACTTACACCTTTCTATATATCATCTATCATTTTATATTATTAATTACTATTATCACCTGTACCACTACAAACGATGAAGGGTATTGGGTTCAGTACATTGTAGAGACAGTACTGTTTCTTGGACAACGGTCGTGCAGGGAGGTGATTTGTCCTAGTTCATGCTCAACTGCCAGATTTTCCTTCCTTATTTTGGGTACCAAATTTACAGAGGCTGGGTTAGCCCAAGGAGGATCCGAGATCCAACGGGAGCCATCTCCGGCTGCTAACGGATCAAATAAATGTCTTGCAAGAAGCGGGTTTGAAACCAGAACCTTCAGCATAGCAATCCAGCGCTCGACCACTGAGCCACTCGGCTCGCTAATAATTCCGCTTGTTGAGTGAGTGAATGTATTGGATAGAATAGATAAAATAAAAATGTCACCAACTAAACACCTACCACATTCTCTAATAATTCTTTCTAAATCGGATTAATTGTAGTGTTATGCTCGTTAATATGGACTGTGCTACAGTGAATTTTGAGGACGAGTGTTGTCAGTTATAACTTTTGAGGACAGAAATGACTGAAATTAGTCTTGTGGACAGGATAAATTATAAGTTTGTGTGCTAGAGTAATTATAACTAAAGTTTTGTGTACTGAGCCCATCATTATATTTAGTGATAAGGAAATAAGATTAAGCATTGAGCAACTTTGGCTGAAACAGAAACTTCTTAAAGTTTAGTTAGTGAAGGAAAATATGGTCCAAATAATTTTAGTTTACAGTGATTATACAGGTCATGAACAAACATTGGGAAGAAATGGTCTTACCAACTGTCAAGAGTAAGAACATAGAATGTAATGAAGATTTATCGATGTTTTTTATAGAGATAAAATATATATAAATATTAAAGTAATTGAAACAGGTTGCGCGTCTGAGATGGAGAAATTGGTCGGGAGAACAAATGTCAGCCCGCTGGAAAGAGGGAACAAGGGAAATCTAGGGAGATGAAATTCCCTCTTGTAAAGAAAAAAATATTCAGATGGATATATTGAAAAGGTTAGAAAATAAAGAAGAAATAGTGTCTTATTTTCCTTCGAACAACAAAGAATAAACTCTCAACATAGACACATCAATAAAATAATGGATTTATCATTGGTCTTGGGGAAAAAGGTTAATAATTAAAAGTATTTTTATCATTAGTCCATTATGAAGTAGAATGTGTTTCTATAAACCAGCCGGTTTATAGAATAAAAGGAAATGCTAGACATAAAATTCGGAAAGAATTCATCGCCGAAAAATATTGTCAATTTGATGACGACTAGGCAGGAGCATTGGAGTGCTGCAGCAGACTATGCAGCGCAAATCGGAAGAAGGCTCAGAACAAAAGAGCGAGAAAGGAGAGGCCAAGCTCTGGCTAATCCCATATAATTTGTCCAAGGAAGAAACAGGCACATAGCCGTTCTGCCTCCCACGAAGTAATGCTTGACGACTGTTCCGTGGGACGGAAAAAGGATTATTGGGAGATGGTTTTTTAGTGAGTAGGAATCTCACACTGTTTTGTGACTTTTTTTCTCAATTGTTACACTTCTTACAATTGTTACACGTCTTATGAAAGATTTTTCCCCTGCCCAGGGGGAAAAATTCACATGTAAGCTACTGAAGGCTTAACTCAGAAATATCAAATTTTTAGTTATGTCGTTGTTCTTTTGGTGGAGCTGTATGTTCATTTCACAGAAACCAAATTCAGAAGCATTTTTATTGTTTGTTTTTGTTATACAGTAATGTTTATTGCTAGTATTTCTTCATTTGCTAGTATTTTTAACTTAAAATTACCAGTAACTTCATTTTGTATTGTACAAACTTTAAATAACAGTGTTGTTGCCGAGAAGCAAGGTTGTTTGAGAGAGGCCATATAGCAGTGCACCTGAGGAGCTGTTAGGCCGCTAAGAGGCTGAACTGTGGGAAGGAAACAATTAGGTGCAGCTGAAGTGTGGAAGGCTTGAATGAGCCGATCCCAGCGAGGTACCCACCAGAGTATATATATATCTTCTCTCCCTCTGAAAGTTCTTCCTTCATCAAGGGTGGTTAACCATTAGGGGAGTTACCTGATTTTTAATTCAATTAGATATTAACATTGTTCGTTTAATATTGTACAATAAAAATAAATTGATTAAACGCTGTGGATGTCATTTAAAGAAATAAATCCGGCTCATAGAAAATTCATTTTTTGGTTCCTAAAGAGATTTTCTTTCAATTTTGAACTATAGCCTCAAGCTCTAAATCATAGTCTTTATAGGGAAGAAAATGATTCGGGTGGAGGGGAAAGAATATCTTGAATACGGTTGAAATATTTATGGATGAAAATGGTCCGTCAGGTAACCAACGTTCCGACCCACATTGCAGGTCTTCTTCAGGGCTAAATATGCAAAGTACAGACAATTAAAATTACATATGGTAAATATTAAAGTTAAAATATATAAGCATCAAGATATCTGTATGGTGGAAAATAAAGATGGGGGGAGAACCTGAAACGTTGATACAAAGCAAGGGGAATAAATGGAGATTATTTATATCTAAGTGACAAAGAAGGTAGTACAAAAATAGTAAAGAATAAAATCTCTATATATGTAATTTTAAAAACATTTACCATATGTAATTTTAATTGTCTGTATTTTGTATATTTTGCCCTGAAGAAGCCCTTCAGAGTGGCTCGAAACGCCGGATTTTTAACAAAAATAAATAAAAATAAGTTGTCCCTACTTAAGAAAAATTTATTGACCTGCACCCGGACCATTTTTTCCACACACACACACACACACACACGTATATTATATATGTATATAACTATTATTATTCAAGGCTGAAATATTTATTTGAAACCAACGTATATTGAAAAAAAAAATGAAATTTCGAACTTTTTCCCTTATATTGTGTGATAACGTTTTCTGCAGCTATTGTCAACATGGAAATCAGAAAAATGTTTAATACCTTGATCAGTCGGCGCTTTATACCAACTAATATCTTGGCAGGCTATAGCCTTATGCGATAACTACTGTAGTACTTATGCGAGCTTAATAAAAAATTTCAGAAACTATTAAAATATAAAATATTTCTTAAAATTGCCAGTTCATTAGAAGATTGTAAGCAGAAAAGTTCCAGCAACTCGACAAAATACAAAAATGTATCTTATGATTTCTACATAATCAAGTTATAAAATTAAAAATGATCCTTTTATTTTTTCACAGATGGAAATCCAGGATACCCAGGAATAATCCATGCCTAAAATTCAAATATTTCTGTTAGCTACTCCTAACCTTGTGATGCCGTAACTTTAAATTCTTAGAAGGTCTTTGAAAATTGCGGTTTTGTCACTAGCATTATTACCTCATTGCGTCACGGTTTGTAGATTATATCAACAACACTGAACGGAATAACAAGCAGTAGTACGCCCGCCTTATCGAAAAATTTTATCAGACAAAATTCCTTGAATAATAAATGTAAGGTAACAAATCAAAGATTAAAACGTAAATACTTAAAGTTTAATGAGAATCTTGTAAACTAAGATAATAATCTTTACATACTGTAGCCAGACCATCTCCTCTTTATTCTCTAATCTCTCTATATATCTTAGATGTTATTATTATTATTATTTTTTTTTTTAATTTGTTCCCCCCATGGTAACCCCATGGAGGGACCGTTTATTAATATTAGGACATGCTTCATACTTAAGTAAGCATATTACATGTCATTACATGTGATGTTAATAATTACAGATCAATTTGGCATCATAATTACAGAATACATTTTAGTATAATTTAACAATACAAGAAATTCAAAATTTATAGTTTGACTAAATTGATAATTTCTGAGAATAAAATTAAACTTGTAATCCTAAATTATGTAATGAAAAAATAAATAAATTTAACAAATATACAAATAAACAAAAATGAAAGGTTTTATGATATAAATGATTTAACTAAAAAAAAAATCAATTCATGAGTTATACATTACGATTAGCGACAGTACGTAATAAAAATGTATACACATATATTTATACTCATAACAGTTACAATTAAAAATGAAAAAACAGGTATCTGGTGGATTGCCCTTCTTATGTCCTAGAGCTGATCAAAATTTATGTCTTTTATAAATGTTAATAAGTCAGTTTTCAATTTAGAAAAAATTAAATGTTCTGTCTCAGGCCAAGTCCCTCGTTTGAGTATTATGTTTTTTATCAATTTAATTCTTTGTCGGTCGTATCGTGAACAGTCATATAGTATGTGTCTGAAAGTGTGGGTCTGTCCATCTTCATCACATGCGTCTGTTCTTATAATGTTAAATCTATTCAAATACTGTTTTGTGTTTCCATGTTCTATTAAAAATTGTGTTAATTTGAAGTCTGAACTGTGTAATTGTTGGTAATTTTCGAGTGTTATGCGAGGAATGTATCTGTGTAGGCTGGGTGATTTTGTCGATGAAGTCCATGTAGTGTTCCATTTTTTAATTGTTTTTTCTGTCAGCTGTTTCTTGAGGTAAGATATTGGGAACTTACTGTAAGAGGTCAAGAGCTCGCTGTTGGCTGCCTCTTTGGCTAAACAGTCTGCTCTTTCGTTGCCCTCATCCCCTGCATGTGCTTTAACCCATTCTATCATTACCCTCGTTCCTATCTCCGTCAATTTTATCAAAATTAACCTAATGTTTTCTGTTAAAGGGTCGTGTATGTCAGCGTTTTTAATGGAATGAATGATGTTCTTGTTGTCAGTGTGTATTTTAATGTGCGTGTAAGTCTCTGACGGATGTTCGTGTAGAAATTCTATAGCCTTTAGAACAGCGTATTTCTCGGCTTGGTTGTTTGAGCACCAGGAGCTCCATTTGTACAGTTTTTCGATAACGAAGCCAGATTTATTTTCTCCAAACCATGCACATCCCACGTTGTCGTCATCTTTGCTTCCGTCTGTGTATATGTGACTACAGTTAGTAATTGAAGTATTAGTCTGTGAGTTTATGAGTGAATAGTGAGCTGGATGTAACCAACTACAACAGTCGGTTTTATTTTCTGCTTCATTGTAGGTCAGATTTAAATATTTTTCCGGCATTTTTTAAAATTTAGATGTTATTATATGGATATTTATACAGACACATATAAAAGATGAAGGATGGTGAAGGGATTGTGAATTGCTAATAACACGGAAACATTGATGAAACTGCCTTGTTGCAAATACATACTATTAAAATTAATTTGAAGTCCTTTATAACTATAGACATAGTTGTATTTGAAGGTGATGATTATATACTATCAATTGTTTTTTTTTATTTATGTCTATCTATGAATCTATCTATAATTCGGCGCTACAACTCGATTTCGAGTTTTGGCCTCCTGTAGCAGCTTCCACCAATTGTTTAGAGCCAATACCTCACACCCAACATGGACCTAGCATCACCTAGCCACACCATCCATTGAAGCCGAGATCTTCCTCTGTCTTTATTTTCTTTGGCAGGTCATTCTCGGCCATCCGAGCAACGTGTCTAGCCCATCTCAACCTACCGAGTTTCATAAACTGGACCACACCTGATTTTTTTAAATAAATCTTTGAGCTCCTCGTTTGTTCGAAATTACCATACCTGATCCGCCTTAACAGAGTTTACGCAGAATCTTCCTCTCAAAAATTTTCAAATTCTGCTCACCAGCTTTCCACGTTTCTGATCCATTTATAGATTATAAAATTTAGCTGTCATATTGTTATTGCTAATATTTCGTCTGATAATGTAAATAGACATAAGTTAAAAGTCGTTTATCAATAAATAAAAATTATTCGTATATAATTAGTGTATTTAATTTACTCCAGGTCGGTTTTCATTTTAAACATTGTAGTAATTATTATTGTTTTTAAAATTAATTGTTGGGCAAGGGAAGCCACGGTGGTATGTTCCCCCAAGATGGTTTTTTGTGTACTGTGGAGAATCCATTACAGTACATACTTATAGGCAAATCACATGATCATAGTTGTTAAAATATATGATTGAAATAACAGAAGTCAAATGAGTGAAACTATTGTTTAGATATTTTAATACAAATTTGAAACATTTTTATCAATAATAAAAGTTTATTTCTAAGTTATTGTTGATTTTTTTGCCCGTCAGCCCGTTGTGCCCCCCAGAGAAAAATCCTGGATATCCCCTTGTTATTGGGCATTATAATAATTGCTGATTATGAATTATATCTGTTGTATTCGGCTTAAATAAAATAAGAAAACCTTCTCTTTGGTTGAGGAGGACTGGAGTAATCTCGCCCTGGGAATACACGTACGCACTCATTCCTCCCTCCCCTTCCACCAGGACCCAACCCTCGGCACAGGAACACGTACGCTTCGTGATTTGGTATACGCTCCTATGCCCTTCATAAACTCCCCCGTTAAACTTGCCCTTCCTTTAGTTTCTAGGAATATAACTCTGCTCAAGTAATATGCCTAATGCCTACTGTGTGTAAGACATATCGTCTTTATGCAGAAACAATATTACCGTCTGATTTAGTGCACCCATAATTAATAAAATATGTCAGAGTTAATGGGTTTACTAATTATGATTTTTAGTTTAGTAAAAAGAGAAATATGTAAGAATTCGAAGGATTCTCCTAATTTCTATTCCATTGGCTGTCCCAGCATCGAATGTTGAATTTAAGAAAAAGAAATATAAAAATAAAAATATATGATTGGAAAATATATGAAAATATGATTAATATAATTGCGAAACCATCTGTAATCTCGTGGTTTATATTTAAATAGAACAGCAGAAGATCGTATAATTAAATGAAATTATTTTTATTTTATGTTGTTTCAGGCAAGCGTGAGAGAAATATTTAAATAAATTATAAAATTACCTCTAAGCAAATAATGAAATTAAAATATGCACCATCTACATAAATTAAAATATTCTAAATACAATGGA
Organism: Arma custos; assembly: GCA_037127475.1. Lineage (NCBI taxonomy): Eukaryota > Metazoa > Arthropoda > Insecta > Hemiptera > Pentatomidae > Arma > Arma custos. Next base: position 68,509,407 of record CM073764.1, on the reverse strand, counting down.
CAAATAAATGAGTAAATAAAAATCAGCAAAGTAACACGACCAAAAATTGAGATAAATACTGCTATACAAAATAAAAATTAACTACTTATACTATATACATTAAAATAAAACTGTACCACTACATTCTATGACAGGGCAGGATTTTCATTACATGGTAGAGACTGTATTGTTTCAAGGACAACGGTTGTGCAGGGAGGTGATTTGTCCTAAATCACGCTCAACAGCCAGATTTCTGCCCTTATTTTGGGTACTCACATTATAGATGCTGGGTGAGCCCCAGGAGGGTCCTAGATCCTATATGACCCATCTCCGGTTGCTAAGAGACTAAATTAAAGTCTTGCCTGCAGCGGGTTTTGAACCAGGATTTTCGGTATGGCAGCTCAGTGCTCTACCACGGAACCACTCCGCTCCCCGAAATAAGACTACTAGATGCATATTAATATAATTATAAAAGATTATTTATAGCTACACTATTCTGTATATGCTCGGGGATTTAGTAAATCAGAAGATGTATTTCTCATTAAGCCATCCCTCCCTCGAATTATTGGCTAGTTGACTTTTAATTTAAATTAAAAATGCTGAGAAGGAAAAAGGAGAGTAGAGAAGAATATGTATTCAGAACTATGACGATCTATATGCCTTCACTACGATTGCAGTGGGACTATACCTAATTGTTTGTCCCCTGGAAACTCGTAGCACTTAGCATGATTAGGAAAGAGCCCATGAGCTGAAATATGTAAAGAGCATTGCAAGTAAAGCAAGAAATAGGCCCTCGATATTCAAGTACGTCATTATAGCTTCATGACGAAGTGAATGAGAGGTTTATACAATAGCGTCCCGAACAGACTATAGTGCGGTACGCCTCACTTAAATTATATTTGTTGCATAAATTAATGTATTAAAATTTTGCAGAAAGAAAATTTAATTTAATTTGTTAATGGCCTATATACTAACATTAAACTCCTCTAACACAGGCTACAGAGTTCTGCATAGAATAATGCCCTAGAATAAAATGGAAAATTCTGGTTATTTAAAAAATTAGCTTGTTTATTATCTAATGTACATTCTGAATAGAATAGAATAGAAAAATGATTTTATTCTGGGACCAGGCCCCTGAAGAATAACATATGTGTAAAAAAATTAATAAAGATATATCTGGCCATAGGGCAACATTATTAGAATAATAGAATATTTACCTAATAACATGAAAATAAATATAAACGAAAATATATGTTCGGGTGGAGAATAAAAAAAAAAAAATAATAAAGAAAAAATATCTTACAAATTTACAATAAAAATAAATAAGCAGAGAAAAAAGTAATAAGTAAATAAAAGCACCTACAATATAAAAAATTAAAAACAATATGAGTTGTTGGTTGAAGAATATTTACCGTAGTTCATCAACCAAAACTGAGAAATAGGAGCTGCTAATTATTACTGATTAAATAGCATCCAATTGGGAATTTAGTAGATGTAGGAAAAGCTTGGATTTGAATGTGGATAAGGAAGACGTATGACGGATATCAGGTGAGAGTCAGTTCCAAAGAGTAGTGGAATGGACGAGAAGGGAACGCTCAAATATTTTGGATCTATGGGAACGGGTATATAGGTCGGAAAGGTGATTATAATTAATATTATTATCAATTATCAATTATTTATCATAATTAATAAATAATTGATAATTTTCACTTTACTTTCCTATAGTTAATTACTCAACAGTCACGACATGATACCATTTCAGATCTGTGAGTTAAAATTATCTGAGCTCTTGAAGACTTTGGGTACAATCAATACAACTTAGTGCCTTGTATGGCTTAGGATAGGACTTACAAGGCTTACCCAGGCTCATCCAATCACTAAAAAAATTCGCCAACATTTGAGAAAATAGCAATAGTCCCTACCTTCGCGGTTTTTGCTTTATGCAAAAGAACGATATATAAAGTAGGACTACTTGCCAATATATCAATGGTTACGGGAAATAGGGAATTACGTTATTAGGTACCTTTCACCTTTCTTTCAAAAGAAAGAACAATTAAAAATATTTAATGCAGTGAGTTACACTCTCCTTTTTAATTTATCTTATTTTCCTTCATTTGTTTCATTAATATTAACTATTTTATTTATTTTATTCTTATTCCTCCCTCGGAATTATTAAACAAATTGTAGAAAACAACAACAATATACATAGTCTATATATCCATATCGAACTGAACTCATTCGTTGATGACCACTACGTCTCAAATTTAAAACAGCCAAATACCATCCATAGAATCCTACAAACACTTCTGCAATATTCTGAATAATTATCTATAGTTGTATCATAACCAGATGCGATATTATCCCAACGAAATATAAGACTGGCGTCTATTTACCCTCATACACATATAAATAAAAAAATAAAAAAAACCTGTACCACTACAGGTCCTAGATCACGCTCAACCTCCAGATTTCCCCCCCTTTTTTGGGTACCCTATTTCCATCCCATATGATCCATCTCCGGGTGCTAACAGACTAAATAAAAGTCTTGCCTGCAGCGGGATTTGAACCAGAATTCCCTGCAGGACAATTCAGTGCTCTACCACTGAGCCACTCCGCACACATATGAATACTGAATAAAAAGTTCATGAGTACTACTTCATTTCATGATTAATGAGTAATAAATTACTTATTTCTCTCGCAGTGAGTACTTTCTGATTTACACTAATTATACCTAATTACTATGTAGTGTACTTACTCTGCAAGAAGTACTACTAATTACATATAGTGGAGAAGTATTTTTCTTCTTTCAACTACACGACAATCCATTATGGTTCTTGGCTTCATCGAGTATCTCCCCTGATTCTATTGATGAGCATTACCACCACTTTCTGATCATAGCCCTCGAGGTTATTTAATCTACACATCAAAGCTAACGGCGCCCTCTCAGCCGAGCTGTTGGGTATAGCAAGGATTTTCATTCACAAGACAATATTTTTTCATATGTTTACATGAACGCAGAAATAGTCATTGCAAGGGATCTATTATTGAATGAATATTAAATATAATTCAGATAATAGCACCAATTAACTGAAGCTCTTCGATTTGTTATCATACCCGAAATAGCGCTTACCTGTATTAGGGTACATGAACTAATCATCTCGTTAGGTTGGAAGTTTTTTATACATTATTTCTTTCATTGTAAATTATGATTCTCCACAGATATATTTAAATGTGTACAATTGTTTTTATTTGAGACTGGTCTATTGGTACAGCATTTTTATTTTGTGAAATGTATCAAATTATACATGAAATGAATAAAAAAAAAAACAAAAACAATCACCTAGTTAGAAAAGTAAGAACCAATTTGTTAGTAGCCTTGGCTAAGACCTTTCATTCCACCAAAACCATTATTATATGATTAGAGTTATTTTTATCAAGAGTAAGTCTTGCTTTTATAATATAATCTATCGAAGAAGTCAAAACGTCGTCAGGGTAACCTAAAATTTACCTATTAGAATTAAAATTCTGTTTCAATGGTCTGGATTTCGTATACACTTCTAGGTGCTTAAGACGTGTCTGGGAATCTCCTATTCGAACGCTATTACCTATTGCTAATCTTCCTGATTGATCCCCCACGCACTGAACAGGCATCACGCATTAATTATTATTTATAGTCAGTGTTACCAAGCGAATAAATTTAGACGTATTAAGCTGAATAATAATATGGATAAAGGATTACAACTATTAGTACTAGAATATTAATTATATGTACCAAGATAAAGTATTGAAAAATAATAATATATATGAAATAACGAATAATGCAGTCCTTATCTAATTCCCTAGACTATCCGTTCGTTAAAAGCCAAGAACTGGTTCATCAAAAATAAAAATTATTTGGCCATCCCAATTTATTTCCTCAATATTTTATCTCCCCGAGTATAAAATCTAAATAAAGGGTTTTCAGTTCAGTATAAAGTATGATTTCATCGATCCATTTTGTATCACATTAATTAATTAATTAACGCCCCTAAAAAGTAAGTATTTATGAGGCCTAACTTAATTAATTTTTTACTGCATTCCTTTTTAACTTCAAGAGATAATATTTCGAAACTTTAATAACATTTTCTGGTTTTTTATTAAAAATATTAAAATATAAAATAATTAGCAGTTTGCGTTTTTACATTTCTACTCACTTTTTTCTTTTAACTATAGAAGTTTTATAAAACGTATAAGTATATTGTTTAGACATCGGATATGGCTTACTGCGTATGGAGCATCATAACTCTGTATTTATAATAAATGTATATCAGTTTATATGAAAGTGACCACTATAACAGGATTAAGCTCTTGCTGTTCCACTAAGCACTATCCAGTCTCTAATATATGATAACTTTCAAACTCTCTCTCTCTCTCTCTCTCTCTCTCTCTCTCTCTGTTATGACTAGGCCCATAAATCGGAGAGAATAATTCATAACATGAACTGATATAGGATATAAGCCTAAAAGATTTACACTGGACAGAAGATATATCCCCTAAATTGGATATTCCCAGCAGAGGCCGCGAGAGAGATTCCCTTATGCTAAGCACGTACGAAGCTTAAGAAGATTCGAGCTTATTCCTGTGTAAGTTGGACGGAGCGGTCCTACATTATAAACCAGCGACACCGAACCTCCACGACCAGCCCGAACTCATTTATTGCGGTCACCCCTAAGAGGCGGTGCACCGATTTGAGGCGGTGGTGATAGAGGCACTTTATAGCCTCTTTATACAACTTTACAGCCAACTGGGACCGTTTAAGTCGAGCATTAAATAAAGCGGTCTGTCTCTACCCTACCAATTGACTGGCTAACTTTTCCTGTAAACAAAACAAAAGTTCAATCCAGAATTACTTCGACGTGGCCTGAATACTATTGTTTATACATACTACTACAGCCCATTAAGGGTCCAGTTTATGGTTTTTAGAGCAACGGTTGTGCAGGTGATTCGTCCTAGATCACACTCAACTGCCAGGTTTTCCCTCCATTAAGGGGGTCCAATTTTTACGTGAATACTCCATTAAAATTGCTTCAATAGTGAGAGACAATAAAAAAAAACGAATGGTAATAAAATCGGGAGATACAGTTTAATGATGCAGATAAATACCTATCATATCCATCCAAAATTCAATTACATCACTGGATAGCTAAAGGATCAAAGAATTATTTACAATAAGTAATGACTGTGAAGTATCGCGCGCAATGGAGTGGTAAGCGTCGCCATTTTTAGGTCATTTTGCTGCGTATCGAGATTTCCATACGGTATTACTATCCATACGGAATCGGAGAAGTTACGACGTTCGTTTAGTTTTCAATCGTCAGCTGTGGTCAAAATATATCCATTGCATATACAATATAAGTGTATATAAAATAGTGACAGAAACATAATGAGGTGTTAGAACAAAAAAAATATTATCAAAAGTATATAATGTAGGCCTGTACCGTCGAAAAGCCAAATCCAAATACAGAAATCATACAAGGGTGGAAAGGGCTTTTCTAGAGCGACCGAATGGGAACAATAAAACAAAAATATCCTGGATCCGGCCTTGCTTAAACGTATTCACGTAGTACACACGACCGTGTCCATGACACAGCCACACCCCATTTTTGGGCTGGGTTAGTTTCTGGAGGATCTGTAGATCAGTGGCTATTAACAGATAATTTATCTGCCATAGCCGGTTTTTAACCCAGAACCTTCAGCATAGCAACTCAGCATTCTACAGACTCAGCTACACTGCTCCTATTAATAGTATCATTATAGTTAATTAAAAAAATAATGGGATTTAATATTTTTCGCGTAGTTTATTTAGTTGATTAGCATGTTAGTGTTACGGAAGTAGCCTGAAACAGCGAGCATCCTTAGTACATAGATGCCTCACCCAGTTCTATTTCGTTTTCTCTTATCAGACTGTTGTTTTCCGTTTTCTTTTCTTTATCAGTCTATTATGATGTCCTTGAAGGTTTTCAATGAAGGTGAGCGTCGATATGGACATTGGTAGAGATGTGTTTCGTCCAGTTGTGAACGTTATAAGCCGTGATTTGTCACAATTTCCCTGGAGCATGTCAATATTTTAAATGAATCGATAACCAAAGCAAGGCGATTATTTAACATTTTAAAATTTTATATGACATAAAAAAAAGTCCCGGACTAGTTCCCTTTCTGAATTTTGTAAGCGTTGCCAAGTTTGTGTAATCTTGCGGACAATTATCTCCGCTCTCTCTAAGGACATTCTCACTTCGACAGGGTTCCACTCTATCTTCAGAATAAAAACATTTTCCAATCTAACAGATTAAACTAATTTGCACAGAAGAATGGCAAGGGGTCCACATATTGCTGTTGAACGAAAGAAACTAAACCAACGCTTTATAACTACTCCCTGCTTAGACGCCACTGGAAATTATATCTAAGACAACAACTAAATCTATTTATCTACCTAAATATATTGTCAAATATATTGAATCGCAAAAATAAAAAAAAAACCACATTTATAAACTAACCAAATTCTAATAGTGGATTTAAATAGTCTGTGGGTGCAGTCAAAGATTAAACTAAATAAGAAAAACTTATTTTAGTGTACCAACTTTTCGGCCTAAGATGTAGGTCATCTTCAGGGTTGCCGAGGGAAGGGAATTAGGATGTAAGACCAAATGTAGAATTTTAAGTAACTCATGTTTTTACTGCACCGCTGGACCATTTCAATCCACTATTTAAATTATGCAATAAACTATTTTACACTTAAATAAAAATTTTCTAGACCGAAACGTATAGAAAAATCATTCAAGCACCATTTCAACAGCCCAAGAACATATATGGACATACTACAAAAGCATAGTTCAAGGCTATCTTAACAGATTCATCCAAGGAAATGGCCCGGAAAACATTCCAGACAATACTCACACAAAGCTAAAAATGAGTTGGATGAGAGGCGTATGTGTTTAATTTTAAACTAAACTGAAAAATTGCCAAGAGGTAATTTATTGAAAATTTTTTTTATTGTAATTGCATTTACTGGTTGTCAGTGGCCCCTGACACTTGCGAATCAAAATAAAATTGAGAAACAAAAGGGGATTTATATGTACTTTGCCATGCTTTAATAATCTTTGAATGTAAGCGACGTTAGCAATTTTATTGTTTAACTAGTATGATAAATCTCTGAGTTGAAGTAAATTTAGATATTTAGCTGCTAGAATGGGTTACTAATTAAATCGCAATAAGCCGCTATTGATCGCTTTTGATAACTTGTTAGCGAATTCGCAGACCAAGTTGAACGGCACTCAGCACAGAACTGCTGGAGGGCCTCTCAACAAGTTTCTCAACAAACTGCAAAGCCCCGGGACTAGAGGTGAGCTCGGTCTGTCCCGGCTGAAAAATGTAGCAGTTTCGTTGCTCTCACTCCGCTGTAATCTAAGAATTTACATTTCTGGTTGGTAGGAGCAAAGGCGAGGGGGAACTTGGAGGGGAGGAGAGATTTATCCTTCTTCTTGGCAAGCACAAAAACTCATTTGTCTCCTCCTTCTCTTCCCAGTTTCCTTAAAGGAGTGAATTCACCCGTGGGAATATGCATTGTCATTTTTGTTCGAGTAATTAATTTGTATTAATAATGTATAAGCTAACCTGTAACAAACATTCCTGAAAATAAAAAAGAATATACCATTACAACCAAATTGTAGTGGTATATTCTTCATAAGCTGATCCTGAGTTCAGTACATGGTAGAGATTACCGAATGGACATGTGAATGCCTAATCGAAACCTAAAACCTGTAACACTACAACCTGTGAACGGGTCTGTGGTTCAGTACATGGTAGACACTGTGTTTCGTGGACAACGGTTCTGCAAGGAGTTGACTTGTCCTAGGTCACGCTCAACCGCCAGATTTTTCCCGCTTATCCGAGGCTGGGCCCCAGTTGGGTCATAGATCCTATATGATCCATCTCCCGCTGCAAACAGACTAAATAAAAGGTATGCCTGCAGCGGGATTTGAACCAGGATTTCCGGCATGGCAACTCAGTGCTCTACCACTCTGCTCCTAATCGAGCTCCGTCTAATCGAAGGTGTTGGATAAAACTTTTTTTTTCTTTAAGGATTTCCTCAGATGGAGGTTTCCTTCCACCAAAGCTTTCCTTTAATTCGTCATTCCATTTTGTAAATCTTACCCCCTTAGATCTTGGCTGTGCATATTTTCCTCAATGTCTTCTATCCATCTTTTTCGTGGTCTTCCACGGCGTTTTCTCGCTTCAGCACTCCAATTGAAAATTAAATTGTGCAATCACCCTTCTGAGATGACAATATCATGACATATGTTTTCTGTATATTTTGGAGGACGCTTTGTTGAGTTTGCAACCGTACTCCAATTTCGGCATTGGTCCATCTTTCTAGTCTGGATACCCTGGCAGCTCTCCTGCAATAATCCATCTCAGTAGCAAGTAGTTTTTATCCCAGAGCAGCGCTTATCATCTCTACTCCATATGGCAATTTCCTTTCACTTGGACTATATGGACTTGTATTCTGTAAACAAATATAATACTAGTATTATAATTTGGACTTGAATACAAAATAAATGTATTATAGACTTATATACAAGGAAAGTGCTCAAGTTTCTACATTCGATGGTCAATATACCCGTGACTCCATTTAATCTGTAAATGTTTCGTAAAAGATTATGTATCACGGGCAACACTGGTGTGAATGGCATTGGAATCGGAATCTCGGGTGCTGGAGATTTTCTCTTTCAACTGGTTAAAATTTTATGCTTATAAAATTTGTATAATGCTATAATTTTAAATAATGTTTATATAAATCTGTACACAAAAAACCTTTGAAGGGTCTTGAAAGGTGATTTATTGGAGATACAGCTCAACCGCCAGTTTTCCCCAATTAGGAGTGCCACCTTTTTCGAGGCTGGGTGAGCACATTCCACAAGGCCCATTCGAGGCCTTGAACAGATTACACAATTTGTCTGGCAAGCTGGATTTGAACCGTCGACCTTCAGCACCCCAACTTAGTACTCTACACAAGGTTGAAGTGCATATTCTCAGCAATTTTTCTATCTAAGTTCTGTGTAAAACTATTTCCACCAAAGAAACACTTCTGAATAAAACAAATAAAGTCATAAGCTTTTAGGATGAGATGTGATTGATAACTAATATGAACTAAGAAACTTGGCGGATAGCCAACAAGATAAGCCAACCAACAACCGAAAAGTAGTCAAGTATGTACTTCAATTCCAGCAAAGATGTAAGCTATTTCGCTGGAACAATGAGTTATTTTTTATTATTCTGTAATAGTGTGGGAAAATACTTTATTATTTTTTATTTTTCATATTGTTATCAATTTAATTACCAACTTTTACTATCTCAACAACTATTTCAATTAGGCATTTCATACAGCACACACTACCATCCTGGTGATTTACCATGAATAAAAAGGGATGGTATTAACTATAAACATAATTAGTGTAATCATTAGAGATGATTTACCTCGAATACAAGTAAAATTAACTGAATGATATTTTTTTATTTTCATAGCTGAAAATCTACCAGATCCTGATTATATAAATTTATTTTAAATTCACCTTAATACATGGGAAATTACATAAATACATAATATCTGTACCTCAGAGGTAAACTATCGTAACTGACATTTTTCAAACTTTACAAGAGAGCAGTTTTAATGTTAAATTTTCCTTTTTATTGTTGTTCACGGTTTCCAATGATAATTAGAGTTCATCATTGATCTTGATCTTGATGACCTCTAATTATCATTGTAAACCGTGAACAACAATAAACAGGAAAATTTAACGTTAGAGAAGAAATAGTTGACTGGAATTTCTAATGTAAGGAAGAAATAGTTGGGGGGTGCAGTCAATGAAAACACCATAATAAGTGCATACTTATTTATTGTGTGTCGACGTTTCGACCTACAATGTAGGCCATCTTCAGGGCTATGAGAGAGAAACAAACAGAACAAAAATATATAAAAATATAAAATGAAAATTTAACATTAAAACTGCTCTCCTGTAAAGTTTGAAAAACGTCAGTCACGATAGTTTACCCTTAGGTACAGATATTAAGAAGTGTAATTTCAAACGGATACACAATAAATTGCGATATCAATTAGGGCTGGCTTAAAGGCAGCTGTTCCAATTAGTGTTCTGCTAAGTAGCCAATTAAAGCCACAATCAAATTTCCGGTGATGAAATACAAATTAACGTGACCACTCCAGCTGATAGTTTTGACAACTTCCGTTAAGTAGGAAATAAGCAGAAATAACATCCTTTATTAATATACTCAGTTATTCAGAATATTTCTTTTGGTAATGTTTATTCGATGTTATAAATTCAGTTAAAGAATTCCCATATGATATGATTGCACATTGCATCATCATCATATTTACATCATTGCAGTTCAAAAAGTCGTGTTGCTTTTTGAATTAATTTATTGAAATTTACAACTGTAATTTAAAAATACAACCAGTAAATAGAATTAATGATATTAATGTCTCTTCTTGACAGGCAGTTATCAAGATTATGTCTCTTCAATTGGCAGTAGTAAAAAACCAAACTCAGCTTAGAAGGTCACGATACTATCTTCTTTCCGCGAGGATTATCGGGAATTATACAACTAGGTAGGTTTGAAACTAATGGCTTTGAGTAATGATAAAGACTATAGTGGAAGAATTGATTCCAGAATTCGGAATAGAGCCAAATCAGCAACAAATGGGACGTTTAAGGTCGTCAGGGATGACTTTATTCATGACAAAGAAAGAAGAATTTAGGATTTTTCGAAGGATTTTGAGTGGTAAGAATATAAAAGCATTCGATGGCTAATTGGAGCACAAAGCTCTACTACGTTCAAACGGGTCTTATAATAGTCATGTAAATTGATATTTTGTAATTAATTGGGAGCTGAGAGCGTTTGTCTAGTGAGGGTTGAAGCAGCCTGAAACTGTGAGCATCGTTAATTCAGGAAGGGAGATTCCTAACTCAGGTCCTTTTTGGTTTTCTCATAATAGCCACAGCTTTTGTTTTTTAGCCTATTGAGATGTCTACGAAGATTGATGGTAGTCGCCGATATAGACTCTGGTGGAAATGTGTCTCGTCCCAAAGTGACTTTGTCATAATCCGATAGCGTTTGCTAATATTGTATACGAAATCAGTGCATTTTCAAGTTTAAATTGTTAATAACTTATTTTACGACAATATTGAGTTATAAAATATAATAATAATGGCTGTACAACGAAAGGGTATGGAATAGTTGATGTATGCATTCATTTTCTATATCTTAATTTCAATATTTGAATTGTTAAAAATATTAATTAAGTTTTCAACATGTTATTTACATGTTGTTGAGCGGAGTGGCTCAGTGGTAGAGCACTGAGTTGCCATGCCGGAAATCCTGGTTCAAATCCCGCTGCACGCCATGATTTTTATTTAGTCTGTTTGCAGCAGGAGATGGATCATATAGGATCTAGGACCCTCCTGGGGCCCACCCAGCCTCTATAAAATATTATAAAAATAAGGTATCCAAAAAAGGGGGAAAAATCCGACGGCTGAGCGTGACCTAGGACAAGTCACCTCCTTGCAGAACCGTTGTCCATGAAATAGTACAGTCTCTACCATGTACTGAACCCCAGACCCTTCATGGGTTGCAGTAGTACATGAAAAAAATTACATGTTGTTAAAAAAAAACTGTTACACATTAATTCTATGAGGGAATTTATATTTACTTTACCACTAATTTGAAGAAAAGGTTGAATAACCGACCCTCACTCCTTAAACGGCTATTTTATCACAAAAATAAACTATCGGTGACTACATAAATTATAATATACAACATGCTACTTAAACCATATGGACCTATGCCTCGCAAGACTGGAGCTCATTAAAAAAAGCCCACTTACTGACCATTCAAATCTTTCAATCAAAATTCCTTTGTTATATTACACATTGACCCTTTTAAATTACTAATACATAATTATATACATAATAATACAAAAAGATGTCAACATACCACTCGTGACTGACACAATCAAGAAATATAACAAACAATTTCAGACCCACTTGCTAGACATCCAAACTTACTGGTACAATCATTACTGACAGACACATTACCACGGATTCCGACATTGAGACTGAAATGCCTCTGGAGCAGGTATCTATTACAGTGAGATGAACACGCTAGGAGTGCCTTTCTCCTACATGCTTCCACGAGAATCCCTTAGGAGAGATTTTCAAAAGAAGGTCGAAAATACAATATGTGACAAATGACATTTGTATAATTTCTTAATAAATATTTTTACTATTAATATTATTATATTTACTTTAGCAGAATACTTCAGTGCGTAGAACGCTGTGCTAAAGTGTCCAGGTTCAAATCAGGCTATGGTAGACTTAATTCGTGACAAGAAAAAATTCTGAAACTGCATCGATATTTTAAAAATATATTATATATGAAACTATGTAATATATATATATATTTATATATGTCAACCTTCAAGACATCGTATAGATTTAAAAAACAATCGATGGCATCTTCATTACGACCTGCCAAAAGGGAACGGGCACAATAGGGTGCATCCTCGGCTAGAACTATTGAAGGGAGGCTTGCCGTGACTTCATTTTAATCACGTGACTTGATTAAACATCCTCATTAATCTTCCTTTCTAATGTTTATTTTCCGGCCTCTATCGACCCCGGACGGTATTACAGTCATCAGTTCACCAAAGGAAGTGCTTTGTATCCGACTTAATCTTCCCCGGCTTCTAAATAGTTCTTTTAATCACCTACAATAAATAGTTAAGGCTATACTTGGGATAAAAAAAACAAAGCAGAAAGTTTTTAGGTCAGTTTAAAGTAAAGTTAATTAACCTGAAATGACACTATAAAGATGCAAACTCATTAATTTGTTATAATCCTTTTGTAAAGATCGTTTATAATGCGATCTAGTACCAAGTTCTTATAAAAAACTATAAAAGGCAATGTAGTATAAACTTTATTTTCAAATAATAACGATTAACCAATTGGTTAGAATATAAAAAATCCCCAAAACAAAGCATTAATTCTGCCGAAATACTGGAATAAAAACAACTGAGGTGAGGGAATGTTTAATTGAAAATTATTTAAGGCATGTAAATATTTATTGTAAATCAATCTTTGTTTTTTTCAGAGAAATAATTCCGTTTTTATTTCTATATCCAAAGACATATAAACATTATATACCTATTTATAAAATATCATGCGCGTTTGTTGCAAATCAGACCAAGTTTGCATGAAATGGGAGTGAAGAGAACCAATTGACAATCCAATAGTGACACATTTCTGCAGCTCTGCCTCATATATTGTTCTTCAATTAAACGCTGGCGTTATTTATGCTGAAGCGAACCGACAGTGTAATTGCGGTCGGAGATGTGACGGAAGATATAATCGACTTGGTTGCTGCTTCGGCGAATTGGGGCAACTTCGTGCTTCGCCCAAGTCCTATCCGGAGCCGGCATTCCGTCCAGCTGTGCAATAATTGATCGAGGGTAATGGGACGTATATAATTCAGCGTTTATTAGCGGCTTCGCGCTGTTAAACGAACCGCACTCCAAAAAGGATTGGAAGAGGATGCTAGCGTTGAATGCCGGCAATGCGATTTCCTCGATCACTGGATTGCACATAAGTAATACATAAATATTCGTTCGAAATATTTTTGATGAATTGCACTTAATCAAAGGAATTTTCATACGGTTGACAGTAATTGTCATACTGTTCGTAATTATTAGTAATATAATGGCTCAGTGATAGAGTGCTGGATTGCCATGCCGAAGGTTCTGGTTTCATTCAAGACATTTATTAAATCCGTTAACAGCCGGAGATAGATTATATTGGATCTAGGACTCTCCTGGGGCTCACCCGAACTCTATTAAGTGGGCACCCAAAATAAGGGGCTGGTGAATCTGGCGGTTGAGTATGATCTAGGACAATTCACCTCTGCACAATCGTTGTTCAAGAAACAGTACAGTCTCTACCATGTAATGAACCCCCAGAAACTTCCTGGGTTGTAGTGGTTCAGTTTTTTTTTAAGAGGAATAATATTTCCCCCTAAACATATCTCTGTAGAAAAACTAGAAGCGCTAGTTCGATTTTAAACAGAATTGGACAAACTAGGTTCAAGGGAAGCTTATTCTAAATTGATAATAACGCTTCAATTAGGAATAGATTGTATATACTCTAGGGCCAAAATTTGGTTAATGTTTTGTGATGACGAATTATATTTGTGATGACTTTCCTAAAACTAATTTTATTTTTTATATATGGGATATCCATGGAACAAAAGCACAAAACAAAATTATGAATATAACAACCTATGGTAGATTAATGTCTTCTGCTTAATGTATTAGAACTGTCAGTGCATAAACTACAACCCCAAGAAAAAGAAGTATGAAGGATAGATTTTTTGAGCTTTTATGCGAACACTGTATTTTTTTTTTTTTATTGATCTGAAATGATCAAAGACTAATTAAACATTCTAAAAAATTCAAATGGGACCGGTACTAGCTGAAATATTTCTACATTTCAATATTACACAATATTTCTACAATAAAAATATGATAGAGTATTTTGTACACGCTCCTTGGAACATATGGAAAGTAGATCATACTGTTCTAGATTGCGCCAAAGGACATTTTTATAATTTCTGTCAATACATAAATATTATTATTAAAAAAAAAAAACCTTTTATTTATTGATTTGATAGGCATATTTATAAAGTTATGCAGTATAACTTGATGAAAAATAGTATAATTCGCAAAAATGGAAGATGGCCTAAGACGGAGAAATGAATTATTCAAATATAAGTCTCATACGGCGATCATGCCAATAACTTGAAGAACCTGTTTAAAAAAAAAAAGAAAAGATAAATTAAAAAAGTTATGTAGAAAAAGTATTTACAAATGAAATATAGATAATCAATGGTTTTAGTGATTTGGTTCACATTTATAATAAAATAAAACATACTATATACAAATCGTTAAAAGTAATTTATCTACTGGCAGTAAAAAAAATTTATAAAATAATAGTGAATTAATTTATGATCACTAAGCTTATTTTAAGTTCGCTCAAACATTTGAGTATATAACAGGTATTTTTGTTTCCTGTTTTTAATTTAAAGACTTAAGGGTTTTTGGTTGGGATTTTCCACTAATGTTCTTAACCAGCATTATTAAGTCTCTTTTAACCTATTAATATTTAAATAGATCTTTCGCAAACTTATAAGTAACATAATGAAGTAAGAGAAATAAAATGCTCTTTAAAAATGCTAAATACAAATTAAATTACTATCGGATGATTAAATGCCAAAGCATTCTTTAGCTTCACTACAATAGATAACTCAAACAGTTCTTAATTTTTCTTCTAATTTTACCTTTTGCATGTTTTAAGAACAGTTTTTACTGTTCAGGTTCGCCGGTGCTGGGCGGCGTACCGCAGGAATCAATATGTGGTCCTCTATTGTACCTGATATACCGATACGATATATCCCTGCTACCCAACACAATAACACTCACTTACATAATCGACATGGCTATTCTTACATAACACAAAGATGTTACCAAAGCTTAGATGACTTTTCAATATGTTTTAGTATCCATAAAATACAAGGCTCGTTTATAAATTTATATTAAATTTGTGGCAATATAACTCACACGTTAAAAAAAATTACAATAATATTTGACGAAAGATTACTCTTAAAAGTTAATATATATATATATATATATATATATATATATATATATATATATATATATATATATATATATGTTTATATATATATATATATATATATATATAAGTCTGGCCCGAGCAGTCAACGGTGTTAGATCGTGTCCGTGTTCACTTCCTTAAAAGTTAAAGTTAAACTCGCTCCTTAAGTGCAAATTTTTGTACGATTCGGCAGTTTATATTAAACAGTGTGCCTACAAAGTTTAGAGGCGCTCAGAAGAGTGTAGAGGAACAAAGGAAACCAATTTTTTAGGACGTTTCGCAGCCTTATCAGTTAGGATCAAGCAAGAAATATTCTGTTCGCCCCCACTCCGCAAACCACCTGATCTGAAGGTCAGATTATACCAATCCCAGCTGTACCTATATATCTCATCATAACTTCCAATATCCAATAAATAAATTTGCCTGTCACAAACGAAGAAATCCTTAAAACTATTAATAAAAACAACGAGGAGTCAAAAAGTTCATTAAATAAATTAACCGAATTGTTGGACTCGTTAATCGGTGAAGTTTCTGAGATAAGGAAAAAATGTAAGGACCAAGATACAAAAATAAGCTTTCTCGAAAATGAAGTAAAAAAACTGAGAAAAGAACGAAATAGAAATAACTATTTGGTTTTTATCTTGCCGAGTTCAGAAAATGAAAAATTGTCAACAAAAATTATTAAGACATTAGAAGAAATAGATATATATTTACCCGAACACTCCATTAACAATTGTTTTCGTATAGGAAAAGGACCAGAGCCGTACTGATTTCCCTTAATAGTTACATCATAAAAGAGGATATTATGAATAAAAGAGAGGCTTTTCAGAAGAGAGGCCTATGAATCAGTCATGACAGAACTTTAGAGGAAAGGGAAGAAGGGAAGCGAATTTATAAGTGCATTACTAAACTAAAAGAGAGAAATAGTTGGGGGTGCAGTCAATGAAAACATCAAAATAAGGATAACTTATTTATTATGTGCCGACGTTTCGGCCTACAATGTAGGCCATCTTCAGGGCTAAGAGAGAGAAACAAACAGAAATATATAAAAAAAGCCCTTACTTATATTTTCTATTTTATTTTCATACTTTAGAGTTCATATTTATAAACACTATTTTCAATTTTTAATTTTTGAAATTTATCAATCTTTTCTTCCTATATATGCTTGTATTATTAAATTTTACCTATGTAACCTCTAGATGTCTGGTATCATATCCATATCTATAATTAAATTAGTTTTTCTAAATCCTTCATATTCCACCCCCTTTTTCTATATTTTAATCTTCTCATTTTGTATCTTTCCGTTTACCTCCTCATTTTTCTTTCCCTTTATATTATGTTTACATTTTATCCTTTCTGGACATTTATTTTCTCTATTTTATATTCGTATTCTTTAATTATTATATCTGTCACTATTTGAATTTCTGTTCATCATCTACAATTTTATTTTTATCTATCACTATTTTAAGTTTATTATATTCTGTAACCACTTTTATATTCATTATCTTTATTTATCATATCTATTCACTATTTCATCATATCTAGTCACTATTTTAATTTCCACACTTGTACCACTTTCTCACATTACTTGTCACTATATTCTTGTTATTGCGACGTTTTTTATATATTTCTGTTTGTTTCTCTCTCTTAGCCCTGAAGATGGCCTACATTGTAGGCCGAAACGTCGGCACATAATAAATAAGTTATCCTTATTTTGATGTTTTCATTGACTGCACCCCCAACTATTTCTTCCTTGAATTAGAAGATACAGTCGACCAACTCTTCTCTAACATAAACTAAAAGAGATTGATAATAATGCTACCTATAAACGAGGATTTTTTAAATTCAGAGGAATTAATTATCGTTTAGAAGAAGCAGAAGAAATTGCAAATATTTCCTTTGGAAATAACAGTGTGGTAGAAAATATTTCACACAAGAAAAGGAAAATAGAAGAAAAGTTGGAGGAGTTTCGGTTCCGGCCAAGATCTAATTCAGCGGCTGCTTCTACTTCAGCATCGACACAGATAAACAGTTCTTGACCTATTCCCCCCTCGAACCCTCGGACCCTACAGGCCAATTAGGTGTACAAGAAATACAAACTGGTATAAAAAATGTCAGTAACTCACTAACAAATACTATTATTTTTTGTAATATAAAAGGCTATTCAAATCTATTAAATGTAAACCCTTCTGATATTAATATTTCCGATAACAATTTAGCAGTATGCATCGTAGAAACGTGGTTAACTGATAATAAATTTATTACTCCATTTTGGTTGAGAAATTATAACTCTGTTATTAGTAATGGTATTAAAACGAAACGTACTGGTAGAGCAAGCGGAGGCATTATCACTTTTATAAACAAAACTATGGCTCACAATATTACTATAATAGAGTGTAATCAATATATGGTGATAGTGAAATTTTATATTAATGATAAGATCATAATACTGGGAAATTTTTATTTACCACAAGAATGTGAGTTTGATAACTGCATAGATAAATTCATTAATTTATTGTCAAATGTTACAACTGATTTTCCTAACAGCTATATAGTCTTATGCGGCGATTTTAACAGTCATGTAGGCCGTTTAAATAGTTTGGATGAAAGTATATTCGAAAACTCATACCTCTACGGAACAAGAGTAGTTAGTCATAAAACCACTAATAAGCGCGGTAAAATACTCGTAGATGCAATCGAGTCACTGGGTCTGATTCTGTGTAATGGACGGTCACTATCTGATAGGCCGGGCAAATTCACATATATCTCAAAGAAAGGCAGGAGCATAATAGACTTGATTTGGATAAATGAAAATTGCATCGGGTTATTTAGAGATATGAATATTTCGATTTTTTCCGATTTTTCCGATCATTTAGCCTGCTTTTTCAAAATTAACTTTTATCCAACAAAAAACATTAAACTTCAAAGCCCCGGCCAAAAATCACTGAAGTGTTTAAAATGGGATTGTAATAAAGCTAAATATTTTTAAAAAATATACTTCCTCGTCAAACAGAATTTACTTCCACTCAGGCGATTTGAATGCAGTCTACGATAACTTTGTTAAATACATGTCCGAATCTTTAATTGACTCTGGCCTAATGGTATACAAAAACCAAAATAATAAGCAGAATTTTGAGGCAAAAAATAAATGGTTTGACACTGAATGTTGGAAACTAAAAAGAAGTCTCCGAAGAAAATACAAACTCATGCAAAAAGAAAATTTCTCTCGCAATGCGGTCGTAGATTATTTTCATTCTAAGGATAGTTTTAGAAAACTGCTAAACAATAAAGAAAAGGAATACAGGGAAACATCATTATGAAATTGCAGAATGTTAAGAATAGCAACGAATTCTGGAAAGCAGTGAATTTTTTTGGACCTTTTAAAACGTCACCTAATGAAATAAGTAGTAACTATAAAGAGTGGGTAAATCATTATAGTTTACTGTATGGACAAAAAAATATTTCAGAAATTAAGTTTTTCTCAGTAACTCACCCAGTTTTAGATCTGCCATTTTCTTTAGATGAACTCCAAAACTGTATTAAACTTAGGAAAAATAATAAATGTCCCGGTTTCGATAATATAACCTATGAAGTCTTTAAAAGTTTAACTCCGGAGTGGGAACATTACCTGCTAAATCTCTTCAATAATATAATGGAAACGGAAGAAATTCCGATTTTATGGTAAACTAAATCAAAACTAATTCTACTGCACAAAAAAGGAAATAAAAAAGATTTGGATAATTACCGAGGTATATCCCTGATCAACAATATCACAAAACTATTTACAGCTATTTTGGCTTATAGATTACAGGATTGGGCCGAAAGTGAAAAACTGATCCCCGAGGAAAAGGCAGGGTTTAGAACAGGAAGAGGATGTGGTGAGCACATTTTTTCGCTTATGGCATTGATTGGCATTAATCTTCGTAATAAGGGGAGTTATGTTTTTGCTACATTTATTGATTTCAAAAAGGCATTTGATTCCATAAACCACTCCCTTCTCTGGCAAAAACTGTTTGACATTGGTATCAGTGGTAAAGTAATAAGATTACTGAAAACACTCTACGACAATGCAATAATGCAAATTCAAATCGGCGACAAATTATCGGAGGAGATAGGTATTAGTTCCGGCCTCTTACAAGGGAAGAGTCTCAGTCCAACCCTGTTTATCTTATTTCTGTCGGATATGATTACGTTTTTCCAAAATAATGGTGCCAAAGGAGTCCCTATTGATGATAAAAACGAAGTTAAAATGCTCCTATTAGCCGACGATATAATACTATTAAATACTTCATGGCATGATACTCATAGAAACCTAGAATTAATGGAATTATATTGCGTTCAAAATTCTTTAATTTTAAATCCTGAAAAATCTAAAACATTAGTGTTGCATAAATCCCCTAAAACAAAAAAACTAAACTAAAGCCACTATTTTCGAATGCTAAAATACTGGAATATACAAAATCTTACACCTATTTAGGAGTCCCATTTTCATCCTCCGGCAGGTTCTTTCTGGCATCTGAGTATTTTATTGAAAAATAAACGTAGCAGGTGCGAAAGTGAGAGACATTCTCAGAAGAGGTAAAAGTGGTGCATGGGAGACAAAAATGACACTTTGATTCTATCGTATCCTCAACACTCCTTTATGCTGCAGAAATTTGGAGTTTAAACTATTATACAAACATCGAAGTAGCTCAATTAAAATTCTTAAAATACCTATATTATTGGCTGAAATGCACTCCACATTATATTGTACGTCTAGAAACAGGTCGTAACCCACTTATCGTAACAATCCTAAAGAAAATTGTTAACTTCTGCCTAAAAATAATGTCTATCCCTGATTATAGATTACCCCGTAAATGTTTCGATAGACTTGTGGAGCTAGATAAGAAACAACAGGATTTGACTTTTAACTGGTTTTCACAACTTAAAATGATAGCTTCAACCCATCACATTGAAGAATATTTTGCAGATTTTCATAGCCCCAATATTTTATTAGCTAATAAACATGTTATTCTTGAAAAAGTAACAAATCATTTACTGTCGAAGGATATTGATAGAGCTCTTAACTCAAATTACAATCCAATAAACAGAACTATTTGCACCTATACCAACCCTGAACCTGAAAGCTATTTAAAATTCAAGATAAACATAGAAAAATTAAGAACCGTGAGTCAAATAAGAAGTTTAAACCCTGAACGCTTGAAAATATTTTATAGGAACAACACCTGTGTTCTCAGAACTGATGAAAAATGTCAGTGGTGCCATGGGACAATAATCAATAGTTTGAAGCATATAATATTGCATTGTAAATTTTTTGTTAACACACGGAAACAATTTCTGCAAAAATATATTGTCCAGCATGAGGATGAATTATCACAGCAAAATGTACTCATTAGGGATAGCGTGGAAAAATTAAATATTTTTTTCTATCTTCAGTTTATATGTACAAATTCGGAATCTAGGCTTTAATTGTGGTTTATGGTTTCGGGTACTTCTACAATATCTTGATTGTAACGCATAGAAAGAATAAGATAACTGTTACAACAAATTTTTTGAGGGTTAGTGCCTAAATACTTTAATTCCATTGTATTGTATTTATCTATTTCCTTAGGTATATGCCTTATTTGCGTTATTTGTTTGGAAGATTGTAATTCTGTTGTTATAATTGATACTATTCTGTTCTGACATAAAATTTTGTTTATTTATTTATTAAGCGAGTGCTGATTATTTAATTATTGTAAAATATTTACATATGGTCGATATTATATAACTTTAAATAAAAATAACTGTAATTAAGTGACAATATGCTAATTACTAATTACTAAAAAATTAACACTAAGTGGGCTAGACTCAATGGCTACAATGTTATAAATTAAAGCCAATACAGAATTTATTTATGATTTTGTATATATATATATATATATATATATATATAATTATATATATATAAATATCTATTAGCTGACCCGGCCACGCGTAGCTGTGGCTGTTGTAATCGTTTTAAAAAATATTACGTTAAAATTTGAATTTTAAAGAAACAATGAACGAATGTAAAAAATGAATTAAATAGATTTTTGATTTTACATTTTATATCTAAGTATAGTATAAAATAAGTAAATAATATACAAAATACTGAACTATAACTGAAAATATAAACATTAGTTTGATGAATGAGGTATATGATGGTTGATTTTTAATTATGGCTAATAATTTTTTTTAAATTATAACTATATATTTCAATTTAATTGAGCGCTAATCTTTGTTAATTATCTAAATTTTATTAATATGTCCTTTGCTAATACAAATATATTAAATGGTTTACTAACACGTGAGCATGCAACATTTAATTGTCCATGGGAGAAACATGGATGTTCTAGGTCCAAACCGCAAATGGTCATTGTCTGGCCTTGAGACTTGTTAATGGTCATAGAAAAAGCCAAGCGTATATATATTGATAGATTGAAGTCTTTTGAAGGGTATTGGTTATGGTATGGGTTCTGATGGTATCATTGGAATATGTGGCTACAGGACGATTTCTTCTTTAAGCATTCCAGTCAACATTGCTGCTGATAATTGGTGGATTCAAATCACACATAATCAATAATAATGGCCGACACATATCACTTAGGTGTATGAAAAATAGTTCGCAGCCTATTCTCAGACCTACTGAATATAGACACAAAATATCATAAGAATCGGTCAAGTCGTTTTGGAGGAGGTTCGTTACAAACACTGTGACACGACTATTTTATTTTAAGATTCCGGTTAATTATTATATAATTGGAATTTAACTCTATATCTGTTAGACGTACAGAGCCGCATTTGGACTCAAATTTTAGCAACTTTAATCTTCTTTAAAAATGGTTATTTATGTGTTTTTTCCTAAAACGCACCGATTAGATACAGGCCAACAAGTGAAATAACTCCGAAAATTTCGAAGTTTTTCGGTCACCAAAAGTAATCCCGTCCGTTTTTTCGGTTACGAACTTGGGTCTACACTATTCAGACATGCCCTTAAAACATATCAAAAATGCAGGATCATCAAGCGTCACTGCTACGATCGACGCATAATCAATAATAATGGCCGACACATATCACTTAGAGGTATGAAAAATAAGAATCGGTCAAGTCGATTCGGAAGAGTTTTGTTACAAACACTGTGACACGACAATTTTATACATTAGATATGCGTGTGCGTATACATATATACATTAGCAAAATGTTAAACTCTCCGTACTAGCTTCTCGGTTGACTATTTTGATGTTTAAAGAGTAGTTCCTTTAAAATTTGATTCCCTACAACTATGATTTGAGCTGTTACATTTAAAAGTGGTATAAGTCCATATGGATCTAAACAAATAATTTATTCCTTTAAATAGTTTTAATGATTTTTATTTCATAATAAAATTTAAAAGATGTATTGCTATGTACTGATGCAGGCGGCACCATGAAAGGGATGCTGTGCGGGGAAAATGTGTCATGCCGAGACACATGAAAGGGAATATGTTTGGGACAAAGAACAGACCCTTGGTGCCCTAATGGTTTTATGGACCAAGATGGTGGAGAAGGAAGGAGAGGGGAAGAGAAGAAAACTCTTGAAATACGAGGCTGAAGAAGGGACTCGAGAGATAGACACAGTGAAGGAAGGAGGTACTCTGGAGACGAAGGTGGAACAGGAAGGAGGTACTCTGGAGATGTACAGCAAGGTGGAGAGATCTGGAAGAAGATAGAGAATCGCGGAGGCAGCACGGCGGGCGACCAGTAACCCAATCTACCCCTGTCCACAGATAAGTTTAGATTATTTCCTGTAATGTATTTTATGGCAATCCTTTTTATATATATTAAAATCTGAATCATTAACCTTGTTGAAAGTAAATAAATAAACGATCCTTATTTTTGTAATTCTTTTGGTGCTTACATACCCCAGATACACTATTTATTTATAAATAATATATTGAAGGTATAATAGATAAGTAAATTGGTAAACACAAGAATAGACCTTTGGAAAGGAACCCAATTAAGATTAAGGAATATAAATAATAATTTGAGTACTCATCCTAAATGAGACCCTGGCATCCCAAATATCAATATATATATTCAAGATATATTTAAGAGTAGAAACATAGCAATATATAGTTTAAAAAAATCACAACTTGCTAAGCGCTATGTGATAAAAACGCGAATATGAAAAAATATTATATAGTACTACTTTCAAATATAACAGCTCATTTAATACTAACATTAACGAATCAGAGACATAGCACGGCCATGAAGAGGTTGTCAAGATTGAATTAAGCTAATATTACAACTTTTATGTGTCACAACCTTGATAAATCTTGTATATAAATATGTACGTACATATTTTTTGACGTTTATTTGTTTAACTAGCGTGCCACATTAAAAATAATGATTTTTTATTTGTTATAATTGCAATCATCCAAATTATTTTTGAACAGAACCACATCCGACGAAATACTGTTAGTTCGATTAATCGTAAGTATATATAAATATAACAATCTTAATGCTATATTAAAATCTATGTACGCAAATAAAAAATTTAAAAAGGGATTCTAGTACAGCAGGAAAAAATTATCCAAATGCAACTAAATTGATAGCTCAATACGTGCCATTGTTGAAGGTTGCAAATATGATCACTGGTAAGTTAAAGTTCTCTGTCATTAAAAACTAATAACGTTTTTCATCGAAATGTAGCTAACAGAAATACGGATCAGTCTTAATGCTTTTTAGTAACACTTAGTATGGTAATGATAATAAATTGGCGATCCTGAACCTGAAGAATAATCAATAACTTGAAGAATATCGACATAAGTCGATACCACCAATATCTGCTTATAAACTTCTATCCACGGACCACTGTCCAATCTCAAAATTCGCCAAATCACTCTTAAAGCAATCTTCCCACCTACGCCTCGGTCTTCCTCTCAGACGCTTCCCAATTGACGCAGCGCTGTGTTATCATCCTTTTTTCGGACCGTATGTTCTACGCAACATCTTATTTTCGTATAGCTTAGGATGTTCATCCTTTAGCGTTAGTGGCCAAGTTTCACATCCGTAAAGAATAGTTGGAAAGATGATGGTTGCAGATAAATTCTAATGCATGGTATAACCTTTTAGAAAATATATAATTTAATATATTAGACATTATTATTCATTAATTCTACTGTTTGTATAATACTTCAATGAAAGACTTAGAAACTTTGAGCGGTAGAATGAAAGGAGAAGAAGTTATATACTTTTTGAAATATTATGGGATTTTCTGCTTAGGTCAACTTTTCTTGAACTTCCGAGTTGATTTATGCAAGTGAGCCAGCAGTTACAAACTCTCTGTATGTACGCAGCAGTCGTGTGAATTTAAAACATTTTACTGTGTTGGATATTAAAAAAAGTTTAATTTAATCTTTGGTAATTATCGGAAGTTTTGTATATTTCGAAACTATATTATATGTGATAAATAGCTGATGTGGAATCAGTCCATTTTATTTATCAACATCAAGGAACGAGGGACGAACATTGATTAACTGTCATCTCAACGGCAGGGAAATTAATTTTCGATTAAGGCATGAGGAATTGGACCTGAGGCGAAAGACCGAGTGGGAATTGCCAGTCCGAGATAGCTCATGTCAGGAACAGCTCAGTACCTGGCTGTACTGCAGGTCTCTCAATCTACACGCTACCTGTCTTGGGAAACTTATATCATATTATTTCAACATGTCTAAATTATTACAATAAAATATGATAACATATTTTACAATCTTAGATTATTACAGTAGAAACTATAGTATTTCTAAGCCTACGAATGTGCAGAGAGGTTATTAGGTGACTTTAGGAGCTAATGTTCAAGAAATGCATTGTTTAGAGTACGGATGAAATATTTCATCGGTTATGGTTACCATCGAGCACGGATTTGAGTCCTACATGAGCATATAATTTATTGTGAATTTTTATCTTTAGAATCCGTGACATCAGGGAACTAATCCAGCCTCTATAAAGTATTAATAAAGATTATGTAAGCGAATGCTTGTGATGGAACACTTAACTGTTGTGGACAAAATAATTGTCGTTGATCAAGAAGCAGTGCTTAACCCAAGATCTTAACTCGAGGTGGTACAGGTTTATTTACTTTTTAATTACGTATCGTAACTTTTAATTTTAATTTTTATAAACTTAATTTTCATAATTGAGAAGATTACAAAAGAGTCGTATCCGTGGCAAAGGCTTAATCTATATTGAATCTAATAAAGGCACATATAAGGATAGAGATAGTTGGGGGTGCAGTCAAATGAAACATCAAATAAGTGAATACTTATTTCTTGTGTAAAATGTAATTTTATTGTTATTTTGTTTTTTCTGTTTTCTCTCACAGCCCTGAAGATGACCTAAAAAGTTTGTCGAAATGTCGGCACACAATAAATAAGTATTCACTGATTTGGTGTTTCATTTGACTGCATCCCCAACTATCTCTATCCTTACACTAGAAGTTCCAGTCAACTAATTTCTTCTCTAATAATATAATAAATATTAATGAAGTAAAGGTGTAATATAGTTTACTCATGATACATTTTTATTAATTCAGCAATGATGTCATTGGAGTAGATTATCTTTTATGGGTTGTTTTTAAGTACTTTCAAATCATTTTTTTTTTTATACTGGAGCATTGCTATTATCTAAGGACAAACAAGTACATATAAGCCAATAAATCTATTAAAAGTTTTGTAAGAGGCTAAAATCCTTGAAAACTTAAAAAATAAAATTTAAATTTGTAACAGTAATAAAAAACCTTTTTATTTATCTCAGAGCCCGTTAAAATAACCCCTAAAATGAAACGCATATAAAGTTTGTTCAACAAAATTTTTTTTAAATAAAGGTTTTATTATATACATTTATTTTTATCCTCATACAAGACTGAAGAAACTGCTCGACGTTTTCGCCTACTTCAACATTTACTGGACAAACGCTCTAAGCTCCCAATTAATTACAAAAGACTCATTTAGATGACAGTTATCAGACCTATTTGGACATACGAGGTTGAGCTTTGGGGCTCTACTAAACCATCCAATTCATCTCCTATTCAATCCTTACAATCCAAAATCCTTCGTGAAATTCTCAATGCTCCTTATTATGTCACAAACAAACTCATCCATCATGATTTAATATCCCTTAAGTTGCTAATTTGGCCCAAACTAGATAGCTCCATACACACTTGAATCCGCTAGTCTCTCAACTTGCTTCCCATACTATTCCTGATAACCCTCCGAGGCGTCTGAAAAGAAGATGGCCTCGAGATCTTCTACTATAGAACTTTAATGGAGTGCCACCAATGGGTAGTTTCTCCACAAGTGTTTTTTTTTTCATGTCATTTGTTCATATTAGCAAATTTACTTGTAATATTATTTCAGTTGTAAATATCAATAAATGTATCGAAAAAAAACAAAACATTTATTTTTAGATTTCTTATTAAGTGTAAAATATAAATAATTCTACCTTTAATGTCTTGCTTTAGAACTTAACTTAAATTTTAGAGAAAGTTTGGTAAATAACTAGGAAGTATTTTATAATCTTTCCTTTTTTTTTTAACGTGAAAATTAAATGCTGCTCGTTAAAAGCATTGTCTTATTAGCTGATGTGGCCTGGATATTTTATTTTATTTATAATGTTTTAACAGTTACACATAAATCCAATACTTCCACATAATTGAAATCTCGGGAACATTTTCCAACTACTCCAGGGATGTGAGATAGGGAAAAAATTCAAAATTTATCTTTTCACGTGGATCATAAAATTAAATTAAACCTCTTTTATTATATCTAGATTGTTATTATTTGCGAATATCTCCCAAATTAGATGATTCCAATCTTTCTTAGGGCTCTTCTTTTTTTCCTAGTATTTCTTGAATCTACTATTACAATATCAGTCCATTTTATCCATTATCATCATTGGCCAGTTTTAGTTAACTTAAATTATACAGTGTATTGATATTTATATGCAGAACAATACAAAAATCTTTAATTGTCTATGGTAGTAAACTCTCACAAATTTTGTAATATTAAGAGTACAAAAATCTAAAACAATATCAACCCGAAACAAAAATACGAGTATATATCAATACATAACTTAAGAAAATTTACTTAAACAAGTATCTACCTTTAAACACCCCCCTTTTTCATCTATATTGCGGCATTTGAAATATTAATGAATGGCTAAGAATTAAAACAGAAAAGGAAGTGAAGGGGTAGAACAGAATGGCTCTATATCATTGTGCAGCAGAGAAAACTCCAGCAGGTTTTAATTAGAAATCTAGCGCGAACAAATGTGGAAGCAAGAGGATTCTGAATAATAGACATAGGTGAATGAGATCTGAGAGAAATAGGAGATCCTCGAAAAAGCTGAGTTCTTTGTGTTTTTTAGAAATTTATAGTTCCTCGAAATAATTCGTGTTCTTATTTCATTATCTTAAGCAATAATAAATATAATAGTTGTTGTAAGAATGTATATTTTCGTACCTTTCTTCAATCCCAAATGAACTTGAGGATATGACAGCAGGAGATTATAAAAGCCCAATCGGTAACTAATTCGAATACGTTGATTTAAATATTCACTCAGTTATTTTTTCACCACTAAAGGCGAAATCTAAATAATACAATAGGAACATATATATCTTCACTCACATCATTCCGATCAAGATTTGTTTTTAATGTATTTTAAGTATCCTTTAAATGAATATTCTTTTTAAGGAGGATCTTGGAAATTAATATATTTTATCTGCTTCGTCGAAAAATATTCCTGAATATTTTCAACTATCTTCACGGTTGCAGTAGAGGCATAATAAAACCACATGTTAACTTAAACTAGTGTTAATTAAAATATATAAAACAATGTAATAAATTTTAAAATAAGAAAAACAAAATATAACGCTGAATTATTTCTCTTTTAACGTACAAAAAAGAAGAAGCGGTTTTTGACTTATTGAGCTGAAATGTATTGTTTCTTTGAAAACTGGAATTGTTTCTTCGAAATGAAAGTAATATATAGAAAGTTTACAAGCACTATCAACAATTTTAGAACGTATAATAGTCCTGTCTAATATTATTCTTTGTAGCTTTGAGCTATTGTTACAATATTTTATTTATCACAAAATTATCTCAATTTATGTTCACCCTAACAATTCATGTTTCAAATTAGCTTCTTGTATAATTAAATTCATATAGTTCTTTACTGAATTACAACATCATATTATGTAATAATACAAGGCTTTAAATATTAATAATGGGGTGTATAAAACAAAAAAAAAAAATGACCATATTTACTGGCAGTGTAATGGCCATTTTTACCTTCCCCATCCGCATGCTACTGTCTGCACTTAATTCCCACAACTCCAGTTTTATTTCTCCCGGCACTCCTACATATTGGCCCACTGATCCAAACAGAAATCCTGATCTCCTCGACTTTTTTATCCATACTGGCTTAGGTCCCCTAAACTATTTCATAGAACGCCTTGATGAACTTTCCTCAGATCACAGTCCTTTGATCCTTACCCTTTCTGTATTCCCAATACCCAAACTTCCACCGCCATCATTTATTAGGGGACCAGTTGACTGGAACCTTTTTCACCAGCTTGTATCCGACACCATTGACCTCAGAGTTTCCCTAAAAACACCCCCAAGAGTTAGATGATGCAGTCGATTCCTTTACCAATTTGATCCAGCAAGCAGTTTTGACTGCATCTTCACCTCGTTCTTCCTTCAAACCCCGCAAGAAAAATCCATTACCACAAGATCTTAGGGATCTTATCCTTACCAAACGCCGTTACCGATCCCTTTGGCAAAGAACTAGGCATCCTCACGATCGGAGACTGTATAACTACCTCACCAAACTAGTTAAAAAGAACCTGACAACCTATAGATCCGAAACCTACAATGCCTATCTTTCCACACTATCTACTTCTGATAATTCCCTTTGGAATGCTACCAAAAAGATCCTTAAATACCACCCTATTTCCCATCCCCTCCGCCGTGAAGACGGTTCTTGGGCTGCATCAGATGAGGACAAAGCAGAAGAATTTGCCAAACACCTTTCAAATACATTTATTCCACATCCTGAAATCAATCCTACGCATGTTTCCAATATTAATGAATTCCTCTCTTCACCCATTCCACTATCCTTACCTCCTAACGCTGTAAGCCCCTCTGAGGTCAAATTCCTCTTACAAAAATTAAAAGTCCGCTAATTGCACAGACGCATTTCTGGACGTAGCACAAGCTTTCGACCGGGTATGGCATGCCGGTTTGCTGTTCAAGCTCAAAACTCAGTTACCTCAATCCTTATTCCTAGTCCTTCGATCCTACCTCTCTGATCGCTACTTCCAAGTGCGCTGTGGTAACGAATACTCCAATCTTTACCCCATTCAAGCTGGAGTCCCCCAGGGCAGCGTCCTGGGTCCTATCCTATACATATTGTACACCGCTGATATCCCAACTACTCCTGAAACCTTCCTTGCAACGTTCGCAGACGACACAGCCATCCTATCATCTCATCCAGATCCTGAAATGGCTTCCTCGAACCTCCAAAGGAACCTTTCACTCATTGAAATTTGGTGTAACCAATGGCGGATCAAAGTCAACGAGGAAAAATGCAAACACGTGACTTTTACACTTCGCCGGGAACATGTCCTTCTGTCCAATTCAACGAAACTATCCTGCCTATTTCCGACACAGTACGATACCTTGGCTTCTTCCTAGACAAAAGGCTTACATGGAATCCTCATACCAGACTCAAAAGACAAGAACTTAACAGACGTTTCAGCCAACTATACAGATTACTATGTAGGGCCTCCCATCTTTCAATAGACAATAAACTACTAATATACAAGACGATCATCAAACCTATCTGGACCTATGGACTGGAACTGTGGGGGACCGCAAAAAAATCGAATATCAGACGCATTCAATCCTTTCAATCCAAAGTCCTGAGAACTATTGTCAACGCTCCTTATTATGTCTCCAACAAAACTCTCCATAATGATCTCAACATTCCTTTTGTCCTCGACCTCATCCCTACTAAATTCTCAAACTTTCACCAAAACCTTTTCTGTCATCCCAATCCCCTGGCTCAGTCATTATCCAGTTCCACACATCCATACAATCCACCCCCCCCCGCCTCTAAACCGGCAATGGCCCCGAGACTTGTTATAATAATGCTATTTGGAGTACTAGTACTGGCCAGATTCTCCACTCACGACCTGTGTGTGTGTGAAGCGCCCTCAACCAGCTTCCATTGGAGTTTATTCCAGTGACGCGGCTGGAAAAGGGGGCAAGGAACTTCTGAACTTCTGCTTTGCCCTCATTCCTGGGGAAGAAGCTTAGTTCGGGGACCCAGGCAAATTGTAATTAGGGTTTGAATGTGTACATTATTCTATTTATTTTATTTTTATTATTTTTATTTAGACTTTATTTTATTATCATTTTTGCTTTAATTTCCTTTTATTTTATGTATGTTGCGTATATATATATTTATTACATTCACTTATTATATTTTGTTTATACCACTTTTTTGTTTTTTTATGGAATGATTGTAGCTACATAGCACCATTACTTATTGCCCATAGGTGGCAGATTGTAATGTCTAAATAAAGTGTTTATAAAAAAAAACAAAAAAAAAAAAACCTTCCCCATGGAGAGAAGATGGCGACTAACAGTATCTTTCGACACACCATATTCCCTGGCAAGTTCGGAGTGGATGGATTTGACTCAATAGCTTCCTTCAGAACCTCATCAATATCCATTAATGGTCGCCCGGTCTCCTTCTTCCTCTCCAACGTCGTATCTCCACTGCTTAATTTTTCAAACCAACGCCGCGCAGTGCACAGTAAAGGACAGCTTCCCCTTCATATTTAATAATTTAATCTATCCATTACATAATCTAATCCATGCATCAAAACATGATCAATTTTATTACGAGTTTGTGAATCCGGTGATGTCCACTTGTACGTATTAATATCCTTATGTTTAAACTTAGTACTTTTGATTGTTATGTTTTTGGAGATAGCAAAGTTTATAAGTCGTATATCGTTATAATTACTTTTTTCGTGTAAACTTTCCTTACCGATTGTCGGAAAATATACCTCTTCACTTCCCACCTTTGCCCTAAATTTACCCTAAAAATATTTTTATACAGTTTCGCGGTAGTTTATCGTAGACGCACTCTTATTTATCATAAAATTCGCATTTAATTTCGTCCTCACTATCATGGGTAGTAGAGGGAATATTTATCAGTGCGATTTAAAACCAAAGACAGCCACCGATAACTTTTCACTAAAAACTTGCACGTCTGTTAACGCGAAAGGAATCTATTCTTCACCAAAAACCCATTACCTAAACTAGTTACCTTGTTACCGCTTCCTCCATACGAAGTAGTGTACTTCCCTTCCTTTACCGAGGAATCCCCCGGCCAATGAACCTCTTCTAGCGCCACGATATCTAAATTGTACCCCTTAACCTCATTTCAGACTGATTTTAATCCACCAGCCGTGTTTAAAGTTCTCACGTTCCAAGTCCCTTTACACAAATCTCTATATTTCAACCTGCGCCATGAATCCACTGAAGCAGTCCCCACCCGAAGACCCGAACGGGGGCAAGTTTACTCCGGATAATGAGCGTTTTACTTCAGAAAAGTTCATGAATATTTGTGGTATTTGGTGAACTAAAACATAATGTGAGTAGTTATGTAGAATGTTCCAACCTACGTAACATCCCTCCCGTAAGCCTGACACCGCCACCCATGGGACGTTCCTCTTCGCTGTAGTATTTCGTAAAATTCATTTTTATGAAATAATCAATTAAAAAACTCAGTGCCACGAGAACCTATTAAGGGTATTGGGTTCGATACATGGTATAGACTGAACTGTGTTTCTAGGACAAAGCTTGTGCAGAGAGGTGATTTGCCCGAAATTACGCTAAACCACCAGGATTTTCCCTACTCAGGGTACCTACTTTATATAGGTTAGGTGATCCCCAGGAGTATCCTAGATCCCATATGAACCATCTCCGGGTGCTAATGGGTTAAATAAATGTCTTTCCAGGGTTTGAATCCAGAACCTTGGGCATGGCAGTGCTCTACTACTGAGCCACTCCGCTGCAGCGCAATCTAGTAGAGAAATTTCTTGTAATTATTCTCGATTGCTCTGGGAAATACCACATGGAATGGATTACTTGGGGAGTTTTTCATAAATTTTTTTTGCTATTTACATGGTCGTATCCAGTGGTAATGTGTCTGCCAGTAAATATGTTAACGGTAAGTTTGAGTCCTGTGAAATTGAGTTGTGAAATATTTTATATTATGTTTTACTTATGTTAGTTACGAGTGGTATGTCCACGTCCACCGGACTAAAACCATGATGAATAATAATATGGGAATGTGTCGGGTTAAACATAGTTACATGATTAATCTAGCGCATAATGTGAAATAGTGAATTTTTGAAATTTCGGAGTTTTCGCTTTCGATCCTGAACGCCTCATGTACCAATATATAGTACTTTTTTTAATAGAAAAATCACTTTTACTTTTGTGAAAAACGAATTCAGGATTTACTCAGCCACCTCTGAACTCTCGGTACAATTTTAAAAATAAAAGGTAATACTAAATGTATTTAAACATTTATGTTATGGGGACTTTTAATTGCTTATTGTTGATTAATTTAATATCGCTGTATGCTTTTGTGGTAAATCGGACGATGAACCTTAAGTCCTAATTATTCCCTATCCAGGTATAGCTAGAATGGGGATGTTTTAAGATTACTTGACACTTACCTAGACCCGGGCAATGAGAGATCAATTTACTTCGGTTCCGACTGAGTAACTACTGATTTTTTACTCACTTTAAAAGATCCTATGGCCACCTGCCAGGCTGCGAACCCGCGATCTTGACATATCGGTATGCTATCTACTAGACCAATGGTGACTGGAATTTTTAGTGGTATAGGCTGCTGCATCTTCTATTGGTAACGCGTCATTATGTTACTTACGATTAGGTTCTAAATAATAGCTCTATCATATTTACAGATGCATGGGGACGGGCGAATAGAATAGAACTGCTATAGATCGTATTCTCTCTTTTTTTGTACGACTCCACCGGACTGGGTGAAGTACTAATTTCCCTGGAGGTGGGGCTCCGACAGCTAGTGACTGACGAGCTGATATAAGTGGATATCGTTTGTCACCTTCCTTATACCAGACCCACGGGACCGTTTTTCAATACTGTGTTTTTTTACAAATACCATATTTTCTTTTATTTATTTTTTAAAAATTTCTTCGCCAGCTTAAATTTTCCATTCATACATCATTTGCATTCCGTGAGTTTTATGACATTTCCGTACATCTAAAATCTACCAAAGCGTTGTAAATTAATTGTTTCATGGAATAATGATCTCTTAAGGAATTATTGATAGCTTGTGGTTGTATGATGAACTTAAAATGGAAGGATAATTTATATATCATTTTACTATACAAATCAAGGAAATATGTATAAATAAAAAGGTGAAATATTCTTAAAAAAAAAATACAAGAAAACTCATTATACCTACACACCCGGTGTGTGAGTGGTTAAGTAAATGTTTTTTTTAATTTTTCGTATTAAAGAAAGCGGAATCGTGTTATTTTCATAGTGAATAAGGGGGAAATTGGATATTGCCTTAAAATGGAATTAGTGATTATATTACAAATCAGTGATTATTTTACAAATTAGTGATTATATTACAAATTAGTGATTATTTTACAAACCCATTTCAAGCAAAAATCTACGAGCGTGACACGATTCTGCTTCCATCAATACAATTAAATCTCTCTAGATGAAATTAGACATAGCCACTTACTAACATTGGCAGTAGATATTATCTATATTGCTTACACTCAATTACAGATTATGGTACATTAATTTTCGTTAGTTTCTTTAAATCTATATTGTCTGTTTTATTTTAAAAAAGCTAATAGAATCGAAAAGGTGATTTGAGGAAAAGATTAATTATCATTTTTAATATAATTCATATTGTTAATATTTATTTGAAAAATTGGTTTAGTTTAAGCTCAAATTGATGTATTTTATAAAGTGAATCGAGGGAAAGTGTATACGGCAATGTTTCATTCATAAAATTAATTTACATTAAAAATAATAATTAATCTGTTTTTCAAATAATCTCCTTCGTTATAAAATCTGCTGTGATTTTCTCAAATAAGATAATAAAAAACAAACTGTTGCTTATCAAAGTATTTTTATTCCTATTGTGTTAAACTGGAAGTGTTACTTAGATTTTCTTCCCTTCTAGAGATGATACTAGTGGTAGGCAAGTTCTAATATGTGAAGAAATTAATTCTAACGT
Organism: Arma custos; assembly: GCA_037127475.1. Lineage (NCBI taxonomy): Eukaryota > Metazoa > Arthropoda > Insecta > Hemiptera > Pentatomidae > Arma > Arma custos. The sequence goes on along the minus strand of CM073764.1, from coordinate 68,474,267 downwards.
TAAGCGGCATTATGGTAAGCTAGTCACTTAGGAAAGAATAATGTTTTCATTAGCCGGATCTAAGTGCTACTAATTGAGATGGTTATCCTCTTATGTCAGCCGCCATGTTTTCGTTTTTACGAGATTTACGTTAAAAAGGAATTTCTTATGAACTTCCTCAATTTTATATTAAAAAGATGGGCTTTATTTGAGAACATAAGTTTGAAAAACGGCGAAGATTAAACCTTACGTTGAGGCGATCATTGGTCTAGTGGTTAGCATAACAGCCTACTAAACCCAAGCAATTTCTTGGGTTCGTGGCCCGGCAAGTGGCCCTAGGATTTTTTAAAGGGAGTAAAAAATCCTTGGTTATGCCTTCCTTCGGAAGGAACATTAAACCGGGGTCGCGAGCCTGTAGGTCAGTTACTCTTTAAAAATCCCAACCCTAATAAAACTTTGATTGGCAGAATTTAAAGCTATCACTGTAGCATTGTATAACATGACATTCAATGATACAAATGACAAACAAGCAAACCTAGTATAAAAGTTATCATTCAAGGTACATACAAGTTATTCAAAGAAGCGTACCAATTCTACCCATGTACGGTCTAGGGTTCAGTATAAGGCTGTACTCTTTTTGGGACAAGGGTTGTGATTTGTCGGAGATTACGCTCAACCGCTAGATTTTTCCACAGTTAAGTGAGTCCGTCGACCACACAGGATCCATCCACCCATGCCGATTAAGAGATTAAATAATTTCACTGCCACAGTTTGATTTGAACACGAAATCTTGAGCATAGCAACCCTGATCCCTATATAAATTTTAAGCAATGGGAAATATCAAAACATTGTTAAGCTCTTACAATTGTACTAATGAAAACTTTGCCAATGTTTTTTCATACAAACTGTGGCCACGATTTCAATTGTTTTTCATATCTAACTTATCTTGGCGCATTGAATAAAAGTTCAATATGATATGCTACATATGAGCGGAAACTCGGAAAAAAATGATAAAATAGTAAGATTATTAATAAAAGTCTTAGATGAATCTTTGAAAAAGGAGGGTAACAATTAATTAGTTTGACCAATCAAGCCATCCTTATCACTGCATTCCTTCCTTATTGGAGGCACAACTAGGAATTCTGGACCAAAATTTAGTATTAAAATTTATTTTTATGAGATCAACTATTATTTCTCATTATAGGATATATCTAAATATAAAAAATAATGAGTAGGAATAATAAACAAAAAATCTAGATAGGAAATTTTTAGCAGGAATCCTAAACCACCCCTTAGTATGTGGCGGAAGATAAATAGCAGTTAGAAGTTCCAAATGGAGGCGAAGTTATAGCGCCTGCTATAGCTAATACCACGTGTCCTCCGGGAAATATGCGTAAATTTCCGAACAAAACATACTGTCGCCTGTAGCTACCCATCGTGTACAGGAAAACAGAGAAAGAGGATCTCATGAAAATCGTCTTTCTCAAAACCTTGACAGTGCTTGGATGATTAATAAATGACTATTATATTACACTTAAAACTATTACCATCACTAATTGACGTAGATCATACAGTGAAAGTGGAGAATGACGCAACATTTGGGAATTTAATGTTCTCTATGATTATAGTTTATCATGCGTACTCAATGCCGAGTAAGAATGAATTCATCTAGTATCAAAATCCTAGCAAAGGATTCAGTCAATTCTTGATTAGGAGGAAGGCAATGACTCGATCTTATAATCTTGAGCCTTCTTGATACTCTTCTCGTTACAAGTCGAAGAAGGAATGGCTAGAATGTATATGCTTACGGAAAAGCGTATTGTACGAAATGCTTCTGTTCGCAAGAGTTACTTGACTACCGAATGCTAAGGGAATTCATATAATGATTTAATTGACTCTTGTCTTGTAAAGTCCATTGACATCAACCAAGGCAATCCTGCATTGTTATCACAGGGTGACCATTAATAATCTGTTACAGTAAATGCAAACCGTGCAGTTACAGGCAGTATAAAATATAACTTCAATTCCCCTGGAGAACTTGGATGCAAAATTCTTTTTATAACGAAATAATCACCCATGACAGGTGCTTTGTCCTAGGATATGAAGAAAATAAATAGAAAAAAAATATGCTAGCATAACCGAACAGTTGTTATTTTAAATACTAGAAGAAAATAAACGATTATTTAACAAATAAGAAAGTCACACTATTAAAGAGAATGTGGTGAAGGAATACAAAAATCAACAATGACTGAGTGTATAAGAATAATAATACTGGGACTTTACACTAGTGTAAAGCGAGGAATTAGGAAATGAAAGAGATTGTAATACGAATTCTTAAGAAACAGGTTTAGAAAAGCTATCCATTAAGCTAACAGTTTTCTATAAATAATAATAACTAAAGTTTATATAATTAAATAGTACTACATTTCATTTGAATAACCAAAATTAGAGAGAGTCAAAGCGACTTGAATGAATGAAAAGAATTTCTTATGGATTTCTGTAAACATCATTGTGATACTAGAACGAATTTAAATATATTAACTTTGATAACAGCCATGAACGACCAATTTTAAGTAACAAGTTCAGAAAAACGTTGCCATCGTTACTGTTAATTAACATCAGCTGCAACATAACTCACGGAATGCCTTAAAATGCAATAAATTGCAGTACAAGGCAACACCTAAAACCAGCAAACTGCAAGCCCAATAGTAGTTTGATTTATTTTTATTTGGAAATAAAAAATAAATCTTTCCAGGTAAAAAAAAAACCTATTTTGGAAACCTCCAGAGTTTTCCATAACCTTATAATTTTTTTAGGAAAATATATATATTACGACCGTAAGTAAAGATCTACATATGGTGATTAAGCATGACTTAAAACTGAGGATGCACAGCTAGAGAATTATTATTATTTAGAGGGTAAAATAATAATACTTACGAAACTTTGACCCATTACGGTGCAGTAAAAACAAGATTTACATGTTTGCTCCACTTTTTGCTGTTGGTGATCTGAATCAACTCAGTGCTAATACCAGAAGTGGGTGGGCATTATTTAATTGCAAAAATGTGAGGGTTACAATATAATATACCAATAAAAACGCATATGAACATTTAATGATCAAGGCTATTATATTTTTGATCATTTTTTTTTGTGTTCCAACATAATTTATGTAAAACTTCATATCTTCAAATCTTTTAATAAAAAGTTAATGTCTTCTCCATCAACTGAGATATTAAAGACTCTTGTTGCAGCACTTTCTTACGGACTATACAGCAAAATTGTTCTTACAGTACCTTGCTCGGATATACGATAAAATAATCGAATCTAATAATTTAGTTATTATTCTTACTCTTAAAGACCGTCTTACACGGTAAATATTATGGAGTCAACATAAAATTCCGTCAATGATATTTACCGTACAAGGCGGCCTCAAGAATAGAAATCCTTCCTTTCACTGACCGAATACTGACCGTACTTTGTTGGCAATCTGGGTCTGGTTTCGGAAAGGGAAAGTCTACTTTACCGAGAAGTTTTCCATCCAATAAGTCCCCTCTGTCACCAATTGCCAAACTTTACACCTCGAGTAGCATGGCCGAGCTACCAACGGCTGCACCAGATGGTGTCAACGGGATGAAAAACCAGTGGTGAAATATTTCTTGAAAAGGGTGAGATTTAGAGTATTCTTTCCTGGTTTATATTTAGCTATGACGTATATACGTTAATATCATTATCAATATCATGAATGATTAAAATCTCCAGCCCCGGTTAAAAATTTGGTTTAGTCCAATTTTGTCCTGAATTAGATGTACTGAGGTAAGTGGACTCAATCTCGTAGTGCATGAGCGACTATGTTAGGCCTTTCTTTGAAGTGGAGTTATTGTTTAAATCACAATTCAAAAACAAGCCAAAAACTACGAGTGCCCGCTTCCCTCAATACAGTTAACTCATTATGAACAAAATTCGACTTAATTCACCGTTGCTCTTGACTTTATCATATTATGACTATTACATTATGACTATGTTACCTGCGGGGCTCTCCTCTCTTGGGCCCTATGGACACCTAAAAGTGGCTGGGTGAGGACAGGGTATAGTCGACGACACATAAGGAAACTGGGTGAAGAAATAAACCCAAGATGTTCATCTATCAAAATAAGACGCTATTATATTGAAATAAAAATTACATTAAATTTAAAACATGACCCATCATCCATAACAATAATTCCATATGCACTAATAATAAATTACAACTTAAACATTTACCATCACTAATCATTATCTCATGACCGCTAATAAAATAATAACTCTCATATAAAACAAGTTCCCTCTTCTCTTTAAATAAAAGATTCCCATCTGTTTTGTGGACGAAACGCGAGGAATGACAAAGAAAATATTTAACTGGCTCTATCCACAACTGAACCACCCTCTGGCCTCACCCCAAGTCTAGTCCGACTGCAGTATAGAGAAAATTTCCTACCTTCCTTCTGTCTTCTTGCTCAGGTCCCAACTCTCCCTGATACCAATCTTCAACTCTGAACAGCCCATCTCCCTCCGGGAGACCCCGACAGCACCAGTTCTCAACTCTCAACCCTAGAGAGGAAATCGGTTGTGTATTTGTAGGATAATTCGAGCTAGCTTATACATTTTTACCCTTGGGTCCGTGACGTGCTGCTACCCGACGGTCACCATTAGCCAAAAAAAAACTCTAGAATTAAATTTAACTTTTTAAATATTAGATTAAGATCGACTAGAAGCGATAAAAATCCTGAGTCATTTCCGACCTTAATTCCGAATTGGACTTAAGAAATGCACATGCAGCGTGGCCTTAAAAAACAGACACGAGCCTTCTAATAATAATTAACATTTAATAAAATATTATCCAAACTAAATGTTAAGAACCTACAACGCCTTTAACCAAAACCATATACAAAAATTTTGTAATTAGTAAAAAAAAAAAACATTAGAAAATCTTATTTGGCATAGGATAACATATACGTACATATTAATGTACAAAATCCTTAAAACCTAAAAACTTTTTAAAACATCTTAATGAGAAGAAGCAAACAAATGCTATTCATTCCCTATAATACGTGAATTAAAAATAAACTTTTGACTTCAAATGATAAAAGACTTCTTTTTGATCACAATTTGGAGTACAATTACTTCAGATTCACAATTAACACAGATTACTTTCGTTAGATGTGTTCTAATTTAAAACGGCTAATTAAATATAAAATTCGCTAACATTTTTAGCATTTAACTAAAAGGTGTAATTGATTCATATTAACTAATATATATATATATATATTTATATATATATATATATATATATATATATATATATGTAATTTAATTTTTACTCAGCCCGTTACAATTATAATGATTTAACTTTTTTCCCTTTGGTTTTCTTCATTTCAATTTTTAATAGTTTAATAAAGTTTAATATAATAAGGTTGGGTTATGTAATATACAAATGATCCGAACCCAGAATTTTAATAATATAATACTAACTCCACAATATTAATATTTACACTTTTATTTTTAATCAGAAAATTGTTGAATTTATATACCATCTTCATGCCATTCAACTCATTCGGTATTATTTTCCTGTCAGCCAATCTGCTGATTGTCAATTATTTGTATTTGACAGGTGTGGATAGAAATATAAAGAGAGAAAAAATATATGTATGTACCCATGTTTAATGTAATGGTGGTAATTAGGTGGTAAGAAAAAAGTAGAGGATGTGGATTGGATTTATTTATGGATTTAGACATAAATCGCCAACAGCCATACCACGTTGAACACACCGGTTCCCGTCAGATCACCAAAGTTAAGCAACGTCGGGCGTGGTTAGCACTTGGACGGGTGACCGCCTGGGAAAAAAAGGCGGTAACCATCTGGGAAAAAACCGCGTGCTGTTGGCAACTAACTTAACAGTTAACCAAGTAAAATACATAACTGGCTGTATGGATAGAAATATCCAATGCCACAAATAAAAAAACAAAAACAAAACATAAATATTTCTCATTATTTGGACTCACTAAAATCATTAGCTAAAAACAATAAATAAGCATTTAGAGTTTTAGAAAAGATAGAAAGCCCAATTTATGAGCTACCGGAGTTAAAAAGGAAATATTTAAAGAGGGATTTATAAAACTAATGTTGGCATCAAGGGTAGACGGTTTTTTAAATCCTTAGAGTCTATGGCATCTATTAAAAACAAACTCCTAGCTAAATCCATTAAAAAAAGGTATTTCTAAGGTAAGAGATGAATGCTTTAAAACAGGAAAACCTCATGAATATTTTTTTGAGAAAACAATAATATTTTTCTTTATTTGGTTTTTGAAGTTTTTCGAAAAAAAACTGTTTTACCTTATGATTGATACAAATTATTTTTAAAAATTAATAAAAGACAGTAAAGAATCTACATAAATATAGTACAATTTGACATAAGTTTTTTAGTCTGTTTATAAAAGGAGAGAAGTACTTGGTTTGCACCTACCGGATATTTTATATTTATTTGTTTTTTTTATCCGATATATTTGCCTGTATAAATTTGAGAAAGGTCAATCTGAAAGTAGTTTTGTCATTGTATTCTACTTAGTATTTCAAAACTACATTCAACCAGATTCAATTGCCAATAGAAACCTTTCTGAAAATAAAATTCATGGTTTTCTAACTCAAGCAGGTATAATGTTATTGAATATCTATAGTATGTTCCTATTAGTTGAGGTTATTACTGTCGGACATAAAATAAATGATCAATATCATAAATATGTACAGTAATAAAAGATTTGATTGTTTGTATTAATTAACAAGAGGTTCAATCTTGTTAATTAGTACAACAAAAGATTATAACATAAAAAAAATAGAAAGTTAGTAAGGATAGCTTTCAGAAAATTTGTATATATTTTCAATTTTTTTTATTTACTATTTTTTAAAAATATTATGCGTATATTATTATTCTGACACCGAACGATCGATTTGCCAATATATACAATTCTTAATTTGGCAAATAAAACTGATTTGATTCTGAGTGTAAATTGCATGTACCAAGCAGACCTTATTTTTCATTTACAAGCTTATTAAAAAGTACTTAAAAAAATTGTTTCACGAAAATTAGGGGCATAAATTATTTAGTTTTTAAAGAGAATTTTGTAATACCATAGGTCCACTTTGTCAATTTAGATAAAAACAAATTAGTATTTTGTTGCCTAACATCAGGTTTTTAAGAGCTGGACTATAAAAAGTAATGAATACTTATACCTTTAAAAAGCAGCTTTTAATAAAGGATATGCAAAGCTTCTGTGACAAAAAGAAGGACCCACTTCATATTATCAGGTCGACAAGTAAAAACGTTATTTCATATCCCATTAAGCCGTTATAATATAAGGTTCTTTGAAAAAAGTCTCTCGGATTTTTAGTACAAAAGAGCCGTCATTTTTTATGGCATAACAGATACAAGATACAAATTGGTACATATGATTCACTTTTATAATTATAAAACCAAATTTAATGATAAAATTTCAGTATCTCCTGATAGTTTCTTCTAATCCATCCATTACGTATATATATTGTATGTTCTGCCTCAATACTTTGTTTTCTATCAGTGTTGATATCACCCTGCATCTTTCAGATTATCTCAATCGTTTCGGTATAGGTGAAGGTAATAAATCGACAACTATTTTTCAAGTGGTTTTGATAAATTGGAGAAGATAGATCAGAGTATACGGAGGGAACTGAACCTTTATTCAACTGGATGTCTAGGATTTTTCAAGCCTGCGATATACAGATGCATATCGATATCGCATATCGATGCCTTAGTTCATATATGTGTTAAGTGCCGAAAACAAGATTTTAAAGGAGTTAACTTTGATAATAATTTAACACAAGAAGTACAGTTCAAGTTTAAGCACACAATATATTTTTGTAACCTTCACAGCTTCTCTATTAATTGTTTATCTACATCTATGACTTCCTGATCACAACTTTAAAATATTATTTATGTAACAAAACCCATTTTTGAAAAATCGAAACTAAGGCATCGATAATGTCGACACAAATGCACTTTTTAGTAGAATAGAAAAATCTGTTGAAGGTAAAAAAAATCATTTAAAATCGTTAAACGTATAATAGATATTTGAATCGACGATATGCGCTAGAGAACCAGATAGCTGACCGGTAAACCAAAAAATCTGTACCACTACAACCCTTGTAGGCTCTGGAGTTCAATTCAACGTAGAGTACTGTTTCCAGGACAACGATTGTGCAAGGCGGTGATTTGCTCTAGATCACACTCAAACGTCAGATTTTCCATCCTAATATCAGGTACCCACTTTATAGATACCGGGTGAGCTCCCGGAGGGTTATATAACCCATAGGGTTCATCTCCGGCCGCTGACAGATTAAATAAAAATCTGCCAGCTAGCGGGATTTAATTTCGGCATGTTAACCATAGCCTTGAAGTCAGTTTATTTCTTTACTATTCGAGTAATTCTAATCCGTTCTTAACTTTAAAGATATACAAATCCTCAGTTTAAATGTGTCGAATTAAAAATATTCAGGGTAAAAAGTGATTATCGAATTTAATTTTGAAAAGAGTTTTGAGTGAGTAGACAAAATAGGAATTTTGTTATTTGGAAACAATGGAAAATGACTACCAGATTTGGAATTAATTACTTATAGTATACTTTTTTTTAGCAGTTTCTCTCTAGACTTATGATCAAGCGATTGTGTATTGAAATTATCAAAAATTATTTCTTTGTACGCCTTAAAGAAATTTGGGCAAGGTTTCAAAGGTAAAAAGGGAATAGTCGTTGGCCATCTATCGATGCGTGATCTGTTCTCTTCTTCAACAGTTAATTTCTGAATATATCCGGGAAGAAGATGTGTCTGAATGTAGGGGTGTAAAAGGGTGCGACGCCATTCAGAGATAATGAAAGGTATTCCAACATTTTGTCGGTGGCAAAAAGGGAAACAATAGGTTCTAAGGATTTGGAAGGTGAGTCGAAAAAATAAATCAGATTCTCAGAATTTTTGAGGTACCGTTTTTTTATGTAATTCTCGGGACTTTGGCTAGGAATGAATTTATGAACTGAAAGGTTTTTGGAAATCTCGATAAAATTATAATATCAGAGAAAATATATGGGAGCTGTGGAAGAGGGATAATAGAACTTGAGAAGAGCCTATTTTCAGAATCAACTACTCAACTTAAATCCAGACAAATATGGGTATTAATGAAGACGCTCTGAAACTAGTCCAAAGTGGTTTCGCTTTTAGTTTCTTAGGCCATTAATTTTCGCCGGGGGTAGATACGATATCTTTGCTTCCCATGCGAAACAACTTGTAGAGAAGGCTACTTCAGGGGGAAACTGTGGCTGGGAAAATTCATAGCTAATTAGAATGGTGAGTTTAACACGCTCTTAATAGTTTTATATTTTATTTTAAGCACATTTAAATGAGGCTACACTGGCAAAAGATATGGCGATAATTTCTTTATACTTTTTATTTTATGCAATTCCTGATGTATTTTTCACTTAAATCGTTGTATTACATGTAACAAAAGTATTTCAAGTTTAATAATTGAATTCAATAATATATTGCTTCAATTTATTTATAATAGGGAATGTTTCTGTGGTTGAAAGGAATAGCGTTTATATATTTCTATCCCAGGGTCGTAATTGGATGGAAAATCGTTGTTGTTATTTTGGTCTTTGTACAGTTTGCTTTTTTTCAATAACCAAGACGTGCCAGAAATAATTACTGATTATAAGTATTATTATAATATAAAATTATGTGCAGATATCAAAAAGTAATTACTTCCCGTAATCGCTTGCTTAATAATAAATGTCATCGAAGTTTTCTTGTTTTCTGTCCTCTGAGAAATTCTATATTATACTTATTTCTTCCTAATGCTTTTCTGATAACATTCATATAGATAAGAAAAAAGTGCTTGGACAAAAACGGCTGATGGTTATTATTTCCCTCCTATGAGACCAATACCGATTTATAAGTTTTTTCTTTAATAAATTTGTATTCTATTTATTATCTATTCTATACCTATAGTTTATACTGTACTATTATTTTAGAATACCATAGAGAAAACGCTAAAAAAAAGAAAAGTCTCAAGCCTCTGAAATTGTGGAAAAGACTAACTAGAAAACGTTTCACTAATCCAGGCAGCATTAGGACATAGGTAAAAGAAAATGTCACACAAGATTATAATGTGGAGAACATCACACATCAACAGTCCAAACTATTTCATCAAATAGAGACAGCAACCAAGATCCATGACTTTCAACAAACAACACTACAGTCAATATTATTTATCTTTTGGTTTATGACCTGATGATCCCTGAAATAACAAAATGTGTTTCGAGCATTTAAGAGACTGGAGGTTTAATTTTTGGGTATTTTTTCTTTTCCGTTCTAAAATATTTATAATAAAAACAAAGTATAAAAAATAAAATATTAGAAAATAGGCTAAAAATCATTTCTTAGATTAAAATACAATGACATTATTTTATCTTCTTATACGAGCTTAGACATCGCTTATTTTTGATCAATTCGATCAGATAATTAACACAGGATGCGAACTATGAGTTGAAAAAATAGAGTTTATAAAATATTTTATAATCTTTTTATTGGATAGCAGTTACTAAAATCTCCCACACTTGAAGGCAATAAGTATTAGTCATCTATGAACAAACAAACTATATCCAATCAAAACGTAAATTAAAAAATTGTTTAAAAGTTCTTGTTTGTCATAGTAAATATCTATAAATAAGCCTCGTTTTTATCTTCGTTATTATTTAATCAGAATTTTAATTAATCGTATGTCTTTAAATACATTTTTTTGTTTTTGAAATTAGTACGAGTTTTTTTTTTGTTGCTTGAGTCCTTTTGTCTGCTTGAATATAAGCTAACGACCGACTTATGGACTAAATCAATGGCCAGAAGCGCTCTTGCATGTAGATTTAATGCGAAGTACTATTCGAGGTAATGCTGCTCTTGAATATGCTTGATTTGCGAACGCAATCAGTACCCAGCAATTAACCTAACTACTTGACTGAGAAACCTCCGTAGGGTATTTCAAGTGGGAGCGAGGTAGCTGAATGTAAGAACGCTGATTTGCCTTGCCGAAGGTCCCATGTTCAAATCCTGGGTGTGGCACATAATTTATTTAATCTGTTGAAAAAGATAAAATAAAGAGCCGAGAGAAGATAGAATGAACCTTCCTGGCGCTTACCCAACCTCTATAAAGTGGCTACCGGTAATTTTGGGAAAATTTGGTGGTTGAGCGTGATCTATGACTGATCTCCTCATTACACAACCGTTGTCCTCGAAACAGTGGACTGTAGTCTATACCATCCACTGAATCAAATACTTTAATATATCCAACTACAGAAAATCAACTTTAGAGTAACTAGAATGTAATAAAACCCTATTTGAGTTCTTCAGGATCAAATAAGCGGATACACCCGAAATGTCAATAATTGACTTGTTCACATTTTTCTCAAGTATAACAAACAGTTTTGTCTAACACGACACTTTGCTATATTTTTTGTTGGGTGTATAAAGGATTGCTTGGCGAAAATAGCGAACAATTCATAATTTGAAAATTGGAGTAATCCGCTTTTATCCTGAACGCCTCATTCAATAAGAAAAATAATCATATAATTTTCTTGATAATATTCTTTATAGGAAAAAGATTACGCTTTAAATTTAATGATTAGTCATTTATGGTAATCATTATAGTAAATAAAAAGTAAAGATGTCGGATATGACACTGAAGATTTGAAACATAAAAATAAAAGTAATAAATTGGGAGGATTGTCGGGGCGGCTTTCCTTAATAATTCAACTCTAATATTTTCTACTCTCTCGAGGCGCATTACGAGGGAGGGATAAAAGAACGTTAAAAAAATTTCAAATGATTCGCTACTAATGAAAAACGTTTAATTTTGCTTACATGTCTTATATTATGACGTTTACTTTCTTATTGTTTCTTTCGGTCTCTTAAAAAGAACTTGATGGTAAAGATGAAAATCTTTCAAGAAATTTCAGGTTGATAAATTTTGTCCGTAGTTGTAATGCCTTGAAGATTAAAGTATCCCCCTGATTAATCCTCGGTCTTTCAACGCTTGATGACGCTCGAACACATTAAAGTATTCAGTGTAACTGAAATCCAGCCTTAGATTAAAGGCTCTTTGAAAGAAGCTTGAGCTGAGGAGAGAGACAAGAAGGGAAAGTGGGGAGGGGTTCGAGTTCGACAAGTCACGTAGCATTTTAATGATTCAGCCTTGCTAAGGATATTCATTAGAACTCTCCCGACCCATTACTGCTCAGGGACCTTGCAAATTACCAACATCACTCCAAGTATTTACCTACTATGAATTCTACGTCCTTTCCAGGGAAGAGATCTTTGGCAGAACTGGAACATTTATTTCATCTAATATTCAGCTCTTAGTGGAAAATATTATTTTTAGCTATGTTTTAGGTAATTAGAGTAGTTATTTATTTAAATATCCTAACTTTATTCTAAATTGAATAATTTTTCAGAGGTTGGTAGAGTGTTTTATATGTTGTAATATTAATATTAGTAATGTAATAATGGATGCATGCTGAATAAGAAATTACATTAAATACATAGTTCAATCATTAAACAAACATAATGTATAGATAATATTTCGGACACTAATAATACATTGAGAAATTATGACTAATGATTCGGGTAAGCTAGAGGAATGCAGCTAGACTTAGGTCGAAGTATTAGTCGAGGTAATGCTCCACTTGAATTTGCTTAATTTGCGAACGCATTCAGTACCCAACAATTAACCTAACAATCTGATTGAGAAACCTCCAAATAGTATTTTTTCTAGATAAATATGTTATAACAATAACACTGTATACTCTAAAAATAGATGTAGTATACAATTATGAGTATTGTTCAATCATGGTATTAGTGAAATGTTTCTTAAAACCTTTTCATATATATTTCTTTCTCATAATAACTGACAATAACCTTCCTTATACCTTGCCATAAAATACATACATAACATAAATTAAAATCTATCTGATAACGCAGGGGTTACTTATATGATTGATGGATAAGTGGATCTTTGATGGATCTTTTCCCATGCCCGCTTCCCATTTTTCGGCACAAGCTTGCTTCTCCTCCAGCCTCCACTGGCGCATGCTTATCCATATTCCGGCTTCCAATACCAGAGGTGTCTTACGGCCTTCATCTTGCGGATCTCCTCAAAAAGTGCTTTCTTCTAAAAGTGAAATCTTGGACCCCTCCTCTTTCGAATCTCTTGATTCTCCTCAACAGAGGGTCTTGCAACCTGCCTGAGGAGCCTAGTTCTTTTAACTGTAATGAGCGGATATTGTCTTTTAGTCATCACTTAGACATCAGCATTCCATAGCAAATCTTGAATCATCGTATTTACTAAAACAAAGGCATAAGTCCTTGTAAACGACTACTTTTCTTCACGGAAAATATAAATTATTTGTAGATTCTATATTTAGTTAAAATGATAAAATCCATGAAATTTTCAAGCTCTGTAAATCATGTAACTTTTTCAGAAATCTACCGTAGACTCTCTGAAGCTTTTGAATTTTCTCTCGCACTGTTCATCTGGTTACTAAAACCAAGAACCAGTCTTAAAGAAGCATACATCTAAAAACAACGAAATTTCCTCATTAGAAAACATCTTGAATTATAACTTTACAAATAAAATCAGACATTTATTCCTATCTATCACGTCAGAATTCAATAACTTCTAATCTTCTACAGACGGGTCGATACTTCTTACTAATTGTATTACATATCGCCTGTTACGGCCATACAGAGGTCAGGACGGATATAGGCATTATACAACCTTATTAAATTAAATTAAATTATGTATTAGTATTAATTTAACTTATTAATTAAATTATTATACAACCTATTCTCATGATGCTGAATATAAAAAATCCTATAAACTTATAACCATCACCATTCAGTTACAAGCTACAGTGAAAATACTGGTATTTCTTCTGAAATTGATGCTTGTACTATTCATTAATTAAATATTAAGTGATAGATGAATTTAATTTTTTATTAATTTTTAATTTCATTCTCATTTATTAATTAAATATAATTATATTATACCCTAAGGCGTAATAAAAAAACCTGTATACCACCCGTCAACGGGTTTGGGGATCAGTACATGGTAGAGACTGTACTGTTTAATGGACAATGCTAGTGCAGGGACGTGTTGGTCCTTTATCACGCTCAATCGCCAGATTCCCCCCCCCCCTTATTTTGGGAATCCACTTTATAGAGGCTGGGCGAGCCCCAGTAAGGTCCAAGGTCCCATTTGATCCTCCTCCGGCCCCTAAGAGACTAAATAAAAGACTTGCCAGCAGTGAGATTTGAACCAGTATTATCGTCATAATAACTCACTGTAATAATAACTCAGTGTTCAACAACTGAGCCACTCCGCTCTGCTCTAATACATATTAGCTTATACATGTATTATTATTTTGTATTGTTATTCTAAAGGGACTTGTCCCAGAATAAATAAAGCCTTTATTATTAATAAATACTAAGTTCACTAAATATTATTGAATGCATTCAATTATATTTAATATAAGTTCTCTAAATATTATTAAATGTATTTATTAAATAAATTTCTAATCGTCTTTATTAATTAATAAATAAATTATTTTCAATTAATTTATTAAATAAATAAAGCATTCCATAGCAGCCCTAGAAATATTATATTTACGATAATCTAGAAGTTCATGTAAAGGCTATCATATTGGTATAATTTTTCGGTATAATTTATCGGAACCATAATTTTTATGTTCCTGGAAAAAGTAACTAATATAGTGTCCAGAGATCTTGTTTTTGTAGGAAATTACTTTTCCACGAAATTTATTTAGGTCTGTCAGAATTTCCTGGGCCAATTAAACGTTTCTTTATTAATTAATAAATAAACATATAGAACTGATTTATTAAAAAATAACCATAAATGTAACCTAGTCAGTGAAACATTATCTTAAAAATTTATCGCACGTTTCTTTTCCGCATCTTAGTACGTACAAGAAACTCCTTTATATGCTAAAATTCTGCTCCCTAGCTCGGTGATGTATGTTATCGGTAACACTTTATCCGAACAGTGCATCATAAATGTATTGAAATGATTTATAATGGAGAAGGGTGAATGGTAAACAGCCTAAAGGTGGCCAAGATATTAGGTAGGTCCTATAGCACAGGAATATGTGAGGATGTAGGGGACCATAGTGGCCCCATAATTTTTTCTAGGATCTTATAGGTCCTACATTGCTATAGTACGGTGAGATTGTATTAGCAAATACTTAAACGAATATATTACATTATATATATATATATATATAGAATATATTATTTAAACATGGAAATATTTTTGAATTCAAATAAATTAGACGTACCGATGTAAGCTAATAATATTACCTTTTAAACTTATTATCCAGTATTAATATATATATATATATATATATATATATATATATATATACAACTCGTGAAAGGTCTTGAGTATATTACAGGGTAGAGACTGTGCTGATTCTAGGAAAACGATTGCGGAGAGTGGTGATTTGTCTCTCCCAACTTCAGGCAGCTATTCAAATTAATATGTTTATTGGGTTTGGGTTTTAGTCCGTGGGTATGTTTTTAAAATGAGATTGATGATATCAGAATCATGGAATAATCGCCGAGCCTTATTATTATACTGATGGTTCCAAAATCGCAATTTAATATGTAACAGAATGTCTTCAGGATGGTGACATGTAGCGAAACATCAGCACGTAGAATTGTATTGAATAAAAAAATCTGTACCACTACAACCCAGCAATTGTATTGGTTGAAGCTTTTTAATACAGGAATGACAAATCTGACATACAATTTTCAACTTTTTTTTTTTGTTTTTTTAATAAAGTCTTTTTGTGAGTTGTATCCTGTTTGAACTTGAAGTTTTATCGGAATAATGACATAAGTTAAAATAAAAAAAGTTTCAGGCTTGAGTTATGACGTTATTTTGGAGGACTGATACATTATATTCATAAATTCTATATTTTAATACAAAAAAACAGCCTCATCAGAAATTAATGTAATATGTAGCTATGTACTTTAAAGATTTATTACCTGTATTGACCAATTGCTGGTCAGACGCTGGGAGAATATAAATTTGAGACACCTTTCCTCAAGAGCTAAGGCTAAGAAGGACTTTCTTATTTGCACTTCATTTCGTATTCAACCGACGCTCTCTCCAAAACCAGGCTTTAACGAGACTCCACTGTTCCGGAGAAAAACCAATTAATCCCACTTTGGGTCTACACTTTTACTTGCTCGGAAATAATTATTACCTTGACCCCTTCCTCGCCCACCAAATCCTCGAAAAATACAATGGGGGGAGTGAAAATTGTGGTAAAAAAACAACAAGCTTCTGTCTTTCAAACAATGCCCCCCTGATAAGAGAACAAAGGAGGGAACAAGGAGATGGTATTCTTTCCCTAATCTTTTATCTCTTTAAGGAGGAAGCAGGTATTGCATTAGGACAAAATGGAAGTCTTTTATGTTTGTTTTTTTTCAAAGGACAAACTCTCTTCTGATTTCAATTGGAATCATAAAATGAAAAGGGGATTTTGAACTTACTTCCATTGAAAGTCTAAGGAGAACTGATTAAATCCAGAAGCTATAAAATTACAGTTATCAAGTGAATGTTGAGTATATTATAGGAAGTCTTTTGTTCGGAAGAAGTGAGTAGTAGATTAGAAAAATTTTAAGACTGAGACTATAAGACTTTAATAAAATTTTATTAACCATCTATTTCTATGCATCCTTACTTAATTAGTTTTACATTATAATAATAAGGCTTAGCGAACCCAAAGGCTCGAAGCCGATAACACCGACCTCTGCTTACACTTCCGACCACGGACCACTACCCAATCCCAAACCATCTTGATCACTCTTATGCAATCCTCCCATTTACGCCTCGGTCTACCCCTCAGACGATTCTCAGCCGGCACAGAGCTTATTAACATCTTAGGAATTCGTTCGTTACTAAGCTTAGCAACTTTAAAGGCCCTTCTTAATCTTTTGTAAACTTGGCTATTCCGGATTATTATCCTATTTGCTATATTGGATGTACACTCTTATTCTTCAGTGGTCTCATCCTTTTTGGGACCGAATATTCCATTTACAGCTTAATTTCGAATATCTATTAGGCACTGAAGATGGGTAATGTGGGATCTTAGACCCCCTCCTGGGGGTCACTTAGCCTCTATAAAGTGGGTATTCGAAATAAGGGGGGAATTTGGTGGCTGTGTGTGATCTAGGACCATGTACCCTACGAGTTGTAGTTGTACAGGATTTTTAGCGATATATAATAACATCGGAATAATCTAGTTTATTTGGATGAAATATGTAATAATTTATTTATTTTTAAGGAAATATGAATGTATCTAAAGATTGCCATAACAAGACACCCTTATCGGCAATGAAAATAATTAACAAAAATATTGTGTGCCAAAATATAACAACTATAACTTACAATTATTATTCGACTCAAGAATAATTCATCGCTTTTAAAAAGTTTATTTATATAGTAAAAATATTTAATGTATATGGTTGAAATTATATTTACGTATGCACACTAAATTAAATATTGTATTAAACCTTCGACCTCTGCGGCGTGCGAATTGGTTCACACAGTTTGTATAAACACTCTGGCCGTAACTCAACTCTCCAATGAGAAATTTAGTCTCCTCTCCTTATTTAAGGCTGATTTATATATATTTTATATATTTACAGGGTGATTAGTAATTAGTGGCAGGGCCGTTAAGGGCAATTCCAGTCGATATTACTATGAGACCTACTGTCCTAAAGTTAACCCTTTCCAAGACATTCGTACTTTTTTTTAAAAAAATCCTATTTAAAATCTTAAAATAGCCATAAATCCTAAATATTGATCTTTTAGGCCCTGTTCTAAATAAGGAATATTAATAGTAAAATCTTCGTAATGGTCGGAATCTTACGCGAAAATCGTTAAACAAAAATATTAAATGAAAAAAAATAAATGGTGACTGCCTCTAAAACGTCTATTTACTCAGAAAAGTTTCCCTAAACTGTTACGCACATATTAATTTAAAAACATCTACGTGTCATTACCTTTCAAATGATGTATTAAGATCAAAAATTGGTTAAGAAACCACGAAGATATGATCAATGGAAAATGGTAAATCCGGCTAGAGCCGGGTATTTGTATTCTTAATATCTGCGTATTCTTCGATACTAAACGTTATTCTTCTTTCTCTATTAGCCATTGTTAGCAAGATTAACCTGACAATCATTCACACAGCAGCCAAATCGTAAGGAATCACAGAAAACTGGTCGTTGTAAAAGAATCAATTACAAAAGTCCAGGAATTGTCAAATCGTTATAAAAATCCGATCTGAGAACAAGTAGGCTAAGGGTGCACCTACATTGGATCCGATGCGATGCGACGCGATCCTATTCTATCTCATAGGATGGTGGGTTGAAAAAACAAATAACTGAAATACGCAGTGAGTGCCTACAGTGGATCAGATCCGACACGAATCTATTCTTTTCAATCCGATAGTGAAACTAGTCACTGCCTTCCGAATAAAATAGTATTAATTTTATTCTTTTATTTCTTATATTTTATCTTATATATTATAGTGAAATATAAATATATTAAAAATAATTAATAAATAATCTTAATTTTATAAATTTAAAGAACCAAATGTTATAACAATGAGGTAATATTACTATATTAGAATGTTTATGTCTTGCTGTTTGATGAAAAAACAATTAGTTTGGTTGTTTTTCAATTTCATAAAATATAATTTATATTTTTTAGATATTCATGTTTTATATAATGATTTAATTTATTTATGGAATAGTAGTGATATTTTTAAATCTATTTAGTTTGTAATTAAATTAACGATTGCAATTAAATTAATAAATAGGAGCGATTGCCGTCGGATGGTTATACTTGAAACCTCCCCATAATATCAAATCTCAACGAGTGTTTACTTCTGTATTTTTGTCGGTATTTGGTTGATGGATCTTTAATTGATCTACTGGGTGCTAACTTTTTCAAAGGATTTAATGTGAAAATATTGAACAAGGTAAGTGTAATTACTTTTGTAATACTGTTTGTGTGTAGTTGCTTCTTTATTCTAAAAACTATTGCGTTTTAAACTTTTCTTCATTAACAATTGTCATGAAATATGTTGATTCAATATGTATTTGTTGGTATGAACTGGCAAGAACCATTAATTAATCTTTCTCATGCTTTCTTTAAGAGAATAATATGTAAAATAAATGAAAATAGTTGAAGTGATAAGTGATTTCAATTGTTAAAACTTTGGTTTACAATCAGAATAATTGTTTGTAAGATGACCCCATATCATATAATTATGCATGAACCAATTAGCCAGTAAATTAACTATTAAAATCAGGTGGACATTAGGTTTACTTATAATAACACCTATATAATACAATTACCTACATTTGAAAAAATCCATTATGGAACTATAGATAGTATTAATTTAAATCTTTATTTCACCGAAGAACAGTTCCACAACAGCGTTTAGAATAAATTTGCCTCAGATTAAATAAATAAGTTTAGACTGAACATAAATAATAAATATCAATATTTAGCTTCTTTTGAAAAATGCTTTTTTTTTTTTTTATCAACTTTTTGTTAGGTATCCAATAGATTTATTATGGAATATTTAAAACTAATTTTTATTTATTATTATATCAATGTCTATCTGAAAACATTGTTTTTTCCAGAAACAGAAAGGAAATATGTTGTCCAATGAGGAAGTGGCCCTTGTTCAAATTTCCATTTTCAATAATTAGCAGATACTTCTACAAGTGAACATAGATGGCGAAGATAGCATTGGTTTTTGGGTTGTATATATTATTATATTATATATGTATTATAAGTATATATTATATCAAGTATCAGAAGAAATTATGTGTATACTTTTCTTAATGGATGCCTACGATAATCAAGCAAGATATGACAATTTGGGAATAAATACTGCATAATTAATAGTGGATATTCAAGGCAATTTAAGCTAATATGTATTTGAAAACAGTACAATCTAAATCTTCAGAGGATCTTCCTCAATCACCTTAAAATTATTATATATAATATTATATAATTGTATTATTAAGTATTACTTATATATTGTTGCTTTGTATTATTATATCATATAAATATGTTATTATCTTAAACGACAAATATTATTTATAAAATTTGTACTGTTTAATTCTTCTTGAATTGTATTTTGAAATACCTGATTATGTTATTCATTTATTTTTCTATTTAATGCTAATATTGTTGTTAAAAAATGATTATCCTAAATTTTATTCTTTTAATTTTATAAGAATTGCAAACTATTGTATATTATTGAATAAATGATTTATTTTCTTCTATATCTGATTTATTTTCTTCCTAAACAATATTCTAGTTTCCTCTTTTCTTTATTAAAAAACAATTTAAATATGCGATGAACTTTGCAGGATGTTTCTACCAAATTGCAGATCTTCATCAGGGTTAAATTATCAAGATAAAAATATTAAATGCAAAATAATTGCATATTCATAAATAACATAAATGATAGAAATTTTATTAAAAAAAGGATTTAGATAAAAAGATTGATGTAATCATTACCATAAGATGGTTATTATTTTAATCATATCACCTAATATTTTTAAAGTATTATTTGCATTATTACTGCTATTAATATGTATATTTTTTTAGCATTATATTATTTGTTTGTACATTGTCTATTCAGCCCTGATGAAACCTGCAATGTTGGTCGAAACATTGATAAGCTAATAAATATATCAATTGCTTACTATTCAAGAATTAATTTTGGCCCTCAATCAATAGACCTTCAACATACCTTTAATTCTGAATGTGTAAGTGATATAAATATAATAAACCCTAATTTTGTAGTATTGAATTAGAGCATCGATAAAACATTGGACATTATGAACAGAAGGAAAAAATAGAATGCTATTGTGAACCTATACTAAAGATCCAAAATAACTGTATACTTTTATTGTTAATTGTTACAATATTTACTTAAATGAGTTCAAAATATTAATCGAAACAAATGTTTATTTATATCAATTGGATAATAATGGCAATAATAAAAGTCTTATATGAGTAATACCAGTAACCTATATATGACAGGATTGAATAGAACAATCAAGGATTGTAGAAATAAAACAAACAATGTTAGGTTAGAAAATAATCAAACTTTCATTTGCACCATTAACTATATTTTTAAATATTTCTATATTTCCATGCTCACATAGTTAATTTATTATTAAAAATTTTTCAAAAACTGGATATCTTGAGAATACTCAATGTAGTTAAAATGGTACTGAACTTTCATTAAAAAAATCACTGTTTATTGAACTAATAGATGATCAGATAATGACCTACTCATGTAAATCAAACAGAATTTGTAATATACATCCAATAAAGCTAAAATTATTCTGATAATTATGAAGGTGTAACGTATTTGATAAACTTGATCAGTTTGAATAACATTTTTTTAAACATATATTTTATTTCTGGATCAGAGCTGGTGTGATTCTATTCTATTCAAACCAATAGTGAAACTATAATATAAATATATTAAAAATAATGTTTTATAAATTTAAAGAACCAAATGTTATGAAAGTTAGGTAATATTACAATATTAGAATATTTTTGTCATACTGTTTCAATATAAATAAATAATTTAGTTTTAAAAAAAAAAAATAGAATTTATTGTTATTTTTTTATATATTCGTGTTTTATATAATGATTTAATTTTCTCGATTGTGATAATCGAGGCTCGTTTGTTTCGAACTACTTCTTTGTCTATTTTGTTGTTCATCTTTGCAAACGAGTATCAAAAATCAGAAAAGCCCTTAGCTCCCAATGTTGCCCACTGTTTAGCAAATAAATTAAACATTACGATGATAATTTTATTAAAAGTAAATGTTTCCAATTTTATTTGACGAATTAAAATTTTGTGTAGGTATATTTTTTATGTACATTTCTGATAGATATAATTTTATTCCACGGAAAAATAACCTTCGCTACTATATTTAATGGTTCATGAAGAATGATAATAAAATATTTTAATGAGAATTAAGAATATTTAATTTTGATTTATGACGGATATTTATATAATAGTTGATTATTAAATTACAATGTACATTTTTTAATAAACATTTTAGACAATAAAGGTTTGTTGGCACACATGGTAACGGCTGGCTTATCGTATTGAAAACTAATGATTTTGAAATGTGAAAATCGCACCTGATAGTACAGTATCGCATCGGAACCAATGTAGGCGCTTCCGTATAAATAAACTATTTTGATTCCACGAGCGACTAAATCGGTCGGATTAGTCTGATAACAAAGGACGGAGCCAATGTAGGCACTCTCGATATATTTCAGTCATTTGGTTTGCTTCCGAATTCTGATCGCATCGCATCGGATCCAATGTAGGTGCACCCTAAGAGAGCACACCCGAACACAGAAAACCCGTAAGAGCGGACTGAGGCAGGGAGGGGCTCGACTCCTGTCCCGGACTCCTGCGTCGGAGGCCTTTGTTCTCGGGAGCCTTTCTTCTCGGACTCTACCTGGGTTTTCCTTTTTCCATTGATCTTATCTTCGTGGGTACTTAACAGATTTTTGATTTTAATACCTCATTTGAAAGGTAATGATACGCAGATGTTTTTAAATTATTATGTATGTAATAATTTACTTTTTTGAGTAAATAGACGTTTTTTTTTTTCATTTAATGTTTTTATTTAACGATTTTCGCGTTAGATACCGACAATTACGAAAATTTGACTAATAATTTTCCTTATTTAGAATATCTTTGTTGGAAAAAAATGGACCAGAAGGACCAATTTTTAGGATTTATGGCTATTTTAACATTTAAATTAAGATTTTTTTTGTAAAATTCTTCAAATAGTAATATCTTGGAAAGGGTTAACTTTAGGATAGTAGTTCTCACAGTAATATCGACTGGAATTGCCCCATACTATCACCCCTTAACGGCTCCCCAACTAATTACCAATCACCCTGTATATATACATTAATATATGTAAATATTAATAGTTTCCTTTCTTTATAATTATTGTTATGGTGTTTATATTTTTTTGACAAGTTATGCCACTGCATAATGGGATTATTTACGAATATTTTAGATTTATGATGTGTCCTCAATCTCGATGAAGCGTTATCTTCTGCTCCAAATCGCAGCGGTTTATTTTATTATAACATATTTCAGTTTGAGTTGAACATTAAAGATTTTTTCTTATATGAAAGAAAAATATTCGTTTGATACACAGATTCGAGGATCCCATAAAAAATGCACAAAATGATCTAGAAGAGAAAAGAAGTAAAGGATTGTTCTTTTATATAAAGCCTCGAGGTTGACATTGTAGGCAATATCAGAGCGCTGGGCATTGTTAGTTAAAAGAGAGTGACAGGGGATCGACTTAAATAAAATATGAGAATATTTCACTAGAAAATTAAATGAATTCACAATTCTAAATTATTTAAAATGTAAATCTATCCACATTTTCGTCATTGCCACCGTGAAATATACTTGTGTACAGCTTGTAATGAAAGGATTTTTGTTAGTAAATATATATCATGTATCAATGTTTCAAACACGTTCATGCGTGATGTATAATTATTTAAGTGGTCCTGCAGCATACATAGAATTCGTTGTTAACTCTTTTTTCGATATTCTTTCACACTCCAATTCCCGAACATTTATTATAGTTTAAATATTTATTTAATTACGTTTTTTAAATATAGTTTTTTTAAATATAAAATTAAAGACTTTTTTAGTTGATAAAGTCATATCCCTTTTGTGTCAGGAGAAGGATAAGATTCCTTTTGAAGGAATGTATTAAATATTTTCATTTATTACAGCTTTGACTTAATAACTTCATTAGTGACTCAGAAAGTACTTTTCGAATAAGTTTATTTTTAGTGATGGTTAAAAATTAAAGAATAATATGGTTAAATATTATTTCACCTGATTTATTAATTTTTCAATAGCTTCCACAACTAATACTTTATTTTTAATTTTTATATAATAATGCCCCAACTGTTTCCCTCTTTAAAAAGACTTATTCTGCTAAATGCAAAGGTCTCAAGAAAACAATCTAGTTTAATGTTAATTTTTTAAAATTATGATTAATTTTAATTATTCTTAACCTAAAGAACCCTTGTAAATCTATTTACACAAACGCAGGTATATTTATATATCGATGTAAGCACATATAATTAAATATACAATATAAAATTATTAAATGAATATAATTTTTTTTATCAACAATACATGATAAATCTAATTACCTCCAGAATGAATATATACGGATGGTTTGTTAACTACATTTGGTCATGTGCTACTATAATAAAATAAAGTACTCGTAATAAAATGAAGTAAAACATTATTATAAAAGTGTATTTATTGAAATTTACTTTATTATAACAATACTCGAGGTGCAGGTGTGAGGATTGCATTAAGAGTGGTCTGGCCGATTTGGGTTTGGTTAGTGGGAATGTTGTAAACAAAGATTGATAGTATATATGTAAAAAACGTACACATCAATCTTGATAAAAGACGTAATCAATTAACATTATATATATATATATATATATATATATATATATATATATTATGTTTTAGTTCTCCAGTTTCAGTCCTTCCTTAAACTTCTTAGGCGACGTTTCGAGACTAGATTAGTCTCATATTCATTATGAATCAATGATAAACTGATCCATTCTTTGGAACTTGTAATTACACCCTATCTGTTACAACTTACATATGTCATATTATTTTTATTTTAGTGTGCTATTTAATGTTTTTACTAAAAGCTAATTTTTTCACTGTCAGGGCATGAGTATGAGAATAACCTAGTCTCGAAACGTCACCTAAGAAGTTTAAAGAATGACTGAAACTCGAGAACTAAGACATAATATATATATATATATATATATTCACACGTATATACATTTATAAGGCTTAGCGAACCCGAAGGCTCAATGCCGATACATACCACCACTCTCTGCTTACAAACTTCTGTCCACGGACCACCACCCAAACCCAAATCCGCCAGATCACTCTTAACGCAATCATCCCACCTACCCCCCTGTTTACCTCTTATAATCTTCTCAGTCAGCACTACACTTATTAAATTCTTAGGAATTCGTTCGTTTACTAAGCCCAGTAACTTCACAGGCCCAACTTAATTTTCGTAACGCTATCACTTGAATAATATTTATTATTATAGAATATTATATAATATTATAGAATATTTATCACAATACAAGTAAATAGGTACATACTGGCATTAATAGCGGCAAGTAGAGAAACTAAGCAGTGTTAGTACTTGTACTTGTATTGAAGTTAATATAATTATATTAAAAAATAAAAAAAAGTATACAAATATAAAATATTACTGTTGTTCATATGAATAAGTGTTCTTTTGAAAATATTGGTAGGATAATAACTTCAAACTTTTTATAATTTCAAAGTACGGAAGAAATGATTACTTCTTACCTTTAAGAAACCTACTTATGACCTTTAAGAAATGGATACTTCTTCCTAAGAAAGTAAAAGGATAAAAATACATTTATCAATTTGTGGTAGATAGATTTATTTTTCTCCAAGACGGGGAGTGATTTAGGGATGGTTAAGTTCAAGATAAGGGCAGCGTTATCGAGTGGCTCCAATCAATGAGAGAAAATAAACTGTGGCGATTCTTAAGCCGTCAGCCTATCTCCTTGTTAGATACTAACGTCTTATTTATTGAAAATTATTTTTTATGAACGAAAATACTTTTTAATAGCTCAATTTTATTTTTTTTTACTAGATTATTCGCTTAATGCTGAAGTGGTATTAATAAATTTTACTTGTTTACATGTACACATATATGAAGATAAATGTATATGTGATTGTACTTATAAAACATACTCCATTGTCCTTTTTAAAAAGCTTTATTAGTAATGGTAATTAATTAGTTGAAATATACTTCGATAAAGGATTTGATGTTTCTGAAGATAAGATTTGAAGTGTGATTAATTTGATTACTATTTAACATAACGTAATAATAAATATTTATTGAGAAAATGTAAAAATGCCTTTATGGGCATGTAGTATTTGGATTCTTCTTTTGAAAACCTCCCTAAGAAATTCTCATGGAAGTGTGGATGGAGAAAGCTCCCATTGAAGGCACTGCTAGCGTGTTTGATATCTCTGTAGTAGATTCCTGACCCAGAGACATTTCAGTCTACTTGTTATATGCTGTGTCTGTCAGTAATGTTTGTAACAGTTTAGGTGTCCAGAAAAGACTTAGAGTATAGCAATACTTTATTAAATAATTTTTCTTTTTTATTCTATTGCCTGACTTTTTCCAGTGAAGGATTAACGTAAAATCAATTCCCTCCAATATTCCTATCTTTCCAATATTATTTTATCCTATAAATAATATTATTATCCTGTTTTCTTAATTGTTTAATTGTTCTTTCCATCTAACAAGAATCATGAGCCACATGCGCCTGTATCATATCCAGATTCTTTATTATTTACCGCCAAAGATAATTAAATCGAATTTGAGGTAATAGACGGGATATAATATGTTGATATTGAATTATGCATGCAACTCCAAAAATAATATTTCTTTTTAAGCCGCCCTTTTAAATTTTATTAACGAAATATTTTAAAGTAACAACAATAACTATTTTTTTAGGTATATAAAAAGTATAAAAATGTATCAAAACCGTCCTATTCTGAAGACATTGTTTGTTTGTTTATTTATTTAACGTCCTTTTTTTGTTTTGCTGTTATGGCTAACCGGACAATGTTACATTGGAAGTCCTAAATTCATTCCAGGAATAATTAGGATAGGGATCTTTTTGGATTCCTTTTTTGAGCGATGTAGATTATAATCCAGCTTCTTTCGTATTGCTCATCGTAAGGTAAGAAACATTTTGTTTATGTCCTTAGTAAATATTACCTCAATAAAGTTAAATATCGCAGAGGAATGTATGAGAAATAACGACATAATTATGGGAATAAAGAATGAATAGACGAGTGAGGTCGTATGATCCCTGGAGACCTATGAATCCTCATATTCGAACAAACATAGTGGCTAGGTCCACGGGGATTATTACTGGTTTTTCTCTGATCTTAACACTCTTTGGACTATATCGAAGCTTAGAGAGAATTTTCCTAGAAACAGAACATAAGGATCTAAACTAAAATAAAAATAGACATAATTGCTAGTTTCAAAATAACATTTTAAATTGTTATAAATAACATTATAAATGGCAACCATATTCCTGAGAAAGTTTGGTGGTAATACTTTTGCATCTTCAATTAAATATAAATTTACCCGTTTTTATAAAACATACAGTAACATTGAACACATCAGATTCTATAACATTGAAAATAAGAGATCAGCTGCAAGTGCAGTCTAATGTGATTGAAACAAGATAACTAAAGTGATTCAAGAAATATATATCGTATGGACGAGGAATGTGTCGAGATCGGGAAGTACTGGTTAGTTGGACTGTGGCTAATACGCTCTGTATGCTATATCCATCAAATAGGAAGACGAAAGAAAAACAGTATTTTAACTTAGCTCGTTAAATTTTATTAATGAGGATATAGTTTAATCTGATAGTTGTGTAATAAATATATAAAGGTTTAAGTTTTCCTTATAAAGTGGGTACCCAAAATAACTGGAGGGAAATCTAGTACAAATCACTGTCCTGCAAAACGTTGTCCTGGAAACAGTGCCGTCTCTACCACCTAAGAACATTTTACCTTTTTTGGGTTGTAGTAGTTCCAATAAGTTTTTATATTATCAAGTTCACAATTTTACTACGAAGTACTGTCTTTTAATTATAAGACATATTGTACTATCATATAAAAGGCAAACATTCTTTTTTTTATATCAATTATATTATCTTTACAATCATTAGATGTTATAAAATTTACTCTCATCTAATAAAAACGCTAATTAAAGTCATTAATCAAGCGCTCGACATGAATACGTGATACCTGAAGAAGAGAATTGGTGTTATAAACTTTTTAATAACGTTGCCTTGCGAATAATTTGGAGGGTAAGAAAAAAAAAAAGTGATAACGTGAAAATTGCTTAAATAAAACTTCATTATCGGTTGAAAATATTTATTATCGTGAAACTGCTACTTCAAATATAATAAAGTAGAACAAGATTTTATAGGTTACTAGCTGACCCGGCCACGCGTTGCTGTGTCTGTTGTAATAGTTTTAAAAATATTAGTTAAAATTTGAAAAAAAAATGAATTAAATAGATTTTAATTTTACATTCTATTAGGCTACATCCCTCAAAAAACGTCCCGATATCCTTGATATATTTGTTACATCCCAGATTTCCCCCGCACAAGCCAATATTGAATCATTGGATGACCTCTCATCAGATCATAGTCCAGTCCTCCTTTTCTTGCACTCAAGTTTCGCTCTCAAGCCTTTCCTTCCCACATTGATTACAGGACGTGTTAACTGGGACGATTTCTGTTATGACTTGGAGGACAAACTGGACTTAAAAATTTCACTTAAGATAAAACAAGACATTGATACAGCCATAGAAAAACTTACAACATCAATCAAAAACAGTTTGCATGATAACATCACAAATCATACAATTAATAACTATCAACAGACTGATTTGCCACAGCATATTCGTATCTTATTAAGAGAAAAACGCAGAGCAAGATCGAAGTGGCATAGAACTCGATATCCAGCAGATAAAACTATCAATACAAAATTAACTAACAAATTCAAGCAGAAATCAAGAAGCTCAAAATTCAAAAATTAATTACCTGGACTGAAAATCTTACAGCCACCGACAAAACATTATGGATGACCACCAAAAAAACTCCTGAAGTTCAAAGAATTTAATCATCCACTCCTTACTGAATCAAATAATTGGACAAGATCTGACGGAGAAAAATCTCAGTTATTCGGTCAACACCTTTCCAAAATCTTTCATCCACTTCCTGATATCATTAGCCCAACTCACATTGAATATATAAAAGAAGAGTTAGATGTTCCCCTCCAAATGTCCCTTCCACCCAAAGCGTTCCATCCTTCTGAAATATCCAACATTATTCATAGATTACCTTCCCGCAAAGCTCCTGGGTACGACCTCATCACAATTCATATCTTAAAACACCTTCCTAGAAAAGCCATTCTATTCCTTACCTATATATATAATGTTGTACTCCGCTCCACTTATTTTCCTGACCTCTGGAAATTATCCATTGTAAAAATGATACCCAAACCTAAAAAAAAAACCAGAATACCCATCCTCTTACCGTCCTATCTCTCTTTTACCTTGCATGGGTAAAATCCTAGAAAAAATCATCCTTAAACGATTGTACCCCATCCTTGATGCAAATCACATAATACCAGATCACCAGTTTGGATTCCGAGCAACCCGCCCCACCATTCAGCAATGCCATCGTGTGGTGGATATAGTCTCCTCTGCATTAGAACGTGGATCATATTGTTCGGGAGTCTTTCTTGACGTGGAACAGGCTTTTGACCGAGTCTGCTCTACAAACTCCGCAAATTCCTACGCTCTACATACTTTCTCATCCTACAATCCGATCTCACAAATAGAACTTTCCAAGTAAACCATAACAATGTCTATTCGTCCCTCTTTTCCCAATCTGCTGGTGTTCCTCAAGGTAGTATCCTTGGTCCAAACCTATATATAGTTTATACAGCTGACATCCCAACTCATCCTAATACTATCCTTACCACGTATGGTGATGATACATGTGTATTATCAGTCAACACCAATCCAGTTATTGTATCCCAAAGCCTCCGATCCCATATCACTGATCTTGAAGAATGGTGTCAAAACTGGAGAATTAAAATAAATTCTCAAAAATCGCATCAAATCACTTTTACCTTACGTCGTAAACCAATGACTTCCTGCCCTACAGTATCCTTTAATAATATCCCTCTGGTGCCTGAAGAACAGATCCGATACTTAAGGTTGCACCTTGACAAACGATTAACCTGGAATCCTCACACAAGACTGAAAAGACAAGAAACCGCACGACGTTTCAGACTACTTCAACACTTACTAGACAAACGCTCTAAGCTCTCAATTAACTACAAAAGACTCATCTACATGACCATCATACGACCTATTTGGACTTACGGAGTAGAGCTTTGGGGCTCCACTAAGCCATCGAATTCCTCTCGTATCCAATCCTTACAGTCCAAAATCCTTCGTAAAATCCTCAATGCTCCTTATTTTGTTAAGAATAAACTCATCCATAACGACCTTAATGTCCCTTTTGTTGCAGATTTGGCCCGAACCCGGTATCTATCCTTTCATAACAAACTTCATTACCACTCAAACCCTCTAGTTTCAAACCTAGCTTCCTCTTCAATTCCCGATAATCCTCCGAGGCGTCTGAAAAGAAGATGGCCACGTGACCTCCTTACTTGAACTTTGATTTGAGTACTATCAGTGGGTAGTTTCTCTACTTGTCATTATTATACATCACTTAGCCTATTTACTTGTTGTATTATTGTAATACAGTTGTAGATATCAATAAATAAATTTAAAAAAAATTATTCATGTTATATCAAACTATAGTATATAATAAATAATATACAAAATTTATAACTGATAAAATATAAACATGACTTGAATGAGGTATATAACGGTTGATTTAACTAGTAATGTTATTTTAAATTATAAATATTTATTTCAATTTAACTGAGCGCTAATCGATGCACAATAGTTTTTTTAATCTGTCCGTTGCTAATACAAATATATTAGTTAGTTTACTAATACGCGAGCATGCCGCATATAATTGCCCATGGGAGAAACATGGTTTTATAAGTCCAAACCGCAAATGGACATTGTCTGGCCTTGAGACATGTTGATGGGCATAGCAAAACCCAAGCATATTTCAAATTGAAGTCTTTTGAATGGTATTATGTGTTCTGATGGTATTATTAGAATACGCGGAAACAGGACGATTTCTTCTTTAACGATTCCAGACAAAGAACATGGCTACTTCAATAACATTTCCGATAATGTTTTTTTAGAACAAACGTGTATCATTGCATAATTTAGGTGGATTCAAAGTACGCAGAAGAATAATAGGTGAGCAAATATTCAACAGAATTGTTGTGGCATTCCTGGTATTTGGAGAGAATTACAAATTCAGTGGGATAATTTACATCTTGATTTTCATCAACAATAGCATCGATTGATTTAAATGGCATTTGACAACCTAATAACGATGGTTGTATTTAAAAGTAAAAATTTCTCTGCCAAAATAAAACGATTACTGAGCCGATTATAGTCCATGTAACTATTTGTATAATTATTTAAAAAAATTGGGATTTACCCTACTCAGACACACCCTTAAAACATATAAAAATTGCAGCCGGTTAGAAAAAATTATAATTTTGCGAAAAAATATCGCAGTCGTTAATCGAAATAAAATATAGCCTATATTTTAAGTTGGACAATGTTACATATCTGTACCAAATTTCATTGAAATCGGTCCAGTAGTTTCGGAGATTAGCCCGGACAAACATCGTGACAGGAGATTTATATATATATATATATATATATATATATATATATATATATATATATATATATATATATATATATATATATATATATATATATATATTTGGAGGATTAGTAGCCTAAAAACACGAATTATTGTCATTGCATTGTCATTGTATTTTTGAGCTTGCTTCAATGTGTTTCTCATATTTTTAACATCAGAAAAAAATTAAACATTTTATTTTATTCCTTATTCCACTATAAAAGTCATTCCACGAAAGAGAATATTTTTAATTTCTTGTAGCCATATTTAAAAAAAAATGGTTTTACTGATATCGGCCAATAAAATATTGTAATTATCAAAAATAAAAAAAAACATCATTTTTTTTGTATTTATAACTTGTTGTAAAAGTATTTTAAAATAATTTTATTTAGTTTGATTGCTGCTGGATGGTAAAATGTTTTAGCCGAATTTCAACTAACTTCTCATCTTACGGTGAAACTAAAATAAGTTACGTACGTATAAACTCCATAAAGTTGAAATTTTATGTAGGAATTGATATGATCATTTGATAGATCGACAGTGTTAGTTAGATAGTATCGCCTGTCTTATAAATGAAGGTAGTGTGTTATATTACCATCTCTTCCTACACGGCATTTTCTTGAAGAATTTCATTTTCTCCGTGTTTACATACTCCATATTGATTCCAGCTGGTCATTTTTAGAGTATACCTTTTGTGTTTCTTTCCGTTATCCGGTACCTCAACACGTTCCAAAGATTCCAATATTTCCTCCGTTAATTTATGAAACTTTGAACCGGCAATTTATTTCGGTTCTCAGTTAAAATAATCTCATAATATGATTGTATTCTGAAATACAGTAAATTGTGTAATTATAGTTGTTTTAACATGAGTCCGAGTAACAAAGGTAATAACTTTATATGTCAATATGTCTATCCGACCACTACAGCATCCATGGATATTGAGATATTTCGTTTTGAAGTTGATAAAGTAAATCACTAAAATAGAGCCAAAAACTCAAAAAGAAACACTATTATTTATTATAATGCAATTGGGAAAAACCACAATGCAAAGCCTTATGTTTAAAAAATACAGCTACTTACCAGTCGACGTTTCGCCTATTCAGGCATTATCAAGACATCAAAATCAAAAAGAGGGTTATGTGAATCGCATCTCGAAGAAAAAGGTGCAATACATCCCAACGATCAACAGCCCAAACGTAAGTAGCTGTATTTTTGAAACATAAGGCTTTGCATTGTGGTTTTTCCCAATTGCATTATAATTGATAAAGTAAAGTTTTATTTAAACCGAATTATGATTACTCAAGTAATAGTTAGTCAACACATTTAGAAGCTAGTGTCATAAGCTCTTAGTAATGAGGATGTTAATTTTGACCAAAAAATAAGATGACATTTTTATTTTTATTTATTATTGTATTATTTTTTTTAAATGTATTTATTACTTGGCTCTACAGTCCTTGAAGAACCCCTTCATTAAGCCTCTCTTTTAATCTTGAACCATCATTCGGTATCTCGTACATCATCCTTCTTGAAGTTCTCGTTGGGTCCATCCTCTCCACATGCCTCAACCATCGTAGTCTTTAGAGGTGGATGGATTTCTCTTAAGCTAAGGGCTCTTCGCGCCCCTTAGCTCTTAATTGGACCAGATTCTCCACTTGGCCTCCAATATGGAAGTTCCCAAAATTTTACTCAGGCCTTTTTTTCCCATTCTTTAAGGATCCTTTGCTATCTTTTGTCAGTGACCAGAAGATCTATGATCTCTGATTATTTATTCAACGTTATTTTAGTCACTTTATGCTGCTATGGCTAACCGGACGATGCTAGTGGAAGTCCTAACTTCCGCCTACTCAGGTATAATTAGAGCAGGGATCTTTAACGAGTATCTGACACCGCACATGCTAGGGATCGCCATCTTATGTCTCCTCAGAAGGAGGTAAAAAAACAAACGATTTTTTATTTCTTGAAAAATTTCGGACTGCGAATTTTGCGATCTTGGGCGTAGAAGGTTGTTCTTCTAACGACTACACCACAGTTGACCCCACTTCGTGATTTCTGTTGTTGCGTTAGTTAGCCTAATGATGATGGATGCAGTCGACACAAAGGCCAGAGCAATTACTCAATGTCCGGTAGAGACCAAACGATCGTGGGCTGGTTTGATCTTCACGAGCAGGGAGAGAAGGCTTTATGACGCGTCGAGGACTTGAGTGATTAAACTAGATGCACCCCGAGAATTACACAAGCTTACCCAGGCCATGACTAGTATATGGTACGTGAGGTAAAGTACTAAGTGGATGAGTTAGACTCCAGACGACACAAGAGTGGATCGCAATCACCGTATCCTCCTAGGAATATATATGAGTATTGTTCTTCTAAAAGGGCCTTCGGGGGAGAGGCCAAATATTATAAACTAATAATAAAACATATTTTCCAAAATTAAAATAAATGTATAAAAAATATGCTGATGAAAATTAGCTACAGGCCTTTTATAAGTTTTAAATGCATTTGAAAAAAAAATTAATATAAAGTAGAAGATCCCCCTGAACTTACAAAAAAAAATCATGAAGCATATCGTAATTCACAGATGACAGTTGTCATGTCTCGCGGCGGTAGCCCTGCAAAATATGATAAGAAGGATGATTAGTGATTAGACACTATGCGCCAAGTTATCTCAAAATTGAAGGAAATATTAGAGTAGTTTAGTGTGCAGTGCGCTGAGTTGTTATGCTGCAGTCCCAGGTTCGAACCCGGTAAACTGGAAACGTCCATGGGATTTGTTTCCCTCCTGGGGTTCACCCAACCTCTATAAAATGGGTACATCTGATTGGGAAGAAGCCTGACGGTTGAGCGTGATCTCGGATAGGTCCGATCAGCACGATCGCTGTCATAGAAGCAGTAGAGCCTCAAACATGTAACGAACCCAATACCCTTCTAGGGTTGTAGTATTGTTTTTTTTTTATCCTAAAAATGATATATTTGATACCATTTTATTAGTATAAACTGAATATTGTAATATTATATTATTGTAATATTAATTTACATTTATTGACTATAATCTTATAATATTAAATTCCATAACAAACCAGTGTTGTAATATCAACTAACTGATTAAGTCTGCATTGTCCGAGCCAAAACGTGAATAGTTTTGTAACGATATCATATTTGAATGGATTGTGGTAGGAAACATATAGTCCTTTAAGGAAACACTCGATATATTCAAATATTAAAAACGCCTTGCGTTGTTTTCCCGAAAAATAACAGAATAATGGAGTTAGCCTTTTATTGAAGTTCATCGGAAGGGAATGGGAATGAATTTTAAATCCGGATAGAACTCTGATCATAATTTTTTTTTTAACTTTGAGGTAAAACTGAAAAAAAAACATGGTGAAAGTGCAAGATGAATGGAGGGATTTTCCTGAAAAAAAATTTCTTGAAAAATGTGAATTAATTAAACCGAGATTGGGCGGAAGTCGCTGAGTAAACTTTTAAGTAGCAACTACAAGAGTCAGAAAGTTCAGATTTATAATTTGACACCCTTAAGTAATTTTAAAGTCGGCAGACATCTTGATTGGATTAATTTTTACTTTTTTTTATTTTGAATTATTCATTCCTAAGTCCTAAAACGTTCTTGGAACATTATTTCTGTGAATTCATCTTGGTTTACTCCTTCCTGTAAAGTTAGCCAAGACTAAGATTTTATTCCATCTTTTAAAAATTGAAATCCATCGACCGGATAGCGAATCTGAGGTCTTGGGTATAGTAGGTCGTTTATGTTAAACCCTACACCACAGATGACCCCATTCCTGTAATGTAATCAATTACATGTTTATAAATAAATGAATATATTATTATTAACATATTGAGGCGTTTGTTTAAATTCACATTCACTGATTTGCGCTACGACCAATTCAAAAACTGTATCTGTTCCGCCGGTTGTCGCTTTGAGTTGACACACAAGTTTTAACTGTTTATTCGTTATATTTTTAATATTTTTCAAAAATAAAAGTTACTGTAAGGTTTAGTATGGAAACTAGAATGCAATTATTAGTAACGAGTAGATTTCGGTAATCATTACAATATAAAATAAAAGTTTCAACTAACATTAAAGCTCATGATAACTTGTGTTTTTGGAAAATATTAAAATGGAAACGAATGAAAAGTTAAAATTTATTGGGACTCTACTCGAAGCGACAACCTGTGGAATAATTACCTATAAAACAATTTTATAATAAAGTATTTGGCAAGGAGAACTAATCGGATAAAAAGGTTTCATTGCTAAATAAAAGCAAGCTGGGGTTAGGTATCCTCAAAAAGAGACTGAAAGTGGCCTGTTAAAAGCTCTGTCAAGATTTATTCACAACTCGGCAGCCAACTCCTGCTTTCTCTACTTCCTAATCATTTCCTAAATTTCTCACCCTAAAGGTTTTCAAGCATCGTCTTTTCATTTATTTTCTCCTGTAAAATAATTAAGAGTTTTATAAACACTTACAGAAAAAAATATAAAAGAAAGCATGAAAATGAAAATAAATAAAGCCCTGAGTATTAATTAAAAATAACTAATAACTAAAAAGGTACACATAAAAGAGAAATACAAAAAAAGACTTATTTTGTAAGGCTGCATAATGGCTACATATTTTTATCTTAAATTATATTTAAGTCAGTACTTTATGGTATTGACTTTGTTAATTATTTACTATTCCAATTATCTTGTTTTATTAATATCTATAAATCATATTTTCCTCAAATAACCGGATATTGGGTAAAATTTCATATGAAGAATCTGTTGATCTGTTCAAAGTATTTTTTGTATCTATGTTGAAGAAATTGGTCCGGGTAGAGGTCACTGAATGAAATTCTCAAGTAATTTCAGAAAATCTTTATTGATAGCCAACGTTTCGACCTACGCTGTAGGTCTTCTTCAGGGCTATATGCAAAATACAGACAATATAAGAAAACTGTACAAATATATTAAAACATTTCAAATATAGATAAACTAAAAGAAGGTGAATACAGGCAAAAAAAAAAAAAATTGATAAAGATGTATAGTAAGGTAATTATGAAGGTTAAAATGTATAAGTGTATACTATAAACTACTAAGTGCTAAAAGGTAGTAACCCACATCATGAAGAAAATAATAATAAAACAGAAAGTGTTGACAGTTAAAAAATTAAGGTATTACAGATAATGGTAAGTATGGTAAGTAAAGGTTCACCGGTGTTTATCCCTATCTGACACCCAATTTCGACCAACCAACATCCTACGAATCCAAAACATACTACTCTCTAATAACTTCCCAGCCCACATTACCAATAAACTACTAGACCCCCTTAAAAACCCTAGTAATGTAATTTATCCCTCCCCGTACCCAACTGTACCGACCCCCAGTTCCTTCATATACCGATCTTTTCCTTATATTCCTGGTCTGTCTGACAATATCCAAAAAATCTTAAATCTTACCTTTCCCAACCTTCGCCTTGGTTTTAAGCCATACCACAAATTATCCCAACTATTCACATATTTAAAAGACCCGATCCCCATTAAAAATCTCTCCAACATTGTGTACCGGATCCCCTACTCTGCCCCAAACTGTACCTCCTCCTACATTGGGAAAACAAAAAACCACTTTTACAGACGACTATCACAACATAAGACCTCTATATCTAACCGGAACATATCTGCTTACAAATTATCAGAACATGCTTTAACCCTTAACCACACCTTTAACTTTGACCAATCCTCTGTTGTCGCCACGGTTCCTAATTATACCAAAAGACTAATTACAGAATCATTATATATTAACCTCGAAAAAAATCCGTTAAACATAAAGACTGACAAAAATAACCTATCAATAGTTTACAGACACATACTAGACCTAATACAAAAGAACTAACCACCCCCGCTTCCTAATGACTTTCTCCTCCCCCCCCAGCGTGCCAATATTATATGTATGTGTATAAGTATGTATGTTTTGTGCGTGTATCTATGTCTGTTGTCTTTTGTGTGTATATGTCTGTGTGTGTGTGTATGTGTGTGTGTATATATATACATACGAGTATGTGTATGTGGGTGTGTATGTGTGGATTTTCAAGTCTTTATATGAGGCTTCTACACTATTTGCCTCTTTCCCTTTATACGTTACTTACAGCCAATGTAACGGCTTTTATATTCTGGGAAATTTTTTTTTTACACTTAGTAAGGGTAGGGGACCATCCTTCCTTCTCAATTATATCAGTCAGTGTTTCATAGCCAGAGAGGACCCCCTCCCTCCCGTTCTTCCCCCACAGGTAACTTATGTTTTGCACTACTTACTCACCCACCCTCCCCCATTTCATTTTAATTTCTTTCCCTCATAACCTAAAACAGTACTATACTCAATTTACCGTTATTATCACTACTTCCAAGCTCACTATTACTGTAAGGCGTTTATTTGTTTAGTTATCTATATACCACCCTAAATATTCATCAATATATATCATAATATCATTAATACCATATCCTTACCGTTTTTTTTGTTTTTTTTTATATGTATTTTACACTTTTTTTTTTACACTTATATAAACTCTCTTCTTACATTCTCTTATGCAATTAATATTCTTTACACTAGCATAAAGTATTTTCTACCTATCGATATTAATACTGTATTTTCTAAAATATTTTTTATTTTCATTTTTATTTTATTTTATATAATTCGTTTCTAGATTTTTATAATTTTACAATTTTTATTTCTTCTTTTTTATTACCTATAATTTTTAGTGCGTAATTCTTATCACTTTCTAATTTACCCATATCATTTCACATTCCTATTGTATATTCAGTTTTTATTTTTTATCTGTAATACCTTAATTTTTTTAACTGTCAACACTTTCTGTTTTATTATTATTTTCTTCATGATGTGGGTTACTACCTTTTAGCACATTTTATTTATGATTCTGTATAGATACATTAAATTGTCCAAGT
This sequence comes from Arma custos, assembly GCA_037127475.1. Taxonomy (NCBI): domain Eukaryota; kingdom Metazoa; phylum Arthropoda; class Insecta; order Hemiptera; family Pentatomidae; genus Arma; species Arma custos. The sequence continues at coordinate 68,435,601 of CM073764.1, read as the reverse complement.
GTATGAAATTTGAGATTGGTATGTTTGGTACAGCATATGACTTTGTGAATTGTAGGAAATTATATTAGAAATAAATAAATAAAATAATAAAAAAACATATGCAGAATCTGTTGCTATTATAGATGTTTTTAAAGAATTAACAAGGGTAGTTTACTTAATAATTTAAATATAAAACTTTTATTTGATTGAAAATCCATTATTGTTAATATTTAACAATATTATTACATACATTATATATAAACAACATATAATTTATCGAACATTTTGTGAAGTATAGTAATTTCTCAAGTCCATGATATAAAATAAATTATGTCAAGCATGTTTTAATTAATTGTTTCAGTTCCTGTTGACAATAATAGTTAATCCAAGTCTTATAAAACTTTAATGTTTTAAGTAAACATACATTTTTTTTTTAATTTAATTGAAATTTGATTTGTGTTACTATATTTTTATATCGTTGATGATTGTAAATGAAGACCACAGGGTAAAAATGAGGTAAATCATTATTTCCTAAACATTAATTAACATTGTAATATTTCAATCCTCCTCACACGAACCGAGTACAACAAATCAAAATATAACTTTAGATGTTCTATGCAATGTAGAACATCATGACATTTTTAAATATGAGTAAATAACAATAATCCTATGCACTAATAATATTTACAACGTACACATTACCTCATACCCGCTAATAAACACCCTAACTCTATCATAAAACATTTTCCAGGATTCCATATTACATGGCAGTTACAACTCAATTATACACCATCATTAATCCTTATCTCATATCCGCTAATTTGACAATTTCCATATAAAACTAGATCTATCATTCATAACAATAATCATAGGCACTAATTATAACTTAAACATTCGCTTCAGTATTCATTATCTCATAACCATTAATAAATTTCCAAACAAAACTAGATCTATCAATTATAACAATAATCCTACGCACTAATACTATGTATAACGTACTCATTACCTCATAACCGCTAATGGTAAACACCATAATGTTATTACAAAACATTTCCCATAAGTCCATTTACAACGATGACGATTACAACTCAATTATCCACCATCACTAATCCTTATCTCATAACCGCTAATAACATAATAACTCCCCTTTAAAACCAGTTCCCTCTTTTCCAACCACAACTCTATGTGCATTAATTCTTAAAGAAAGATTCCTACCCGTGTTGTGGCAAAACGCGACGATTGTCAACGAAATAATTACTGGCTCTATCTTCAACTGACCACCCACTGGCCTCACCCCAAGTCTAGTCAGACTACAGTAAATAGAGAATATAATACCTTTTTCTTGAACCGCTTGGCTCGGCGTCTCCACAAACAGACGTCTCCTTTTATTAAGAATTAACTTTATTATAAAATATTATTAAAACTAAATGTTAAGGACCTACAATGCCTTTAACCAAAACCATATACAAAGAAAATGTATGTAATTAGTCACAAAAACCATAAACTTAGCAAATCTTATTTGGCATAGGATAACATATACCTACATATTAATGTACAAAATCCTTACAACCTGAAATCTTTTTAAAACCTATTAGTGAGAAGAAGCAAATAAATGCTAATCATTTTCTATAATATGTAAAACTAAAAAATAAACTTTTGACCTCAAAGGATAACATACTTCTTTTTCATCACAAAGATGAGAGTTCAAAATTTGTTAACACACATTACTTTCATTACATACATCTAAATTCGCTAACATTTTTAGCATTGAACAAAAGCTGTAATTAATGCACATTAACTAACTATCTATATTTTAAAAAAAATTTCTCAGCCCGTTACAACAAGTAAAAAAAAAAAAACATGATATGGTTGTGAAGTGCCAAAAATGATTTGCGGGCGACGTTACAAGTGCGTCCTTCTTATTTGCGGATAAACTTTTTTTTTCTGTACGGAAAATCTTCTATTAACTCTTTGGGCTCCACTTTTTACCAAGATATCGAAAAATATTGGGTTGTCCAAAAAAATAATGCTAAACTGTTTATGTTTGTTGGACCTATTATCTTTATAAATGTAAAAACTTATTAATCCTCTTTCAAACCAAAATGTTTGATTACTTTTGTTACATTTAAATTAATTTAAAAGACTGAAATAATACAGTCTTTATTACGAAGCCACATAATTTTGTTTTAAATGTTCAAACTCGGCCGGAACGAGGACCGATTAGCCAGAATTATCAAGGAAGTCTAGGATGAAGACACGTGAGTGCATTGTTAAACGGTGGTTCCAGATATTCCGAAAGAGAGACTTGAGCCTTGGAGACAAAAAAGACAGTGGAATACGAGCTACCTTTGATGCCGATGATCTCCCAACTCTGGTGGAAGAAAATATATCAGGACCGAAATATATCAGAAACCACTTTTAGTAAATTTTGGGTGAAAATCGAGTTACATTATTTTTTACTTGTGATCTTATAATGTAATGTTTTCAATACTATTAACATTGGGCTTTTAAAGTGATTCATAATTCAACATAATTTTAACTTAAAATCTGTAGGTAGTTAATGTTTAGAAAGATAAGGAAGAGAATAAGTAAAAGTCTGTAACAAACTTGAAAGTAGTACAAGAATCCCACCAGAAAATCCTTTTTCGGCAACACCGCGCGTTCATTTATTTAAAAAATTCATGTGAACCAAAAACCAAAATCTCCCGTTAGATAAGGTAAACTTTATCAGAGTAATTCAGCAGGAAACTTTTCTTCCACCTAATTTTGTGATTTATTCATTTGTTTGTTAATGTTATTTGTATGGTTTTTCGAACAATTTTAATGACTATAAATAGAAGGGCAAGTCTGGTTGATATGTGCCTATCAACTTAAAGTGTAATAAACGGGAATAATTATTCAGGTTTATTACACATTTTTAAATTAATGTAAACTGGACTATACATCTTTTGATTTTTATATATGGGGAAAAAACATTCTTCAGTCATTTTAACTTCTTAATATATATATAATTCCTTAAAACGTTTCGACAACTATATGCCGTTATCAATATTTTAAAATAAGTTTTCTGCATCGATACAACAATTATACATAACTTTAAAAAAGTTATATGCCTAAAAATCTGTAAAAAAACAAACAATTATGTTAAGAAAAATACATTATTTCAATAGTATTGTCCCAATAATTAGTAAACTCAAGTATAGAGACCTCATAAATGCATATTTATTACATACTTTCTTGGGGGTTATCTCTCCTCCATGGTCAAGTTATTAATATTAAGCTTATATAAACTTTGATCTTTAAGGTACTAGATTAGTTGTGTGTAATTATGAACTATTTAATTTATTGTATTTAAATTTTGTATGTATTACAATATTTTAAAACATATATAAAAAAACAGTTTATTACACATTAAGTTGATTTTTAAAAATATTGTTTTGCAATTATGTATTATTTTTTTACATTAACTCCATTTTTAAACCTATTAAAGACTACTCCTGATGATTTCTTATACTTCGGAAGTAGAAGTGAATTAAACTAATTTGATTTTGTTAATTTTATTTAGTTGAATAATATGTCTAATTATTAAACTTGACGAATCTGCAATAATAATAAATTCTTTATTTATTCTGGGACAAGTCCCTTTAGAACAGTGGTTCCATACGTGGGGGGGGGGGGGGAGGCGTGGAATACAAGTCAGTGAGAGCGCGAGATCAACTAAATTTTTTTTTATATCTCACTTAATTTCAGTTATTTTTCTCTTATAAGCACTTGAAACTTATAATGTTTTATTTTGTGACATTAAAACTAAGTTGTTGTCAATGTAATGCTTGTTATTTTTTATATGCCTATTTAATTTATTTCTGTAAAGTGGTCGTGGAAGGATTATTTTTTGAACAGGGTCAAGAGCCGATGTCATGATATAAAAAAAGTTGGAATCCGCGGCTTTCCGATAATAATACAAGACATGCAGTATGAGGTACAAAAGCTTAGAATAAAGTACAATTAGAATTTAGTTAATTAATTAAATGAAAATGAATCATGGATTAACTCATAATAACAATAAAAGAGAAAAAAACAATTACCAAAATTAGAAGGAACAAAACATAATAACTATTTACATAATATTCAAATCTTGTGAAAAAATTACATCCATTATAAACTATTTCTAAACGGCTCTTACAACTAAGCAAATGAATTTGTGAAAGGCGAGATAAAAACTATTACAATGTATTTTTCATTCATCTGCTCACAGGTTTCGATCACATACAAATACTTCCTGATGAACAAGGTCTAATTACGACCAATTATTTTGAATTGATTGTAAAATTTAGTTTATTTGGCACGCATTCAAGATATCCACAGATTCTGACCTTTTTTTATGTACAAGCGAACAAAAGTCATAAAGTAGAGGTCTGTTCTATAATAGGTAATATCTGAAATGATGATTATATAAATATTTTACTTCATATTTGCAGCTAAATACTTTCTGATAGTTTGATGTTATCGCAAGTTCTTGCTTAAAATAAACTAAACACATAAATAAATATATGAAAACATAAATATATAAAAACTATAAAATAAAGGCTTAATATAAAATACAAAAAATACAGTTCTTTACTATTTGATGATTTCTTATCTTACGGTAAATTTATCATAAGACGTAAATAATTAATTTATTAATCAATCCTGCGATAAATATGTTTATTAATGTTCATTCTTATGAGGATATAAAATTCCTTAAACACAGAAGTCCTATGCTGGGTTCAAGTGTTGTAGGTCATAGTTTCAGGCAGAATTTGGGACCCACTGGAGCGGTCTTTCGAATTCGTTCAAAATTGGAAGTGGACCAAAAAACTTCCCTACAATCCGTGGTAATAAACCTGTCCCGGCAAATTGAGAAAGAATCAACATAAAAACCGACCAGATTATTTTTTTCTCATTTAAAGTCTCCGTCCGTCCTACTTCTTGATGAAAAATACTGTCTAGAAATTTTCTTCTAAAAATTCGAGAAGAAAATGATGTAATTTGCGAATCGAATTATAAGGTCAAGACGCTTAACTGGCGTTTCTATGTACGCCATTTTTCTTTAATTTTTTTTTTATTGGACTTTAAAAAACCTGAAGAACGGTTCGTTGCTCGTTGGAATTCGATTTTTTTTTATGAAGGTCCTTTATCCTCTACAGGAGCAGAAAACACTCGAGCCCCACCGGAATTAATGATTCGGCAATGAAGAGAATAATTTGAGGGAAAGTTTTAATTAGGTAAGCTGGTTCCCGATACTTCCTTACGCAATTAGAACAGATGCTGACTCTTCTACTTTAACTATCCATTATTCACGTATCAAATTCATTTACTTTTATTTCAATTAGTTTATGTCAGCACTTGTAAATCTCGAGTAAGAAATTATATATTTGAATCGGAAGTTTGTTCCGAATTGTAGTACAGCAACTACATCACTGCCTCCTAAAAACAAAGCCATAACTAAAAAAACATAATTTTCCGATAGTGCTATTTGAAAGTTCGATGTCGATATCAAAAATAAAAATTTGGGTATCGGTAAAGCAAAGTATCCTATTGTAATGATGATATTGAAATTATTTTATTAACCATTAAAGAATTTTAAAAGCTTTAAAAATTTTTATATTTTAACTTTTGTCATTATTCTCGTCAAATTTTAAGATCAAACATGATACTAAAAAATTTGACTTCATAAAAAAAACCCATGTTGAAAATGGAATATCAGATATGTCGTTCCTGAATTAAAAACGTTTAACCAATACATTTGGTACTGAAGTCTAAAATTTTGAGTTATGCCGTTGTTTTGAAGGAGCGTCATTAAAGGTAAAACAGAATATAAAATAGATTGTACTTATTATTTTAAATAAGTACTGGACCATGGTATTATTCAATGAAAATGCCATTGAATAAAACATAATATATGGCAATAGTAAGATCAGATAAGCTAAGGATCAGGAAGATTGTTCACTTATGTTTGGCAGGATATGGCAATTTTCAATTCTTCTTCTAGTTTGAGTTCCAGAGGTTGTTACTTACTAGAAGTTTTAATTTTTCATTCGTTCCCTAGGTAATATCCCCCCAAAATACAAGTATCGTGAGATTTAACAAGAAAAAAGGATGTAAATATGAAAATCGGTAATCACTTCATCAAGAAATGGACGTTTCAACAAATATACGAGTACATCTTCTCTACTTCGAAATTTAGTTCAAACGTTTATTTTTTTATGGAATTATAACCAAAATCAACAAATTTCCCACAACTACACTCTTTTTTCAAGCTAAAATTCTGGATTATTTTTATATTATTTCGTAAATTTTATTTTTAAAAATATTAAAAAGGAAACCAATAGAAACTTAAAAATTGCTGTGACTTAACTAGGGCGACAACCTGCGGAACTGATACCCTTATTTTTCTTCGATGGCACAACAACTCGTGAATCTCAAGGCCGCACTCTGTCTAAGAAGTCTGAGCCAGTCTTCTCTGTTTTGTTCTGCTGCTATTCAATTTCTGATCCTAGCATTTTCTGCCCACCTGCAACCACTTAACCTATCTCAAGCTACGTCTACCCACTTTTCAACGTCCAAAATTCTTTTCCTCAAGGGGCTTTTGGGAACTTCATTACCATTCATTCGAGCAATTAGTCCAACACATTTGCTCACAGTTTATAAAATGTATAATGTCCTGGTTTTTATAGAGATGCATAAACTCAATTTTGTTCTTGATCTCCATACAGCGATCAATCAAAAATCCTACTCAGAATCTTTCTTGTAAACCTTATTATGGACGATTCGAGACTTTCATTATCGCATAGCATTCGGATGAATACGCGAGAACAGGCCTGATAAGTGTCTTATATAATCGTATCTTCATTGTCTTGGAGATAGTCTTTTTTATATTAATTCTCTTAAGGCCCCCACCCACGGTCAAACAATTTGCGCCAAATCGGTGTTTGTGCAAATGCACACCTTTGTTTATTGTGAACCTATTAATTTAGATGTTGTTGTTGTTTTTTCTGTTTTGTTTCATATTTTTAAATCAAATAAAATATTTAGCCTTTATTCATTACAACGAAAAAAATTATTAAGAGGGTTACGATTTGAACATCCTGATATTGAACACAATGAAACAAAAAATAAAAGTCTTCCCATTTTGTTTTTGATTTTTACTCAGAAATTGGTAAGAAATATAGAAGGTACCGATTTTTTTTGTTGTCATTTTTAGCACAAATATTTTAATATGTTTATTTTCCGTCTTTTTCGGTTGGGAAAAATCTATAAGACCAGGTTACTTATTCTACTTTGTTATTAATAAAGTGTTTCTTTATTATTTTATGTAATTCTTTCTCTGGGGGCATAATAATTATAACCCTTGATAGACTTATTTTAAGTTTCTATACATTCCCCAGTGCTGTTTAAAAAACTAGCAAATGGTTTTTCGACTACTGCGCAGTCGTGCATGGTGCTCAATTTGACCGCCTTAACAGAAGAATATATGAATTGTTTTAAATTTTATATTCAAATTTATAAATACTAGGTATACAAAAATGCCTTTCAAATAAAACCTATTTTCCAACAGTTCCCATGCACACCGAGTAATTTGTCCAAAAAAATATACTTGCCTTCAAATGAAAAGAATTATTAATATATTACAAATGCATGGTTGTTGTTGCTTTAAGTCGCTTTAATAATTGTTTTAATAGTCTTATTTGACATTTTATTTTATTTAACTTGAAGATTTAGCATAATTCGTGTCCGGTGGGTACCGTTCCTGAATAACTAGGATTTTGTCTTTCAAACTAAATTTTTCAAGTTTGTAGGGATTATTGAGCTATTTAAGAAGGAATTAGTAATTGGTTTATCAATAATAACTGTTCTATGATGAAATAATTCCATCAAAGAATTAATTAAAATCCTTTTATTTGGCAAAAAATTAATGTGGTGATCCAGGGGATGTGGTGCAACTTTCATATATAAATCAAATTAATTAACAGTTATATAGCTTTTTCACAATAATCAATACGATAATAATATTGACTATCGATGTAATATATGGGTAATTCAATACAGAACTAACCAATAATAAACAATTATTACTAAGAGTTTTCATAATAGAGTGTAACTGGGATGAAATGAATACGACCTTAACGTAAATATATTTTGACAAAGAAACAAAATTTCAGTCTTCCCTGTTTAGTTTTTTATTTTATACTTTTAAAAATTCAAACATGAATTATTTGAGCTATATACCGATAAAGACCTTCACTGTAATCATATATTTGAGTCCCGGCTTTAAATATCTTAAAATACTTTTTACGATTTTTTTTTAATTTGTAAATTTGTTCCAAAGGAATCAGTAATGTTTATATACGAGTTGAGCATACTAGGGTCAAAATATACAAGCATATTTGGTGTTCTCAATTGTTTTGCGGATTGTTTTTATCCTTTGTTTTATTTCTTTTTCGGAATAATTTTCGAGATCAGAGAGTGAATTCAAACATGGTCGGTTCATTGTGAGGAATCTCTTAACAATAAAATGAATATATTACACAAAAATCGAAAATGTGCCATTTTTCATCGGTACTTCTACATGCACATAAGAACATTGAATTCTGAAAGATCATGTTTTATGCTATTGGTTGGTTTGTTAAGTTAAAAAACCTTTGTTTAAATATTAGTTTAACATTGTTACTTTCCCGGTAGGTGGCCCTAGGATTTTTAAAGGGAGTAAATGATCTAGTCATGCCTTCGGAAGGGACGTAAAACGGGGGTCTTGAGTCTATACGATGTCAGGTACTCTTTAAAGATCCCTTTCTTAAGTATACCTGGATAGGTAAAATTTAGGACTCACACTGTAGCATAGTCCGAATAGCCATAGCAGAAAAAAGTGATGTAAAATCAATAAACATTGTTACTTTGATCATTTTTAATTTCAACCTAACAATTTGGCCATAAAACCTACCTTATTCGTTGATGAATTAACAGTAGGAGTTGATCAGGAATTCTGTCCACAATCGTAACCATTAACCAAGAGAATATGTGATCAAGGTTGGGGACGATCCCGAATACCCTTCTGGAATTAGTTAATGGAATTAGTCCATGTTGATGGAGATTGAGGCTCTTGCGCAGACAACTTTTGGAATTATGCAAGGATTGAAGGCTTGTCTTTATGCAAAAGTTGCTTTGCTATGCTGCTTCGTATAAATGATACCCACCGCTCTCGCTTCGGTTTGTAGCAACATCATTAATCATTTACAGCTTTGGGATGTGTGTATATCTTAGCTGCATAAACTTCGAAAGTACATATTTAAGAAGCTATCTATGAATCATAGTCAAATCTACTATTTGCTTTTTACATTTAATGTAATTATATATGCTATGGCTAATCGGACGATTCTACTTTGGGAGTTCTATGTTTTGGCTATAATTAGGATAGGGATCTTTACCGAGTACCTCACACAGAGCAAACTCGGGCCCCATTTTACGTCTCCTTCGATAGACGGCATAACCAAACATGTTTTAACTACTTCTGAATAATCTTAAGGTCACCTGGAAGGCTGAAAAATCACAATCTCCGGCAAGGCAAGTTGTTATGTTAATCACTTCATCACAGGTGACTCTAAATCAATTGTTAAAGAACCGTTGCTTGAGCACAACTTATTTAGTTTCCTTGATAAAAATTCCTTAAAACATATTTTTTTCATATAATTTATTTTATTGTTATATGATATAATTTTTTAAATATTTTATTTGAAAAGAATATCAGGCCAGGACCGGGGGGGAGGGGTATGGCTGGCCGTGAAGCGAGCCAGAATGGCCGAGATGGTTGAAGCGTCACCACGGAGAGGCGAAAGACCCGGGTTCGAGTCCTGGTCCTGGCCATATCTTTTCTTTTCAAATAAAATTTTTTTTTTCATTTAATAATATAAAACAATTACTATTACCTAAAATCATCTCAGAAATGTTTAAATTTTCATCAATATTTATTGTCTGTCAGAATATATTGAAATATTCGACATTCCATCAGCATATTAACGTTCTTAATTTCGATATGTATTTTTTACCTGGAAAAATTGTTTACCTCTCTTTTATTAATCTATAAAATTCTTTCACAGTTTAAACTATTCTATTTTTATTAATAGTCAAAACTCTGGTTAATTATTTAATATAAAAAGAACAGATATTTTAAATGGTAAGAAAATTATCTTAATAATAAAAAGGCCAATATTATATTATACACTACATTTAACATTTAAATATTATATTTAATTACACAACGATATTACGATTTTAAATCTTACCAAAACATTAATCAAATGATTTTCATTTTTATAGCCGAATTGAAAGGTCTTCATATGATTCCCCTTAAATTTGAAATAGCTAAACTGCAATTATTTTATTTACTTAATTAATTTGGCTTGATTATTTGGTTAAATAGGTGGTTTATTAAATGAGGAATACAACAAAACATGCACTTAAAATACCAAAAGCCATCATTCACGAATTGACTTAGCAATACGCCTATGAATTTACTTATATCAAGTTTTGAATCTCAGTAATGAAATATACTTCGCCTATTCAGGAATGCTCAGCACAGACAGAGAATAATAAAAAAAAAACAATAAAGAATAATTTTTTTTATAATTCTTTGTCAACTATTTTTATTTTTTATTTTAAGAGAAAAGATATGCCCCGGCCGGGATTCGAACCTGGATTCTCTGTCTCTCCAAGTTTTGAATCTCAGTAATGAAATATACTTCGTCTATGCAGGAATGCTCAGCACAGACAGAGAATAATAAAAAAAAAAACAATAAAGAATAATTTTTTTTATTCTTCCCACCTGCAACCACTTAACCTATCTCAAGCTACGTCTACCCACTTTTCAACGTCCAAAATTCTTTTCCTCAAGGGGCTTTTGGGAACTTCATTACCATTCATTCGAGCAATTAGTCCAACACATTTGCTCACAGTTTATAAAATGTATAATGTCCTGGTTTTTATAGAGATGCATAAACTCAATTTTGTTCTTGATCTCCATACAGCGATCAATCAAAAATCCTACTCAGAATCTTTCTTGTAAACCTTATTATGGACGATTCGAGACTTTCATTATCGCATAGCATTCGGATGAATACGCGAGAACAGGCCTGATAAGTGTCTTATATAATCGTATCTTCATTGTCTTGGAGATAGTCTTTTTTATATTAATTCTCTTAAGGCCCCCACCCACGGTCAAACAATTTGCGCCAAATCGGTGTTTGTGCAAATGCCTGTTTGCGCCAACGTGTGCCCATCCACGTTGCAACCCGTTGTGCAAACATCAGTTTCGTTTTCAACATCTTGTGAGCATGTTAGACACGGACGATTATTGTTCGGCGATTATCCTTGCATTGGGGACAGAAAAACGTGCTAAAAAAAGAAGGAAGCCAAACATGTGGGTGAAGAGTTGGCTTCTGAAGAGGAACAAATTTGGTCACGACCGCTTGGTCACAGAGCTCAGGCTAACCTCATCTGCGGACTACAGAAACTACTTTCGAATGAACGCAACTACTACCGAATCCGAGGAAGAGGCGAAAAGGCGTCTGTTCACGAAGGGGAAAAGGCGTAGACTGATCCGAAATTTGCACAATACTACCATCCACGGTCAAACAGGTAGTCAAACAAGGGTCGTTGCGCAAAAGATTTCGATCCAGACCGATTTTACTCAAACAGTTTGCACAACCATCAAACAGCACCATCGACGATCAAATTATTTGCACAAATTGTTTGACCGTGGATGGGGGGCTTTAGACGATTCTGAAGCCCTCACTGTAGCGCCTATTGGCCTCAATAATCCTACTCTTAATCTCCTGTTGCTTACCCCTGGTTATTTTCAGTTATGCCCCCAGTAATTGAATTACTCTATACAATCGAAGCTGAAATCCCCTATTTTCAACGTTTAAATTTTAAATTATAATTATAATTAAATTTTCAAACACGAAATGTAAGAAGATAGCCTCGAGACATTTCACTTGTAACTTTATTGGAGTGCTACCAATGGGTATTTTCTCCACAAGTGTTTTCATGTCATTTGCTCATATTAGAAGATTTACTTGTAATATTATTACAATTATCAATAAATTATAATATTGTATTATAATTGTAATTATACTTAATTAATTATACTGTATATATATATATATATATATATATATATATATATATATATGTATATATTGTAATTATCAATAAATTAATCTAAAATAATACGAAAGGTAATTTATGAAAGTTTTTCGAACATCATTAAAAATCTAACTATATGTTTGTTTTATAAATTAAAATGTCTTCCACGGGGCATCATATGATTAGGGATATTGTGATTAATTAATGCAGTGACCCATAAAAATATCGGGCCGGGTCATCTGACCTTTATAAATCCCAACGATAAATCGACTGTGATACATTTTAAGGACAAAGAATTTGTGATAAAATATGTGATCAAGACATTTATAAAAATTTTCCAAACAAAAAGTTTTGAATCTCAGTAATGAAATATACTTCGCCTATGCAGGAATGCTCAGCACAGACAGAGAATAATAAAAAAAAAACAATAAAGAATAATTTTTTTTATAATTCTTTGTCAACTATTTTTATTTTTTATTTTAAGAGAAAAGATATGCCCCGGCCGGGATTCGAACCTGGATTCTCTGTCTCTCCATGACAGAGGATCATGGAGAGACAGAGGATCCGGGTTCGAATCCCAGCTTGGGGCATATCTTTTCTCTTTAAAATAAAAATAAAGAATAAAGTTCATTCAAACTTCAAAATGCCATAAGATATCAGCCAGAGGAAACATAACAGCACCATCAAGACCAAAATTCAACTCCTGAATCGTAAGAAAGTTGCAGGACAACAGGTGGAATAGGCTTAATAGAAACTGATTAAATAATAAATACAAAATACATACCCGTACTTAACCACATTTTGTAGGTTTTAAAAAAAATTATATATATAATTTAATTCTATATATATATATATATATATATATATATATATATATATATATATATATATATAAATCTAATATATATATATATATATATATATATATATATATATATATAAATCTTCTAATATATATATATATATAGAATTAAATTATATATATAATTTTTTTTAAAACCTACAAAATGTGGTTTCAAATATATATCTATTTTTATTAAATAATAAATACAAAATACATACCCGTACTTAATTTTTAAAAGTGGTGTGTGTTGTTTTGCATTTCCTATTCATTTTTTTAACAGCTGTTTTTACCTTAATTTTTCTAGATGTTGTCTGGTAACCTTCCTTATGATTCAAAAGTTGCATCTGAGCCTTGGAGATTTTGGGGTTTTTCCTTTGGTTGGCGTCTTACTATATTTTAAGTTAAAAATATTATTTTCTTCTCTTTCTATTATTCTCTTACCGTCCTGAAGGTGCCTGCAGAGGCGAAATGTCCCCAGATGTCTTTGTTTCTCGTTTATATTTTAGTGACTTGAGGCTTTTCGTTTGGATTTTTTCATATAGGTACTATATATCGAGCCTTTGATCTTCTGAATTAAACACATTGTTGTAACATTAATTTCCTTTTTCATTTTCAAAGCCCCTGTATTTTCCTAAACGACTGGACCAAAAGTGTTTCCAAAAGCTTTTTATGAAAATATATAAAAAAAGGGACGGGATTACTGTTGGGCGAGTTTTTTTTTCCATTCCACGTCGTTAATAAAACTTTAAGTAATCCAAAACCAGCTATAAATGTTTTTGCTATGAATTCATCTGAACTTTCGTCTTTTATTATTTTGTTAATGTTTTTTATGTTATTATATTTATTGAACTCTTAATAAAGAGAGCCAGATCATAATTGAGAATTGGTAACAACCATGGCATTTAAGGTGGAAATTGATATCATATTTTGTCTATCTAATTATAAAAATAGATATATATTTGAAACCACATTTTGTAGGTTTTAAAAAAAATTATATATATAATTTAATTCTATATATATATATATATTAGAAGATTTATATATATATATATATATATATATATATATATATATATATATATATATTAGATTTATATATATATATATATATATATATATATATATATATATATATATATATATATATATAGAATTAAATTATATATATAATTTTTTTTAAAACCTACAAAATGTGGTTAAGTACGGGTATGTATTTTGTATTTATTATTTAATCAGTTTCTATTAAGCCTATTCCACCTGTTGTCCTGCAACTTTCTTACGATTCAGGAGTTGAATTTTGGTCTTGATGGTGCTGTTATGTTTCCTCTGGCTGATATCTTATGGCATTTTGAAGTTTGAATGAACTTTATTCTTTATTTTTATTTTAAAGAGAAAAGATATGCCCCAAGCTGGGATTCGAACCCGGATCCTCTGTCTCTCCATGATCCTCTGTCATGGAGAGACAGAGAATCCAGGTTCGAATCCCGGCCGGGGCATATCTTTTCTCTTAAAATAAAAAATAAAAATAGTTGACAAAGAATTATAAAAAAAATTATTCTTTATTGTTTTTTTTTTATTATTCTCTGTCTGTGCTGAGCATTCCTGCATAGGCGAAGTATATTTCATTACTGAGATTCAAAACTTTTTGTTTGGAAAATTTTTATAAATGTCTTGATCACATATTTTATCACAAATTCTTTGTCCTTAAAATGTATCACAGTCGATTTATCGTTGGGATTTATAAAGGTCAGATGACCCGGCCCGATATTTTTATGGGTCACTGCATTAATTAATCACAATATCCCTAATCATATGATGCCCCGTGGAAGACATTTTAATTTATAAAACAAACATATAGTTAGATTTTTAATGATGTTCGAAAAACTTTCATAAATTACCTTTCGTATTATTTTAGATTAATTTATTGATAATTACAATATATACATATATATATATATATATATATATATATATATACAGTATAATTAATTAAGTATAATTACAATTATAATACAATATTATAATTTATTGATAATTGTAATAATATTACAAGTAAATCTTCTAATATGAGCAAATGACATGAAAACACTTGTGGAGAAAATACCCATTGGTAGCACTCCAATAAAGTTACAAGTGAAATGTCTCGAGGCTATCTTCTTACATTTCGTGTTTGAAAATTTAATTATAATTATAATTTAAAATTTAAACGTTGAAAATAGGGGATTTCAGCTTCGATTGTATAGAGTAATTCAATTACTGGGGGCATAACTGAAAATAACCAGGGGTAAGCAACAGGAGATTAAGAGTAGGATTATTGAGGCCAATAGGCGCTACAGTGAGGGCTTCAGAATCGTCTAAAGCCCCCCATCCACGGCCAAACAATTTGTGCAAATAATTTGATCGTCGATGGTGCTGTTTGATGGTTGTGCAAACTGTTTGAGTAAAATCGGTCTGGATCGAAATCTTTTGCGCAACGACCCTTGTTTGACTACCTGTTTGACCGTGGATGGTAGTATTGTGCAAATTTCGGATCAGTCTACGCCTTTTCCCCTTCGTGAACAGACGCCTTTTCGCCTCTTCCTCGGATTCGGTAGTAGTTGCGTTCATTCGAAAGTAGTTTCTGTAGTCCGCAGATGAGGTTAGCCTGAGCTCTGTGACCAAGCGGTCGTGACCAAATTTGTTCCTCTTCAGAAGCCAACTCTTCACCCACATGTTTGGCTTCCTTCTTTTTTTAGCACGTTTTTCTGTCCCCAATGCAAGGATAATCGCCGAACAATAATCGTCCGTGTCTAACATGCTCACAAGATGTTGAAAACGAAACTGATGTTTGCACAACGGGTTGCAACGTGGATGGGCACACGTTGGCGCAAACAGGCATTTGCACAAACACCGATTTGGCGCAAATTGTTTGACCGTGGGTGGGGGCCTTAAGAGAATTAATATAAAAAAGACTATCTCCAAGACAATGAAGATACGATTATATAAGACACTTATCAGGCCTGTTCTCGCGTATTCATCCGAATGCTATGCGATAATGAAAGTCTCGAATCGTCCATAATAAGGTTTACAAGAAAGATTCTGAGTAGGATTTTTGATTGATCGCTGTATGGAGATCAAGAACAAAATTGAGTTTATGCATCTCTATAAAAACCAGGACATTATACATTTTATAAACTGTGAGCAAATGTGTTGGACTAATTGCTCGAATGAATGGTAATGAAGTTCCCAAAAGCCCCTTGAGGAAAAGAATTTTGGACGTTGAAAAGTGGGTAGACGTAGCTTGAGATAGGTTAAGTGGTTGCAGGTGGGAAGAATAAAAAAAATTATTCTTTATTGTTTTTTTTTTTATTATTCTCTGTCTGTGCTGAGCATTCCTGCATAGACGAAGTATATTTCATTACTGAGATTCAAAACTTGGAGAGACAGAGAATCCAGGTTCGAATCCCGGCCGGGGCATATCTTTTCTCTTAAAATAAAAAATAAAAATAGTTGACAAAGAATTATAAAAAAAATTATTCTTTATTGTTTTTTTTTTATTATTCTCTGTCTGTGCTGAGCATTCCTGAATAGGCGAAGTATATTTCATTACTGAGATTCAAAACTTGATATAAGTAAATTCATAGGCGTATTGCTAAGTCAATTCGTGAATGATGGCTTTTGGTATTTTAAGTGCATGTTTTGTTGTATTCCTCATTTAATAAACCACCTATTTAACCAAATAATCAAGCCAAATTAATTAAGTAAATAAAATAATTGCAGTTTAGCTATTTCAAATTTAAGGGGAATCATATGAAGACCTTTCAATTCGGCTATAAAAATGAAAATCATTTGATTAATGTTTTGGTAAGATTTAAAATCGTAATATCGTTGTGTAATTAAATATAATATTTAAATGTTAAATGTAGTGTATAATATAATATTGGCCTTTTTATTATTAAGATAATTTTCTTACCATTTAAAATATCTGTTCTTTTTATATTAAATAATTAACCAGAGTTTTGACTATTAATAAAAATAGAATAGTTTAAACTGTGAAAGAATTTTATAGATTAATAAAAGAGAGGTAAACAATTTTTCCAGGTAAAAAATACATATCGAAATTAAGAACGTTAATATGCTGATGGAATGTCGAATATTTCAATATATTCTGACAGACAATAAATATTGATGAAAATTTAAACATTTCTGAGATGATTTTAGGTAATAGTAATTGTTTTATATTATTAAATGAAAAAAAAAATTTTATTTGAAAAGAAAAGATATGGCCAGGACCAGGACTCGAACCCGGGTCTTTCGCCTCTCCGTGGTGACGCTTCAACCATCTCGGCCATTCTGGCTCGCTTCACGGCCAGCCATACCCCTCCCCCCCGGTCCTGGCCTGATATTCTTTTCAAATAAAATATTTAAAAAATTATATCATATAACAATAAAATAAATTATATGAAAAAAATATGTTTTAAGGAATTTTTATCAAGGAAACTAAATAAGTTGTGCTCAAGCAACGGTTCTTTAACAATTGATTTAGAGTCACCTGTGATGAAGTGATTAACATAACAACTTGCCTTGCCGGAGATTGTGATTTTTCAGCCTTCCAGGTGACCTTAAGATTATTCAGAAGTAGTTAAAACATGTTTGGTTATGCCGTCTATCGAAGGAGACGTAAAATGGGGCCCGAGTTTGCTCTGTGTGAGGTACTCGGTAAAGATCCCTATCCTAATTATAGCCAAAACATAGAACTCCCAAAGTAGAATCGTCCGATTAGCCATAGCATATATAATTACATTAAATGTAAAAAGCAAATAGTAGATTTGACTATGATTCATAGATAGCTTCTTAAATATGTACTTTCGAAGTTTATGCAGCTAAGATATACACACATCCCAAAGCTGTAAATGATTAATGATGTTGCTACAAACCGAAGCGAGAGCGGTGGGTATCATTTATACGAAGCAGCATAGCAAAGCAACTTTTGCATAAAGACAAGCCTTCAATCCTTGCATAATTCCAAAAGTTGTCTGCGCAAGAGCCTCAATCTCCATCAACATGGACTAATTCCATTAACTAATTCCAGAAGGGTATTCGGGATCGTCCCCAACCTTGATCACATATTCTCTTGGTTAATGGTTACGATTGTGGACAGAATTCCTGATCAACTCCTACTGTTAATTCATCAACGAATAAGGTAGGTTTTATGGCCAAATTGTTAGGTTGAAATTAAAAATGATCAAAGTAACAATGTTTATTGATTTTACATCACTTTTTTCTGCTATGGCTATTCGGACTATGCTACAGTGTGAGTCCTAAATTTTACCTATCCAGGTATACTTAAGAAAGGGATCTTTAAAGAGTACCTGACATCGTATAGACTCAAGACCCCCGTTTTACGTCCCTTCCGAAGGCATGACTAGATCATTTACTCCCTTTAAAAATCCTAGGGCCACCTACCGGGAAAGTAACAATGTTAAACTAATATTTAAACAAAGGTTTTTTAACTTAACAAACCAACCAATAGCATAAAACATGATCTTTCAGAATTCAATGTTCTTATGTGCATGTAGAAGTACCGATGAAAAATGGCACATTTTCGATTTTTGTGTAATATATTCATTTTATTGTTAAGAGATTCCTCACAATGAACCGACCATGTTTGAATTCACTCTCTGATCTCGAAAATTATTCCGAAAAAGAAATAAAACAAAGGATAAAAACAATCCGCAAAACAATTGAGAACACCAAATATGCTTGTATATTTTGACCCTAGTATGCTCAACTCGTATATAAACATTACTGATTCCTTTGGAACAAATTTACAAATTAAAAAAAAATCGTAAAAAGTATTTTAAGATATTTAAAGCCGGGACTCAAATATATGATTACAGTGAAGGTCTTTATCGGTATATAGCTCAAATAATTCATGTTTGAATTTTTAAAAGTATAAAATAAAAAACTAAACAGGGAAGACTGAAATTTTGTTTCTTTGTCAAAATATATTTACGTTAAGGTCGTATTCATTTCATCCCAGTTACACTCTATTATGAAAACTCTTAGTAATAATTGTTTATTATTGGTTAGTTCTGTATTGAATTACCCATATATTACATCGATAGTCAATATTATTATCGTATTGATTATTGTGAAAAAGCTATATAACTGTTAATTAATTTGATTTATATATGAAAGTTGCACCACATCCCCTGGATCACCACATTAATTTTTTGCCAAATAAAAGGATTTTAATTAATTCTTTGATGGAATTATTTCATCATAGAACAGTTATTATTGATAAACCAATTACTAATTCCTTCTTAAATAGCTCAATAATCCCTACAAACTTGAAAAATTTAGTTTGAAAGACAAAATCCTAGTTATTCAGGAACGGTACCCACCGGACACGAATTATGCTAAATCTTCAAGTTAAATAAAATAAAATGTCAAATAAGACTATTAAAACAATTATTAAAGCGACTTAAAGCAACAACAACCATGCATTTGTAATATATTAATAATTCTTTTCATTTGAAGGCAAGTATATTTTTTTGGACAAATTACTCGGTGTGCATGGGAACTGTTGGAAAATAGGTTTTATTTGAAAGGCATTTTTGTATACCTAGTATTTATAAATTTGAATATAAAATTTAAAACAATTCATATATTCTTCTGTTAAGGCGGTCAAATTGAGCACCATGCACGACTGCGCAGTAGTCGAAAAACCATTTGCTAGTTTTTTAAACAGCACTGGGGAATGTATAGAACCTTAAAATAAGTCTATCAAGGGTTATAATTATTATGCCCCCAGAGAAAGAATTACATAAAATAATAAAGAAACACTTTATTAATAACAAAGTAGAATAAGTAACCTGGTCTTATAGATTTTTCCCAACCGAAAAAGACGGAAAATAAACATATTAAAATATTTGTGCTAAAAATGACAAAAAAAAAAATCGGTACCTTCTATATTTCTTACCAATTTCTGAGTAAAAATCAAAAACAAAATGGGAAGACTTTTATTTTTTGTTTCATTGTGTTCAATATCAGGATGTTCAAATCGTAACCCTCTTAATAATTTTTTTCGTTGTAATGAATAAAGGCTAAATATTTTATTTGATTTAAAAATATGAAACAAAACAGAAAAAACAACAACAACATCTAAATTAATAGGTTCACAATAAACAAAGGTACAGCGTATTAAAACTTTGTATTCCCTCATGAATTCCTGCCAAAAGTTGTATGTTCGGTTCAAACGAATTCTCATTTAATTCTCCTGAGTCCAAAAAAAAAAAAAAAATAAAACAATATATTTTTTGTCCATATTACAACAATCTATAGTTCGTACTATGATAATTCATAACAGTGGTGCATCTGTTTCTGTGCAATGTTTATCTCTTTAATGGATGTTTTTATTCTATTTAAAACTATAAAAATTTGTATTTTGATTTATATTTACTTTGAAATTGCAACAGAACAATCTTTTTATTTTATCTATTTTAATCAATTACAAAAATACAATATTAATCTATATTTGGCCAAATTTCGACTACTCAAATGGTACTGGTGAAAACATAAAATCAACCAAAACTAAAAAATTACTTATTGAAAAAAAATGATTTAATAAAAATGATTTTTAAAATTACACTCCTATGTTTTATGCCGATAAATAATTTCGTAAACGAAACATTTGAATTTTATGTAATTTTGACATAGTTAGATTTAAGGGCAATCATTTACTTTTCTGTATCATATAATCTATCCATAACTTTATTTTTTAGATAATTTCAATTATACCTCTTGTATTATATTTTCTTATATTACTTACATTTTCGATATTGACTGAATACTTACAGTTCTTGTTTTAATTCACTTCGACGCAGTCATACTGTAAGTCAGGTACCACCAACGAATCTGAAAAAAAAAATATACTTTTTTCAATCATATTTTATAAGTCATAATGTGTAAATATAGTTCTAAAACGAATAATAATTCTACATTAATCTCAATGCTTTTAATAAAAAATATCTTTTCAGTATATGAAGGTAGGGATTCTATGTTAAGTTTCAAAGGGCGACAGGTTAAGTGCAGTTTGGGCATCATTTGCATTTTGGCTTTACCGCAGAGCCAGCTTACAACAGTTGCAATATCCTAGTCTGTATATAATCCCATGTGAATGCAACATATATTTACATATAGCCGTTAAAATATGCGTCAATTTATTTAAATTTTAAAATATAATTCCGATTAATTGATTCAGAGTTAATTCATTTTACAAATCGCATCTTATTTTAAGATACTTACTTCATTCAGTATAAAAAAAAAAATAATTCCATACCAAAATGTTTGTAAGAAGAGTATATTTTATTGAATATTGTCTGATTAAACAGACATTTTGCAGAAAAAAAATAAAACGTGTTTCGGCTAATATGAGAAATTGCGAAATGATTTCTAGAAAAGAACATCTGGGATATAGTGAACTGTAACTTATCGAATAACTAATCGAATTATATTCCCACACACAATTTTTGTATTTTTCTGCTTGATATGGTGTATAATATAAAACTATGTGCATGTACGCACATTATCTTTATCGTAACCTCGGTTAGAACCCTTGACTGAGAATGAATGCATTTGTAAAAAAAAAAAAAATCAGCCCAGTCTAAAAAAAGAAAACAAGTAATACAATACTTCATTCATTCAACTTTTCTTTTCCCTTCTGCATCAAGGAGTAAGTAACATTACTTTTATTTTTCTCTTAATTTCTATAAATTAATAGGAAGTAATTTACATGGTGTAGAGTCATATGTAATTCATATCTATCAGTACCAAGTCTCTGAAGAAACTATTTAAAAAGTAATTAAAGTGTTCATTTATAAATATTTTATAAAGTGTTTATCTTATTTTTTCTCTGAAATACAGGAGTCTAACAATGTTGACTTAATGTTAACCATGCATTGGAACTTATTGGGAAAATTATAAAACACATTTTGTTATTCAGTGTCCTGTCAACACTCACTACGCATGAGAACGAAGTTTATATCCCAGTCGAAATAAAATTTTTGAGAATGTTTCTTATAAGATATATTTATATTGTTAATATTTTTTTTTTAAATTTTCAAATCTAGAGCTACGAAACGACAAGTGATATAATTTGTTGGGCAATAAAGCAGCCATTGTATGAGTCAAATTGGTGCTATTTCTACCTAATTTCAGTCATTGTCGTCTTGTACATATTTTTATTGTAATAATTAACATATGGACATATCGATCCAAGCATATAGTAAGGCATGTTATATGTATATGATTTTGACTAATGGTTAATTTTCCCTTCAATCTAATTTATTTGTCCAATGATTCATTCATACGCTGCTCATTATTCATTCAATGGAGGCACTAACCGCAAGAATATTTTGGAACAGGCCCGTCACAAATCACTTTTATAAACGGATACGCTAAATTATTGTCGGAATAGCCGAGCTAATAGTTTCGCATTATATTTTTGTACATAATGGGTAAAGGAATGTGTTTTATTGGATCCTATTTGTTTGTTTATTCATTTATATCCGTTTATTATATACCCGATGCTACAGCGGGATTTCCAATTTTTTTCCTATCGAGCTCCCTTAATATAAGGATCTTTAACGAGTGCATGACACCCCTCCGAAGGAGTAAAAGACCAAGAATTTTTACACCATTTAAAAAATCCACCTGGCCACCTTTCTGGCTGCGAGCCCGCGACATTGGACGATGAGCCAATTCTAATCACATGAAAATGATACCTGGGTATTAATGGATGAGGAAATTCTTCGGTCACTTATTATGATTTAACGAATATACAATATGACAGCTTGTTTTGTTTCCAGAAAAAACTCATTGTATGCAATGCTAACTACTAAGCGACATTTCAGTATTACTAATAATACTTTAAAAGTCTAAGAGTACAGAATAGAATTTTTAAAAGGCTACATATCATGTCTAATAACATTTCTTGCTAGTTGCGGCATCGATGTTACTAATCCTTTAAACCATTAGATGCCAGAACAGAATATGAAAGCATTAGGCTTTTCGACAATAAATTAACAGATCCTTTTACAAACGTGATTTGTGCCTGGCGTGTACCAAAATATTATTGAGGACGCCCCTGCTGTGAATGAATAATGAACAGGGAATGAATGAATGATAGGACAAATAAATTAGAGTGAGGGGCCAATTAGCCGTTTGTCAAAGTGATGTGTTATGAGTTATCACTCATAATTTGTTACCCATAATTAATTTTAACCATAGCTCCGAAAGTGACGGTAAGGTTAAGGGTTCTCACATAATTTACGCTCCTACAAACAATGATGCTGATATAAATCTTCAATAGCATTATCTTGCATATAATAAACAGTGAATTATATACTATAATATATTCTGTAAAAAGTTAGAAATGGTAAATTACAAAAATTTACCATTGTTAAAGTAACAAACAATTACAAGAACATGGTTTTCATTATCTACAATTTTCATATTTACGACTTTTAGAATAGAATAGAAAACAAACTTTATTCTGGGACCAATTCCCTTTAGAATAACAAACATGAAAACAATTAATAATATATATCTGGCCAGAAGGCTACATAATAATACAATTCATTACGTATTTAAAAGTGACAAAAACATAATCAAAATAAAATGTAAATAAAATAATTATAATTGAGCCAAATAAAATAAAAGGTAAAATTGAGCTATATTTATAGAAAATATGAGGATTCCATAACAGTATCCGGCTTGGGTTTGCGGACGATTTGATACTGTTAGGTGAGGAGGCGGAAAGAATAAAACTAATAAAGGAACATTGATGATTGCATGTAATGAAATAGTGCTTAAGTGTTGTGTAAATTCAGATGAGGCTAAGTATATGATTGGTAACAGAAAAGAAGGGAGTTATGGCGATATTGTAAGTTAAGTTATCAAACGGTGGACGACTTGAAAGAAATATATAGGCTTATTGAGTAATGAATAGGTGTAATGTGATATACTAGAGATATAAAAATGATATTCTTATGAGCTAACTACTAGACTTATTGACTAATGATTATCATTAACTTGTTGACTTTATAATACATCTAGCTTAAAGACTACTCTCTTACATACTTTAAACTATCAACTATATCTCTACTCCCTATACTCCAACCTAATCTTAGAGCTGATACATAAACATGTGAAATGAGAGGGGAGGACAAAGAAGTTAACATAGCTGACAATATGGAAGCATTGATAAAACTTTCTTGTTACAAAACTATTTTATTAAACAACTTGCTTAATGCCATTGAAAGATAACCATTAGAAATTGTCGAGAAGTTTACATGCTTAGGGTCTATAGTAACTAGAAAAAAACGAAATTCAAGAGAGCTAGACACAGGTGTAGTTGGGAGGATTGCGCTAAGAGTGATCGATCCTCCGGTTTCACAAAGTTTGAATATTATTATTTACTTTAAAAAATTCAAACTAAATTTGAAGTCCAAGGCAAGTGCTCCTTTTTGTCCTATATGTTAAAACTTATATCACAATAACTTGTAAAAATAATGTACCTATAAATTAAAAAAAACAGAAGGAATAAATAAAACCTGTAACCTCTGCGATCTGTGAACGTATCTGTTGTTCAGTACATGGTAGAGACTGTACTGTTTCATGGACAACGGTCCAGCAAGGAGGCACGCTTAACCGCCAGGTTTCCCCCCTTGTTTTGGCTACCCTATTTTTATAATATTTTATAGAGGCTGGGTGAGCCCCAAGAGGGTCCTAGATCCCATATGATCCATCTCCCGCCGCAAACAGACTAAATAAAAGTAACTGCCTGCAGCGGGATTTGAACCAGGATTTCCGGCATGGGTACCCAGTGCTCTACATACCACCCTGCTCCTTGAGAAGGAATAAATATATAAATAAAAAAGTATAACTTTTTCCCTGCTTTGAGGTCCCCTCGCCGGCTGATCCGCATGACGTAGAGCAGAGATCCTTCCTTAGCCACGACAGGTCCACTTCCTCAGTCGACTGTTGTTAATCCCTACCATCATGGGATTGTGTCCTTTAAGGGTTTCTAGCTACTGTTTCACTACTTCTTGTACCTGTATCTTCATATGTTTTGTCAGATTTATTTTACTTCTTTATACTGCCACAGCGCCTCTTGATTTTCATAAATGATGATTCCCTTAAATGGTAATCTGATCAGTCGTCATATTCCTAATGCAATGCTAGGATATAGTGATTCCCCCCTGTGGTCGTTTATTAAGCATTCACCTAACTCACACTCCCTTAATCAGAACAACAGCCTTATATGCTCGCGGGTTCGCAACAGGGCAGGCTATTTTTTACAGAGTATAAAATCCTTCGGAGGGGACAACAAGGGCGGTCCTAAGCCTGTGTTGTATCAGATACTCATAAAATACCGCTATCCTAATTATGCCTGAAGGGCAAATGTAGAAGAACTACCACTGCTGCATCACAGTATGATGTGTATATAGAAATCCAATGATGGGCAACACCTCTTTTATACATATATATTAAATGCTATTACTACCACATAAATATATAAAATAAACAAACCTATAAATATATATTTTAAATATCAGTGTATGCAAATATTCTTATTTCAACTTATGATCAATGTCAATGCGATCATTTTCCTATAAAACAGATTTATTTTTCGTTTTATACATTTCCGAAGATCTTTCGAATGTCTATTTTTTCAAATAAACGCCATGAAGTAACGGCTTTTTTCCAAAGCTCCCAACTTTTAAATTAAATAATTTTTTTAATTAATATTTCTGACATAAAACGATTAATTATAAAGATAAGCTCTCCATTTCCACTGCATTTAATCCTTAAATCGCATTAATTTAATTAAGGATTATGTAATTAGTGAAAATGGAACTGAATACAATTCAATATTGCACAGATTGATGTAATTTTCCTGATAAATTATCCCTAAAGCATTATGGTAATGTGTTCAATGAATCAAAATAAATCCATTTAAAAGCAGTATGAGAAAGCAGTATTTCAATTATAATTAAATCGTTAATTTTATCTTCGATGATCTCTTTTATAACTGTTTAATAATATTAACCGTTTAAAACAATTACAGCCGAATATTTTATCATATAACAATAAAATAAATTATAATTACACCCGAAATTTGAATTACCGTTAGATGCTTTATTTGTTGTATCATCCCAGTTTGCAGTATATTTTCTGTTTAGATTTTATGCTAGATATGATGGAAAAAATAGAAATGTGGACCAATGAACCAGGATTTTAAAATATTCAAAAAGTAATATTAACGAAAAAACTAAGAAGCATGGATTTAAGCTAAAATTCATAACTCACGTGTTAGTTGAGAACATTTATAAAATAGAAACATTTATAAAAAGAGAATATTGAGACGTCAAATTGAGTATAGAAAAGTAAAATGGTGCTAAAGATATTGGCACCTGTTCATACATCACTTAAATTTGTACGGTAGCTTTCCTGACTCATCCATAATGTCTTAATTAAACCTGACGTGTTAAAAACTACCCGAACACGTATGAATATAATATGAAATAATATTACTAAAAATAATATTATGTGAACAAGCTCACTGTGACATGTAAGAGGCCCAAAAGTGCACCAATAGCTCTCAATGAGTCAATTTCTTGCTAAAAAAAAAAAACCTGTACCACTACAACCCGTGAAGGGTCTGGGCATAGACTTAACTGTTTTTCGACAACGGTTGTGCAATTGACCTAGATCAACTATAAGATTTTCTGCCTTATTTTGGGTACCAACTTTATAAAGGCTGGGTGAGGCCCAGGTAGGTGTCTTAGATATCATAAGGTCCATCTCCGGCCGCTAACAGTTAAAATATAAGTTTCCCAGCGAACGAGATTTGAACCCAGGACCTTCGACATGGCAACTCAAAGCTCTACCACTGAACCACTCCCCTCCTCCACTATCCACTTTTACATTTGCTAATAATAATTAAGACTAAAATTAACTGATTGCTACTACAAAGCTTGCTATAAGAACCATTAGGACAAAAGATACAACCTTCGAAAACCTTAAAGGGAAAGAAAGGAATGACAAATGTCAATATTTCGATAAAATACTCTATTAGTTTTTCTACTTAGATGGGGAACTTCAAAAAGAATTTTTAATACTGTTTATTTAGTTTGTCACTTCTTTTTTATGCCGTTATACTAATAAACACAATCTATTTTTATGATTAGTTTTTATAATTGAACAGGAATAGGAGTTTATTATTAAATTTTTAATAGTTATTCAAATTCGTTCCAAACGCTAATACACTATAGATGATTTTTTCTGTTCTCAGGAACGACAGCTTTCAATGAAAGAGATACCAGTCGACTCTGGATCTTTATTTAATCTCTTAAATTCCAATCAGAGCTTTAGTAAAAGTGGCAATGAATATAATAAAGTCTACAGACTGAAAGAGGTGGGGTTTCGCCAATTTTGATGAGGACATCAAAATATTAGGTTGTTGGGTTTGGAAGGTTTAAAGCTCCGAACCTAAGCTATTGCGAAACAACGCACTACAATATAAAGGGTTCGGAAAATATATAAATACATTATTAATTGTGACATTATTGGTAGAGTGAAAATTAGCCACAGGAAATGGTGTTAAACTGACAGCGTATGTTTGAGTTGGGCAAGCGAATTATTTATTAATCTGACTTCGACATTATTTTTATAAGTTCTGTTCCTAAAAGGGTTTTTTTAGTAAACTTTGTTATTGGTACTTTATTATCTGTTCTAACAAATATGTAATACTTAATATAGCTCATAGTTCTGATATATTAGAAAATAATTAATATTCAATGTGAAAGTAATCGTAAGAGTAAACGGATTTACTTTTATTTACATCATATTTTATTTTATAGGAATTGGAGTAGCTCAGTGATAGAGCATCGAACTGCTATATTGATGAATCCAGGTTCAAATCTGGCTGTGACTGATAAATTATTTAATCTGTAAACAGCGATGTATTCGGACCCTTTACGATGGTCGAGCGTCATACCGGACAAGAGCGACCTCCCTGCAAAAGCGTTGTCTTAAAATAGCACAGTCTATACCGTGTCCTGATCCCAAGACTTGTAAAACTTTTGGTATATATTTTTTTTTTAATTAATTCAATTTTATAAATAATAATTTTATAATTTCTGCTATGAGGTAAAACTGCAATTGCTGATGAAATCTTTCAAAGCAAACATTATTATAATATAATTGTTATATTTAAAAATAAAAAAATATTTCCGTTAAAAATAAAAGTCTGCTCTTCATGTGTGTGTGTGTGTGTGTGTGTGTGTGTTTTAAAATATATGATGATATTAGACTGTTAACATACATTTTTATTAAAAAATGCATTACATTGTTAATACTAATTGACTGATTTTGAATGTAAATTATAAAAAATATAATCAATTGTCAAGACTCAGATTGTAATAGGAGACAGCTTTGAAAAATTAATCTCACCTGAAACCTTTTAGGAAGACCAAAATGCTGTCATTTTCGAGACCCCTTTTGTCAACAATCAAAGGAGTGTCGCCGTTTATAAAGGATTATTCCCAGCCTCTCAGATTTTTCGTTATAAAAGTGGAGGCTTCTAATTTGTTAGCACTAGCATTTTTTTTGTTTCACTTTTTGTTGATACATATACTAATACAGCAAAAAAAAAAATTTTGTTCCAATTAATCGTAAAATAATACGTATAATTACACGATAAGTTAAGTATAATTTAGTCTGTTAGCGGCCGGGGGTGGACCATCTAGCACCACCCTCATGGGGCTCACCCAGCCACTATAAAGTTGGTACCCAATATAAGGGGAAAAATCTGGCAGTTGAGAGTGATTTAGGACAAATCACCTCCCTGCACAACGGTTGTCTATGAAACAGCGCTATCTCTACCATACACTTAACCCCATACCCGTTCAGGGATTGTAGTGGTACAGGTAAAATGTATAAAAATGTGGTGAATGGTATAACTGATTTTTTTCCATTAATAATTTTGTTGAGTCTGATGATTTATTTTGGATAGAAAAATGAAAAAAAAACACACACAAAATTCAAATTATTAATTTAATTTAAGTTTGAATTTGGAATATCAGGTTATTAAATTATGGCAATAATATTATTATTATCATACTGATAAAATTAGTCTTAGCAAGAACGAAAGTTCCATGTTATATCCATGAATATAATAAAGAAATAAGGGATAAGGAAAATTATAAACTTTTAATATTTTAGGTTATTATAAAAAACTTTTTTTTTATGCCAGGTTACAACAAATCTTACTATTACAATTTAATTTTTAATAATACAAGTGTAAAAAACTAGTGGTTTTGTCAAATAAATAATGGCTGCCTTATACTAAGGGAAAATATACAATCTTTAATAAGTATTTATCATATCGCAGCAACAACATAGAAAGCCAACGGCCATTCCACGTTGAACACACCGGTTCCCGTCAGATCACCGAAGTTAAGCAACGTCGGGCGTGGATAGCACTTGGATGGGTGACTGCCTGGGAAAAACAGGCGGTAACCATCTGGGGAACAACCGCGTGCTGTTGGCATATAACTAAACAGTGCACTTAATAATAATACATACATGGCTGTATGCCATAAAAAAAAAAAAAAAAAAAAAAAACACATAGAAAACCACTAAAAAAAAAAAACAGTTCGTCGTAAAATTAATTTTTGTATCAATTGAAATGTGCCTTATTTAAAATGCTTTATAAATGTACACGTAAGAATCACTACCTATCACTAAATACAATATTAGCAATAATGACATATTGAATGTAATCCAACAACTTGCATACCATTAAATAATTGAGGAGTTTGGTTTCAAAATAGGTTACATATATTTTCAGGACGGATAAAAAAAGTTTCGATTTTAAAAAAAATTATCAGTTTAACGAAAAGTATTTTGATCATTTTTCGTTATTTTCCTAACAATCCACGTAACAATAATTACTGACATTGTTTTTGATCTTCTCTTTTTTTTTTAAATCTCACTTAATATAAAAATTATGTTGGACAGACTTTGATAAAAAAATATCAATATCTGGTGAAAAAAAGCGGCTTTGAGCCGGTTCGAGTAAAAACCGCCTTCAGCGGACTCAGCCCATTGTAACGCCTTAAAATACCGATAGGTAACAGAAGGCTTTTGGTTTATATAGAAGCATTTTCAGCTATTTGTTGTAAATTGGTATTATATGGTAAATAAATCTTGGAGGATGCGAAAAAAACAAAACAAAAAAAAACACCTGGTCTCCAATCAGAAAGAATTAGTGAGCCCCATCACTAGATCCTCCACTCCTAACATCTAATTAATCTTAAGAAAATTCAATGTACAATCCTCTCTTAAAATGCACCTAGTGCAGTAAAAGAGATACCATGAATCATTATTTATAGTAATATGTTATGTCACAAATTTATAAAAGCCAAGAGGTTAAGAAAGAAAAAAAAACAATATCTGGTTAGTTTACGGTTGATAAAAAATAAATAATAAGATAAAATAGAAATCTTTAAAAATAAAATCACTGTAATTAATATAATGAAACAATTGATATACATTGTAAATACATACATTGATTTTGCATACATTTTTCATAAAAATTTTCAATTAATGTAATGGATTTAATCCACTTTTGATAGGAAACGGAATCTTTCGGTATTGATTTTTGAAGAATCAATATGGTTTTGGAACAAATACATCATTTCTGGCATTAGAAAAATATGATTTTTTGAAAAAATGGATGTATTCGATTTTCAAACAAACTGCCTCGGATGAAATGAATTGGAAGTTTTAAGGAAATAAAAAATCGATAGAAACAAGTGAATATCCACGGAACAGTGGATCTCAAATCGGGATGAGCCTTTTGTTAATTTATTTATTCTTTTTTCACTCAATTCTTAATTGATAGTCTGGTTTCCCATACTATCTCTCTACGATTGCTTAGGAATAATTCAATCGGCATACCCATCTTCTTGTAATAGTAATGCATGAATTGTTATATCAGAATATTTTGTATTTAACCATGTTGGAGCTGAATGTTGTTTACGTGGGTAGCAGCCCATGGGTTTCCTCCTCGACATAATAGCTTCACGCTTGGAGAAGTGTCACCATCAAAGAAACGTTTTTAAGAAGTTCATCGAGGTGAGAAACAAGCGCGGAGTCGGGAGAGGTTATTTTTACTTACATGTTTTCTATATGGATCCAGCTAGAAATAAAATATAAATGTATATAATGGCTTACATTATTTACAAATTATTATTGCAACGGAGTGATTTATTTGTGATTATATTGCATGTATCATTAGCTGCTATTAATACTATTTATATGTCAGTACGTGTCATAGCTTGTACATACATCCGGTAGATTGTAAATGTTGTTTTTAATGTTTAAAAATAATCTTATGAGAGCAGCATTGATACAAAAGTAATAGCAAATGAAATTCTATATTTATTACTATTATTATTAAGTTTTCATTTGCACCTGCGCAGTTGCGAATTGAATTATTCGCTTTTCTACATGATCATCCAGTTATTTTGGAAAAAAAAATCAATTGTTGAGTAGGTCTCTTGGCCAATGTCTTTTTAATATTTTCTTATCAGGTCCAGGTAACAGGGAGTGGGAAAGCGGAAGAACGAGTGGGTTTGGGTGATATTGTGTCGATGAGTGGAATGTTATGTAATTGTTATGAATATATGATTTTATAGTGTGAATGTTCATGTCGTTGTGTATAGTGTGATTCGAAATATACCATGGTGCATTAATAATTTTTATGAGTATTTTGGACTGTGTTGTTTGTATCTTGTGTATGTGAACTTTTTTTGCTGGACCCCAAAGTTCTGCTCCATATCTACAAATAGATTTTAGTATACCATTATAGATAAGTCGTTTATTCCTCAAGTCAAGTGAAGATCTGTAGTCCAGAAGATGTGATAGTTGTTTGTACCGTCGAGTCAGTTCTTGTCTTTTTAATATTGTATGTACGTCCCATGTAAGTCTTTTGTCCAAGTATAGTCCGAGATAACGTACGTAATTTTTGGAAGGTACTTCGTCGTTGTCAATTTTGACTGCTGGACACGAAGCTTTGCGTAGAGAGAAGCTTACATGGCTCGATTTTGAGGCGTTTATTCTGATTTGCCATTAATAGAGCCACTTTCCTAAATCAAATAAATGATTTTGAAGAGCTATAGATGCTAGGTTTGGGTCTCTTTGAGAAGAAATAATAGCTGTATCGTCTGCGAAGGTTTAATTTTTATTTTCATGTTCAATAAAAAAAATTATCATTGAAAAATTAGTAGTTATAAAAATATTTGCCCTATAAATCTCAGAATAATTTGGTTGAGGTAGGTATGTATTGGTACATATCAACTATGCCAGTTCTACAAATAACCTTGACTTCAAAAATGTCCATGTTGATTTTGCAAAATGTCGCTTCGTGTTGAGTTGTAACTGTTTGTTCGTTTTATTTTTAATATTTTCTGAAAATACAAGTTATCCTGTGCTTTAGTCAGGGAAAGAGCATGTAATGATGAGTAGATTTCGATAATCCTTTTATCAGGAAATAAATGTTTCAACTAACATTTCGAGGTATAGATGACATATGTTCATTTCTAGATGAAATGATTACTGAAGTATATAAACTTCCCAGAATTATATTATCGTTTCCATACTAAAGCTCATCTTTTCCATACAAGAAGTTAGGATAAACGAACTTTTTTAAAAAAATTTCAAGGTAGTTTTTTATTGGTTAGATGATAATACAAAGTGTATAGAATACCGAAATGGAGTTTTATGAACTGCTAATGTCATATTTTTGATCAAATATGTTTACAACAATCTTACCTTTATTTAAAATAGCAAAACAATCAATATTAATTACAAAATACTTTGTTGATTTCTTCTGGTTTTTGACAGTGTTAATAAATTTTTCGCCAACGTTTCGTCAGCCATACTGATGACTTCTTCATAAATGAGAATTATCATTTCGGCCCTGAAGAAGTTAGGAGTATGGCTGGCTAAACATTGGCGAACAATTTATCAACACTGTCAAAACCAGAAGAAATCAACAAAGTGGTCGTGGATTAAATAATAATAATAGTGGTCGTGGAAACCTAAAAGAGTATTTAATCAATATTAACTTTGATTAACTAGATGAAAGCTAGAAGCGGATTTATTTTATAGCTAATAAGAGGGAAAAAGTACAAAGGATGAATGAATTAAATCCAATCACAAATACAAAAGACCAGAAAAAAAGTAAAAATACAAGAGAAAAATGTCTCTATCAAGAAGACAGTTGGATAAACGGTTATTCCACAAAATAAATATGTTATAAAACGTATGGACCGGATATCAAGCTTGTTTTTCTGTTGGTTATATTATAAAGAATATGTATAGAATACCGAAATGGAATTGTCTAAACAGCTAATGTCATATTTTAATTATATATATTTCTAAATCAAACACATTTATTTAAAATAAATAAACTAATCTTCATTAACCGAAAGCTAGTACTGAAATTTGTTTTTCGAATAAAAAAGAAAAAAGTACAAAGGATAAATGAAATAAATGCAATCACAAAAATAATAATACAAAAAAAAAAGTAAAAGTACAAGAGATGAATGTCACTGTCAGTAGGAAATAAATATATTCTAAAAACTAATATGTAATTAAAATGTCAGGCGAAATTTGAAGATAAAATTTTATTGGTTATATAATAAAATCAAATGCACAGAATACCGAAATGGATATGCAAACTTCACAGTTTTAATAAAATATACATTTTTTTTTAAACTATCTCACATTTATTTAAAAGAGCAAACTAATCTTTATTAACTGAAAGCTAGTAGTGGATTTCTGTTATAGCGAATAAGAGAGATCCAGGTTAATTTATACAACTGCCACCCTCTTTATTTTTCTCAATTGCTATTCAGAATGACTTCCAAATCTTTTTGCCGCCTCAGTGGGAGTTTTGCATTTAGATAAGGGAAGAGATGCATGCCACAGCCCATCTGATAAAATCCCCTTTTCCCTTTTTTTTCAAGCTTCTTTCCAGGCTCGCCAGCCCAGTTCATTATTTTTTGGTCCCTTCTATCTCGAAATGTCTCCTACCTGTTTTAGTTTATTGTCTGGAAGCGAAAAATCGCCTGCGGTACTAAATTTCCACTAATTTGGCCACGAGGTATATACCCTGTAGCACTTAATGGTTCATCTTCTTTTAGGGATACTACTATAGACTATAGAAAGGAGCCAAAAAAGATAATAACAATTTAATACTACTAAAATTTTAATTATAAATAAAATATTACTAATATAAATAACTAATAATATTAATACTTAATAAATAATAATAATACTAATAAATGAAATATTATTAAAATTATATAGGCTTAAACTTCATACCTTTGACCTACATTCTAAGCAGTAAAGACCTAAGATGTGAGTGGAAACTCCAGTTTCTGATCTCAGTTTATTGCTATTTAAGGAACTCAAATTTTATAAGAAAAACAACCGTTTATATTGCGTCAAATAGAGTAATAAAACTCAATCTATTTATAACAAAAAACATTTTTGGATTAAATCACTAATTTTAATTTTCATGTAGTAATGAATAAACAAAAAGAAAAAATTGCCACTACAAGCAATGAAGGTTCTTGGGTTCAATATGTGGTAGAGACAGGACAACCATCACAATGTTTTCCTATTAAGGGTATACACTTTAAAGACTGAGTGAGCTCTAGGAGAGTATCCATATCCTATAGAGCCGATTAAACTGATTAAAGAAAATCTCCCTGAGCTGGATATGAACTCGGGATCTATGGCACGGCAACTCTCTATCACCAAATAATAAATTGAAAACATAAATGGTAGAATGGTTTATAGCAATTATAGTTTAGGTTTTATTGTTTATAGACGCACAACATCTATGGTCATCAGCGTCTTTCCTCTTTATAGCCATAACATATTAATGAGTAATGAGATTGTTCCATAAACTTTACTTGATGAAAACATCAATTACACAGGCCAACAAAAAATTTTTTTTTGAAAACTTTATTATTTGTTCTTTATAGATTTGTATATGCTGAATCTAAATTTGGTCTTATTTTTTTGCATCACCCATAGTTTTAGAGCAGTATACTAAATCACCTTCGTGGAAAATTGTTGCTCTCTCTTCCTTTACTCACAAATGCTGGTTCCAACCGCCAACAAGTTCTCTTCTTTTAGTCTAGAGCCAAGCAATTCAGCTTTTTCTTTCGTTAAGCCAAGATCCCTTACCAAATCGTTAAACTCGATTTGAGTAATCAGTTTAGGCTCTACATTTTCTGTAAAACATTGGAATTCTTCATCATCTTGTTCATCAAACTCCGATTGTTCATCAGAAAATACTTCCGTTGGAATAGAATTTAAATCATCTGGTGGTTCAGGGACCGGTAAATCTACACTAAATCTATTGGTCGGATGGCGGACGGAAGGTTAGGGTAGCTTATTACCTTCATGTATTTTTAGTTATGACCGGTAATATTGACACTGCAAAAGTAGCAATCATCGGAATGATTTCTTGGCTCCCTTCATATCATAGGAACAGCAAATTAAAAGTTTTTCTCTCCTTTTTTGACCATTTTCTTAGATCTTCGACACATACATAACATATATTATGCGGGGCCCAAGATTTATACTGACCACCAAGTTTAGTTCTAAAGTATGATAGATAAAGCTTTCTGGCAAAGTCTGTAATGTTTCTTTGGTGTTTTTAATCACAAACTCACCACAAATATAACAAAAACTGTCAACTGAGTTTTTACAACCGCGATTAGACATTGTACTGAGCAAACGTACAGGAAACTTGAAAGTGAGGTTAGTTTGATAGTAAAAAAAACATCAGCTGTTAACAGAAAGAATAATCAACTTTTTTTTTAATATCATATTTGGATTCAGCTCCCTAAAAACTATAGGAATAAGGTATTTTCAGCACCAAAGTTTTTTCATCATTGGCCTTATTATGTTCAAATTCAAAGAAACATTCCAAACCTGGAATATAATTTTCATAACATATTGTAACCCTGTTTAGCCGACATTTTGGTGTTTTTACGGCAGATTTTTATTAATTATTTATGTTTTTTGCAATAATAAATTTTTTAAATGTGTATACATTGATTTCAATAACTTCATACGTCCCGAGATCCTTGAAATATTTATCATATTCCAGATTTTCACCGACCAAACCAATATCAGATCCTTGGACGACCTTTCAACAGACCATAGCCCAGTTCTCCTTTCATTACATTCAAGTTTCGTTCCCAAGCCTCACCTTTAGAGATTGATTCAAGGACGTGTAATTTGGGACAGCTTCTGTTATGATTTGGAGAACAAAGTGGATTTAAAAATTTCACTTAAGACAAAACAAGACATTGATACAGCTATAGAAAAACTTACATCAATAAAAACCACTTTAAATAATAATACCATAAATCATAAAATTAATAATTCTCAGAAGACTGGCCTGCCACATGATAATCGCATCTTATTAAAAGAGAAACGCAGAGCAAGATCGAAATGGCATAGAACTCGGTACCCAGCAGATAAATCTATCTATACTAAATTGACTAACGAACTAAAAGCAAAAGAAATTAGAAAATTCAAAATTCATAAGTTAACGAACGTAACTGAAAATCTAACGATCATTATGGATGACTACCAAAATGATCCTTCACTTCAAAGAATTTAACCATCCACTCCTTACTGAATCCAAAGACTGGATAAGATCTGATGAAGAAAAAGCACATCAACTTTTCAACTACATCCTGATATTATGAATCCGTCTCACCATGAAATATAAACAAAGAGAGTTAAAGATTTCCCTTGAAATGACCCTTCCTCCCAAAGCATTCCATCCTTCAGAAATATGTAATATTATTCACAGATTACCTTCTCGCAAAGGACACGAACTCATCACGATCCAATCTTAAAATATTTTCGTAGAAAAGCCATTCTATTCCTCACCTCCATATGCTATACTCCGCACTACATATTTTCCTAACCTCTGGAAATTATCCGTCGTAAAAGTGGTACCTAAACCTAAAAAGAAACCGGAATACCCTTCCTCTTACCGCCCTATCTCACTTTTACATCATGGAAAGCTCATCCTGAAACGATTGTACCCCATCCTGGTTCCAAATCATAATAATATCTACTCAATTTGCTGGTGTTCCTCAAGGAAGTATCCTCGGCCCAATTCTCTACACTGTTTGTACAGCATCCCGTACTCTTCAATCTCATATGTATCACTGAACTTGAAAATTGGTGTCAAAACTGTAGGATTAAAATTAATTCCTACAAATCTCATCAAATCACCTTTACCCTCCGTCTTAAACCAACGAATTCCTGTCCTCCTGTATCGTTTAATAACCACTGATTCCTGTAGAACAGGTCCGGTACTTATGACTACACCTTGACAAACGCTTTGGACAAAACTTGGAAGCTCACTGTTTCAGACTATTTCAACAGTGCTGATTTCGCCCGAATCCAATATCAATATTTTCATGACAAACTTCATTTCCACTCAAACCCACCAGTTTCGAACCTCGGAACCTCTTCAATTCCTGATAATCCCCGAGGCGTCTGAACAGAAGATGGATGGCCTCGTGACCTTCTAAGCTGAACTTCTTATTTGAGTACTACCACTGGGTAGTTTCTGTACTTGCCTTTATCTCTGGTCATGATTTATCTTTCATTATATTTACTTGATGTATACAGTTTTAAATTTTAATAAACATTTTAAAAAAATCACTGCAGAACATTTCTCATTAATTTTGTTATTTTAATTTAGACATGGATTAATTAAAATTTAATTATTATTGCTTATATCATATTGGGTTAAGTTTACAATCCCGCAGCTTAAAAAAGTATTTTCAATTAAGAACTTTCCAATGAATCCAATGTTTGGGATTGGTTTTATACGAAACATAATTTTTTACACTTCAACTTTTCACGAGCCACAAAAATTAATCACTATTTGTTTATTTATTTTAATTCATATCACGGGGGTGTATTCGTTTAGTGAGCATTTTGTTCCAGAAAAATTCAACGAATCCAAGCTGTTTCATGAGAGAGTAGAGCATGAGAGTTAAGCTTCTTGTTAATGACATTAATGAATTATTTTAGTATTAATAGTTTATCAGCACTTCAAAGGAATTGAATAATTTAAGGAACCAGGTTCTTAAAATATAAGTAACGTGGGAAAATGGAATATTATTGCTAGGAAAATGTTTAAAAGGTATAGGAGATGGATATGGAAATGGTGGAATCAGCTGCTGTCAGAGAAGTGATGAACTACCTCCAAGGGTTTGATGTATTAAGCATGCACCATTCGGTCTTCTCCGACCTGGAATGGGTTTCATCAATTAAGCCTTAATGTAAAATGTTATTTACATATATACTAAATAGATTATATTTACGAATAAATGATAAATATTTAAAAAGAGAACTTAACTACATCGTTAATAATTGGAATTTCAATTATTAGTCATTTGTCATAACATATCCCATAAGTTGAAAATAATATGAGTAAGAAAAACAGTTTATTGTAATGCCAACATATATGCATAGCCCTGAAGAAGACTTGTAATATGAGTTGAAACGTTGGTTTTAAAATAAAGAGTAATGTCAATTTTTGTTAATTGTGGAAGTATATAAGTAAAAATGTTTTTTGTAATTTATCACAAACTCATACAAGACTGAAAAGACAAGAAACAGCTCGACGTTTTCGCCTACTTCAACATTAACTGGACAAACTCTCTAAGCTCCAAATTAATTACAAAAGACCCATTTACATGACAGTTATCAGACCTATTTGGACATACGGAATTGAGCTTTGGGGCTCTAATAAACCATCCAGTTCATCTCGTATCCAATCCTTACAATCTAAAATCCTTCGTAAAATCCTCAATGGTCCTTATTATGTCACAAACAAACTCATCTATCATGATCTTAATATCCCATATGTTGTTGATTTGGCCCAAACTAGATACCTATCCTTCCATGACAAGCTCCAATCACACTTGAATCCGCTAGTCTCTCAACTTCCCTCCCATACTTTTCCTGATAACCCTCCGAGGCGTCTGAAAAGAAGATGGCCTCGAGACCTTCTACTGTAGAACTTTATTGGAGTGCTACCGATGGGTAGTTTCTCCACAAGTGTTTTTTTTTTCATGTCATTTGTTTTTTGTCACATGTCATATTAGAAGTTTTACTTGTGATATTATTACAGTTGTAAATATCTATAAATTAATCTAAAAAAAAAAGTAATTATCACATATGTTGTTTATTCATATTGTTAAAATGTAGTTAAAGGCACATACTTAGTACACTGAAGTATAGAATGTGTTAATAAATAAATGGTCCTTTGACCAAAGGGTTACTTTGAACGGAAAAAAATTAAAAAAGTAGGTCAACTAATAATATACTTCACTACAAGAATATCCACGCATTTGACTATTAATCTCAGGATTTTTGATTTTACATTAAAGACTTACAGACAATTATTATTTGGAGAAATAAAATTTCCATTTTAACAATTTAATTTTTTTGGAGTATACTCCTTAAGAAACGATTTTCATATTTAGCCCGCGGTATGAAAATTGTATGAGGAGTAAAATCGAGTTTTAACGAAAAAGTGGCCCGTTACGATCCCTTCTCGATAAGATTGTATTATTTGTTTTTCATATTAGATAGAAATTAAAAGTTAAATTCTTTGTGTGGTATCTATGGTAACAGTGTATTCTATTGCTTTATTTTCGAAGTGTTGAAATGCGATACATTTTTGTATAGGAGCCTTTTTAAAGACACCTATCCAAACACTATTACTATTCTTATTTAGATTCCGCCTGGATACAACCTCAACAGACGACAGGGCAGCGTTGCTCTGAAAGGGTAGAAAATTGACTAGCTATCTAGCAAGGCTGCGCAGTGAATATTTAATTGTGTACAGTGTACAGTATGTAATGCTCCTAGTACAGCAGATTGGTGGATTAGGGTGTGAGCAGGCAGTGATCATGCTGAGCTTAAATACACATCTACCGGAATCTGAGGATGAGGCCCTCTTAAAAAAGTAAAGACAGGGAAGAAATCGGTTGTGGTTCGGTTATAATTTTGGCACCTTGCAGAAAAGATGGGTATTCCACACCCGGGCGAACTGTCATGCTATTAGTCATTAGTCTGGGTATGTTTTGGTTAGTACTGATCTGCTTAGATCTTTTTTCTTCCAACTTTTTAGTCACTATTTCTTCCAATTTTTTTCTATAAGAAGCAACTTGCGCTCCCTCGCAATTAGAGCATTTTGTTAGAGTTCGCATAGTCGTGGACATTTCGAAATGTTGCGTGAACCACAGCATCTAACACATTTTACGGTGTGGTTGCAGTAGTTTTTTGTG
This sequence comes from Arma custos, assembly GCA_037127475.1. Classification (NCBI taxonomy): domain Eukaryota; kingdom Metazoa; phylum Arthropoda; class Insecta; order Hemiptera; family Pentatomidae; genus Arma; species Arma custos. Next base: position 68,395,128 of record CM073764.1, on the reverse strand, counting down.
TGCCCAAATTGCTGACATTAGATGTATTTCACAACCGTGACTATACATCTATATGAGTTCAGTGGACAGTTTTAGTGTTGTAACAAGTCACCGCACCAACTATTTGCCCTGAAGGTGGCAACGCAGGGCGAACCGTTGGCACAATAAATAACAAATATATATTTATAATTTTTTTTTTAAATTTATTTATTGATATTTACAACTGCATTACAATTATACAACAAGTAAATAGAATGCGTGTTACATAATGTCATGAGAATGACAAGTAGAGAAACTACCCACTGGTAGTACTCAAATCAAAGTTCAAGTAAGGAGGTCACGTGGCCATCTTCTTTTCAGACGCCTCGGAGGATTATCGGGAATTGAAGAGGAAGCTAGGTTTGAAACTAGAGGGTTTGAGGGGGAATGAAGTTTGCTATGAAAGGATAGATACCGGGTTCGGGCCAAATCAGCAACAAAAGGGACATTAAGGTCGTTATGGATGACTTTATTCTCAACAAAATAAGGAGCATTGAAGATTTTACGAAGGATTTTGGATTGTAAGGATCGGAAAGGAGAGGAATTTAATGGCTTAGTGAAGCCTCGAATCTCTATTCCGTAAGTCCAATTGTGTCTTATAATAGTTATGGATATGAGCCTTTTGTAATTAATTGGTAGCTTAAAGTGTTTGTTTAGGAAGTGTGTGAAGTAGCCTGAAACGGCTAGCAGTTTCTTGTCTTTTCAGTCTTGTATGAGGATTCCAGGTTAATCGTTTGCCGAGGTGCAACCCTAAGTATCGGATCTGTTCTACAGGCACCAGTGGGATATTATTAAAGAATACTGAAGGGCAGGAAGGCATTGGTTTACGACGTAAGGTAAAAGTGATTTGATGTGATTTTTGATAATTTATTTTAATTCTCCAGTTTTGGCACCATTTTTCAAGATCAGTGATAAGGGATTGGAGGCTTTGGGATGCAATAACTGAATTGGTGTTGACTGATAATACACATGTATCATCAGCATACGTGGTAAGGATAGTATTAGGATGAGTTGGGATGTCAGCTGTATAAACTGTATAAAGGATTGGGCCAAGGATACTACCTTGAGGAACACCAGCAGATTGGGAAAAGAGGGATGAATAGAAATTATTATGGTTTACTTGGAAAGTTCTATTTGTGAGATAGGATTGAAGGATGAGAAAGTATGTAGGGGGTAGGAATTTACGCAGTTAGTAGAGCAAGCTCGTATGCCAGACTCGGTTAAAAGCCTGTTCCACGTCAAGAAAGACGCCCGAACAATATGATCCACGTTCTAATGCAGAGGAGACCACATCCACAATACGATGACATTGCTGAATGGTGGAATGTGATGCTCGGAATCCAAACTGGTTTATAATTTTAATTAAGCCTCCTTCCCTAACCAGTTCTGCTTTGTCGGCGCCTGCGCTATCCTGAGTGATGTTACTATAATTACAAGTTTTGTACTTTTTATTTCAAACCTTAAATGATTGATTTTTTTTTTAATGGCAAGGTGAATTTTAAGGCCACGGAAATTCGCCAATTTCAAGGAGTAGAAAATTTGTCATGGGATAAATGGGCAGGGGAGGAGGGTTAAAATAGTTCACATTAATTTAAAATATTTCTTTAAAATAATTTACAAATTAAAAAAAGAATAGGCGATGATAAGTACCAGCAGAGAGTGATTAATTGGTAAGAAAACATTTAAAATTTATTAGAAACGGAAAGGGGTAAATTCCAGTCTCGTGTCGGAGCTGACACACACTTTTTTCAGTTTATCGTCGGTAAAAAATAAAAAGTAAAACCTCTACCACTACAATCCATGAAAGATCTTAGGTTCAGCGTATGATAGAGAATTTAATGCTTCTTGGATAATGGTTGTTGAGGAAGGTGATTTGTCCTAGATCACGCTCAACCACCAGGTTTTCCCTCAGAGACTGGGTAAGGCCCTGGAGGGTCCAAGATTCCAAGGGATCCATCCTTAAGCTTAAGCTGCTAACAGATTAAATAAAATATGCCAGTAGCAGGTTTGAACCCGGAGACATCGGCAAGGCAACGTTGTGTTCTACTTTTGAACCAATCCATTACCATTCAAAAAAATGCCTAACAAAATACCTTAAAGCATATTTTATTTTAATATTAATATATTAAGGGCCTTAAAATATATGTCAGTTTTTTTTTTAATGGACGTCGACGCTTTGACTATCCCAGAAATATTAAGAACTCTTGTTAGAATATTGCAACAATTTTTAAATAATTATATTATACATATTTTATTATACTATATTTATTTAACATAATAATATTTTTAATTTTATTAAATAGGTAATAAGAAGGAAATTTGCAGACGCCATGGTTCTTCAAGAACTGTAGAGCTCAGTAATGAATGAATGAATACTGTCCCAATTATATCTATAGTGTTAATATTTTTCAAACTATAGCATTATTACCAATTTGAATTATAATGCTGTAGTTTGAAAAATATATTTTGCTAATGAAAATTAATGAATGAACCATCCAAAAAGCAAAATTGTATTTTTTCTGCAATTTTTCAGTCCCTACTTTTTAAAATATTATATTTAATTTTAGTTTATTCTTTTATAAAAAAAGCTAAATATAAAATTTATTTTAAGTCCTATTCTAATGCTAGTGTTAATGCCAGCAATAAAACCTGGTTGTTAATGATCGCGAACGAATACCTCACTGCACAACCGTTGTCCTAGAAACAGTACAAAATCTGCCGCGAGACAGAACCGGGGACCCTTTCGGAGTTTTAGTGGTATATTTTTTATGGATGTTAAATCCGAAATTAATTATCGCATGGTAGAAGATTGCATTAACCGATTAGAATTTATTGTGCAGTTAAAGGTGATGCCAGAAATGTATTTTTTTTTACTTTTATGGTTTAATACTTTTAGGATCTTATTCTACAGAATATTATTAACAAAATTAATCAACTCTCTTGTTATTAGATTTTTGAAAGATCTTTATAAAAAGTGATTGCGTATAAAAATAGCTATTACAAAATTCATGATTGTTGTTTATTCTTCTCATTTATTATTTATAGAGGAAAATGCCCGGACCAAATTTCTTATGGATGGGGTTGAGAAATATTGGAATGAATAATGGATGAAAATGTTCGGAGGGAGTTATTATAAATTATCGTGAACATTTAGGCCGGAATAACTTTAAAATTGGATCCCTAACATATTAAGAACTGAATCTTGGCTTTTCTATGGAAGAAGTATTCTTATGAAACTTTGTTAATTACGTATTGATAAAAAAAATCTCCTATATAAATAACATCGAATTTTTGAAGTGAATCGATCATTAATTAGGGGACGGGGTAGCTTGGTGTATAGAGCGATAAGTTGCTATACTGAAGGTTTTGGCTTTTAATCCGGGTGTAACAGATAAATTATTTAATTTGTTACAGCCATGGATGGACCATAAGGGATCTAAAGAGCCCCTGGGGCTCACTCATCCACTATAAATATACCCTTATTCGAAAGTAAAACCTTGCAGTTGAGCGGAATCTCGGACAAATCACCTACCTGCACAATCACTATAAACAGTACAGCCTTTTTACCGTATACTGTACAAACGATTCTTCATGGGTTGTAGTGGTAGAGAATTTAGGATCGATTATTATGTAGTAATAATTTATTTTATTGTATTGTACTGTACCCACAAATCATTCAGTTCTTTTATTTTTCATTGAAAAGCATTTATTCCCAAAACCTTGATTTCATTTTAGATGGTAGTTAAGGTTATAATTTAACTGGTTAATGTTTTTTAAATTTTAAATTCATTTTTTAACACCATAACCGTAAATGTCGATCGAATTAGTTTTTATTTTTTTAATTTATTTATTGATATCTACAACTGTATTACAATAATACAACAAGTAAATAGGCTAAGTGATATATAATGACATGCTAATGACAAGTAGAGAAACTACCCACTGGTAGTACTCAAATCAAAGTTCAAGTAAGGAGGTCACGTGGCCATCTTCTTTTCAGACGCCTCGGAGGATTTGAGAAGGAAGCTAGGTTTGAAACTAAAGGGTTTGAGTGGGAATGAAGTTTGTTATGAAAGGATAGATACCGGGTTCATGCCAAAACAGCAACAAAAGGGACATTAAGGTCGTTATGGATGAGTTTATTCTTAACAAAATAAGGAGCATTGAGGATTTTACGAAGGATTTTGGACTGTAAGGATTGGATACGAGAGGAATTCGAAGGCTTAGTGGAGCCCCAAAGCTCTATTCCGTAAGTCCAAATAGGTCGTATGATGGTCATGTAGATGATTCTTTTGTAGTTAATTGGGAGCTTAGAGCGTTTGTCTAGTAAGTGTTGAAGTAGCCTGAAACGTCATGTGGTTTCTTGTCTTTTCAGTCTTGTATGAGGATTCCAGGTTAATCGTTTGTCAAGGTGCAACCCTAAGTATCCGATCTGTTCTACAGGCACCAGAGGGATATTATTAAAGGATACTGAAGGGCAGAAAGTCATTGGTTTACGACGTAAGGTAAAAGTGATTTGATCCGATTTTTGAGAATTTATTTTAATTCTTCAGTTTTGACACCATTTATCAAGATCAGTGATATGGGATTGGAGGCTTTGGGATGCAAAAACTGGATTGGTGTTGACTGATAATACACATGTATCATCAGCATACGTGGTAAGGACAGTATTAGGATGAGTTGGGATGTCAGCTGTATAAACTGTATATAGGATTGAATTAGTTTTAGTTCGTATATTTGGCTTCTACTGTCGCAACAAAATAATAACACGTAGACTAGTTTATTCATAAAATACTGTAATCATCCACGTACCAAAGCCTACAATTTAACATTATTAAAAAAATACATATACCTTGTAGGTATATATATATATATATATATATATATATATATATATATATATATATATATATATATATATATATATACATATATGTACATACCTTGTACATCTGTTTGACAAATCATCCATTTTGGGGTGGAAAAATTGTTTTATTAACGAATTATATATTTTCTTTAGTTGAATAATCAACATATAATTGTTTTAATTAAATGTATATACTCTATCAGAATAAAATTGAGACCCCTCAAATTATTTAAATATTTCTAATTTGAATCTTAGTATTATTGTAATAATAAACGTATGTAAAGTTATATAACGTCATTTGTTTTTTAGTGCTTACTTTATTACAACTTTTTTAATTTGGCCACACATAGTTAATACGATTACAATGTCGCAGAGTGAAAAGAAATAAAAAAACAACAGAATTGCGAAGTACTAGAACAGGCTTCTCAATAATCCAGAAGGTACTCTTGAAACTATTTGAAAGCTCGGAGCTGCACAAACATTCGTTTGAATCGGCCGAATGTTTGTTGAATCGGTTGGGAGGCAGGAAGAGGTCCGGAGGTAAAA